>BSBN01000371.1:2409524-3614286 GCA_027924645.1 Cunninghamia lanceolata | reverse complement strand
ATATATATATATATATATATATATATATATATATATATATATATATATATATATATATATATATATATATGTTTTTACATACTACACTTGTGTTTGAATGAACATGCTCATACTTAGCAATGACCTCCTTGGTCAACATTGGAGCATTAAGCCTACGACCAAATGAATCTCATATTGTTGATGGTTTTGTTTTGACTACTAGTTGAGGGTCCTTTTTCATCAGCTTCTGGTTGGTGGAAGAACTTCCAATATCTCACCTACGCTCTAATTTCAATCATTTAAGAGCCACAACGAAGGGCTCTAAATCAGATATAGTTCCAATTTCCTCCTTAGGGTGGGTCTTTGTAGGTTCCTTAGCAATATCTAGGTCCTTGGGTGGTGCATGAGGTTTTTTTAAAAGATTTTCTTTTTCCTTTCTTTCCATAACCCATGGCTACAAAAGAAAATGGAAATTTTTAGTACATCAAAAGTTGGTAGCTCCCAATCCAGCATTGGAACTTGGGACTCTAATACCATTGTAATAATTGTCATGATTACCACAATTTTTTTATATATAAATAGCTTGTCAATTTCCTATAAAGATTCATAACAACAACAGTATTATAAACCAATCTATATTAGTGAGGACAATAAAAAATTTCTTTCTAATCTACCTTATATTTATTCACTCTAAAGTCTTCCTAGGCCTCACCCCCATAAGGAAATATTACTAGCACTACTGTAGCAAGGGTTGGTTATGAACCACACAAGGAGTAAACATTTCAATGTTCTTATTATAGGTAATGCCAACTAGTGCTACTATTGTTTTACATTGAATTATAGGCATACCAGAAATATCACATTTATAACATAGATCAACCATGATAAATTGATGTCATCATAGCCCACAATTTTAGAGATTAGCTCCCTATAAATACATTGAGTAAATATCATAGTACATAATCATGACAAATGGAGCATAAATAAATAAATCAAAGTACTTGGATGTGCATAAGAAGCTAGAGATTGTAGTATTCTGCAATAGGGCAGTCTGGTTTCCAAAGTAGGATGTAAAATATCCCAACCATGTGAATAAGATGCCCTATCCACCCCAACCCACATTGTCCATTATGTGGACAAATTGAGTCTCTCAAGCATCTTTTTTTGGTTCTACCCCAGGGCTCAAGAAGCATGGATTTGGATCCATGATTTCTTTTGGCCTTTCAAACCTTCACCCTTTTCTTGGCACATGGTTCTGCTGGAAGACTTTCCTTGTCTTCCACCTAGATATACGAGCATATTTATCATGCTTTCATGGTGGAAATTGTTTTTAGCATATTGAAGGATAGAAATGCTACTCTTTTTTCTCATTGTGCTGCTGACCAAAAAAAAGTACATTAAAGCTATTATCTACTCTAATATTTTTATGTACATTCAGGTGTAAGCTTCTAAAGTTGCACTTGAAGTTGCTCATTTTCAAGAGTTGCTAGATCATTGGGGTAATGCCCTTTGCACCGTTGCTCGGGTTCCACCTGACTCTGCCACCTCATCATGGGGGTGTTGGCATGGATGCAATAATTTAGCCAAGCAACGAGTGTGACCATGGAGATTAGGGTTCTCACTTCTGTGGCCCTCCACTTCAACATTCCACAAACTTTGCTACTCATGGAGGATGGTCTCAACCTTCCCATCTGTCATCTCCTAGGCGGGGTACTGGCTGGCCTAACATAGGCAAATTTCCTCGCCTACAACTTGTCATTTCTCTGGTCTGTGCTCAACAGCCCTCCGAGGAGAATAAAGATGACACTGTTGCTCTCACTGGGTAGAAGCTAATTGTGGTATAGCCCCGTGGGATGTTTGGAGAAAACCTAATGTTCAAGATCCTCCTCCTTCTTCTGGAGTGGCTTTAGCTACTTCGTTTGTATGTGGTCTTTGTTGGAAGGTGTGCACCCTCAGTGTACTTGTGTTGTGCAACACAACGCTTGGGTTTGTGACAAGGCTTAACCACCTCCTATGGATTCATTAACTCTAGCGGTTGTATCAAGTATTAAGAGGTTGATCTTTTGCTGCAACGACAACCATCTTTGCAACAATTGGTATCAAAGCCTGGGTCACGGGTTTGAACCCCTCACTTGCACTGGGGGGATTTTTGCAAGGTGTGCGCCCTTGGTCTCCTTGTGTTGTGCAGTGGAGTGCTTGGGTTCATGACAAAGCTTAACCGCCTCCCATGAATTCATTAACTCTAGCAGTTGTATCTGGCATTAAGAGGTCGATCTTTTGGTGCAACGGCAACCGTCATTGCAATATTCTTGGCCTTTTGTTTAATTTCCATTTGTATTAAAGTGTGTATCTTGTTATAGTCTTTGACTATATGGGTGTGTTGTTTACCACCTCCATTTTTTTTTTGTGAATATTGTACTATTTCTCTTTTGTTTAATATATAAGTTAATAGGAATATTCTTCAAAAAGTAAATAAAAATAATTCTTAAATAATTATAAAGTAAAATAAAATAAGTATAAAATAACTCTTACGTAAATAAAACAAGCATAACGGGTAACAAACCACAATAGATGTTACCAAGAACATTTAAATACAGTCTATTTAATCTGATTAGAATAGACCCCATACCTAGGAAGCTCACCCCTACGATTAAAAAATATAACCAATTTTGGCGTAAATCTTGAAAGGAAGGAGAGAGACTGCATCGATGCCCTCGGAAGCATTGTTTTTAATCTTTAGCACCTATCATTTTTTTTCCATCGACGGCCTGAAAAGAGAGAAATTAAAGTAAGTTGAATACCAACCGAATCAACAATGCGTGTTAGAAGCCTGCCTTAAATAACAGTTCATCAAACATAGAAGCTGGCACGGTAGAGCTTAACCAACCGGTATGCTGTAAAACAGTCAGTTGGTTGAAACCTTCTCCACAAGTCTAACACAAATTAATTGTATGAACAAACATTACGATTGAAGAGGTCGACAGAGCTCCATTCAACAAGTCGCAATGAAAAGTAAAAAAAAAACCTAGTCGAAATTTTAGTAAACAGCTAGCATGACAACAGTGGAGCAGCTGGCACAGCCTAACTATTTGTATTTATAGGGATCATCATCATCATCATCATCATTCATCACCACCCATCTGATTTGCACATATGTTCTTCCCTTTTCTTTCCTCTGCAATGGCTTCAAGATCATCATTGTTCTTATTATTCCTGATGCCTTTCTTTCTTATAACATCTTCATCGACTGGTGATGAAGAGGAGTTGGTAATTTACATCCAAGAAACTACTGGAGGATCCAACGCTACGCTAGTTGTAGTTGCTGGAGTGAATGGAACTTCCTCAAGTTTTGGATTTGGAACGATAGGGGTTTTTGATAACGGTGTTACAGAAGGACCCGAGCGCTGCTCCACTACTTTGGGGAGAGCCCAGGGACTTTACACGGCCATTAGCTCTACCAGCTTTCATTTGGACTTGTCTGTTTTATTTGAGAATGGGAAATATAATGGCAGTACCCTTCTAGTCCGAGGAGCAGGACAATCTGCCGTGTGGGAATTTTCTATTGTTGGAGGGACTAGATAGTTTCGATATGCCCGCGGGTTTGTCACAGTCAACATTGTAGCATCCAGTGGCTTTGATATTACTTATAAGTTTAATGTTACACTTCGACTTGATTAGAACATTTGGGATTAAAAAATCTCTCAGATATATTATTAAGCAAGAACTACTAGTAGCTGGATCCATTTTAAGTAACCGGACAATGTAAGGTGCAGATTCATTCTAGAGTTTTTGAAATCCATTTACACTGTTTTGTACAACAGCTATTTAATCCTCCTTAATAAAATTTTCCTCTAGTCTGACATTTTGTTCCACTTCTCAGTAATTTTCTACTTTCAACCGCCATCACGGATAGACAGGGTAAGAATTAATGAAAGACTATTAGGCTGCAAAATAACTAAAAAGTTGCCTTAAATTTCTCATCATTTAGATTCAACATCAATTTGATCTGACTATTCTACATAACATCAATCCTACTTTTGTGCTTAATATTTTGTACAGCATCTATCCCTAGGTGCCTTTGTGCTGATATGGTAAGAATTTTGTTTAACTTTTGAAATTTTTTGTTCATGTTGGAGAGGGCCTGAATAATTCTATTTGTAATTGTATTTTTAATTATTTAAAAAGTAATATTTTAGGTCGTAATCTTTGATGTTTATCGAGTGTTTATGGTACTATAACCATTGTAAATAAAATACAACTCTGCCGATTTTGTCACTATGCAAATGAAATTTGTTTAGGTGACTCTGTCTTTATGGTTGTTCTTGCAGTCTTTTGTGATTTTAATGGGTAAATGGTAGTTGCCTTTATGGTTGTTCTTGCAGTCATTTGTGATTTGAATAGGTAAGTGGTAGTTGTAGTTGGGGTTATGATTACATATAAATACACTCTCCATGAATAGGTATTGGGATGTAGCAACAGAAAGGAATGTGTTGATGTTATCGAACAAAAAGACTTAACTACAAAATTCAACTGCCTCACATAAATTGTTGTTTGTTGCTCCTCTTTCTCATTAGTATTAGTATTATTATTATTATTTGCATTTCTTTTACTTCTTGTGGCAATAATATATATTCAGCCCTATTTTATCATATTTTATGTTGTCTCTTCTCTGAGTGAGTAATTGGTCCATCTGATAGTTTGTATTGTTATATGTGACATCAATTCAAGGGTTCAACTTTTTTGATTTGAAATGTCTGGCTACAAGACAACAACAACTATGGCACATGGATCACATTTAACTCCTATTTTGGTGTGGCATTCCAAGTTTCATGTCCACTCTCTAAAGGTGATCACCTCACTCTTTTATTTGATGGATTTATATTTTTTGGATCATATACTTCTTAGTGCTAATGTGAAGATACAAAATTGTTGAACATATAATGCCCAATAGAATATTCTTACCTTTCATGCTTCTTGTTTTATAATGCCAAATTACTATGAAGATACAAAATTGTTGAACATATAATGCCCAATAGAATCTTCTTACCTTTCATGCTTCTTGTTTTATAATGCCAAATTACTATGACTATGTTATGTAGATGTCTCTACAAATCAAGTTATTCAATGTATTTTGAGTGAAATATATGTTTCTTATACAATAATGCTTTCTATAAAAGCATATAGAAGTAGAACATAAATGACCATATTAACAATGCTTAGTACACCACAATAGTTTAGTCAATAATTATAGTTTCCTTAATATATAAAATATATTGAAGGAGTTTAAGATCTATGAAGGTATAAACTTTTTCTTGTACCTATCATTTTTACTTGGCTAAAGATATGTCTAAAGATATTTAATAAGATTACTTTTTTAAAAGATAGATAAATATGTAAATATTAATTTTTTTTAAAGATCTATAAATATATATGCATGTATACATACCACATATGAAAAAAATTCACTCATGTAAGATTTGTAATATTTTATGAAATTGATTATAATAAATTTTGGGAATGTAATATTTTATCTATTTTTTCAAATGTATTTTATACTTGCGGTAACATCATTAAAAAACTAATTGCTAGAGAGGTATATCCTTATTAAAAAATGAATTGTTATAAAATGTAATTTCTATCCCTCAATTGTAATTTATCTTATGCTCAAAACTTTTTGAAATTTAATATAATTAAACTTTGAAATGTTATGTTATGTTCAAATATTTTTGAAATACAATTGAATTAGTTCATTTGCCATTAATCATTACATGCTATAAATATTTAATAATATTATATAACTTAGCATGTTAACACTAAACAAATTTTAAGCAAAACTAAATATTTCCATAGAATTATTTTACTGCTTTCACCATTCATACTCCCAAAGTTTCAAATTGTAATAATCATTGTGATTACCACAATTTTTCTTTCTATATATACACAACTCGTTAATTTCCTATAAAGATTCATAACATTAGCAGTATTATAATCCAATCTATACCAGTGAGGACAACAAAAGTTTTTTTCTAAGACCTTATATTTGTTCACTCTAAAGTCTTCCTAGGCCTCACCCTATTGAAATGCACTGGACAACTGAGAGGCGAGGTGAATCAATTGTCCCAAAAACTCAAACACTTCTGCACTTAAACATTAATCACTTATCCGCACTAATTATGATTAAAAAAAGAATGCATGAAATTAGAAACTTAAACACAGATGCAACATTAAAGACAAAAGACACTAGATTTTTACGTGGAAAACCCCAAGGTGGAGAAAAACCACAGAGAGGATTAGCTCTCAAAATATATTGCAATCTTTGAAAAATGATATTCAGGCTTGGTCACTCCACGGGCCTAGAACATACTAGCTCACTGCCATGAAGTACAGCTAGGTCTAGCAATCTCACTGCCTTAACCCTAAACCTAGAAAGATTACAATAAGGGCTATTAATCCCTACTAGCGGCTCACTACCAAGCTCACTACCAAAATCACCATCTTCTTCATGTCTGAGATTAATACATTGAAGTACAATAGTTCCTCTACTTTGCTTTGCCCTACTCTACCTTATTTGCTCGCCCTTTTTCCTTATCTTCCCATTTTTGCACAAGGACATCTTTTCCATGACTCAATTACAAGTATTTATGTACACTTCATCAACCTTGGAATGATCATCAAGGTCGGCATCATAATCATCAACCATTGGAACAATCTCCAAGGTCGGCATTACAAACATTTTACAAAATAGGTCTTGACCTAATACAAAATTATGCTAAGGATTTGTAGTACAGATGTATGCGGATCACGCCACACCTTAGTTGGTACTCAAAAATGATCTTCCACACCATAACATGCTTCCATAATCTTCAAGGGATCTCCGCAATTACTGGAATTAACCAAGTCAGCTAAGACTGGTTGCATGCTATGTTATCTAGGAATAATCTTCAAACACGATCTCATTTCCTTAACACGGACCAAGTAAAGGTAGGAACATGATTAGGAGGAATCCATAAGAATGTTGAAATCATCAGGAGAAACCACACAAACACAAACCACTTTATTCATGAGATTCTTCACACCGAAGCACATGAACTTCACTGTCTTCAACTGTCATAAAAGAAAGATAGCTTGCAGACCACCAAAACATGAACCATTGCAATTATAGGCACTTATCATCATCCTAGACTTCCCTTTAGAACCACAGAGAAAAACACTTTAATTTAGAGGAATGCAGAGAAAAATACTTTCTCCTTGTCACCAGAGAAAACAGGTTTTACTCTTGTGAATGCAACTCTCTCAATTCTTCACATCGGAGACTCAAACTCAGGATTTAGCATCTTCAAACATCCCTTTGAATAACTTCCAATCCACAGACCAAGATCTTCAAGCAGCGAGAAATGTGGATTAATCTACCAGACTGTTCTTCAGCATACAACTCACTGTCTATACTGCACTTCACTGTAACTCACTTGTTTCTTCCAGAGAGGCCACTTTTCTCAATATCCTCAACATACAAAGCTTCTAAACAAGTAATAGAATAGGACATAGTTGACACCAATGACAACAAAGATATGTTGACATCAATGACAACACCGATTAGGCACATACTTGCAACAATCTCCCCCTTTGTCATTGATGACAACATATGATGTGAAAAACTACAACAGCCATCAAGACAAGATTCTCCCCCTATCTCTTTACACATATGTAGTCTTTCCTTTTGATTCTCCCCTATCTCTTTACACATCTCCACTCTTTCCTTCTAATTTGTTCACGTGATTTCTCTCCCCCTTTGACATCAATGGAAAAGGGCACATACTTGCACTCTTTTGCTCTGATTCAATTTCTCTTTTGAACTCTCTGACTACTCCCCCTAAGAAGTAACCCTAAAAGCATCAATTCGGATCTAAAGAAGTAACTCTAAGCACCACTGGACTAATGCACTCTTGTGCATCTTAGTTTAAAGTAGGAGGGGTAATAACCCCTAACTTTTCTCTGAGATACTCAAAAGTATCCTTAGGCAGAGGTTTGGTGAAAATGTCTACAATCTGGTCTTTTGTAGATACATATTCCAACTTGACTTCATTCTCTATCACTTTTTCCTTAAGAAAGAGATATCTTATGGATATGTGTTTTGTCCTTGAATGCATTACTGGATTCTTTGATATGTTTATGGCACTTGTATTGTCACAAAAGATTGCAATTGGATCTTCATACACAACTCTGATGTCCTTTAATGTCTGCTTCATCCACAACACTTGAGTACAACTACATGTTGCTGTAATATATTCTACTTCTATAGTGGACAGAGTTATTGAGTCTTGTTTTTTTCTTCATCCAAGATACTAGCTTTTTTCCCAAAAAGAATGCACCTCCACTTGTACTTTTTGTCATCTACATCTCCAACCCAATCTGCATCAGTTTATGCACTAAGAGTGAAATCATTGTCCCCTTGATACCACAAACCATAATCCATTGTGCCTTTCAAATATCTCAGAATTCTCTTGACTGCCATCACATGTGACTCCTTAGGCTCTACTTGAAATCTTGCCACAAGACAAACTGCATGCATTATGTCAGGTCTAGTTTGAGTCAGATAAAGTAATCCTCCAATCATAGATTTGTACCTTTTCTGATCTGCCAATAGGTGAATCATCATTTTTGCTCAACTTACAATCAGTTATCATGGGAGTATTTACCGGTTTAGAATCTTCCATGCCAAACTTCTTTAACAATTCTTTCACATACTTACACTAAGAAATGAAGATACCCTTATCTGATTGATTTATTTGCAGACCTAAAAAGAAATTCATCTCACCAAACATGGACATTTCAAATTCACTTTGCATTTCTCTAGCAAAAACTGTGCATATACCTTCATTTCCTCCAAAGATAATGTCATCAACAAAGACTGCAACAATTAGGATTTGTTCATTATTGATCTTGAAATAGAGATTGTTGTCGGTGGTACCCTTGGTGAATCCTAACTGTATTAGATACTTATCCAACCTAACATACCAGGCTCTGGGAGCTTGTTTTAGCCCATATCGTGCCTTCTTCAATCTACATACCATGTCACCCTGATGTGATGACTGGAATCCTTACGGTTGTTCAATATAGACTTCTTCTTCCAATTCTCCATTCAAGAATGCAGACTTTACATCCATCTGATATACCTTAAAATCTTTGTAGGCTGCAAATGCCAAAAACATTCTTATAGCTTCAATCCTTGTCACAATGTTTTCTCAAAATCTATTCCTTCAACTTGAGAGTATCCTTTGCATACCAACCTTGCTTTGTTTCTTACTACTTCACCATTCTCATTCATCTTGTTTCTAAAAACCCACTTGGTACCAATTACATTTTTATCTACTGGTCTAGGAATAAGATCCCAGGTCTGATTCTTCTCTATCTACATCAATTCTTCTTTCATAGCCTTTACCCAATTCTCATCATTGCAAGCTTCATTCATAGTCTTAGCTTCAATCTTGGAAATCAGACAGAAATTTACTTGTTCTTCTATAGCTCTTCTTCTGGTCAAGATTCCTTTACTCTTATCTCCTATGATTTGATCTTCAGAATGATTAAGTTTTACATACCTTGGTGTCTTGGTAGCACTTTCAGAAGCTTGATCCTCTTCATTTGAGTTGTATTCATGTTGCACCACTTCTAAAAGATCTGGTTTATCTTATTCATATCCACTTGATTCTGGAGACCTTTCCTTGCTTTCATTGACTTTGACATTTACACTCTCAATGATCTTATTTATCCTCTTATTATAACACCGGTAGGCTGTGCTCTTGGTTGAGTAACCAAGGAAGATTCCTTCATCACACCTAACATTAAACTTGCCTAGATCTTCTTCTCTTTGTATATAACATTTTCTACCAAAAACTTTGAGATATTTCACAATAGGAACTTTACCATACCATAATTCATAAGGAGTCTTAGAACTGTTACCTTTGACTTGGACTCTATTTAGGATATATACAATAGTGTGAATTGCCTCTCTCCAATATACTTCTGGAAGATCAGCTTCCTTCATCATGGTTCAAGCAGCTTCTTGAACTGTTATGTTCTTCTTTCAATGACTCCATTTTGGTGTGGAGTTCTAGGTGCAGATAACTGTATCCTTATCCCATGTTCTTCACAAAAGAAATTGAATTCATTTGATGTGAACTCTCCTCCTCTATTAGATCTTAAACATTTGATCTTCAAATCCATCTCATTTTCAGCCATTGCCTTAAATACCTTGAACTTATCCAGAGCTTCTGATTTTTCTTTCAAAAAGGTAACCCAAGTCATTCTAGAATAATCATCAATAAGCAACATGAAATACCTATCTCTTTGAAAACTTCTTACTCTGGTAGGTCCACACAAGTCTGTATGCACTAGTTCTAATAGTCCATCAACTGATTGCTCCTTGCTTTTGAAACTTGTTCTTGTTTGTTTCCCAAATTGACACTCCTTGCAAATAGGATTAGCAAGCTTCACAAGCTTAGGCAAATCACTAATAGCCTGTTCAGTACTTACCTTCATAATGTTATCAAAATTGATGTGACACAACCTTTTATGCCATATCCAACTTTCATCAATCTGAGCCAACAAACAATAATTATCAGTTCCTTTCAAGTGATAGATATTACCTCTGGTCTTCTTACCAGCTGCAATGATTGTTCCAGAGCTTTCCTTGATCTTGCATCCATTTTCCTTGAAGCTTAAGTCATAACCTTTATCACACATCTGATGCACACTCAAAAGATTGTACTTTAATCCTTTCACATACAAGACATCTTCAGTATTATGCTTGCCATCAAAAGAAATAGATCCTTTTCCACAAATCTTACTAGCTGTATCATCTCCAAACCTAACCAGTCCACCGTCATATCTTTCCAAACTCACAAACTTACTTTTGTCACCAGTCATGTAGTGAGAGAAGCCACTATCAATAACCCATTCATCTTTGTCTTCAACAACCTGAGCAGCCAAAGCACTTTCCACTGGTTTTTCTTTCTTCACACAACTAGCAGGATTAGTAGACACAGGTTCTTCTTTAATAGCAATAAACAAGCATTCATTACCAGAAGTACTAACATTATCTAGTTCACCATTATCTGATACTCCTTCATCATCATCAAAATCTTCAACATAATAACATTTCTTTTGGATCCTAGGCCTGTTATCATATCTTTTCTTATTTCTTTCAATTCTTTCAAGACATCTGGAAGCAAAGTGGCCTACTTTACCGTAGGAAAAATATTTGAAAGGTAATTTACCTTTGAACTTACTGGATCTTCTTTGCAGTCTATCCACAAAGTTGGCTTCAATTTCATAAAACTCATCATCTTATTCTACCTTGTACTTATCTGATCTGGAGGTTTTCCCAAAAGTATTAGATTTGAAGGCAGCCTCTACTTTTGGCAGGGCATCACCAAACTCTCTCATTTCAAAGGCAGTAAGCTTACCAAGCAACTGATCTCTGTCAATAGCTTTTACTTGCATAAATTCTTCAATTGTAGCTACCTTGTGACTGTAGGTCTTTGGTAGTGATCTAAGAATTTTCATCACAAGTTCCTTATCACCGAGAGTTCCCCCCATACCTTTTATTCCAATGACAAGTTCATCAACTCTTTGCATAAAGGTTGTTATGTTTTCATCTTCATTCATCTTCAAACTTTCATATTTCACTTCAGACTCTGTAGCTTGGCCTCCATAGAATCATCTCCCTCATACAAATTTTTAGCTTTTCCCATACCTCATTTGCAGTTTCAAGATCCACAACTTTTTCCAGTACCGAGTCATTCAATGAACTTAATAGAGCATCTTTTGCTTTAACATCCACTTCATATTCCTTGATTTCACCTTCAGTCATCAAACCATTTTGAGGCAAGGTGTATTTTGTTTTTGCAGCTTTACATACTTTGTAACCAAGACAAAGAAGATGACTTTTCATTCGTGCCTTCCAAAGAGCATAATTCATCCCATCAAAATGTGGCACTTCCTTCTTATAAGACATTTTGGATCTTCCTCAATCTGTTAGACTTTCTTCAGAAGAACCTTGCTCTAATACCAATTGTTGAAATGCGTCGAACAACTAAGAGGGGGGGTGAATCAGTTGTCCCAAAAACTCAAACACTTCTGCACTTAAACATTAATCACTTATCTGCACTTATTATGATTAAACAAAGAATGCATGAAATTAGAAATTAAGCACAGATGCAGCATTAAACACAAGAGACACCATATTTTTATGTGGAAAACCCCAAGGTGGGGAAAAACCATGAAGAGGATTAGCTCTCAAAATATATTGCAATCTTTAAAAAATGATGTCCAGGCTTGGTCACTCCATGGGCCTAGAACATACTGGCTCACTGCCATGAAGTACAGCTAGGTCTAGCAGGCTCACTGCCTCAACCCTAAACCTAGAAAGATTACAATAAGGGTTGTTAAACCCTACTGACAGCTCACTACCAGGCTCACTGCCAAAATCACTATCTTCTTCATGTCGAAGATTAATACATTGAAGTACAATATTTCCTCTTCTCTGGTCTGCCTTATCTGCTCACCCTTTTTCCTTATCTTCCCATTTTCACACAAGGACATCTTTTCCATGACTCAATTACAAGTATTTATACACTTCATCAACCTTGGAATGATCATCAAGGTCAGCATTACAATAATCAACCATTGGAACAATCTCCAAGGTCGAAATTACAAACATTTTACAAAATAGGTCTTGACCTAATACAAAATTATGCTAAGGATTTGTAGTGTAGATGTATGTAGATCATGCCACACCTTAGCTAGGACTCAAACACAATCTTCCACGCCATAACATGCTTCCATAATCTTCAAGGGATCTTCGTAATTACTAGAATTAACCAAGTCAGCTAAGACTGGTTGCACACTATGTTTTCTAGGAATAATCTTCAAACATGATCTCATTTCCTTAACGCGGACCAATGTAAAGGTAGGAACATGATCAGGAGGAATCCACAAGCACATTAAAATCATCAAGAGCAACCGCACAAACACAAACCACTATATTCATGAGATTCTTCACACTAGAGCACATGAACTTCACTGTCTTCAACTGTCATAAAAGAAAGATAGCTTGTGGACCACCAAAACATGAACCATTGCAATTGTAGGCACTTATTATCATCCTAAACTTCCCTTTAGAACCATAGAGCAAAACACTTTAATGCAGAGGAATGCGGAGCAAAATACTTTCTCCCTGTCACTAGAGAAAGCAGGTTTTACTCTGGTGAAGCACAATTCTCTCAGTTCTTCACATCGGAGGCTCAAACTCAGGATTTAGCATCTTTAGACATCTCTTTGAATAACTTCCAATCCACAGACCAAGATATTCAAGCAACAAGATATGCAGAGTAATCTATCAGACCGTTCTTCAACATACAACTCACTGTCTCTACTGTACTTCACTGTAACTCACTTGTTTCTTCTGGAGAGGCCAATTTTCTCAATATCCTCAACATACAAAGCTTCTAAACAAGTAATAGAATAGGACATAGTTGACACCAATGACAACAAAGATATGTTGACATCAATGACAACACCGATTAGGCACATACTTACAACACACCCCCCTAAGGAAATATTACCAGCACTGTTGTAGAAAGGGTTGGTTATGAACCACACAAGGAGTAAACATTACAATGTCCTTATTATGAGTAATGCAATCTATTGTTACTATTGTTTTGCATACAATCCAACCTTATAGGCATACCTAAAATATCAAATTTATAACATAGATCAACTATGATAAATTATTGTCATCACAACCCATGATTTTAGAGACTAGCTCCCCATAAATACATCAAGTAAATATCATAGTGCACAATCATGACAAATAAAGCATAAATAATTAAATAAGAGTACTTGGTTGTACATAAGGAGACGGGACAGACTGGCTTCCAATGTCCATTAGTTTCTAATGTAGGGTGCAAAATATCCCAACCATATGAATAAGATGTCCTACCCACCCCAACCAAGGGGATCTCATGTTTCTTCCAAGAGGATATCTTAATGCCAAGGGTCCCAAGGAGCCTAGGTATATAAAACTTGTACAATTTCCATTTTTCACCCTTAAAGGCTACATAGGAAGGTTGACTCTTCATATAGCTTTTTTTAGCTAGGAGGATCCACTTGTACATACAAAAGAGAGGAATGCATCTAAATGATCAATCCCAATATTCCTACCTTCCCTTAGTTAAAATAACCCAATTCTTAAGCATTTCCCTTCCTACTACTGAGCTTGCCAACACTTACCCATCCCTCAAGTACAACCCAACTAGAAAAAGGAGTACAATGCATCCCATACTACACCGGGTTCCATCCTTTATCTGGATTACTACAAACTAAGATTGCCAACAAGCATCCCATAATACCTGCCACCATCACTAGCTAGGGGAAGTGTACATTCACAACACCATTGGCAGCAAGGAACTCCACATTTCACTAAACCTTTTGAGTCAATGAATTCAGACATCTATCACCTCCATGCTACTGACAAAAGTCTGACCATCCTAGTATGTGTTAGTACCTAGCACAATCACCTGCATGGAAATGGTGAAGGCCTACTAAATCTTATCACACCGAAGGTAACTCTTAGCATCTATCACCTCTGTGCTACTAGTGATAGCTTCCTACTCCTAAAGATGCAGCGATTAGCTCCTGGCATCCATCACATGCATGGTACTAGTGACAACTGGCTTAACCACTTTTATATCTCGCTAAGAATAGCTCCTAGCTTCCTTCACCTCTATGCTATTGGTGAAAGCCAACTAATCCTTAAGTACAACGGTTAACTCCTAGCATTCGTCACCTGCATGGTACTGGTGACAGCTGGCTAACTACACCTATACTAGACTCATTCTAATATGTGGTCATCTAATCACCAGATTCATCAGATAGGATCTCAAGGATTCATTTTGCTTGGGGTTTCATGTCTATAACCTCATCCCCTAGGTAGTTTATTAACAAGAACCAAAGACACTTGGCATTTAACTAAGATAACCATTAAACTGGAAGAGGTATATAAGGTATGCTCAAAGCTAAGTCATTTGTTCCATGCTACAAGTACAAGTTTCAAGCTCTAATTTTTCTATATAAATTATTATTTTGTGTTTGTACCTCTTAGAACTTACTTTTCTTTTTGGCCAACAACTAAGGCATGAATCCAAGGTATACTTTAATCTAATTAAGAGTCTAGATAGTTAGAAGGCAATTAAGTATGATTTGGTTGCATTATTTATAACTTGAACACTAAGCTTTTTATTCTTGATTCTCTTAATAGTGGGCAATTTCTCATTTTATTAATGAATAATGCATTGGTCAAAGAAGCATTTTCAATCAAAAATTGTGATCATGGTCCTCCATATATTGGAAATGGGAAGTTACAGCTATTTCAAGTTTAAAAACAAAGGTTTCTGATAGCTTGGGAAAGACACTTCAAGGGACTTGCAATTTTTCCAAATAGTTCATGTGCCTTGTCTATGCTTCCACATTTTTCATACATGTCTACCAAGGTAGTTGCAACTATAACATCTGACAAAAATCTCCTTTTCTTTATCCTTTCATAGGTCCCTATTCCAAAGCTCCCATTTTGGCATGGGCAAGTAGGATGTTGGCAGAAGTTGTAGAATTTGGCTTCGCACCTACCAAATTTTGCATTTGTTTGAAAGTTTGTAAAACCTTTTTAAAATATCAAGTTTATTTGCAATCATATTGAGGCACCACAAATTTTTCATTATATGTTTAATCCTCACTACAATGGATTTTATAAAATAGGTCTGTGAGTCTTAGAATGAGATTTTAGAGCTAAAAATAGAGAGCTAAAGATCTTCTTGAGGCAATTTGTCAAACACATCACATGCCTTGTCTATGCTTCCATATTTTGTATACATATCTACCAAGGAAGTTGCAACTATAACATTTGAAAAATATCCCCCTTCCTTTATCCTTTGATAGATCCCTATTCCAAATCTCTAATTTTGGCATGGGCAAGAAGGATACTGAGAAAAGTTGCGGAGTAAAGACAGGAGTTTAAACAAAAAATCTACAAAACCCATAGATCTAGTCACATGGATCTGTAACATACAAGTATTGCCGCCCAAGAAGAAGAGGTTGTCCAAGAACTCCAAGCCACCAAATAGGCCAACTCCATAACCATCACCATGTACATGCATACAAAGGAACTAGGTTGTTCTAAAATATTCTAATTCATCCAATGACCAACTCCATAGCCTACATGTATTTGCTCAAGGCTAGTAAACCAATGCCCTCCAATGCCAGTGACCAAAACCAAGCACCCTATGTAAGTATACCAAACTATAGTCAAGACAACCAATGTTCTCCCATGTATTTAGAGAGATAAAACTAGGCACCTAACATGAGTACGTTGTTGCACATGACCACAAAATGAAAACACTCAGCCACCATGCAAGAGGGTTGTGGACATACTATCAAATAGGAGCTTTAGTTCAACACCATGCTACTTGCAACCACATGACCAACTCCATAATTCTCAACCTTCTCTATCCTTCAAGTTCTTGCAATATTGTACCCTTCAAACAAAATCAACTACAAAATCTCCACTCAGTCAAGAATTAATAATTAATCAATTCCTTCCTACATATTCCCTCAAGCTTTCCTAGCTACTTAGAAATAAAAATGAAGGAATACTCATAACCAAATCACCGTGGATCCATCACATGCAACAACATGCAAGCACATGCAAAACCATGGAACCACCATAGCTCTAATACGAAATGTAAGGAAAATACCTAGTATGCACCTCTAGTACCATATGATTTACAAAACAAAATGCTTGATACAATTACACATAACTATGCCCATAAAGAAGAATCAAGACATAGATTTATTTTCCACATTAACCCTTAGAGGAAAGCAATACAGATTTCAAATCTAAATAAAGTTTAGCATCATAATGACATGTAAATTAACAAGTTTCTAAGAATAAGAATGAAGAAGAATAGAAGAAGCATAAACAAAAGAGAAATAATATCGATATACGTGGGTAAAACCTTTCGATAAAAAACCCACACTCGAAAACATTGAACCAATGTATTAATTTGCAACAATAAAAATGTTACAATACACTTGCAAGTTGAGATCCTTAACATGGATATCTACATCTTGCTCCTCTAGAGAAAATTTTACAGCATAACCCTACAATAAAAACTCTTCACCTCTCCTCTCTTCTAGCTACAATATATAGGCAAAGGAACCCAAGAAAACCATAAATGGTTTCCCAAAACCATTAGCTAAAATGATGAACTAATTAGTCAACAAGGAAAGAGACCTCATGACGTGTGTCCAAGAGTCACACGCATCTTTCTAGAAGCTTCAATACATTTCTCATGAACTTGGGCATCCAACTTCAACTCCCCAAGTTCAAAAGGGACAACCAACTTCTTACACATCATAAAATATGCTTTCTTACACCTCTTATAATGTCATAGATGCTTTCTTACACCTCTTACAATGTCATGTATGCTTCTTACACATCATAATTAAGGTCAAGATTCTTGATCCACTTTGTAACTCCCTATAATCATGCTCTTATATGTATCATAGAATTCATCATAAGTAACTCCCACATCTTATAATGTCACAGTGACATTAAATGCTCTTACAACTTCTTACACACATCATATAAAGGCATACACATGGCATACTAGCCAAGTCATAAGTGGGGTGTCCCATTTCCTAAATGAGACACAAATAATGAATAAATAAAATAAAATAATTAATCTAAACATAGGACTTGCAAGGTGTATGACACACCTAATCCCAACAACTAGATTATGAGCACTAGTAGTTTTGTTCTTATCACATCATCAAATTTTGAGCATAGGTATGTCAAATTATTAATTGAAGCTCAACTTTTTCTAATTTCAATAAAAAATGGTCACTTTTGATCCCTTTTTGTCTCCCCATTTCCATGCACTTACCTTGAATTGATGGTTGTTGTCTTTCATGCTCATAAATGAAGTAACACTAGCCATAGAATTGGCAAGTCAATAATCTTTTCATGGCATGAAATCAAAGACATAAGTAATTGCAACACTAGCTCATGATATTGTGTTAGTTTAGGTTCCTTAGATTTGTATTCACCCATTATTTGTTGAGCTACACATTGGAAGTTGCCATGTATATCACTAGATTTAACGTTGAGGGGCATAGCAACCCAAAATTCAATGGTTAGTGCCTTATATTTAGCCACGTTATTAATACATGGAAAATCAAGCTAAAATGATAATGGTGTGATATCACTCAATGGAGGGATCAAAATCACTCCCACCCTTGAACCAATCATATATCTAGATTTGTCAAAAAATATGGTCAAAGGAGAGGAGGTGTCAACATGTAAAATGTCCTCATCAAGGAATGAAGTATCTAGTGGTGCATGAGTAGGGGAAGGTGTTGCAACTAATTGATTAATAATGACTTTCCATTTTGTTGACTTATGGGATATGAATTTAAGAGCAAACTTAGAAAACAACATCACGCAACATGCAACCTAACTTGAAAGATTAGCCTTTGACAACATTATTTTAAAGGATATTCTTTTATGACGACATGTGTCTCAATGTGAAACATTTAATGTCTAAGCTTTTATGATGAAATATGAAGACCAAACATAGTTTTTCCATAGGCTATATCATGTCTCATAATACAATAAAGCATGACTATGTAATAAACAACATGTTCCTTACCATTTTCATCATTTAGAGTTAATAAACCTCCAATACCAGAGTCCATGGCCAATACATATAACAATAAAGGTTTTCCATATATAGTAGGAATGAGGACTAGAGGATTCAACAAGTATTGTTTTATGCCCTCAAATCCCTTTTGGCAATTGTCATTCCAATCAAATTTAACATCTTTCTTTAAAAGTCTTATGAATGGCAATGTCTTATTTGCTATTTGGGCTATAAAACATCCAATAGCTTAGATATTTCCTTGAATACATCAAAGTTGTGACAAATTCTTGAAAGGAGACATGTCAACAATAGAACCAATCATATTGGAATTTACCTAAATGCCCCTTTGGTATACAATAAATCTTAATAAATGCCCACTATTGACTCCAATTATGCACTTCTTTGGCTTTAGTCCTACTTTGTATTGGTGTAAAAATTCAAATATTATCCTCAAGTCTCATAGGTGATCTATTTGCCATTTTAAATTTCCTAAGATATCATCTATCCTCTAATATATTATGCATAAGATCATAGAATATCAATTCATAGCCCTTTGACAAGTAGCTCCAATGCTTTTTAACTCAAAAGGCATGACAA
Organism: Cunninghamia lanceolata; assembly: GCA_027924645.1. NCBI lineage: Eukaryota > Viridiplantae > Streptophyta > Pinopsida > Cupressales > Cupressaceae > Cunninghamia > Cunninghamia lanceolata. Next base: position 3,594,958 of record BSBN01000371.1, on the reverse strand, counting down.
CATATAGCAAAATCTGCTCCAAGGTGTTGTAAAAGTGGGTTTACACTGATCTTGGTGATTAATCATGATTTGATTATAGCTCAAATATCCATCCATAAAGGACAACAACTTGTGACTAGTATTGGAATCTACAATCATGTCAATACTAGGAAGAGTTGAGTCATCCTTATGAGATGCTTTATTAAGATCTCTAAAACTAGTACAAATGTGGATATGACCATTAATTTTTGCAATAGGTACCATATTATAAATCCAATGTGAATAATAAATTGGTCTTATAAATTTGGCTTTTAGCATATTTTCTAATTCATCTTCAACCATCAAAGAAACCTTAGGATGCATCTTCATAATCTTGTGTTTGATGGGTTTACTATTGAACTCTAAGACAATATCATGCATCACAATATTAGGATCAATGTTTGGCATGCCCCAGTATGACCATGCAAAGATATCTCTGAATTCTAGTATGGGCATGTTACATAGTTCATATTGTCCTAGAAAACCACCTAGCTCGAGGATGTTTTCTTTATGATTTTGGTCCATTTGTATGTCATATGTACCACCAATTATGACTGTGTTATGATCTTCAATAAAGTTTGGGAGGGCAAGGTATCAATAGGGTCTCTATAAAAAGAGGGAATGTCTTCTCCAAAGTATGACCTCAAAAACATGGGGAAAACCTTGATTGTGATTGGGTAAGTGCAGGAAGATGGGGGGCCAAAAAGGGGTCTTAAGTGGCCACTTTTTTTTTCTAAAACCAGGAAATACTGACCTTGGATGAGAAATTGAGTATAGTTACATTCAAAATTTTAAGATGCAAGAAAAAGAATGTTCGTAGTGCTCTGAGTCTACTTTCTAAACTAGTAATTTTTTTAAATGGTATAGATTAAGGGGTTCAAAAAAGGGAGCCACAGAAATTAGTGTTGTTTCTATAAAAAAAACATAACATAGCGTGTTTTGTGGCTCCCTCAAAAGGTTAACTTTTTTTTGGTATTTTTCAAATCACTTCAGTGAGAAATTAGCTAACAGCATGTAGTTTATGCCCAAGTTTTCTAATAATTTTTAATGAATATTTGATTTTTTACTAATTTTCAAGTGGACACATCCTGAAAAATAGAATTTTGGCCATGCTACCCCTGTAAAATTTGAAAACTAATTGAGAATTTTTTTTTTAATATGTGTAGAATGGAATCTAGTTTATAAAAATGTAATTTATTTGAAATGTCAATGAACAGTTAATTTATAATGAAAAGAAGACCAAACACTGGTTTTTGCCCAAAAACAGACACACAAACAAAAGAAATTCAAGATGAAAGGCTTAACATTGTCAAAATGTGAAAAAATTACATCATTAAATAGCTAAGAGAAAGCCTAACATTAGCCAGGTGTTTGAATTGTTTGACCTTGAAACACGTGCAAATCTTAGGGTTAGCACGAATGAAATTATGTGAAATCCTGTAGAATATGCAAAACGCGTTATAACGCGCTCGCGTGATGTTTTGTATTTTTTCTTTTTTGCAAGTTTGCCCAGTTCAACATAACCTGAGCACATTATAACGTGCTCGCGTTATGTTTTGTTTGGATTGTATGTATGTATGTATATGTCTATATGTATACATATGTATTCTTATATGTATGTATGTATGTATGTATGTATGTATGTTTGTATGTATGTATGTATGGTTGTATGTATGTATGTACATGTATGCATGCTTATATGTATGCATGTTTGTATGTATGTATGTACGCCTATATGTATGTATGTATGTAAGGGTTTTGGGTTTAGGGTATATAAGGCCCTGAGCCCGTATAGTTTTTAGCGTTGAGGGTTGAGGTTTTTGGGTTTAGGGTTTAAGGTATAGGGTTGAGGGTTGAGGGATTAGGGCTTAAGTAATAGGTAGAGGGTAGAGGGTTGAGGGTTGAGGGTTGAGGGTTATAGTTGAGGGATAATATTTAGCTTGTTGTCACGTCTTAGACTTTCATAACGTGTTGACTTGTTAAATGCATAAACCATTGAACTTTAGTTGAGGATAAAATGCAATAATTATATTGATGATTTAAATTCGATTGCTTCGGCTATATTTGGGACTAACCTATTGATGGCACGATGAGTGGAAATTTTGCAGGTCTTGTCAAAGGCAAGGATATGGTTCAGGTAGGGGGGTCCTAGCTTCATGGCAACACGTGCCAGGTTTTATTTGGTGTTCTCTCTCTCACATACACATAGGTTGCATTTCATTCGTGATTTAATAAATGTTTAGTTGCTTGAATGTTTCAAGTACGGATGAATGGTTGCATTTCATTCTTGTTTCGATAAACGTTTAATTATGAGTGTTTGCATTTCTCTTGTTTGGTTTTGTCTTCTTCGTGCTCGCCTCAAATCATAATTCAACACCTGTTGGCAAAATTAAAACAAGTTAGTTATTGTGAGAATCTATGTATAGATATGATATGTAAAAATAATAATATAATAAATAAATAAATAAAATAAAAGTATATCTTAAGGCAAAGTATTGTGCCTACTTTCATAAGAATGTCTTCTTACATAAAATAAGAAGTAATAAAATTGTATATACATAAAATAAGAAGTAATAAAATTGTATATGAGTTACTATAACAAAAGATATGGGGAAATTATCCTCTAATAATATTATTGATTATTAGAATAAAATACTTAAATTTGGAGGAAACTCCAATTTTTTTTAAAAAGAAATATTTACATATTTTTATATTATAAAAATATCTTCTTGTATCTTCAACCATGCAACAGATGCATGAAGGGGAATCTTTTAAAAACCATCTAAATATATTAAGGAAGATTTTTACATGGGAAAAAAAAAGAGGAATCGAATAAGAATTTTAGGGTTTCGGGTTATTAAAGCAAGAAAAAGCTTTTTAGGGAGACACAGGAGAACACGAAGGAAGATCAGAGAACGAAAAAAACAAGCTCGCACAGGAAGAGAGGAGGCGGAATCAAAATAGCACAGAGAACAAATTAGTTGTAAAGCTCAGGAGTAACGGTATTCCTATCATTTCTTGAAGTTGATCTTTCTCTTGCTTTTGCCAGTTTCTTGATTTCAGAAAAATAAACTGCCTGTTAGATCTTGGCTACGGCCTGTGTAAACGGCCTATGCACTAATTTAATCAGCCTCTACAAAAATTTGTAATGGATCCGAATTCTTCATCCGTATTTTCTACATAAGTTTGGTCAGTAACTAGTTGCAAATGTTTTAATTACCGATTCAACGGTCTCTCTCAACGTTAAATCAACCTCTGCCATAAAGTTGATCTGCTTTGTTAACTGGACGAGCTCTATGTATCCTCAAAATTTCAACGTCCTTAGTTTTAACCTGTCCAGTCTTGTCTTCGGATCAAATCTTGTAATCTGACGCTAAAACCTTTTTAAACTTCCAAATCTCACATCAAAAATCTCTGAGAGCTGCACCATTCCCTCGACCTCGGTCTCTTTCTTACTTAAACGCCTTTTTCTGAGTTTTTGACTTCCATTTGGCATTCAGATCTGCATCATCTCTGTCCAACGTATCACCGAACTTTGCTGTCATCTCTTGACTGCAAATTTTTTAAATATGATCGGCCTATGAGGATTTGTAAGATCTTTTTTTTTGTTCACTGATATATTTTGGTCTTGTTCTGGGTTTACGTTGGGCGAAAGCCTGAGGTCAATCGGCCTTGCATTCCTTATGCTCTTACCTGAAACTCGATCGACTAACCATTCGCATAGATCTTCAAGTCTTTAAACCGAAACTTTGCTTTGATCTATCTTTAAGTAATTTGTGGACTTTCTTGTAAATTTAAAACAGAGAGCTATCTTACTTTAAACTCATCGATCTCTGCGGCGATTGTATTGGCCTGATTAGTTAACTTGGCCTATTGCCATGATTGTCAATCTTTCTGTTTTTAAACGACCATGTATCGGCGTTGTCGGCTTTCCAAGCCTTGTCATAAACTCCCTTAGCATCGACCATGAGATACTTCCTCTTACCACAAACCCTGCATTATATAACGTTCGACCTTTCCAAGCCTTGTCATAAACTCCCTTAGCATCGACCATGAGATACTTCCTCTTACCACAAAACCTGTGTAATTGATTTAAACTACCTTTGAGCTTTTAACCAATCGGCTATAGTGTTTAAACGGTCTCTTAATGTAATTGTCCGACCCAACCCACCTCCTTTATATATAAATTATGCTCACTATAATATATACCTTAAGGCAATAAGATGGTAAATGACATTGTCCCCTAATTATAGAATGGTTAATATGCCTATGTGAAAATAATTAATTCCATAACGTAATACCATAAAACAAAGACCATATAATATAGAAGAACTCTCTTAATTTGTTGCACATTTATATATTGAAATAAATATCAATTCTTTTTTTTATGATAGCTATGAGTTAAAATCTTTTCACTTGTATATGGATACGAAACCTAGTAATATTATGAAATTCAAAGGATACTTGTTGAGATCGTAAAATAGGAAAAACAAACTAGCAATTCAAAAAACCTTTGTAATCGCCATCACGATATAAACTACATAAACTATTCAGTATGGACAACTTCCTTCTCTAGTGTAACCTATGCATGAAATAAAAATATCTTTTGTTTGAATTATAATTATGCTTGAAATGAGGTTGATTTTTTGCGTTCTATCATGTAAGATGATTTGAAAGGTTGCCTTCTGAGACGGGTGTCGAGTATGGGTTATCAGGGAAGTGATTTTTCTTTTTCAAAACTTACATGCCATTACAACGGTTTTATGCTTTGGCCAAAGCAAATGGAATGTTAAAACAGACATATGCACCATTGAGATAGATGGTTAATTGCCTAGTTCTTTATGTTATATTTTCCTTGCCATATCCTATTGATGAGATGCTGCATTCATAGTAGAAATGCATGTAGATTGATAGGCACACACCAGATTCCACCCTGTACTTGTTTACAGGTTGCTAGGCCCTTTGAGCAGGGTCGGGTATTCCTCAATTGAGAGATTCTGGGGAAGTGCAGAAAAACACCTGAACCATGTTCTTATCCTTCGACGCAATAGATGGCCAATTGGTCGATGGTGGTCAAGGACGGAAGACTTGGATCTATTGATGATTATGAAAATTGTACCTCTCCATGTCACTTATTGTTTTGTAAGGCTATATACCACTATTGTACTTGTGTAATTATTGTATTGGGAAAGCTCTGTAATTGAGTTCAGAGAGATGTAAAGAACATATATGTTTACTAGACTTTTGAATAGAAAACTTGTATGTTAAATGGGCATATCTTCAAACTCTTGCATATAATGATGTAGTTGCAATCACCCTCATTCAATTATTTATATTTACTTCAGTTATGTGGATTATTATGTATGTTGTGAAATTTTAGTACTTTACACTTGTTGAGTGTATAAGATTAAGTGTGTAAGGCATGGGGATTAGAGTTTAGGATATTGGATTTAGGGTTTTAAGTATAGGGTTGAGGCACAATATCTAGGGTTTAGGGTATAAGGCTGAGGTTATAGGGTATAGGGATGAGGATTTGTGGGTGTAGACTTCAGGGTTTAAGGTATAGGGTTGACGATTGAGGGATTAGGGCTTAAGGATATGGTTGAGGGTATAGGGTAGACGGTTGAGAGTTTATAGTTGAGGGATAATGTTCAAGGTTGAGTGTCTAAGATATAGGGTTTATGGTTTAAGGTTGAGGGTATAAGGCATATGGATGAGGGTTGAGGATTTAGGGCATAAGTATAGGGCTGAGGGTATAGGGTATAGGGTAGAAGTTTAAAGGTTGAGGGATAATGTTTATTAAGGTTAAGTGTCCAAGGTTAAGTGTATAGGGTATAGGGTTTAAGGGTTTAAGGTTTGAGGGATTAAGGTTTTGAGGCATAGTGTCAAGCGTAGAGAGATTGGGGATAGGGTTTAGGGTTGAAGGTTTAAGGATTGAGGGTTGAGGCTTTAGGGCTGAGGGTTAAGGGATTAGGGTTTAAGGTATAGTGTCGAGGGTAGAGGGTTTAGGGATAGGGTTTAGGGTTAAGGGTTGAGGCTTTAGGGATAGGGTTTAGGGTTAAGGGTTAAGGAGGAATAGAGTTAAGGTTGAGGGTTGAGGGTTGAGGGATAGGGTTTAGGATTTAAGGTTTAAGGGTTGAGGGTTGAGGCTTTAGGGATAAGGTTTAGGGTTTAGGGTTAAGTGAGAGACCTAGATGGCTAAGGATGGATGGACAGGTAGACAAGGAGTGATTGAGAGACGTAGAGAGAGGAGAGGTAGAGAGGTGAGGGGGAAACAAAGGTGAGAGATAGAGAGGTGAGGGAGGAGATATAATAAAATAAGAGAGTGAAGTTGACAACTTGAGGGAAAGATGGGTAAGGAGGAGGGAGAGAGGTGGAGAGGAAGGGAAATATGTAGAGAGCCGTGAGAGATATACAAGTGAGAGACTTATAACCTAGGGAGAGAGGGGTGAGAGAGATAAGGAGAGATGGGGGTGAGGCAAATAGGGGAGGAGAGGGGTAGATAAGGGTTGAGGGTTTAAGGGTTTAGGGTTTAAGGGTCAAGGGTTTAGGGTTTAAGGGTTGAGGTATTAAGGGTTTAGGGTTGATGGATTAGGGTTTAAGATATAGTGTCGAGGGTTTAGGGATGGGGTTTATGATTTAAGGTTTAAGAGTTGAGGATTGAGGCTTAGGGATAGGGTTTAGGATTTAGGGATAGGGTTTAGGATTTAAGGTTTAAGAGTTGAGGGTTGAGGCTTTAGGGATAGGGTTTAGGATTTAAGGATAGGGTTTAGGATTTAGGGTTTAAGGGTTGAGGGTTGAGGCTTTAGGGATAGGGTTTAGGGATAAGGGATTAGGGTTTAAGGTATAGTGTCGAGGGTTGAGGGTTTAGGGATAGGGTTTAGGATTTAAGGTTTAAGGTTTAAGGGTTGAGGCTTGAGGCTTTAGGGATAAGGTTTAGGTTTTAGGGTTAAGTGAGAGACCTAAATGGCTAAGGATGTATGGAGAGGTAGACAAGGAGTGAATGAGAGACGTAGAGAGGGGAGAGGTAGAGAGGTGAGAGGAGAGATATAATAAAATGAGACAGTGAAGTTGATAACTTGAGGGAAAGATGGGTAAGGAGGAGGGAGAGAGGTGGAGAGGAAGGGAAATATGTAGAGAGTCATAAGAGATATACAAGTGAGAGACCTATAACCTAGGGAGAGAGGGGTGAGAGAGATAGGGGAGAGATGGGGGTGAGGCAGATAGGGGAGGAGAGGTGTGGATAAGGGTTGAGGGTTTAAGGGTTTAGGGTTTAAGGGTCAAGAGTTTAGGGTTTAAGGGTTGAGGGTTTAAGGGTTTAGGATTGAGGGATTAGGGTTTAAGGGTTGAGGTATTAAGGGTTTAGGGTTGAGGGATTAGGGTTTAAGGTATAGTGTCTATGGTTGATGGTTTAGGGATAGGGTTTAGGATTTAAGGTTTAAGGGTTGAGGGTTGAGGCTTTAGGGATAGGGTTTAGGGTTTAGGGATAAGGGATTAGGGTTTAAGGTATAGTGTCGAGGGTTGAGGGTTTAGGGATAGGGTTTAGGATTTAAGGTTTAAGGGTTAAGGATTAAGGATTTAGGGATAAGGTTTAGGGTTTAGGGTTAAGTGAGAGACCTAGATGGCTAAGGATGGATGGAGAGGCAAACAAGGAGTGACTGAGAGATGTAGAGAGGGGAGAGGTAGAGAGGTAGAGAGGTGAGGGGGAGACAAAGGTGAGAGATAGAGAGGTGAGGGGAGAGATATAATAAAATGAGAGAGTGAAGTTGACAACTTGAGGGAAGGATGGGTAAGGAGGAGGGAGAGAGGTGGAGAGGAAGGGAAATATCTAGAGAGTCGTAGGAGATATACAAGTGAGAGACCTATAACCTAGGTAGAGAGGGGTGAGAGAGATAGGGGAGAGATGGGGGTGAGGTAGATAGCGGAGGAGAGGGATGGATAAGGGTTGAGGGTTTAAGGATTTAGGGTTTAAGCGTCAAGGGTTTAGGGGTTAAGGGTTGGGGTTTAGGGTTGAGGGATTAAGGTTTAAGGTATAGTGTTGAGGGTTTAGGGTTTAGGGATAGGGTTTATGATTTAAGGTTTAAGGGTTGAGGGTTGAGGGTTTAGGGATAAGTGAGAGACCTCGATGGTTAAGGGTTGAGAGATAGGGGAGATATGGGGTGAGGCAGACAGGGGAGGAGAGGGGTGGATAAGGGTTGAGGGTTTAAATCTTTAGGGTTTAGGGATAAAGGAATAGGGTTTAAGTTATAGTGTCGAGGGTTACGGGTTTAGGGATAGGGTTTAGGATTTAAGGGTTGAGGGTTGAGGGTTGAGGGTTTAGGTATAAGTGAGAGACCTAGATGGCTAAGGGTTGAGAGATAGGGGAGAGATGGGGTGAGGCATATAGGGGAGGAGAGGAGTGGATAAGGGTTGAGGGTTTAAAGCTTTAGGGTTTAGGGATTAGGGTTTAGGGTTGAGGGATTAGGGTTTAGGATTTAAGGTTTAAAGGTTGAGGGTTGAGGCTTTAGGGGTAGGGTTTAGGGTTTAGGGATAAGGGAATAGGGTTTAAGGTATAATGTCAAGGGTTGAGGGTTTAGGGATAGGTTTTAGGATTTAAGGTTTAAGGGTTGAGGGTTGAGGGTTTAGGGATAGGGTTTAGGGTTTAGAAATAAGGGAATAGGGTTTAAGGTATAGTGTCAAGGGTTGAGGGTTTAGGGATAGGGTTTAGGATTTAAGGTTTAAGGGTTGAGGGTTGAGGCTTTAGGGATAGGGTTTAGGTAAGGGATTATGGTTTAGGGTTAAGGGATTAGGGTTTATGGATAAGGTTTAGTATTTAAGGTTTAAGGGTTAAGGGTTGAGGCTTTAGGGATAAGCTTTAGGGTTTAGGGATAAGGGAATAGGGTTTAAGGTATAGTGTCGAGGGTTGAGGGTTTAGGGATAGGGTTTAGGATTTAAGGTTTATAGTTCACGCGCCTTGTCTATGCTTACACATTTTGTATACATGTCTAATAGGGAATTTGCAGTCTGATTTCTGATAGGGTTTAGGGTTAAGTGAGAAACTGAGATGGCTAAAGATGGATGGAGAGGTAGACAAGAAGTGACTGAGAGACGTAGAGAGGGGGGAGCTAGAGAGGTGAGAGGAAGAGAGAGGTGAGAGATAGAGAGGTGAGGGGAGAGATAGGAGAAATACATGAGGGAGTGAAGTTGACAACTTGAGGGAAAGATGGGTAAGGAGGAGGTCGAGAAATGAATAATATAGAGTTTTGTATAGAAAGGAGCGCGTTATAACACGAGAATGTTATGGCTTGCTATTCAAATGGTAAAAAGGGCAAGACACCTGTGATCTAGGCCCACATGCTCTATTTTCTTAGGGTTATGCTCGTGTTCTGACAAAAAGAAAGCTTTTTAATATTGTTGGGAAGAGCACATGCACATTTTTCACATTCTACCACCTTTGCATGAACATTCCACCACCTTTTTCTTGTTTGCCAACTTAAGGAGGAAATAACATAGTTTTCACATCAATTTTGATATATATCAATTCAAGTTTCAATTTTTTTAGTGTTGCAATGTTAATTAAGATTGAATTGTAGGAATTTAACATTATACATTGGTTAATTTTATTGTTGTTATTAATTCTATTTGAGTGTTATTCAATTGAATGTTGAAAAGGAAGCAAGTAGTGAAAAACTCAAATTGTTGAAGAGTTTGATGCAAGAAGAAAAAAAGACTACATAATTGGGTACTCTCTCCATTCGAATCTCCATTTGTTAGGTTTGTCAAGTCTTTACACATGTTCTAAGTTACGTTTTCCTTAATTCTATTTGAATTACTTTATCATGCCTTATTAAATACATGTTTATATCACTTGTATGGTTTATATATTTTTTGTTTATATCAATTGTATTTATATTTTGTGTTTATAGTTCATGTGCCTTGTCTATGCTTCCACATTTTGTGTACATGTCTAATAGGGAATTTGCAGCCCGAGCTTTGAATTTCTTCCCAAACAGCTATAAATTTCTATTGCTTTGAATTTCTTCTTTATACCTATGAACCTGTAGCTGCTCATGAAAGATATCATCAATCCAAAACATGAATTTATCAAAATGATCAATAGGAACATAGTATCCTAGCTACAAAACTGAGTTCCTTTATTCAAATTCAAAAAGTAAAAAAATGGGATTACAATACACTCCTCTCCAACATAAACTAGTCAAGACAACCATAGAACATCTAATAATGATCTGACAACTATTAAATAAACATAGCTACCAACCAAAGAAATTGAAAAACCTTAAAAAATTCCATATAATCAAAACTAAGTTCTTACTTGTGAAGATATTTTCTAGTGGTGCTGAACACATACCTTCAAAGTGGCTTGGGAGTACAAACTTGAGAATCCTTAACCACCATTTCATTAAAGGGATGAAAGTAGCTAGATTTTCCTCAAAATCACTTCTAATATATGCTTTAAGTCTTAATGCACTCATCATCCACACCCCTTCCTTAGATAGCTTTGACAAACTTTAAGGCAGCTAGAGAGGAGCAATTTAAAGACAGTTTATTGTTTGACATTATACATTTCCTAAAAGAGTCGTGAGGTTTACCTTCATTAGACTTAAGATCCATTACACCTATCCACCTAATAATAAGCCACAAGCACCACCCCCAACAACCACTACTGAACTAACCAATTTGAAACCACCATAAAAAAATTTAGTGCCTTAATTTTTAGAAAATATCACCCTTTACAATTAATGTCAATACTTGCATTACACACCCTAAGGTATTTCAGGTATCATAGTAAGACCATCTTCCTGAGGGGAATAGATGAAGATCCTAGGGAAGCCTTAAACCTTATGGGGTGTGGAGATATCAACAAACTAAGTTTTGAGGAAATTGTAGAATTTAGCATAAACTACTCATGTACTCGAGCTAGCAACAAAATACTTAGAAAAGGGAAAAGTAGTGGTAATGATGTCACCAAAGTAATGGAAGAACTAGCTAACCTCAAAACTGATATCCTACTTCATTTGAACACTACTCTGGATGGGATACAAGAAAGTAAGAAAACTATTGAGCACATAGCTATATATTGCCCAAGGTACAGAGAGAAGCATCCACTTAGGGAATGCCCATTGAATCGAACTAAGTTATGTGGAATTTGTGAAAAAAATCATCCTACAAATGAATGTTGTTTGCTACCTGAAATTAAAAATTGATTGAAAATATTACCACAGGTTGAGGAGGAGATAAACTTTATTGGACAAAAATAATTAAATTTTGGTTTTAACCAATATTCTAGACAATTTGGGCTTGGAGCCCCCCAAATTAGGGACTAAGCCAATCAGCTGGACCATGGGGAGGTCTACCTTCCCAAATTTTCCACCTTAGTGAGGACCATCTTTTCCTCAACCTGATTGGATAAATCAGTCATGGACCACTCCCCAATGGCATAATCATAATCAATACCAATAACCATGGGTACCCCAATAGAGTCAAGGACTGAGACATTATGGAAATCAACCCCATGCTTTATTGCTCGGATCATCCCAAGCACCACCTCAAAATCCCAATGAACAGGTGAACTAGCCACAACTTCCTGCTCAACCTATACCAAAGCCCAAGAATAATTATCCTCAGCAGCAAGTTTACAACACGGATTAGAACACTACAACCTTAAATGTAGTGGAAATCAACGACATTCATTTGCGCTCCTAAAACATTCCAATAAAACCCCTTCCATGGAATCCCTTGGGGAAACAAATGTTTTTCTTGATTATGACAAAGAAGGACAAATTCAAGAAGAAACATTGAAATTAGAGAGCCCTAGAGAGATTCCTAACGTGATACCAATCCCCTTTCTTGAGCGACACCTATTGTTGCTCCAAAGAGCTATAAAATAGTCTACATGACTCTCAATTGATTAGAGAGCTCCAAAAAAAAATTGAAGTCCCTCTATTATAGGTTATTAAAGGTATCCCTAAAATCAATCAAATGGTTAAAAAATTATGTCTGAAAACCCTAGGAACAAAGAAAAAGTTACCCAACACTATCCATGTAGCAGGAAAACTTGCAGATGTTCTGTTAGAAAATTGATTCCATAGAAATATGGAGACCCATGCAGCCTTGTCATTTCAGTAGTAATAAAAGGGATACTAGTTTCAAGCGTATTGATTGACCTTGGGGTTGCCATCAATGTAATGATCGCAGATATTGCAAATGCATTATCTTTAACCAATATGCAACCTACATCTATAGTTTTGTAGCTAGTTGACCTATCCATAGCCAAACTTGAAAGAGTGCTAGAGGATTTTATTGTTACAAACATGAGGGAGTATTCTGTAAATTTTCTCATCCTTCAAATAAGAAAGAAAAAATCTAGATACCCAATCATATTAGGCCAACCTTGGCTAGCTACAGAAGCATCCCTCATTGATTGTCATTCAAGAAACATGACCATTTCCGATGGGACCAAACTAAAAGAACTCTGTATCTACTCACCTGCTAAACCCTCCATGCAATATGAGAATAAACTATGGATAGATGATCTTACAGAGTCAGATGAGGAAGATGCTTCCACATTGGCCATGGTCACAATTGTGGAGAATTTGGAATAATACCATGAGCAGGAAAAAAAGTGTGAATCATCCTTCTCAAGTGACATACGATGAGATGTCTCTTGATGGCTCTAGAGAAGCCCAAGGGACTCCCTAAAAGCATTTAATTTCCCTTTTTTAGATGCGATTATGTCCCAATTAGATTACCATCAAGTAAGTATGTTGCATCAGATTCTCCCTCATTTATATCCCCTAAATACATTGATCAACCCTTATAAAGAAATTCATTCAGTCCATTCTAGCACAAAACAAATCACTTTCCAAGCAAATAAACAATTATCTATTAATAGTTGGTTAACAGTTATGAAGGAAGCATAATTGATAGCTATTACAAAAACACACACAAGATTTTGCATGGAAGTATAAAGACATGAAGGGAACTCATCCAAGTATTTGTACACACCATATTTACATAGAAGATGTTCAACCTATGAGGCATCCCTAGAGAAGAATCAACCCTGCTTCAAAAGAAATATTGAAGGAAGAAATATAGAAATTATTGCAAGTTGGGTTTATTTATCCTATTTCTGATAGCCAATGGGTTTCACTGTTAGTAATTGTACCCAAGAAGAATGGAAAATGACATGTTTACATTAATTATTGGGATTTGAAAAAAGAACTAAAACTATAGGTGGAGATTAGGTCCACTGAGAAATACCTATCTCATTTTTTGTTAACTCAAACTCATTTGCCCATGGTGGTGATGAATGTTTTGTTGCAAAATGCTTCAATTTTATTTAGTGAAATGGTGCTAGGAGTGATATTTCACATTTCGCACCTCGTGACACCAAACCAACAATTCCAACACATCTAAGTGGATGGGTTACTACTACTGGAGGTGTTTTTTTAGTGTCCAAGTGTCCTGATCCTTCCAAGTTACATTAGATTGAGAAAATCTCTTAAGATCCCTAAGAGCAAAACTTAGGTGACAAAATTTGATGCAGTAATTCTTAGAATCTGTGGCACCTAGGATTTTTTTTTTCACTTACAAGTGGATTTTAGGTCTATCTACAACAACCTATTTCATTTTTTCTTAACTCCAAATCATTTGACTATGCTGACAGTGAATGTAATCTTGCAAAATGTGTCATTTGCATGCAGTGTAAGGGTGCCAATAGTCATATTTTTTGTCATGTACTTCATAGGACCAAACTGATGGTGTCAATACATTAGGGTGAGTGGTTTAATGCTATTTGAGACTTTGTTTCATTCTCTAGGTGTCATGATCCTTTAGGGCTACATCAAACTAAGAAAGTCTCTTAAGAGCCCTATGAGCAAAAAGGTGCCAAACATTGACATAGTGATTCCTAGAATCTATGACACCTAGGAATGTTTTATATATATCTATAAGTGTATATTGAGTCCTTCTACAATAACCTATCTTAATTTCTATCAACTCCAAACTATTTGACCATGCTGACAATGAATGCATTCTTGCAAAATGTTTGATTTATGTTTAGTGTAAGGGTGTCGATATTCATATTTTTTATTTTGTACCTCATAGGACTAAACTGATAGTGTCAACACATTGGGGTAGATAGTTGAATGCTATCGAATGGCTCATTTAATTTCCAAAGTGTGATGAAGAAAGTCTCTTAAGAGCCCTAAAGGCAAAAGGTGCCAAAATTTGATGCAATGATTCTTAAAATCTATAGCACCTAGGAATGTTTAATTCACATATGCAATGCATTTTAGGGCTATTTATAATAGCCTATCTTAGTTTCTCTCAACTCCAAACTATTTGACCATGTCGACAATGAATGCATTCTTACAAAATGTGTCATTTACGTTCAATGTAAGGGTGCCAACAATCATATTTTTTGTTCTACACCTCATGGGACCAAACCAATGATGCCAAAACATTAGAGTGGGTGGGTGAATGATACCAAAGTCCTCATTTCATTCCATAGGTGTCTCAATCATTCTAGACTACATCAAACTAAGAAAGTCTCTTAAGAGCCCTAAGAGCAAAAAGGTGTCAAACTTTGATGCAACAATTCTTTTTGTGGCATTTAGGAATGTTTCATTCACACCTACAGGTGGATTTTAGGTCCATCTACAAAAGACTATATTAATTTTTGTCAAATCCAAACTATTTGATTGTGCCGATAATGAGTACATTCTTGTAAAATGTCTCATTTGCATTCAATGTAAGAGTTCCAATAGTCATATTTTTTTCTACACCTTGTGGGATCAAAATGAGAGTGCCAAGATGTCAAGGTGGGTGGGTGAATTCTATTGGAGGCCTTGTTTCATTCCCTAGATCTCCTGATCCTTCTAAGCCACATTAGATTAAGAAAGTCTCTTAAGAGCCCTAAGAGAAAAAAGGTGTCAAACTTTGATGTAGTTATTCTTAGAATTTGTGGCACCTATGAATGTTTTATTTGCACCTATAGGTAGATTTTAGGTCCATCTACAAAGCCTATTTTAGTTTACATCAACTCCAAACTATTTGACTGTGTTAACAATGAATGCATTCTTGTAAAATGTCTCATTTGCATTCAATTTAAGGGTGCCAATAGTTATAATTTTGTATTTTTCACCTCATGGGACCAAACTAATAGTGCCAACACATCGAGGTGGGTGGGTGAATGGATAGTCACTAATGCAAACTAATGGCAGTCTTATCCCTTAGAGGACTGCCACTAAGACTAAGGGTTGTCATCATTAAGTTTAAATGCATGTCATAGGGTATAGAGGATAGTAATCTCAACCTAAACACTATCATCAACATCTTAAAAATATAATTAACAATATTGCATCATCAAGTCTTCAAAAAGATAGTTATCAAGATCTTGATAAAACTTATTTCACTATCATAAACAATCCTATTGCACAAAAGAATATTTAATTTGGAAAAAAGACACCCATATATCCTTGGCAATAGTCATATCCTTAAAGATAAGAGTCATGAATGTATCATAGAAAGTCTCCAAGATCAACATTATAATGTACTTGGTCCTACATGCCAAGTGGGTAGTTAACATACCATAGAAGACTATCATGTCAAAATACCTACCATAAATATAGTATCAATCATGTATAAACCAAGAAAACATTGTCATGGAGAAAATATTTGGATTAGGTCACGAGAAATACACTTTGACTATCGTAAACACTAATATGCATAGTGTAAGGTGAATTGCAATGATTTGTAGATGGATCATGAAAGTTATAGAACAAAACTTACCACAAGGCTACAAGAGCTATCATGGAGACTTAAGGGTTGTCTCATCATCAAAATATCAACACAAGAAGACTATTACAAAGACCAAATAGTTAATCATGTAGATTAAGAGAACTATCATGTTATATCATCTCAGTCACTTATCATGTAGGATGTCATACAAGAGAGAGAACATAATCAACTCATAAGGACTATCACCCCAATCTTATAGGTCATCAAAGTATGACATATCAACAAAAAAATGTAATAAGTATAAATCGATGGTCAATCATACATAAACAAAAAGGATTGTCTTAAACACAAAGGTCAACCATATATCAAGGATAGGTAGTCCAATTCAAAGGGATAGTCAAAAGTCCTTGAGACCACATATATCAGAAAAAATGTCAATACAAGAAGAGTTATTTTACAAAAGGGGAATACTATCATTAACATGAGGAATACATTGATTAAAGGGTTGTTTAATAAAAATATTATGTTTGAAGTGAGTGTTAAAACCATTTAAAATAATCTTAAGCTTGAAGTGAACATTAAAACCATTTAAAAAATTTATGATCACTCCCAATAATAAGTTTAAAATAACCTTATTATTTATATTGAGAAACTCAGGTTTTTAGCTTGGTCCGAGCCTAGAGAGACCCTTACGGGGGATCTCTTCCCATGGCTTTATCATTGAGACCACTATTGGGGGTCTTAGTCCCCAAGGCATTATCTCCAAGTTCAAATCTGTGAGCTCGTTGGCCCAACAAAGGCCCATAGCCTACGAACACAACAGCCCAACGAAGGCACATATCCTACGAGCACGTTAGCCTGCTAAAGACACAAGGCCTAAGAGCTCTTTGGCCCAGTGAGGGTTTGAACCTTGGTAGCCACCACAACAATTGTACAACTTGACCATCGAACCATGCCCTTATTAGCATATATATAAGGCCATTAAGGTATACATAATGTCATGAAACTATCATATAGTGTCATAAGGCCTACAATGCCATATAGGCATACAATTATATACATTGGCAAAATACAAATCTACACCTACATGTTGTGTAGGCATACAACAAATGTTCAAACATAGAAACTATGGAGCTTCAAGGAAAAATCCATGGCTCTTGCTTTGTTGGGAAGATGGAGAACCAATATCATAATTGACATCTCTCCTCCATTGATTAGACCTCCTAGTCTCAATAATTTTTTGTATCTCCACCTAGTAATACAATTAAACAATATACACATTAATATAGAAAACATGAAATATACAATAACATAAGTAAATAATCACTTACCTGATGAAGGGGGTAAATCATAAAACACACAACAATAGAAATGGCACACAGAAAATAGAATATTTATTTATTGATTTGGACAGCTTATTACATTACAAAAGCTCAATTACAATCAGAGGAATCAATCCTCCACAGGCTGTAACACATTACTGCTACACACCACCAGGCTCTGGAATCTTCTGCCTTCTGTAAACCCCAAATAAGCTAGGGTTTCTGTTTTCCCACCTATTCTTGACTCTACACTTTCCCCCTCAACTCTACTACTGCCCAGGGTTCCCAAAATAGTCATAAATAACACTTTTTGGTGGCCTCCAGCTAAATTTTGAAATTTGCAGCTCCCTCCAAAAGTAGGTCAACATTCGGGAAGCATAACTTTTGATTCGGGTGTCTGATTGATGAACCGTTTTAAGCGCTGGAAAGATCGTGATGTGAACTATCACTCTATAAATTAATAAATAGATTTCCATCGACTTTTTGAGATGTTATGGGATGTTTTAGTGCCTCATATCTCGTTTCAAAAATTTTTAGGGGCTTTACAGAAAATAAAAACTTTAATATCTTTCATCTCACAAATGATCTTTGCCTGATTCCTTCACCAAAGGTCTTATATTTCCATTATAAATATTTCTATAAGTTTTCACTTCAATCTGTGCACAATGCAAACTTTCCTAAAATGGCAGGTAAACTTTCCAAAACTGGCAGTTTGCTATTTTTAGCAGTTTTGGAAAAACTGAAAGTACTACATCATTATTCAAGAGATTATGGAACTAGAAATACTAATTTTAGAAAGAAACAAAAATAATTGTAATGATTTTGAAGAAACATCTTTTTGGGTGATGCAAGATTGCCCTTACACCACTAGATGCTCCTACATCAGACACCCAAGGTAATTTGAGAAGTGACCCTGTCACGTCTTAGGTGTTTGTTTGAGGAAAACCCAAATGATCAACCTCTACCTTAGACAACCAAGAAGAATCTTTAACAGGCCTTCCTTTCCATTTCACCAGATATTCTTCATATTGCCTGTTTCGAGTACTTCTTCCCACACGGCTATCCAAGATCTCTTATATCTCCTCCGTTGAAGTAGATGCCGGAATACTCCACTGTTTTCCTGTTGGTCCATCCTCTGTGCCACCTTCATGATATTCTGTCAAATCAACAATGTTGAACATAGGGGAAATATTTATCCCACTCGATAGCTCTACCTAATATGCATTTCCTAAATCATTCTTCTTCAGGATTTTGCATGGTCCAAATTTCTTCATTTTCAACTTATTGTATGTTCTAATTGGGAACCTTTTTTTTCTCAAGTGAACCATGACTTCATCTCCTACCTAGAACTACTTATATCTTCTCTTTTGATTTGCCTTAGCCTTGTACTAAATATTCATCATATTAATGTGCTTTCTCACCTCTTCATGCAAGTTCTTCAGATGTTCTACAAAGTCTTCGGCTTCAGCACTTGTCTTTTCTCCTTTGTCCAGCTTCCTTAACTCAGAAGCATTTCTTGGGCTATTGCCATATACAATCTGGAATGGTGATTTACCAGTACTCCTATTGACAGAATTGTTGTAAGCAAATTCTGCCTGTGGTAAAATCAAATCCCATCCCTTGGGCTTATCTCCTACTAAGCATCGTAGCAGGTTACCCAAACTCCTATTCACCACTTTCGTCTGCCCATCCATCTGTGGATGGTGTGTAGAAATGAACTTCAAATCTATCTTCAACTTCTTCCACAATGTCCTCCAGAAATAACCAACAAACTTGGTATCTTGATCTGAAACTATGCTCTTTGGTAGACCATGTAATCTCACCACCTCCCTAAAAATAACTCTGCAATATGAACAGCATCATTAGTCTTCTTGCCAGGAATAAAATGTGCCATCTTCGAGAATCTATCCACCACCACAAAAATAGAATCATGTCCTCTCTGTGTCCTTGGTAAACCAAGAATAAAATCCATACTGATATCATCCCATGGCTTCTTTGGTACAAGTAATGGCTAATATAGTCCTATATTCTGACTTGTTCCTTTTGCCATCTGACACACTCTACAACTTTGCACAAGTTTCCTCACATCTTGCTACAACTATGGCCAATAATAATTCTCACCAACAATATAAATGGTCTTATCTTGACCAAAGTGTCCAGCCAATCCTCCACTATGCCTCTCCTTAATCAGGTTCCCTCTCATGGAACTCCTTGGAATGCACAACTAGCTTCCTCTAAACAACATGCCATCTTGGATTATGAAATCCAACCATTTTGTCCTATCCAAAGTAACAGGTTCCAAACAATCTTTCCAAGCCTCTACAAAATCTGGATCTTTAGGATATAAACTTTGAGCTCATCAAACCCAACAACCTCTATCTTCATTTTTGTCAACAAATTTTGCCTTCTACTCAAGGCATCTACAACTTTGTTGGACTTCCCACTCCTGTGCTTCAAAACAAAAGTATAACTCTACAAAAACTCAACCCATTTTAAATGTCTTTGATTTAACTTTCCTTGACTATTAAGATACTGTAAAGCTTGATGATCAGTATATAAAACAAACTCTTTTGGCAACAAATAATATCTCCATTTCTTCAAAGTCTGAACTATTGCATAAAATTTCTGATCATAAACAAAATACTTTTTCTTGGCATCATTAAGCTTCTCACTAAAATAGGCAATGGGCTTACCTTCTTAACTCAAAACAACTCCTATAGCACTGCCACTAGCATCACAATCTACCTGAAATACCTTATTAAAATCTGGAAGTGTCAAAATAGGTTGCTCTGTCACTTTCTGCTTCAATGTATCAAAGCTTTTGTCTTCTTCTTTAGTCCATCTAAACTCTTTTCTATCCCCTCTCATTGTCTCAGTTAGGGGTGCACAAATGCTACTAAAATTCCTGATAAACTTTCTATAAAAACTTGCCAAACCATGAAAAGATCGTACCTTTGTGGCACTCCTTGGTGTAGGCCATTCAATGATAGCCCTTACTTTTTTGGGGTCCATTTTAAGACCTTCCTCTGAGACAATAAATCCTAGGTATACCAACTCCTTCTTTGCAAAACTACATTTCTTTAGATTAATTAGCAACTTCTCCTCCCTCAACTTCTCTAAAACTCTTGTGATATGCATCAGATGTTCATCCCAAGTCTTGCTGAAAATTAAAATATCATCTAAATAAATAATAACAAAACTTACCAAAAATTCTTTCAATACCTCGTTCATGAGCCACATGAATGTGCTCGGTGCATTGGTTAGCCCAAAGGGCATGACTAACCACTCATACAAACCCTCCTTTGTCTTGAAGGTTGTCTTCCATTCATCTCCTTCTCTGATTCAGATCTGGTGATACCCACTCTTCAGGTCAATCTTTGTGAAGTACTTAGCTCCACTCAAACAATCCATTATGTCATCCACTCTTGGAAATGGAAATCTATACTTGATCGTGATCTTATTTATGGCTCGAGAATCTGTACACATTCTCCACTCTCCATCTTTCTTCGGTGCTAGTACTACAGGTACCGCACATGGACTTAGGCTCTCCGTTATTAGTCCTTTCCTTAACAGCTCTTGAACTTGTCTATTCAGCTCTTCACTATCTACAGGAGTCATTCTGTGGGTTGCCTTATTCGGAAAACTAGCTCCTGGTATCAAATCCATTTGGTGACTTATCTTCCTCACCGGTGGTAAACCTTCTAGTACATTATCAGAGATAATATCCTAAAATTCTTCCAACATATCTAAAACTTCTACTGGTACATCTTCACATTTCTCTTGACTAATCTCAGGAATCAATGCAAAGCAATGACGCTCATGCTTCATACCCTCCAAAATTTTTCTACCATCTACCAAGCAAATTCTTGCAGTACTACATACCTTTTCTTCCACCTCCTTCAAGGGCTTCAACTTATGATGAACTCCATCCTTTGTTAGTGAATATGTGTTTGCATGGCCATCATGGATAGCGCTCCTATCATACTGCCACAGCCTCCCCAACAACATATGACATGCATCAATCAGTATGATATCACACAGCACCTCATCATGGTAGTCCCCAATCTTAAACTTCACTAAACACTGCTCATTGACCAAAGATCTATGGTCCTTTCTACAAAAATGCAATCCGATATGGATGTGGATGCTTTCTTCTTGTCAACTTCCAACTTGTCAACTATCTCCTCTAAAACAAGATTGTCAATGCTTCCACTGTCAATAATAATATTACAACACTTACCTTCACATTTGCACCTTGTGTGGAATAAATTGTTCCTCTGATTGGGTTCTTTCTCCTCATTCAACAAAGTTCTTCTAACAACTTGTGCATTACCTTCAAGTCTTCTATTTGTCCTTCCTTGATGTTGTGGACACTCGTATGCTCAATGCCCTTCTTCTCCACATTGGAAATAGGTTCCCCTGAAACCTCCTCTTCTGAGTCCTTGCCCAGGTTGGCCTCTTCCTCTTCCTCTTTGCTCACCATTGTTTTGGTCACGAGGGCTGTATGCATTATCTCCTATTTGATTTCGACTGATGCCAGCTTCTTCACTTCTCTTTGGATCTTCATTTCAGCCTCCATAGGACCTTCCACTAGTCCTTCTTCCTTGACCTCTTCCCCTTTGTTTGTTGTCGAATCTTTTATTCATCTTCTCTTCCACCTTTAGGGAAAACTGGTACACATCTTCTATAGTGGTCACTCTAACTAGGCTCAGCTCCTCTTGAATACTTGGCCTTAACCCATTAATGTAACATGATACCTTCTCCTTGTTGGCCTCTGCATGACCAGTTCTGATAGTAATCTTATAAAACTCCTCTGTATACTCCTTAACAGACTTGTTACCTTGCTTCAATCCTTGCAACTTCTTCAGCAACTCCATCTCATAGTCCACAGGAATGAACTGCTTCTTCAGTTTCTTGATCATCCAATCCCATCT
Source organism: Cunninghamia lanceolata (assembly GCA_027924645.1). NCBI lineage: Eukaryota > Viridiplantae > Streptophyta > Pinopsida > Cupressales > Cupressaceae > Cunninghamia > Cunninghamia lanceolata. The sequence continues at coordinate 3,572,943 of BSBN01000371.1, read as the reverse complement.
GGTGATCTTTCATTTTCCTCTTTTGTTCCTCTCTAACTGGACCCCCTTCCACCAAATATTTGCATGGCCCTTCAACTTTGTTTTTGCAAACTTGACCCGATCTAGGTCTTCCACATCTTCATAATACTCCTCCATGTCATTGATCCAATCAATGAGTTGTTCTGGATTCAAATCTCTAGAATATGTAGAAACTTTGATCCTGTGTCTCTTTCCAATCTTAGAAATGGCCCTCAATAGCCTAACTACTGCAGGATCTCCTACAACTTCTTGTTCTTCCTCAAATAGCTCTTCTTCAGCTTCATCGTCGCTCTCTTCTCTTATTCTTGGCTCAAACCCTCTTCGCAGCTCCTCTTGCAATGCATCGATTTGCCTTTGTAGGGCTCTAAAACCCTCTTCCATCAAAGCATTCCTCCCAATATAATTTGTTCATGGAGGCATCTTGATCTCTGCAACAAACCCACAACATCAAGTCCTGGTGCAAACTGCCTCACGGTCGGCGATCTGTCTACACACTCAGGAACCCTTGCTCTGATACCATTTGATAAAGGGGGTAAATCATAAAACACACAACAAAAAAATGGCACACAGAAAATATAATATTTATTTATTGATTTGGAAAACTTATTACATTATAGAAGCTTAATTACAATCAAAGGAATCAATCCTCCATAGGCTGCAACACATTACAGCTACACACCACCAGGCTCTAGAATCTTCTGCCTTCTGTAAACCCCAAATCAGCTAGGGTTTCTATTTTCCCGCCTATATTCTTGACTCTACACTTTCCCCCTCAACTCTACTACTACCCAGGGTTCCCAAAATAGTCATAAATAACACTTTTTGGTGGCCTCCATCTAAATTTCAAAATTTGTAACTCCCTCCAAAAGTAGGTCAACTTCTGGGAAGCATAACTTTTGATCCGGGTGTCTGATTGACGAACCATTTTAAGTGTTGGAAAGCTCGCGATGTGAACTATCACTACCAATGTGTGCTAATGTTGGAGGTCCAAAATTCACCTATTCATCATCAAATTGTACTATATTTACTATTTTTCTATAAATTTATACATACCTTTAGACTTGACATACCCACATAATCATGTGATTAAGGGTCGACAAAGGTAGGATGCATACTTTGACCTTGGAATTTTATAATACATACAATTTTTTACATTAATTTTCATTCATAATGGATTAATATAGTTAATTCTAAATTTCAATAGTAAATATACTAAATTGCACAACCTTATTGAAAATTACCTATTGGTAAATGCCAAAGGTCACATCCAACAACTTATTGGTCAATACCATACTATCCAATATAGATGTATCATGTGTCCCACCCTATGTGGCATACACCTCAAAGTGTGGAGAATCCTCTTTTAAATGTGTACCAATGTCATGACCATGTACATCTTGTGCTATATACCTTGAACCAAAAAATCCTCAGACCCATAATCACATGCAAATCCACAAGCACAACAAATGTGTGGGGAGAGTCGATGCCTAGAAGCTTCACGCTTCTCACCCTATGAAAGAGGTATTATATGTTATAAGGTTTTTGTGAGTAAACTAATGGACTACATGGTCTCCACCTCAACACTCTCCTTCATAGTGGAAGGGACTACAATATGTTGAATAGATGGGCAAGCAAGGGTTCTCTCTAGCTATTCTTGGGCACAAAATTCCCCCTCTATATAATGTGTAGAGTCTTTACCTCTATCCTGTAAATCACACATATCAAAATAATTTAGAATTTATTTGAGGATAAACTCGCAATAGAGTTTCCTCAAGAAATATTGAGGCACTTCCTTGTTGTTGCATGGGTGATGATAAAAAACCATCCACCACCTATCCCAAAAAATATCATTTATTCCTTGGTGTTGGCACCAATGAATATGAAATCTTTTGAAACTTGTATGCATGGGATCATTAGTTCTATGGTCTACAAATAACACACATAAACCAATTTTTATTATTTTTTGTCTTTCACTTGTTTATATGATATTTTTATAATAATATTGGATATTCAAATATTTAATAATATTGTTTAATATTGTTTATTTTTGTCTTTCACTTGTTGATATGACCCACATTGTTTGCCATGAGGCTTTCCATGTTCTTGGTCATATGTGGTGCATTGGCCCTTGAATAATGCCTTTATATTGAGCCAACAATACTACTATTAAAAGCATAATGAAATTTTCTTATGAATCAGGTAATGAACAAAGTAAAGTAACACACCTATCCTCTTCTTCCATTTTTACATCTATGAAATATTGTTGGCTCACTACAACATTAAGGTTATCAAAATGATTAGTTATAAAATATTCATTCATTTTAAATGAATACAATTATTACCTTGAAAATGACTTAATTACAAGACTCTTAATTTGTTGAAATTCAACAATCCCATCACATAAATCTTTTACAGTATTTTCACCTGATACATTCATCAAGTCTAAATCACAAAGGCATAACATAATTGTGTTTCTTGCATTTCTATTGAATTTGTCCCATTCATCTTGATCCACTCGTCATAAATGCACCCAACTAAGTGACTATTGTAATCCACTAATCTCTTTCAACCAAGAGATCCTCTATCTTTAAATTCCATGGCTCAAAGTGTGACCTATTAAATTTCTCAATCTCCACCTTAAGGTGTTGGCCATGAATTTTAACTTTTATATATGATTTCAAACTCATGTGAATGATCCCATTGTAAACAAATAAAACAACAAATTAAAGGAATCCGTGCCTTCATAGGATCAAGCCAAACAAAGATCTAATAACAAATGTTGTGTTTGTAGTGTTTATACTTCAAATATGAGAAATACAAAGTAATAAAATTTATTGATCTAAAATGTAGGTATGTCTTAATGAAACTTAAAAAAGAAGGAGATAAGATAGAAGATAGAATAGTAGAGAAAATGACACCATATATACATGGTAAAACCCTTTCATGTAAATAACCCACCACCAAAAGTAAACCTCAATATAATACTTCAAAGAAAGATTACAATAGATTGAGAACCTTCTCTAATGATGTGGCCCCTATTTCAACATTTCAATAGTATGGACATACTTAACCCTAAACTTAAAACTTGCAAAACCTTGCAATATAAACTAAACATGACAAACCACTATGTTAAGCCTTGTATGTATAAATGATTTCCATCATGTAAAACATTTGTCATTTCAACAAAACCATGGGATTCCAAAGCGGACATCCAAGTCATAGTCAATATGACCACACCAACCCAATTGCCACCTTTCATGCATGCAAGTGTAACTCCTTTTCCTCTTAAAAATTTGTAACTCCTATTTGATTAGTCAACTAATAAAACTAAGTGCTCCAAATTTGGAAGAATAACTTCTCTTCCAAGATGCTCTTACATATTGCCTAAAATAGATAATCCAAGATGCTCTTCGAAGTCCACTTTGTAACCCCCATATCTAATGTTTAACTACACACGTCATTACATATTTACAAGTGTCAAAGAATACCATATATGGAATCTCATGATTCTCCTATGTGTGGTACCCCATTTGAAGCAGGTCTAACATTACAACACATGTAATATTAAAAAATTACTTGTTCATAGGAATTTGAAAGGTGGTACAACACCTAATCCAAACATAAGTGAGATAGATGAATGGAATAGATCCCATTGATACAAGAGGAGAACTATTATGATATGTAGAAATAATATGCTCACTAGGTATAACAACATCACATGAAGAAAGATTCATAGATGTATCATGAAAATATAGGGATAAATCCATATCCTTTTTTTGTCACACAAGGTATATAATCATCATTAATTGTGTATACAAATAAATAAAAGTCCCAGAGAATGGACTGAAAGGTTCTAAAAAGCTTTATGAAAGATGAAAAATTAGATAAACTATGATCCTATGCATGCATAGAGCATGGAGAACCCTCCATGTGATAGAAGGAGATAATGTCCACAAGAATCCATGGTAAGATGCAATAAATAGTGAAAAAATATTATTGTAGAGTTAAAAATTGCATACTTCACACTTTTTACTCTACGTAACACACTCATTTGGGTGTCCACTCCCTTAAACATGTTTTAGGACTAATTTAACTCAATTTTATGCATGAGACTTATTATCAAGGTATTTTTCAAGATAAATTTTCATCTCCAAGTTATTTCCTACCCACTCACAATGTTTTATAACCTTGTTTCCTTAGAAATACTAGTGTGGTTGTGTTACTAACCTTAGACTGGCATGCTAGTGTCCCCATCCACATCCAAATTTAAAATAATTAGAAGTTGTGTTGTATGTATTTATTACATTTTTTATAATGGATACTTTTCCAACTAATCTTTATAAAAGAAATTTTAGGCCTTAATTTGAAGATATCTTCTACTCTCTCTTAGATCTCTCTAGCTATCTCTTGCATTATATTGGTTTTTTAAAAAATTCTCCTACATTCTCTTGCTTTCTCTTGTAATCTCTTAGCATTTCTTAACCAAAAATATCAACCCTTGTATTCTTCCCTAGTCATACCTTGTTGGAACCTTACATATTCCTCTCCTCCTATACCCATGGCATCTTGTTGAATCCACTTCCTACTCTCCTCACATAGCACATACACACAATAGTCATCCTTCTTAGTTTTTTATAAACTCCTATAACACCCACTACAAATCATAACCAACACTTTTAGGACCTCACATGTACCCAAAAATTATTTTCTACTTATTGAGGTTGAAACAAGCCAACCAAGGGACTAAGATAGACTCCCTAATCAACTTTGGCATTTTTCCTTTTTCTATAAATATATGGTTCTAACCCTAAATGGAAAATAGAAGAATATGAATTTTATGAGATGACTAAGATATGAAAGTGAACTATGTACTAATGTTCCCTCTCGCAAGTTGAAATTGTGTGCAAGGTTGTGAAAAAGTTGGACTTGCTAGAAGGGAACATTACAAGTGGTATCAGAGTCATCATCCTGCCATCCTGTAAATGATAAGCCTTTATTATTAATTGATTATGATCTGATTATATGTTGTTAACATCGGTGATTGTAGGAATTAAATATGCACGTAGAGATAACATTACATTCGTATTAATTATTATTGATGATGGTTCTTATGTAATGACTTCACTAGGGAATTGATCTTTAAAGGTACTAACATCTCTTTCTCAGAATTATTCTTGTTACAGGTTGAGAAATAAAGGATATCCTAAAGAGAACATTATAAGATTCATATGACTCACACCTGGTGTATTACTTGTATTCCTGCTTTAACTTCCTTGCCTTACTTGTATGCTCTTTGTGTGTATTTACATATATTTTGTATGTATTCACGTCATACTTTCTATCTGTGTTCATGTGTGTTTTTACATGTATTACATCTTATCGGTGTAATCTTTTGTATTTTTGTGCATTTCTTCTTACTTGCATGCTCCTATATGCTTCTTGCCTTGATTGTATGTGTGAGCCACTTGGACATTTATGTGTATGTTTGGTGTGTATACCTCTTTGAGTATATTTGTATGCATAACTCATGTCATAATTCTTCATGTGTATTCAAGTAGATGCTTCAAGCCTTACGCGTGTATGCTTATGCTTTCTTACTACATGCCTCATAAGTAGTCATCCTTGTGCCTTCATGCCTGGTATGTATTCGTGTACTCCATGCTTGTTCATAATGTATATACTTCCGTATCTACTTCATGCCTTACATTCACGTATACCTTGAGTGTATTTGAATGTATGCTTCATGCTTTACATATATTCATTCTCACCTTGTGTATACTCATGTATATGTTTTGTGTGCATACTACAATGCTTTATGTGGTCACATGTGCACTTCATGTATTCCTATATGTATATGAACGCTTCAAGGTTTAAGTGTATTCATTAAGTATGTCTATGAATTTGTAATTGTAGGGTATTTGAAAATTGTATACTCTATGCTTTGCATTCAAGTATGATTATGAATTTGAGTACATGCTCTATGATTTGCATTTGTATACTTTGTGTAGTACATATATCCGTATGTATACTTAATATGTGGTGCATGCTCTATAAAGTGTAATTGTTTCAAGTGTATACTCTACGATTCTGTGAATTGTATGACCTGTATTTGAAATTGAATGAGTGCATGCTCTATAACTTGTATTTGCAATTGTATGAAGTTGTAATTGCATGACTTGTATTCATATGCACATGCCCAATATGATTGTGTATGACTTGTATTCAAGTGTGAATATGTATTCAAATGCATACTCCATGACTTGTATTTGTAATTGAAGACCTGTACTTTGTGACTTGTATTCATATTTGAGTGTATATTCTTTGAATTTTATTTAAGCATGATTGCATTCATACTTGAGTGTATTTAATGACTATCTATTTGAATGTATGGCTTTGTCCCTGTATAACTTGAATACTCCATGATTGTACTGATATGCAAATGAATACTCTATGACTTGTATATTCTATGACTTGTGATTGTATGCTCTATGCCTTTGCAATTGTATGACTTTGTAATTGTATTCCAAATGTTTATTCTATGAATTTGTGTGTGTATTTGAGTGCATACTTTATGATTGTAATGTATACTATATGCTTGTATGTGTATTTGCATGTATACTCTATGGTTATTTGAATGCATACTCTATGATTGGTATTTGAGTACATATTCTTTATGACTTGTGCATTCCATTTGAACTGTGTGTATTCATGTGTGTACCCTATGACTTGCTTGTATATTCATATGCTTCATGCCTTATGTATTATACTCATATACCTTGTATGCTTCATACTTTGTGTATCAAGTGTATGCTATGTATTTCATGTATTACATGCATATACTTGTACATTACATACTATGTTCATGCTCCATATACTTTTTGTATCAAGTATTAAGCGTGTAAGCTCTGTGTATGTTTCATGCACTACATGTATTTATGATTTGTGTTTCATACATAATAGTGTGCCTATACTTCAACATGAATCCTCTCTCTTCTATCGTAAATTATCAGTACACTATTTTAAAGCACTTCTATGATCTACATTCTCTACAACATCATTAAATTTATCTTTCCAAATTCTCAAGATGTCTCGTCACTTGTTGGAATCTTGGAATCTCAATACTCTCAAATCCTTTTTAGCATCAAAGATATTTTCATCGCCTAAACCCATGTCTTCATCTATGATACTTGCATCATCAAACAAATGCTTATCTATATGTTGAACATTCGTTAGACCCTTCAAGTATTCTTTGATCATAAATTCTCTTTCATGGAAGCACAATCATTTTCTCTTCATTAAAGCACGTTCATGACAACGCATCGGAAGGTGGCATAAGGAAATGAAAGAACTCATGGTGATTGCTTGAGGACAAGCAATTTCAAGTGGGGAGGGTTGTCATGTCCCCATATTAAGGCATTGTTTAAATTAAAGATTTAAACATCATGTTAAAGAAAATGGTGAAAGTGCCTTCATAAAATATCAATTCAAAATAATATGTGTATTATTAAAATAATAATATTATTATATGAATATTTTAAAAATATAAATAATAGTGATTTAATACTATTATAAACATAATTATCATGAGATAATATTATGATTATAATTATCTAAATATAAATATAAATAAGTAATATTATTATAATCATTTATTATAATAATATAATAAATATATTATAGATGATTATAATAATATAATAAAATAAATGAGTATTATCAATTTAGATATTATTATAAGTATTATATATATTATAAATATATATAAAAATAAATATAAGTATAAAGTAACTTTGTCTTATTTAAAGCTACTTCTAAAGGCAGTGAATGTAATAATGAATCTAATACATATTATAAGACAAAGCAGTCTGTTAATAGACAAAGGACATGGAAGATAAATCATATTAAGAACAACATCTAATTCAACAATTCAATAAGGAATCAGATCTAAGTCTTAATTAAAGGTACTGATGCTTTGAGAAAATGCATTAAGAAACAATATAAGGTGCAGCAAATGATTACAGATAAAACAATAGTTTATAAGAAGTTGACGGATTGTAAAAGAATACTAATGATTAGGTTCCGAAGTAAATCTAAAGAACAACGATTCCAAATAGCACAAGGCCGTGCTGATGTGTTTGAGTTAAGGTTAACAAAAGGAGATGTCCCTTGAGGTCAACGGTCTTCATGTAGAGTAAGCGACCATTGGATGAAGAGACAACCAATCAAAGATATAAAAGGAATCGGGGACATCAATCAAGGAAGGGAAGGAATAATCTAGGCATTACCATCAGTATCTAAAGCAAGGTCGTCCATCGAACAAGTAGGAACAACATATATCCATTAACAATTATCATTATATATCAGTCACCCATCATTATTGCAGCAGATCATATATCATTTGGATCAACTCATTATCACATAGGCTCCTCAAGATTAGATAACAACAGATAGGATCGAAGCCTTCAAGCCTGAGGCATACTGGCAGCAAATCTAATAAGATCAATCAACAATCAGCGATAAAACACGTCTATCATCAAATAACAATCATTATACATATTACCTCTGCATTAAGCATCCAATCTGCACATCGAAGCATCATATTACTCTAGAAAGACAATCAGATTTAGCATTGAAAGGATACATCTCATATAGCGATCAATAGAGATCTATATCATCACATATTTAGATCGAATGTATGATATTGGCATCAATCAATCATTAAGAGAATATCAATATTGAACATCATAATACCATACCTCTACATATCAAAGCATTTAGATCATATCAGGTCATCATCAACGCACATCCTCTCAGTATTGAATAACAGCAACTCAATTGGAGGAAATAAATAAAAGGTATGAATCTAGCATAAATCTCATGACTAAAGTTTGGTGATTACTACATACTCAATACAAGAAAGAACAAGAGTTAAATATCATGTAATGAATGCATAGTTTATATTGCTATCATAGATTGCTAAGCAACCATAATAAGTGTTAGCAATGAATGCATAAGATAATCATAACATGAAATGAAGAATAAATAAATTGGGAATTATATGATTACATGAGATAGTATGATTAAATATACTATCTCGTGATCCAAGGGATCACGAGATAGATAGAAGGATTCTAAGGCATAAGGATGAGAGTGTAGGATGATGGTCCATCATGAGTTCTTGATAAGAAGGCCTTAGGCTAACCCCCTAAGGAGAAGGCCTTAGGTTAACCACCTGAGGAGAAGGTTTTAGGGTAAACCCTAAAGACTAATGAAAGCCTTAGGGTAAAACCTAAGGAGAAGGATTTAGGGTAAAACCTAAGGATTATCTAAGAAGGCCTTAGGGTAAAACCTAAGGATTAATTATGAAGGCCTTGGGGTCAAACCCAAGGATACATGCAGGCCTTTGGCTAAGTTAAGGATTATTCCCACTTGAGACAAAGGAATTGAATATCAAGCCCATGGTGACCACTCATGCCTAACTCATCATCCCTATGAGAGAAAGATGACATGATTATTATGATGAATATGATATTAATGTGCATAAATATATGGTTCTAACCCTAAATGGAAATTAGAAGAATATGAATTTTATGAGATGACAAAGATATGAAAGTGAACTATGTACTAATGTTCCCTCTCACAATTTGAAATTGCATGAAAGGTTGTGAAAAAGTTACTATTTTTCTATAATTTTATACATACCTTTGGACTTGACTTACCCACATAATCATGTGATTAAGGGTCGACAAAGGTAGGATACATACTTTGACCTTGGAATTTTATAATACATATAATTTTTTACATTAATTTTCATTCATAATGGATTAATATAGTTAATTATAAATTTCAATAGTAAATATACTAAATTGCACAACCTTATTGAAAATTACCTATTGGTAAATGCCAAAGGTCACATCCAACAACTTATTGGTCAAGACCATACTATCTAATATAGATGTATCATGTGCCCCACCCTATGTGGCATACACCTCAAAGTGTGGAGCATCCTCTTTTAAATGTGTACCAATGTCATGACCATGTACATCTTGTGCTATATACCTCACCAAAAAATCCTCAAACCCATAATCACATGCAAATCCACAAGCAAAAAAATGTGTAGGGAGAGTCAATGCCTAGAAGCTTCACGCTTGTCACCCTATGAAAGAGGTATTATATGCAATAAGGTTTGTGTGAGTAAACTAATGGACTACATGGTCTCCACCTCAACACTCTCCTTCATAGTGGAAGGGACTACGATATGTTGAATAGATGGACAAGCAAGGGTTCTCTCTAGCTATTCTTGGGCACAAAATTCCCCCTCTATATAATGTGTAGAGTCTTTACCTCTATCCTATAAATCACACATATCAAAATAATTTAGAATTTATTTGACGATAAACTTGCAATAGAGTTTCCTCAAGAAATACTGAGGTACTTCCTTGTTGCATGGGGGATGATAAAAAATCATCCACCACCTATCCCAAAAAATATCATTTATTCCTTGGTGTTGGCACCAATGAATATGAAATCTTTTGAAACTTGTATGCATGGGATCATTAGTTCTATGGTCTACAAATAACACACATAAATCAATTTTCATTATTTTTTGTCTTTCACTTGTTTATATGATAGTTTTATAATAACATTGGATATTCAAATATTTAATAATATTGTTTATTTTTTGTCTTTCACTTGTTGATATGACCCACATTGTTTGCCATGAGGCTTTCCATGTTCTTGGTCCTATGTGGTGTATTGGCCCTTGAATAATGCCTTTATATTGAGCCAACAATACTACTATTAAAAGCATAATGAAATTTTCTCATGAATCAAGTAATGAACAAAGTAAAGTAACACACCTATCCTCTTCTTCCATTTTTACATCTATGAAATCTTGTTGGCTCACTACAACATTAATGTTATTAAAATGATTAGTTATAAAATATTCATTCATTTTAAATGAATACAATTATTGTCTTAGAAATAACTTAATTACAAGACTATTAATTTTTTGAAATGCAACAATCCCATCGCATAAATCTTTTACAATATTTTCACCTGATACATTCATCAAGTCTAAATCAAAAAGACATAACCTAATTGTGTTTCTTGCATTTCTATTGAATTTGTCCCATGCATCTTGATCCACTCTAGTCATAAATGCACCCAACTAAGTGACTATTGTAATCCACTAATCTCTTTCAACCAAGAGATCCTCTAACTTTAAATTCCATGGCTCAAAGTGTGACCTATTAAATTTCTTAATCTCTACCCTTAAAGTGTTGGCCATGACTTTTAACTTTTATATCTGATTTCAAACTCATGTGAATGATCCCATTGTAAACAAATAAAACAACACATTAAAGGAATCCATGCCTTCATAGGATCAAGCCAAACAAAGATCTAATAACAAATGTTGTGTTTGTAGTGTTTATACTTCAAATATGAGAAATACAAAGTAATGAAATTTATTGATCTAAAATGTAGGTATGTCTTAATGAAACTTAAAAAAGGAGATAAGATAGAAGATAGAATAGTAGAGAAAATGACACCATATATAAATGGTAAAACCCTTTCATGTAAATAACCCACCACCAAAAGTAAACCTCAATATATTACTTCAAAGAAAGATTACAATAGATTGAGAACCTCCTCTAATGATGTGGCCCCTACTTCAACATGTCAATAGTATGGACATACTTAACCCTAAACTTAAAACTTGCAAATCCTTGCAATACAAACTAAACATGACAAACCACTATGTCAAGCCTTGTATGTATAAATGATTTCCATCATGTAAAGCATTTGTCATTTCAACAAAACCATGGGATTCCAAAGCGGACATCCAAGTCATAGTCAATATGACCACACCAACCCAATTGCCACCTTTCATGCATGAAAGTGTAACTCCTTGTCCTCTTACAAATTTGTAACTCCTATTTGATTAGTCAACTAATAAAACTAAGTGCTCCAAATTTGGAAGAATAACTTCTCTTCCAAGATGCTCTTACAGATTGCCTAAAATAGATAATCCAAGATGCTCTTTCAAGTCCACTTTGTAACTCCCATATCTAATGTTTAACTACACACGTCATTACATATTTACAAGTGTCAAAGTCTGTACCATAAATGGAATCTCATGATTCTCCTATGTGCGGTACCCCATTTGAAGTAGTTCTAACATTACAACACATGTAATATTAAAAAATTACTTGTTCATAGGAACTTGAAAGGTGGTACAACACCTAATCCAAACATAAGTGAGATAGATGAATGGAAGAGATCCCATAGATGCAAGAGGAGAACTATGATGATATGTAGAAATAATATGCTCACTGGGTATAACAACATCACATGAAGAAAGATTCATAGATGTATCATGAAAATATACGGATAAATCCATATCCTTTTTTTGTCACACAAGGTATGGGTACCCACAAGAAACTGGGTCCACATATAGGGGAAGTCGCGCGGGCAAAAAAAATGCCGCCGGTAACGGGTACCCATTTTCAAAGAAACGGGTACCCGTTTAGGAACGGGCACCCGAGCCTAAACGGGTACCCGTTACTAAATAGGTACCTGTTTTCAAAAATTATATATTTTAAAAAAAAGAGCTCTGCGGGCTCATTTTCACCCACAGAGAACGACTACGACAGCAGACAGCAAGAAACGGGTACGCGTTGCCAAGGACCAGACAAGGAAAACAACAATTTTTTTTGCCCTCTCACCTCCTCCCGCCACCTCGTCACCCTCGAGCTCTTCCAGGTTGGTTCTCTACCTAGATCTTTAGCTTGTTTTAAAAGCTTTTTTTCCTAATTGTAGGATTAAAATGAAAATTAGGGTTTTATTTGTTATTTAAGGGTTTTACTTGTTATTAGAATTTTGTGACTGTATGTTACTGCAAACCCTAAAACCATGTTACTGCAAACCCTAAAAAACTTAAACTATAAACCCTAAAACCATGTTGTACTACAAACCCTAAAAACCTAAACTATAAACCCTAAAAAACTAAATTATAAACCCTGAAACCATGTTGTACTGCAAACTCTAAAAACGTAAACTATAAACCCTAAAAAACCAAACTATAAACCCTAAAACCATGTTGTCCTACAAACCCTAAAAACCTAAACCCTAAACCTTAAAAAACCAAATTAGTATATGTAATAATGATAAAAGGGATAAGTTTGAAGATGAAAATGTATCAAGGGGAGGCATGTAGATGCTTCAGTGTTGATGATTAACTTAGGGTACACTAAATGTATCAAGAGGAATATTGAGGAATCATATAAAACTATATACCCTATTTTTTATTTGTCATTGTTGGCTATAAGACTATACCCTATCTTTGATATCTGTCATTGTGGGCTATTAGAAGTTCCTATCTGATATGCCAGTAAGGTTGCTATCACCAAAAATATAAGACATAAAGTCTAATGGACCCAAATCATCTTCTTGTAAAACATTATGATCATTGATTAGGGGTTAATTTTGTGTCACTTAATTGTTAGATATATCAAAATTGTATCCAATAATAGTTAAATGATATTCCTTTACATTTGTTTGTGAACCTGACCATAGTTTTCACTTGAGTGTACAAATGAACCATATTAAACTCCTAGACTCTTTCCATTCTATGAAATATCACATTATTTAAGGGTCCATATTAAAATAGAACGATATTTGGTCATATGTATTTAATAATGGAATACCATAAGCCTTTTAAGATCCACATGATACTCACCAAAACTATAAGATATAAATTCTAATGGACCCCAATCATCTTCAAGTGTAAGGCACTATGATCATTGACTAGGGGTTCATTTTGTGTAACACAACTGTTAGATGTATTGAAATTGTATCCAGTAATAGTCAAATGGATTTCCTTTATATTTATTAGTGAACTTGACATTCCATCACCTAGGATTTTATAGTACTGGTTTGGCCTTTTTTTAATTACAGTTCTTAGATCTAATTTCTCACTTTTATCTTTTTCTTAAATAGATTTACCTACAGTTTGCATTCATCCTTGTTTATCTTTTCCTATCATATCTTGATTAGGGTTTGAGCATGTAAATAGTGATATATACCTTTTTGATTCAACCTATCTAGAAGCTTGGATAATCTTTTGTGACATGTGATCCTTCCATCCTTGATACCTTCATGATACATTTAAATGATGGACCAATGAGGATGTGTTTTCTATAGCCTGTGTTGTTCTAGTTATATACTTGTTTTACATGCTTCCCTTGAGGATAGTGTTTATCCAACACGTTTGATGCACTATGGCCATAAGATTTTATGCATGGATTTAAATGTACATTTTATCAGTTGTGGTAAACTTATCCATAAGTTTCATGTAAGAAATGAAAAATAAATTTATAGTCCACTATGGTTTGAAAAAAATTCACTACAACTTTAAACTTGGAATAACAAATTTGCATCTATATTTTACTTCAATAAATAATTTTCTCTCCTCTTGTTTTAGTTTCACAATTAAATATGATTTAGATAACATCAATGTATTAACTAGCACCCAATGGTGACATTTGTAGACCTATGCTAATTCTCATTTAGTTTTGGGTCCATTCTAGTAGATGGATTAATATAGTTGCATATCAACATACGGTGTGCAATCTTATATGAAGTTGGGATCATTCCTTGATCCTTCACCTACCCTTAGTTCATTTAAAAATATTGAGGAAAACATTCTTCTACCCTTGACATCCACATTTTATAGTTTCAAATTTACAATTTAGGGAACTTGACATCCACAATTTAGGGTTTCAAATATAAATTTTAGGGTTCTAAAGTAGATGTTTAGGGCTTCACTTTTCACCTTTTAGCCTGTATCAAAATGATGTATTAGGGTTTGAAAATTCACGTAAATAGAGTTTTAAAATGACATTTTAGGGTTTCAAATTCTCATATTAGGGTTTGGAAATTAACATTTAATTTTCTCTCCTCTTGTTTTAGTTTCACAATTAAATATGATTTAGATAACATCAACATGTATTAACTAGTGCAATGGTGACATTTGTAGACCTATGCTAATTCTCATTTAGTTTTGGGTCCATTCTAGTAGATGGATTAATATAGTTGCATATCAACATACGGTGTGCAATCTTATATGAAGTTGGGATCATTCCTTGATCCTTCACCTACCCTTAGTTCATTTAAAAATATTGAGGAAAACATTCTTACTACCCTTGACATCCACATTTTATAGTTTCAAATTTACAATTTAGGGAACTTGACATCCACAATTTAGGGTTTCAAATATAAATTTTAGGGTTCTAAAGTAGATGTTTAGGGCTTCACTTTTCACCTTTTAGGGTATCAAAATGATGTATTAGGGTTTGAAAATTCACGTAATAGAGTTTTAAAATGACATTTTAGGGTTTCAAATTCTCATATTAGGGTTTGGAAATTAACATTTAATTTTCTCTCCTCTTGTTTTAGTTTCACAATTAAATATGATTTAGATAACATCAACATGTATTAACTAGTGCAATGGTGACATTTGTAGACCTATGCTAATTCTCATTTAGTTTTGGGTCCATTCTAGTAGATGGATTAATATAGTTGCATATCAACATACGGTGTGCAATCTTATATGAAGTTGGGATCATTCCTTGATCCTTCACCTACCCTTAGTTCATTTAAAAATATTGAGGAAAACATTCTTCTACCCTTGACATCCACATTTTATAGTTTCAAATTTACAATTTAGGGAACTTGACATCCACAATTTGGGGTTTCAAATATAAATTTTAGGGTTCTAAAGTAGATGTTTAGGGCTTCACTTTTCACCTTTTAGGGTATCAAAATGATGTATTAGGGTTTGAAAATTCACGTAATAGAGTTTTAAAATGACATTTTAGGGTTTCAAATTCTCATATTAGGGTTTGGAAATTAACATTTAATTTTCTCTCCTCTTGTTTTAGTTTCACAATTAAATATGATTTAGATAACATCAACATGTATTAACTAGCACGCAATGGTGACATTTGTAGACCTATGCTAATTCTCATTTAGTTTTGGGTCCATTCTAGTAGATGGATTAATATAGTTGCATATCAACATACGGTGTGCAATCTTATATGAAGTTGGGATCATTCCTTGATCCTTCACCTACCCTTAGTTCATTTAAAAATATTGAGGAAAACATTCTTCTACCCTTGACATCCACATTTTATAGTTTCAAATTTACAATTTAGGGAACTTGACATCCACAATTTAGGGTTTCAAATATAAATTTTAGGGTTCTAAAGTAGATGTTTAGGGCTTCACTTTTCACCTTTTAGCCTGTATCAAAATGATGTATTAGGGTTTGAAAATTCACGTAATAGAGTTTTAAAATGACATTTTAGGGTTTCAAATTCTCATATTAGGGTTTGGAAATTAACATTTAATAAGGTTTCAAAATGATATTTTAGGGTTTTTACACTTCAGCAGAAGGTAACTCATATTGTTGGAATACAATGTTGTAGTATTGGTATAAATGTAGTCTTTAACAAGGTCACTATTGTAGTATTGGTATAAATGTAGTCTTTAACAAGGTCACTATTGTTTCATAATCTTCAAATGCAGGCACACCATTCCTTCTTATTAGATATTTTCGTAGCCAAGTGCCAACAACAACCACAAAACCTGTTGGATACTCCATGTTATCATCATCTACTCTAGGATATAACAACTTTTGTTTTGTCTCAACACATCGAGCCAATCAATACTCGATTTCCTCTTCATTGCCCTCAGGTGCAATAACAGCATAGACATGTCCTACAAAAAAATTATGTAATTCAATAAAGTGTGACATGTATCTAAATCACATAAATTTGTGGATGCATACATATATAATTAATTATATACAAGATGTACAAAAAAATGACAATAAAAAAAATTGAAAAAAAAAGTACCTTCTTGTACAAGGTCTGAAACATGATCATAGTCATCTGATGCAAACATTTGATTATCATCTTTAATTGTTGTTTCAAGTTGATCTTGTGTTTCTATAGGTGTCAAGGATCTTTGTTTCCATTCTTCAACCCATTATGTATTTTCACATGCTCCCCAATCACCTGTAATACAAAATTGACAAAAACATGCAAGCTCCCTAGTCCATATAGTCCATGTGCTTGCATTTGAACTCTTAAATGAATGCCATTTTGTTGATCCAGTTATTGTCTCACAATCAAGTCGAGTAGGAATATTCTCTTCTTCAACTAACCAAAAGAATCATCGAATTGTAGAGTTCTGACTTGATCCCGTAGATAACTTTTCATTACACCAATCCACAATTGCACGTGCATCTCTAAATTTGGCTGTATCCTCAAATTTTAGTTGCTCTCTAGCAAGAGCTCTTTTCACACATGCTCCAGCTCCATCATGTTCTCCTTTACCATGTCCAACTTCAAAAAAACTCCACATATGTTGGATATTGATTTCTTTGTGAGCCCTACATAGCCAATAAAATATTCTTGCATTTTTGAATTGCCCTGTACAATTATCTGACCATATGAAATGTTGTGTCATCTGGATTCCTCTTTCTTTTAAACTTTCATAAAATTTTGTGAAACAATATTGCACAAACTCTGAAGAGTGTAACCGGTTATCACTCAAATAGAAATGATACTCCCTCAAAAAATTTCTATTATCTTCTGTACTATCATCTGCATGTCTGTATACAATATGAACAAATATGGCCACCTGCACTGAATTATAATACTGAGATTGAATTTCCTCTTGTGGAGCAAGAGTATAGTTTTCTGCAAAGTCAACCACTAATAGGATAGTTCCAATTGGAAAGGTCTTTTTACCTGAACGGAATTGTCCATCAAGCCACCGAGCATATTGGGAGTGTTTGACATATTTGGATACAATATTATCTTTAAAATCTTTGATGAATGCATGCACACAAATTTTTTCAGTGACTAACTCACAATGCTTTCCAATTTTTCCATCTTTTAAAGAATATTCAACATTCTTGAATCTTTTCACATCCACTAATTGTTGTCCAAATTCATGTGAAATATTTTCATGCATACATTCTCCTAACAATGAAAAGTTGCCACATCTATTGCATTGTCCAGAAATACATGCTTTTGAATAAAATAAGTATCCAGTAGATGTTTCACAAAACAAACCTGCTACAAACTCCTTAATTGTTTGAGGTGGCATATTAATACCACATTCCTGCATAATTTCGTTAGTATGCAAAGTAGAACGTATATATCGAAAAAGATCATAATAATAATGAAATTGCACATGAGTTTTACAACAACAAGAGATTCGTTGTTTATTAATTTTCACATACCAAGGTTTACATTTCTCAAAAGATCTTTGGCTTATGGTAATATTAAAAGGTTTTAACACTAAATCATCTAAGAATTTTTTATATAATTCAGTTTGAGTCATGTCTAATAGATGTTTTGGATGAGGATCACGAATTTTAGACCCCACTCGTAATTTTAAAACATCTCTAACATTAGATGATACCCTTGTATTATCATGCCAATATTTTTCAATTAAAGATTTGATTTCACTATTTAATTTCATGTCATACCTTGGAAGTCTACCACTAAAACTCCAACATTGGTTAATTGGATCTTTTTCAATAGATTCTCTTCTCTTTGCTGCTCTTCTCAAAGTTTTAGGATTTATCTTTAGAATTTCACTTGTCTTACTTATCATTCTTTTATTAGAAGATGATTTATTGACTAAAGCAGTTGTTATAGCTCTTCAAGCTGCGTTGCTATCTTTAGATCGACTCTTTTTACCAATAGAATCAATAGCATTAGCAACACTAGATAAAACTTGTTTCATTGATTCATCTTTTTTTTTAGGTTTTACAAATATGCCTAACTTTTTCATTACTTTTCGCAATTTCCACATCTTCATCAATTGCATCATAAGTTGACATTGAAATCCAAGACTTTTTCTATAAAAAAAATCTTTATATAATCTATTTGCATGAGTTCTCATTTGCCTCCAAGAAATCTTACCAAGAAGATTATCTAAGACATTTCTTTCAATCTCAAATAAAACATTTTCATTTTCACTCCTAAAATGGATATCATTCTCATTCATATCATCAATAGGTGGGTTTGAAGACATACCTAGATTTGTTTCTATAGTCGTGTTTTCCATATCATTGAAAGTTGGCTCTGAAGACACACCTGGATTTGTTTCTATAGTCGTGTGTTCTATATCATTGAAAGTTGGCTCCAAAGACACACCTGAATTTGTTTCTATAGTCCTGTTTTCCATAACATTGAAAGTTGGCTGTGAAGACATACCTGGATTTGTTTGTATAGTCACATTTTCCATATCTTCGAAAGTTGGGTTTGAAGACATCATGCATTTGTTTCTATAGACACATTTTCTTCTAAATTCACCATTTCCGCATTTGCATCATCTACATTCATCCCATCATTTTTACTCTCTTGAATGTCTTTCTCTTCAATACTCATGGAACTAGATGATTCAATATTCTTCATCTCTTGAATCCTTGCTCTTCTATCTCTTTGCCTTTTGGCTTCCTTCTCTCTATTTGCTTCAATTTCTTGAGGTGTCATTACCCTCCTTTGTTTTTTTCTTTGACGTTGAT
The DNA here is from genome assembly GCA_027924645.1 of Cunninghamia lanceolata. Lineage (NCBI taxonomy): Eukaryota > Viridiplantae > Streptophyta > Pinopsida > Cupressales > Cupressaceae > Cunninghamia > Cunninghamia lanceolata. The sequence goes on along the minus strand of BSBN01000371.1, from coordinate 3,553,316 downwards.
TTGATCCCATGATTACCAAGCCCTCTTGATAAAATAACAATTGATACTTAATCCAATTTCATAATTGATGTCCTTATTTGAACTTTTGAAGTAGAATTAGATGTAGATCCTTTGTTCCATAGATTTTGAAGTAAAAAGTAGATGTAAAAACAAAAACCCTCTTGTTTTATTCCTCTTGAAAATAGCTCATGCACTTGATTTCACTTCAGAATTGTTCATATGATTGACTCCTTTCAAAATCTGAATAGAATATGACCTGTTAAGAGATTCCACAAAACAATTGTAAGTAAAAAAATGCAGAAATTGTCGCTGTCGCGCCGTACGAATCAGACTTGCAAGTTGCAGGGATACAGGGAAAGTATTTTTTTCCCTAATATGGGAAATAATGGGTATAATAGAAATGGGTACCTGTTATTTAAATAATGGGTACCCGTTATGTAACACGTACCTGTTTTATAACGGGTACCCGTTATTTAAAATTAGAAATCTTTGCCCGCTTTTTCCCTGACCTTTGCTTAGGTTTTAGGCTCGGGATAGGCATGGTTGACCGACCTTGAGCCTTGGACCTGCAAGTTTTTTTCTAAGTACAAAACAAGAAGAAACACTAAGTTTACCTGTATGGCTGAGGGCTTTTTTTTCTAAATTTTTTTACGAAATGAAAACCCATTACAGATGACATTGTTTAGTTTTCAAATATATAATTTTTTTTGTTATTGGACTTGTTCTTCTATTTATTATTTAATTTATAAGCAAACTAGTCCAAAAACTTGAAATGACAGGTGTTTGTATTTTTTTAATAACTTTTAATTTTTAAATTTTTTTTAAAAAAAAATTATATGTCATCAATCTACACATCATTCTTTACACAATAAAAAAAAAAATAATTTTATGATTTTTTTTGCTCAAATTATGTTGGCCGTACATGAGGGGTTTTCAAAAGTACTAATTAGGCCTAAAAAAAAATTAATAAAAAAAAATTATTTGGAAAAAAATTATAAAAAAATATCCTCATCAAACTTCACTTTACTACACATGTTTTCCCAAAAGGATTTTGAAAAATAATTTCATTTAGGTCAAATTATGTTGGTCGTACACGTGCATGGTATGGTAAAAAAAAAGTGACTTTTAAATAGTGGTTTTTAGAAATGCCTATTGAAAATTAATTTATATCATCTGGGTATTGAAAAAAATTATATATTTAGAAACTAGACTCCGAGTACTACATTTTATATTTAGTGACTTTTTTAAATATTCCATTTCTAAGTGCTTCAAATTTTAAGGTCAAATGCGACAAATTCTGAAAATCAGGGAAAACACTTCCACTTTTTGGCCAAAAAGTGGACACAACTTCTTGCACTGACCCGTATATAATCATCACTAATCATGTATGCAAATGAATAAAATTCCCCTAGAATGGATTGAAAGGTTCTAACAAGCTTTATGAAAGATGAAAAATTAGATAAACTATGATCCTATGCATGCATACAGCATGGAGAACCCTCCATGTGATAGAAGGAGACAATGTCCACAAGAATCCATGGTAAGATGCAATAAACAATGAAAACATATTATTGTAGAGTTAAAAATTGCATACTTCACACTTTTCACTCTACGTAACACACTCATTTGGGTGTCCACTCCCTTAAACATGTTTTAGGACTAATTTAACTCAATTTTATGCATGAGATTTATTATCAAGGTATTTTTCAAGATAAAATTTCATCTCCAAGTTATTTCCTACCCACTCACAATGTTTTATAACCTTATTTCCTTAGAAATACTAGTGTGGTTGTGTTACTAACCTTAGACTAGCATGCGAGTGTCCCCATCCACATCCAAATTTAAAATAATTAGAAGTTGTTTTGTATGTATTTATTACATTTTTATAATGGATACTTTTCCAACTAATCTTTATAAAAGAAATTTTAGGCCTTCATTTGAAGATATCTTCTACTCTCTCTTAGATCTCTCTAGTTATCTCTTGCATTATATTGGTTTTTTAAAAAATTCTCCTACATTCTCTGGGTTTTTCTTGTAATCTCTTAGCATTTCTTAACCAAAAATATCAACCCTTGTATTCTTCCCTAGTCATACCTTGTTGGAACCTTACATATTCCTCTCCTCCTATACCCATGGCATCTTGTTGAATCCACTTCCTACTCTCCTCAAATAGCACATACACACAATAGTCATCCTTCTTAGTTTTTTATAAACTCCTATAACACCCACTACAAATCATAACCAACACTTTTAGGACCTCACACACCCAAAAAATATTTTCTACTTGTTGAGGTTGAAACAAGCCAACCAAGGGACTAAGATAGACTCCCTAATCAACTTTGGCATTTTTCCTTTTTTCCATTTAGGGTTATGATCCTTCATATTCCTCTTTAGGAGTTGTTCAATTCTAATATTTGTGAGAGCACATAATTTTTTATGAAGGATCACAACAAGTTTCAAAGTCATACAACAAAAGGTCACTACCGTCTATTAGAGGTCAAGATTATACCCCAATGTCAAGAGCATGACTTCTAGGATTTGATGTATTGTTTGTAACTTGGAAAAATAGTTGATAAGCATCTTTTTAGCATGGGTCACTAGTGGGACTTTACGGGTCACAAACATGTCCTCTGAATGCCTACATGTATGTGAAGTCTCTTATGTAGATATCAATTCAAGACCATTTGATATGTTCTCCAAAACTACTTTTTCTAGTTTGGGACAATTTACAAGCATTTGTGAACCTTCCACTAGTCTTCTACAACTATCAAATTTCTAGATAATATTTATCTAACCACTTCCTCTAGCAATTCCTTAGTATATTCTAGTCACAATTCCTCTCCCAAATCTAGTATTTTCTTTGATTGATGTTGAATATAAATTACTAGAATTTTATATAATTTTATAAGGAATGAACCTTACATTATCATAAGTGAGAAAATACTCTAGAAAGTGAAATAAATTCATCTTAAACACATTAGGAAAAAAATTATTTCCCTTTGATTTTGGTTAACCCATTACTCTTACACTTAAATCTTTTGATCAACATAAAAAAACAATGATACCTATCTCCACATAACCAATTGAAACATAAACCTTTAACAATCACATTCTTTTAGTTCCCATTTTATTCTTGTGTGTCCTTTCTATTTCTCACTTTTTTGTTGCTTATTCTCTTACTGTTATCCATTTTCTCTCCTCTTATTTCTCTTCCCCTTTTCTTTATTTTTCTCATCCATTTTATGGTCCATGCCCTCTTTTCACCCTCCCCAACCCCTTCATCTTATTCCTCTTTTAAACACCAACATTTTCTAATGACTATTTTAACAATTTTACTCACTATAAGAATAATGAGTTACACAAGCATCAACTTATAACTTCCCATCTACATGTCCTTTTGAGATGAGATGGACACATTTAAAGATAGTATATACCATTATTACTTGGTTGATGCCATTTGAGATATGCTCAGTCTTCCATTCTAATTGCTTGGGCATACTTTAGTGCATTGGTCATCTTATCCACATTGTTGCACCCATTACTTCCTCTTCTTCTCCACCTCCATTGTCCTCTATGTCTTCCTTTTCCACTCCTACAATTTCCTCCCAACCTCACACTCCCCTCCTCCCCCCCATTCTCAACTTCAATTTTCTCTTTCTATTTTGACTTAGGATTCCTATATTTATTTCCCTACTTCAGCTCCTAGCACCCATCCTTTCCAACCAGTACTAGAATGATACCTTTCTTTAGACCCATTACACCCTAGACTCCCCCTCTTTTTCTATCCTCTTTTACCAATGCCACTTATTCTTAGCCTCCTTTGCACACTTCTTTCCCTTACCAATCCACATCTAATATGCCTTACCATTCTTTCACTTCTCAAACATATACTATTCCTTCTTCTATTCTATCTACTTCCTTCCTTACTTATATTCCTCCTTATGCTTTCCCTTATCCTTCTTCCCTTCCTCCATTGTATCTCACTTCTTCCAATCAAATCCTCACCCATATGGTGCAATATTTAGAAGCCATCCATCAAAAACTTGACTATTTTCCCTCTTCCTCTAGAATAGAGGTGATGGTAGACCCTTGCCATAATTCTCTCCCCTAATATTATTTCTCACCCTTTCTCTCCTACATTCATAGCTCTAAGGTTTGAAACATACAACATGTGCAATTCTTTAATGTCACATGTCTTAACATTGTATATGATGATTGTCTCTTAGTTAAAATATTTCCATGTACACTCAAGGACTATGCCCTTGAGTGGTTTTAATCTCTTCCCTATTCTTCCATTTTCTCTTTTATTGATATGGCACATGCTTTTGTCTAGAACTCTCGAGTTAACATAGGCTTGAAATTTAATATTACTTTTTTGACACAATGCAAGCAAGGCACTCATGAGTAGTTCATTTACTTTATCATCTTTTTCCAATCCTTTCTTTTCAAGATGTGTCATAACTTTCTTGACAATGATGTGCAACATCTCTTCATCAATAATCTTTTAATGGGACAATCAAGGACAAACTATTGTTCAATTATTATGTTACCTTTTCTAATTCATGTGCTATTTTAAGAGACTAGGATCCTATTGTGTGGTTACACAACATGCCCCATTTTGACTTGACAAAATAGGGACCCAACTTTTTGGATTGTGTCTTGTGCTTTCTGGCAGTCTGGTAAAATAAGTCATGCAAATCATCATGCATTGAAAAGGCTGGGTAAGTGATCATCATGAGGTTAGTTCATCAAATTTCATATTTTATTCCTAAAACCTCATAGTTAGAAAGAGCATTAGATTCCATGCAGGTTTGTCTTTTACATTACCCTGATATTCGTCAGGATGTGAAAGTTATGAGTGGTCAAAGTTTGAGTCAAACCTAATATTCCCAGGGGGAGGATCATATTTCGTAACGTCAGTCATATTATAAAAGGTCACCCCGATATAGTATATCACCTGATAAAATCATGCGGTCCGAATATCCGGACGTCAATTTTAGGTGATAGTAACCTTTACCCGTCAATAGCCTTATGCATTTCGCGAGGATCATAATTGTCAAAGTAACCCAATATTTCATAATATCCTCCTGCTGTGAAATATCCCCCTATGCCAATATCCTGATGACGTCATCCAAGTCTGACAAATGAAGAAACAAACATGACGATGACATCATCATCACATTTACCTCTCAGTAGGATATTTCATGAACATGATCCTGTTCCTATATCATGACGATGACGTCATGATGCCTTGCCGATACACTGAGCAAATATTCGGATGACGTCATCCTGATATTTCGAAAGAGAGACATGTAAGTTTGTCTGACCATCATCATCTTTGAAACATCACCCGATATATCTAGATATCCTCCTGATGTGCTAAACATAACCAAAGGGTGCGTTCGTCACATGATGTTGTCGCAATAGTTTTTCTCTCAAGTAGGATGATCATTTTAAACTCGACCTGATATTTTTGAATATCATCCTGTCTTGCGGATATCACCCCGCTCCCGTTGCCGCCATTGTCATTTAATGCGCGCAGACATGGTAGGTGGTTCCCGCCGACCAAGAAACTCGATGGAACACCTGGCAAGATCTTGCGTTTTCGCACGGATAATCAATGAGTAAAATCCAATCTATCAGGGTTGCCCTAATTTTACCCTAAGTGCATTGTTAAAAGGATGAATTCACCATCATTTCAAATTTACCTTGCGATAAATTTGTTTTTATAGTGCACCTGCTTCCATACCCTCATACAACCGATAGTTGCACGAATTGAGCTCACAAACAGAAGGAAGTGCGTGATCATCAGCTGAATAAAGAGCATTGTCAGAAGTCCACTGGTATAAAAAGGAAATTTGCATATCCAGGTAAGTAAATGAAACCCTCATCCTATTGTTTCTATAATAGTCAGGTATGAGTGGTTAATCTGAAGTTCTGGTTTATGCATCCATATGATTAAGTAATGTTGAACATATATAGTAGGCATGGTGATTAGTAAAGTTAATTGTAATATGCATGCATGTATATACCCATTGTAAGACAAGATTTGGTTAATTGCAAGTACCCATGGCTGACAAGAGGTTAGTAAAGTGTCAAGCAGAATTCAAAAGGCCCATGTTCTCCTCCCAGAGGGGCATCCTGTTTAAATATGGCACCATTACAGATACCCATCAGGGGAGTACCAATTCGGAAGCATGGTCGGCCAGGTTGAACGATGAAAATAACAAGAGTCCTGTGCTGGATGCAGTTTTCATTTTCAAGATGTGGAATGCCGCTGGGTTTCCATACTCCATGGAATCTCTGGAACTAGTGATCGAGTGTGCCAGGAACTACAATCCAGAAACTAGGCAGGTGATGAAGCATGGGAGGATATATGCTGAACTATCCATAAAGGGTCTTTCCAAGACATTGGGATTGCCATTGGGCAGCAAGGTCAAAAGTGTGGACCTAAAGAAGTCAGAGAAGGAATATGAAAACAATAAGAAACAAGCCAGGAAAAATATGTATCGATGGAGGGCTGAAAATAGTACATACCCTACAGTAGCCAAACTTCATGTGCATCTATTCAAATATGATTTTGATGATGAATATCAATACATGATTGCACTCCTGAACAGAGTAACAGGCCAGCCTGATGCTGGTAGTTTCAGAGACTAGATGTATGGTATAATAATGATGTGTTTATATTCAGATATCAAGCCATTGTGGGGCCAGCTAATAAGTGATGCTTTGCATGAGCAGCTGATGAACCTAGGGGGTTCAAATTGTGCTTTCTATATGACCTCATACATTGTCTACTCCTGTGCTTATAAAGGCACATTTGATGCACTGGTTACAGATGGGAAAGTCATAGGAACAGTCAATGCTGTGCATATCTGGGATCATCATCCCCAACTACAAAGAGCTAATTACCTCCAAGACTACAAACTGGTCAATGATGCATTCTCTATGCATCTGGTGAGGACCATGGACGAAGACAGAACAAAGAGATTGAGCATGGAGGCTCAAGAGATAATTTACAGGCATGGAGCCTGGTACATTCAGTTTGCCACCTTCTCCTACATGAGGATTGAGGGTTTTGAAGGAAATCCCCTCATGCTACCAAGGTTTCCCACTGATGCAGTGATACTGATGGAGTTCATCAGGCAAAGCTCCACAATTGTAAAAATATACAAAGATGCCAAGAAGCTGCCACCAATTTTGTTTCTAGTCACCATTGGCTGGTACATGTGCCCTGATTTAGAGCACATAAAGAAGGTGATGGTCACCTTGAATAAAATGAAATTGCAGCCTTTTCCACTGACGAGACCATATGATCCTTACGACAGGATGCAAAAAATAATAGGAAAGCATATTCATCAGAAGAAAATATATAATGATACCATCTCTGCACCTGACCTCACCATACAAGAGGATATATCCTTGGACCCCTTCATTGCTAGGACCATACAACTAACCCAAGCCTGGGTTGATGAACAGATAGGGGCATTGAAGAAGAAGGGTGTTGCCATTACGATGGACAACAAGAAGAAGGGGCAGGATATTCTCGATGGGGAGTATGATGACTTCCTGAATGAGAAGAGAAAGTCTAAGGGAGATAGAGTCCCTCCACCACAACAATAGAGCAAAAGACCCCCAAGGGGCAAGAAAGTAGATAAGGAACCCAAAGAGGTTATTATCGAAAGAGCAGTATTTGCAGCTGAGGAGGCAGCAGCATCAGGATTAGGATCTAGATCAGGATCAGCATCCCCTCCAAGGATAAGGAAAGGAAAGTCCAAGAAGAGTAAGACAGCAAAGGCTAAAATTACTGAGACCCTAGAAGAGGGTCAATCCTCAAGGAAACATGATGAAGAGGATATCCTCATGGAGGAAGAGCCTGAAGAAGAAGAGGCTCCTTTGATAATAAAAAGAAAAAGAAGAGCTCCACAAGTGCTGGTGTCTACCCCACCTAAGAAACTGAGAACCTCCATGAGGGGTGAGATAAAACAACCCCCTACATTATTACAAGGGGCAGGTAGTGAAGTGCACAAGGAACTACAACATAATGTTCCACTTCCTACCATCGTCAAGTTCAAAATTGAACTTGTAGAAGAGCAGATGAAAGAAACCTCACCAGGAGGTCATATCTCATTAGAGGAGACAATAAATTTGTTTGATGATGAGGTTGTGAAGGAGGTATCTTCACAAAAGATGGAAACCCTTGCTGTAGGTACACAAATGACCCCTCATAAGACTCCAACAGTTCAAACAATACTGGAGGAGATGAAGCAAGTGGAAGCTGAAAAGGAAAAGAGCCCAGAGCAGGTAGCCCAAGAAATGGGGCTAGATACACTGATTGCAGAGGTTACAAATCCTGCAGTGGTAGATTTGACAGATAAACAGGATGCAAGTCCTGAACATTCAACAGGATCACCTGACAAAGGGCAACCTGCAGAAGAAGTGAAGATGGCAGAACCAGAGGGCCATGCTTCAGAAATAAGCCCACCAAGTGCACAAGATGCATCAGCGGAACCTGCTATGGTAGAGGTTCAGGAAAAGAAGGCTGATGAGAAGGATGTAGTAGAAGATCCTACTGCCAAAGTTCAGGAAGAAAGTATCACAGGTGCAGAACAGATAATGGCTTCAGAACAAACACCAGCACCTAAGGAGACTTCTCAATTATCCACAACTGAGAATGTTCCTCAGCAAGAGGAGAAGCCAAAGGAGGATGAAGTAATGACTGAAAAAGATCATGATCATCAGGATCAGCATATGGATACATCACAAGATCCTCCACCTCAAGAAGATGCTCCTCCGGAGAAAGAAGTTCCTCAACAAGAGGATGTGCCACAGGATCAACATCAAAGCGAGAATCATGAAGAAGAATTAAGGAAATCACCTTCTCCACCACATCTGCTAACAAAAATAGGAGACACAGGTGAACATCATGATGATGCAGAGAAACATGATCAGGTACCTCCATGGTTGGAGAAAGAGGTAAATGTGGAAGAAGAATTTAAAATTCAAGAATTTGATGTCTCCACTTTATTCTCTAAAAATATAATAAAACCTAAGAGGAAGGCCAGAATGACTTCGGCCATCACAAGAGATCCAACAACTGGGAGAAGGATTGCATAGATTACAGTACCTACTGTGGATAAAGAAAAAGGTAAAATTACCTTAGATGAATTCCAGATCAGCACAGTAGACTTAGGATTTGCCAATGAAGACCAAGAGGGTCAAGAGGGCAAGGATATTATTGATTCTTTAATTCAAAAGGTGAAAAGAGAGAAGGAGAAAAATAAGCAACACAAAGAGCACATTGCTCAGTTGCATGCCTACATAGGAAGGCTAACCAATACTGAAGATACTTCAACTGAACATGTAGTCCCATTGACTGTTATCTCTCAAGAGGAGGTGAATAAATTAGACCTCATGAAACATGAAGTGTCTATACTCAGGAGATGGATGTCATCCACATTGGGTGATGCAAAGGAAGTAGTGAAGGCTTCTTTAAAGAGATGGAATACTCTAAGCGACTCCAGGACCAAGGTAGACAAATTGCAGATGCAGACAGAAAAAAGGTCTTACCAGTTGGAAAGAGTATTAAATGTACTGGGAGAAATAAGGAGGATAAATCCTCAGCTGCTCATCAATAAATAGGTACTAAACAATAATACTGCCTTGTTGATTGACATATGGTATAAAGACATTCAATTTGAATGTGGAGTACTCAGAAGATGCAATAATAAATTGAGAGATATCAGCATGAAGTTGCATGATTTAATGTCTGTTGATGCAGAAATATTGGAAACATTAGAAGGAAAAGTGGAAGGGAAAGTTGAAAATCAAGATGAGGAGTTTGCCATCAACGCTTTACACAGCAACTTCCAATCAATAGTAGATGATCCACTTGCTCACTTGACAGAAGAAGCCATAGATAAAATAATCAGAATCAAAGTCAAGATGGAGAAGTACAATGAGACGCTTCAAGACAGGAAGAGCAAGCTGGATAGCAGCAGGCATAAATATGAGGCACACAAGCACGCCATGATCAAAGCAAAGACTCAAGATGGCAGGGAAATAGATAAAATTGTGCAATCATATGAACAGGTCCAGAGCGTCATGCAACCTCATATGCGCAGTCATCATCATCATCATGATGAAAGTTCAGGAAGTGATGCACCTGGTGATGAAGAGCATGACTCTGATAAAGTAAGTGATGATGCATCATAGAGTGAATATTAGCATCAGATACTTAGTGAAAATTGGTTTTTTTAGATAGTTGCCAGCTGGCAACTTGTGCCATTTTGTAAAGGTTGACGTAGTCAAAGGCAAAATTGGCCGTAGATGTGCATAGGTGAATTAGGATCGCCTATCTTTTGTAACGGATTCCTCACCTTATTCTATAAAAGGTGCAGGAATGTTTCATTTTGAACATTCGAAACTTAATTGAAATTTGTCTGTTGAAATACTCAGGGCTCATTTCAAAGCTTTTTGTATACATTTATATCTTTGCATACTTAATGAATGAGAAGAGTGTTTTGGTTACAATTCATAGTAAATCTTGAGTAATCAGTGCATGAATTCTGGATTTATGAGGTGATTTGCTGTGTCCTTTGGAGTGCATGTCGACTTACATATATTGTTTTCATATAATTCCTTTGAAGTTAGCACCTACTGTATCTAGTTGTGGAATGTCCTGGTGAACATATGGTTTGTTTTTCTTCTCCTCATGACTGTATCTGATATACATGTGGTTCAATAGCTGAAGATTCATCTTTCATTTGAAGCTTTTCTTTCAATTTCTTTAAATTTCAGAGCATTTCACTATCATAATTGCAAATAACTGAACATCTAAAGCAAACAATACAAATATGTGGACATCTCGTAGATAAGTGGAAATATTTAGCATATTTGAAGCTAAAGCATGCATTACTGATAATATCATGCAAATATTTGAGTATGACTGTATCATCGAATCAAATACCTATGTAAAATGACCTCTCTGTGAAGAGTCTTTGCAGAAATATCGTCATGATGATGAACTCTATGTAAGGCCCCAAAATGGAAACAACAACGCACATCAACCTCTGAGTAACGTCAGAAGATTAAGACCTAATCACCGAAGACTTGGGATCATGAATTCTCTGAATTCATCGTATCTTTCAAGATGAAAAAAGGTTAATGTGTACTTTTATTCTATGTTTGTTTATGACTAACATCATGACCAACAGATCCTTAATGTAAATATTTTGCCCTATACTAACACTATTTCTATTTCTTCTTTTTCTTATTCTCCTTATTCCTCTTACCCTTCCAAATTTTCTAAACCTCCATTCAAAAAGAATAATTATAACTCATCTTTCTCCAAATTTGAAAACAAACCAAATATAAACCAAATAGATCATGATTCTTCTTATTCTATGGTTGTTTCTTTCAAACCCCAAATGGCATGCCAATTTAACCCCCTTTATAATCCCACTATATTATGTCCTAAAATAGTTAATTTCTTTCAACCTTATCAAGTCCTTCCTCTCATACACCCTTTGGACACCTCTCTTCCTCTTCCAATGGGTTATAATTCTCATGCCTTCTACTAGTATCATTGTGTCCTTGGCCATGATACTAAAAAGTGCATGTTTTTGAAACACAAGGTACAAGATCTCATTGATAATAATATTATTCATGTTAAGGGTCTCAATTACAAAGGAAATAAATATATAGTTCCTCCTAACCAAAACCTAAAGAATTATATCGATCTCTTCCTTGAACATAATCAATTGAATCATGTGGATCATTGGGTAGAAGTTGTTTCTTTCTATCTTTGTTTCTTGATGCTTCTATTCCAACTCTATCCCCTACTATTTCCCAATTTTAGTTTTATTTTCATGATATGGTTGGTGCATACATAGATTCTTCTTCTACTTCTCCCCCTCTCATTATGTTTGCTTCTTTTGATATTCCTATAAATGAATATCATGGGCCTATCTATATTGAATGATTTATTAACTCAAAAAATACTCATGGTATCCTCGTGGAACTAACATGTTCCTTAAATATAGTTATGGAAGAGTACCTACATAATAGCCATTTTCATGAGGACTCTTATGTGGCATTGAGCCCATTTTTTAAAATTAAAGGTATCAAAGACATACATGTTTTTGTAACTAGATTGATCTAATTTAGGCCCATTTTGAGTTCTCCATGTTGTCTTCTATAGCCCGAAAATTACATTTTTGTATATTTTTGTATCCTTAACATTAGGATGCAAAGTTGAGTCATCTTTCCTAACATTCTCCCACTTGTCAAACACCTTGTAAGAGAAAAGGGAATACCAACACTATCAACTATCTATTAGGACCCAAGAGGCCCATGGACCTACTGCACCACCTAATCTTCTCTGTGTCGACTGACTTTGTCAACGCATCTATAACATTCTACAAAGTGTCAACTTTCTCTAGCATCACCCTCCCATATATTCTACCATGTTACAAAAAAATAGTACTAGACATATATGTGATTCATCCTTGCATGAAAGGTTGGGTTGTTTGCTAGACATATGGCACTCTAACTATCATAAAGAACTCTAATAGCTCCCTGACTTAGCTCAACATCTAAACATAATCTCTTAAGCTAGATGACCTCCTTATAGGCATGAGTAACTTCCATATGCTTAGGCTCTATAGTGGACAAAGAAACCACAGCCTATCACTTACTCATCCAATTAATAGTAACACCAAATAAGTTGAACACATTTCCACTAGTGGATCTTTTGTTATTGACATTTTCTACCCAATCTGAATCCGTGAATATCCACTAATTTTTGGTCCCCTATAGAATCACCATGATAAAAAATAGAGTACTTAGAGGTACCCCACAAATATTTGAACACCCTTTTAACTACTTCCCAATGATCTTGTTCAAGATTAGCTATAAAGAAGCTCAAGACTCCACCCGCTTGGGCAACATCTAGTCTAATATATACCATAGCATACATCAAACTCCTAACTACGTTGGCATAATGAACACAAGCCATACACTCCATCTCTATGGGTGTTATAGGACACTACTCAACTAAAAGCTTAGTTCCCATAGAAATAGAAACACTTAATGGTTTACAATCTACAATGTTAAAACTCTTTAGAACAAAGCTCACATACTTTATCTCAAACAAAGATTTTTATTCATTCTATCTCTTATTATCTCCATACCCAAGATATACTTGGTATCCCCTAGATCCTTCATCTTAAATTATGTAGAAAGATGAGACTTAAAATCATAAATCCCATCCTTACTATTACTAAAAACAACATATTAGCTATATGTACAACATGATAACAAGGAATCAATCACCTTTTAGTATATAGTAAACACAATGATCTAGTTTATATCTCAAAAACCCCAATCCTAACACAAAGCAATCAAACTTATAGTACCACATTCTAGGAGACTATTTGAGATCATACAAAGATTTTTCAATTTACAAACCAAAGACTCATTACCTTTAACAACATAGTGCTCTGGTTGTGTCATGTAGATTTCTTCCTCCATGTCACCATGTAGGAATGTTATCTTTACATCCATCTATTCTATCTCTAAATAAAAAATTAATGCTACAGATAACAAGAACTTGATAGATGTCAACTTATCAACTAGGGAAAAATATCACCAAAACCTATCACCTCAACCTAGGAATATTATTTTAAACCAATATTGCATTGTACTTTTCAACACTACCATCTAAACTAATCTTCTTCTTGAACACCCATTTACAACCAATAGGACTTTCTCTATTAGGTAATGGTACCAAGTCCCATATGTCATTATTTTTTAATGCAACCATCTCCTCATCCATAACCGCTCTCCAAGGCTTAGAATCATCCATATACATTGCCTCCTTCATAGTTCTAGGCTCATTGGTATTAGTAGTCAACGCAAAAGTATATCTCTAATCAAGAGGGGTATAGCTTTTTGGTTGATGTGTTTTCTAAGTGAAACTCCTCAATAGGTAAGATGGAGATTCTACCTCCTCTTCAAAACTATCAAAAATATCTAATATCTCCTCATCTTCTAGTCCTTCATGAGCTTCTAGTTCAACCTTCTTAGTCTGGGGGTACTTGAACCACATCTTTCATCCCATCCTCTTCTAGCTGCAACATTGTGGAAGAAAGCTAAATATTTCTAAAAATAACTCTTCTATTATACAAAACTCTCTCAACTGTAGGGTCCCAAAGATTGTACCCTTTCACATCAACATCATAGTTGATAAAGATACATTTCACTACCTTTTTCTCCAACATTGATTGCTTCTCAGACCTAAGCACATGTGTGAATTCCTCACAACCCAAAACATGAAGATGTTGTAATGAGGGATTTTTTCCCATCTATGCCTCCATAGGGGTCTTGTCAACAAGAGCTAATGTAGGAGACCTATTAATTAGGTGAAAAGTCATAGAAACCACTTATTTTTAGAACTTCTACTCTGAGCCAACTCCACTAAGCATGCCCCTAGCTCTCTCTATCAATGTTCTATTCATTCTTTTTACAATATCATTCTACTAAGGCATATATGGAGTTGTCTTATGTCTCTCAATTTTGTGCTCCTTATAGAATCTATCAAAATCTATAAAACAAAATTCATTTCCATTATTAGTCCTCAAAACCTTAATCTTCCTATTAGTCTGATTTTCCAAAATAGACTTAAACTCCTTAAATTGACTAAAGACTTTAGATTTACTCTTGAGGAAATACACCATGTCCTTCTAGAATAATGATCTATAAAGATACATAATACAAAGACTTAGAAAATGAAGGATTATTAATAGGAGCAAATATATCTAGATGAATCAAGTTCAACACCTCAAATGATTTGTGAGAACTAGAATAAAAATGAACATGGTTTTCTTTACCATACATAGTTTTCACATAGATTAAATTCAAGAGTCCAATATTTAACCCCTCAACAATATTTTAATTTTTCAAGGTCCTTAGTCTCTTTTCACCTATGTGACCCATTCTCTAGTGTCATAGTAGTGTTTTCTCTACAAGTAACTTACTATAAAAAATAATATCTCACTTAGGTATCAAGAAAGCATGACCATCAAAAGTAGATACAATACTCCTCTTTACTAGTGGTTATGATGGTGAAGGTGTAGATTCTATAGATCTTCTCACTATAGGAATAAAAGAAATTTTGTACTAAATAATGCATGCATCTAGCTAAAATAGAGTGCCCACATGAACACCCTTAGGGAGAACCATAGCTCCTTGCACCATCTTACACCCTCCACTAGAGAAAACAACCTACATATCCACATCATTAAGTTTTCTAAATAATAATAGGTTCCATGTAAAACCCAAGATATGCAAAAAACCATTGATCTCCTTCACTCATCTATTAGGGAATTTGTTCAATACTAGATTTGCCACAACCAGTAATGCTCAAATAAAATCATCACCAAGATACAATTTATCTCCATAATATTCTTCATACTTTTGAAACCACCCCAATGGTAGGTCATATGGAAGGAAGCTCTAGTTTATATCAACCACACATGTTTAGATGCATGTGTTGACAAGGCTATAACAAAGGCATCTCCACCATCTTCTTATGAAGATCTATCAAACTCATCATCAGACTCATTATTTTCTTCATTTTCTTCTCTTTGTAGTCTCTTCTAATGTGCTTAGTCTTATCACAATCCCAACACTTATCCTTGGACATTCCAAGAGATTTGGATCTCCCAAGGGATTTATATCAATGATCTTCTTTCTTATTGTCCTTCTTCTTTCCTTTCTCCTTTGATCTTCCTTGAACTGATAGGGCCTCCTTAGTATATTTCAAATATTTTCATTGCATCTCCTCTAAGAGCAAAGAAATAACTACCTCATCCATCTAAAGCTTTGAGGAAGTCCTCTCAATTGCCATCACCAAGTGATCCCATGAGTTTGGAAAAGAACATAAAAGTGTCATAGAATGATCCTATTACTCCATATTCACTCTAAAAAAGTGCAACTAAGTCATGATAATATTGAATGCACTCAAATGCTTGTCCACAAAACCACCATCATCCATTCTCAAGGTATACAACTTTCCTAGGAAAATGTTGTTAACTAGGGATTTATCCTAGTATAAGTCTCCCAACTTCTTCGAAATAGATTGTGAGGTGGGTTTTCATGTCCATTCAAAAAAATTAAATGTACCAAGTAGATCCTAATGAGGCATTTCACCTTCCTATCTAATAGATCCCATTCAGCCTATGATAATGCATCTAGTTGGGATCTAGATATAGAAAATCATAGATCTTTGTCTATAAGCATATTGTCCATCTTGAGCTTACACAATTCAAATTTAGTATCAATGAAGCTCTCTATATCCATCCTTGATGTGCTTATCATTTTCTTGCAAAAAGATCCCCTTCTATGCAATCTCCCACTCAAACCAAGATTAGATCATAAAACCTTCTCCTTAAGACTTAGGACCTAAGATGATAAAGCTCTAATACCAAATCAAAGAAAGTAGAGGTGTGGAATACACTTCCTACACTAATCTATGAGAGGAGATTAAATTGATCATGCAGTTACAAGGAAAGAAACACAAAATAAATATACCATAACACAATGATTTACATGGGAAAAACACTTTTGGGAGAAAAACCCCACTCCAAAGAAACTCAATATATTATTTAGTAATCAATGGTTACAATATGCTTGCAAATTATAAGTCTTTATAGGAGTATCAACAACAAAATATTTGGAGTGATTCTAGTAGCATAATGGTACCTAGAAAACTCATTATGAAACCTCTATCTCAAGCACCCAATAAATAGGAGGACAAATGCATGAAACCATAAAATGGTAATTAGGAAACCATGAGCTAAAAGCACCCAAAATGTGATTCCCAAATCCCAAGATGAGTCCATGGACTAAAAATAGCATATTCCTTACACTTGTCATAAGCTCAATATAGTCTACTCGCCAACTTGGGTGATCCATTTTGGCTCCATTATCCCCATTTGAATATGCCTTATGACATGTCATAACATGCAGCATAAGTTGGTCAACAAGTGTAACTCCCTCTTATAGCTCTCTAATGTGTCAAAGATGCTCTTACATTTCTAATGTGGGGGGGCCTAACTTCTAGAGGCCATAACTTCTAATCTAAGAAGTTAATTGAGCCATTTTTTAAAAAAAATGAAGATGTTTAAGAGCTCCATGTTGTTGTAACTATCTTGCTCCAGTTAAGTTCTACTTTATGTTTTTAGGGCCAAAACAAACTTATGTAGCCCAAAAATTACATTTTTGTGTTCTTAACTTTAGGATGCAAGGTTGAAACACCTTTCCTAACAAGTACAAACCATTATCTAAACTACAAAACTTTACCATGGACCCCTTTATCACCAAACCAATAGGATTTACCAATGAGAATCATGATACCCTTTTTGGGTTGTACAAATGTTTCAAGGAATAACAAGCCCACATATTTGCTCATAACCATGCCCTTTCTGTTTTCCCTTAAGAGCTCCTCATTCATCAATTTCATCCAATAAATTTTCATCATTATCTTCCACGAAAGCTAGCTATAATACTTGATCCTCCTTCCCATCCATTTAAATTCCCATTTATGCTTCTATTCCTACTACTTCTATTATTTCCACTCAGTCCCCAAGGCCAAAACCCAAACTTGAAGCCAAGGGACTATAAGAGTTGGCTATGATTGTAGCCACCCAAGATCTAGGACTTCATGAAAGCACAAGAGAGATCAAATGAGAATAACTCTATTCTATCAATAAATGCAAAGAAATTGTTGTACAATGTACATGATATGCCTTGCTTATAAAGACAAGGATGAGATGTAGGATGTTGTAGTCATGTGACAAGTGTCTTAATCCTATGACATGAGACAACTATAGGATAAGATCCCAACTATAGACAACTATCAACATCTAGAAACAACTAGAATGCTTCCTAATTCAAATTAACATGTGAACATGTGTGAATAACACTAATTAATGACTAGTTAGATAATGTGACTAATTCACACTACAAGGGGTAAACCAGATAGCTAATAACTCTATTCACACCAACAACCCCCCTTAAGTGCAAATTAGGGAGAAGTATACAAATACAAAGATGCATGAAGATGAAGATGATGGGTCCTAGCTACTAGGCCATATTAGGTACCCATGTACAAACAATTCTCTCACAAACATAGTAAAGGAGAAACCCCATAGGAAAAACCCCTCTTCAAAAGAGAGAAAAACAATGAAAGTGAAAGAAGTGATAGTTAGGAGGACTCAACATGACCCCCCAAGGACTACTTCTATCACATATATACAATCAAATACCCCCCAAGGAGAGCAAGAGTGAGACTATAGGCCCCCACAATGAATTAGTTCCTGTGCTAATGGTGAATGCCTGAAGATGAATGTTGGAAAGTGTCTTGTACCTACAAACAACATTCCTCCCCTTAGGAAGAAACCAATCCAAAGGTTGATGCAGAAGAAACTCCATCTCCAAGAAGAGAGATGAGGGACTTGAAGTCTCATGATGGGTGTCTCTGAAAACTACTCAAATGTCCACATGTTAGAATCAAAGGATGGCACAATGAAATGAGGTGTGACCAATCCAAAAACTCAGGTAGACTCATGAAGAACATCCTCCAAAGATGAAGTAGATTGGATAACAGTTGTGTTGTAACTATCATCAAAGAGGAGAGATATCCCTTCATGTGTGTCCTCCAAATCTACAATATGAGACTCACAAAACAAGTCTGATATACCTGCCAATAAAGTATCCCACAAAGTTGTATCTAAAAGACTAGAAGTATCCTTCTCAATTGAAGTAGAAGAAACTGTATCAATGTCAATCTCTGAAGAAGTAGGAGGTTTAGGATATGGTAGCTCAGCACTAGTCTCAAGAACTAGAGTAGATGAAAGAACACCAAGGTTCAAGTGACCAAACTTCTCCTCACAAACATGATTCACACTTGATGGATGAGTGTGAATATCAATCAATGGATCTGCATCAACAAGAGAAAAATGGGAGAATGTATACAAGTGAGATGCAACCATCCCAACAACAATTATATCTCTACTCTCCAAGTCCCGTATGATCACTGAATCAGGAGTGAACTCAACTATCTTGCCTGCACCACAATGAATAATCTGGTAGATGGAAAGGAGATTGGTTGACAAGGAAGGTACACACAATACATTATTGAAAGTACCCTCACCAATATCAATAGTTCATTTACCAATTGTATGCATGTATGTATTATTACACATCAAAATAGGTGGCCAAGTACATGACTCAAATGAAGAGAACATCCCTTGTGAAGATGACATATGATGAGAAGATCCTTAATCAAGAAGTCATCTCTTTGACTAAAGACTTCTAGAAGAAAAGAGTGCTTGTCTTTTTCCCTTGTTTGTGATGCAATGCTAGGGGTTCACTTCATTTATATGGAGGCATATTTCACAACAATGGGCTCAAAAACCAATTCCTCAACTTTCAAAGGCAAACAATTCCATGGCAACTTACTTCACAAGGCACATTTTCTTGGTTCCTCAAGTCCACAAACTCAACCAAGGTTCCATACATTCTATATTCACCTTAATGACTCTAACTCACTCCACCAACTCCTCACAAAAACCTTCTTGTAGCCAACATGGTCCTTTCCCACAAACTGTCCCCAAATTGCTAGTAGCCCTCCAAAAGGGACTGTCAAACAATATCTTTTGCTTCAGACCTCAATTCAAAACTATGAAGGGCTTTTTGGATACCCATTATAGAGGTTCAAAATATATCTCAAATTTAGTATAGGTCACTTTGAAACAAATGGCTCAAAAACTGACTGTCTTAGTTTGTCAATAGGCCTAATTAGGCCACTTTTACAAAGCAACACCTCTCCAATATTTCTCCCAACTCACAAAACCAATCCCAATCCACTAGGCAGACTTCAAAAGGCCTAAATCACCAACCTTTGGCAATAGAGGACTCCACCAAATACCCTAACCTTAAAACCCTCATTCTATGCTTGTAGCCCTCTAACTAGGAACAATCATTCACAACTTTCAAGACAATCCACCACTTACTACTGTGAGAGCATATTTAGATACCCTTTTGGGGCTTAGATAATACATATCAGAAATTCAGTATAGGGTTCTTTGTAACAAAGGACTCAAAAAGTGACTATTTTGGTTCCCTAATAGGCCTAATTAGGCTGGTTCTATTGATAACTGAGAGGGGGGGTGAATCAGTTATCTTAATTAATTTAACTTTTTGTTCTTCTTTAATAACTAGTGCAGCATCAAAACAAATAAGCATCCATAACCATGAAAGTTGAAACAAAATCAATACACATAACACAATGATTTTGACGTGGAAAACCCTGTTAAGGGAAAAAACCATGGGGTGACTAACCCAAGATTGTATTCTCTATTAAAAGAATAGAAGTACAAAATGGCACTTGCCAATTAGGTCTCACTGCTCGAGCACACTACTCACAAGAGGCTCACTGCCTACAAGAGACTCACTGTCTACAAGGTATAAAGAAACTAACAAGATACTTGAACTGATGAGAAGCATCCACATATGATGAGGTTCAGTTCCGGTTAGGCTCAATACACTGATCTATTGCACTTCATTCTTCCTCTTCTTTGGTGCTGTTGTCTTGTCACATACCAAACCTATATTGCTGCTTCCACATTGTTCTCTACTTTTCTTCACACAAAACAACACACTCCTCACACCTTCTCATCAAAATCCATCTGGTATATATATCTACACAAAGGATTTCAACATCTTTCTAGTTAGCATCTGGAATACTCAATATTTTCCCAAACTCTGGTCTGTCGGCTGAATCCTTGCTTACCAAGTGATGTGTATCAAAGAGATGCTTATAGAAGTCATCAATCATGTCAACTAATCATGAATGATCCCTTAAGAAACTTGATTACCATCAATATCTCATCTGGATTAAGGTCTGAAGCTATGTTGGTCAGTTCTTCCTTAGTCTACTCTACCAAACAGGAACCCAACACTTAGTTGTTCATATCTTTTCACTCTAACATCATCAGAGGCTCAATCTCTAGAATATATTAGTCATGGTACTCCTCTTGACTTTCCCAAGTCCGCACTTTGCTGAGATACTTCCTCTGAGAGATCCGGACCTGATTGTCAGACCTTGATGCATGCTCTGTTCTTAGTCACCGGACCAAAATACTCTTCAATCTGACTTCCGGTATAGACACACCATGTCCTGTGGATGTGTGGGATGGACTTTGTTGCCATCAATGACAACACTCATGAAGCCACACAGTGTCTCTTGCCAACAATCTCCCCCTTTGGCATTGATGGCAACACTTAGTGAAAAATGACTAAGTGTCACACTACACTCTCCCTTGGCTGATGCTCTATTCTAATGTACACTTTACTAGAGCTCCCCCTTAGTTAGATTCCACATTTTTCACTGCTACTCACTCCCCCTTTGACATCAACAGCAAAGGGTAGAATCCACACACCAAAATTCCCAAAAATCCAACTATACTTAGCTGCAATAAGTATATATACATGTTATACTTACATATACTAAATTATATTTGCAAAAGTTGTCTTCAACTGGACAAATTCTGTTGCCCAACTCTGCTTCATCCTGTCCAAAATTGACATGTGACCACTCAACAGGAATGCAAAAGCCTTTGCCCTCTTTAGATCTATTGGATCACTGGTCCGGGCTGTGGTCTGAGCATCAGTTAAGGCCTCATGCATGGCCTCTAATTTAGGGATAATTATCCCTCTAAGTTCACTTAACCTACTTATTCTATTTTTCTTCTCCTTCTCAAGCTTCTTTATTTCATTTATGACTGCAATAGTCTGACACTCTTGATTTATTATGGAAGAGGTGAGAGGATCAAAACTTTGAGATAAACTTGATAGTTTGCTCTCTTGTTCTTCCACCTTCTTGGTGATGTCTGCTGTTACAGTGGACCAAGATAGACAAATTTTGTATAGATCTCCACCATCTTTAAGAGCATTCTCTAGGCTCTTTATTCTAATATCCAAATTTCTCCTATCATTTGTTATAAGTCCTTGTATCTAAGAGAATCTCTTACCCAGAAACTCTTTCCGGACTTTCTCTTCAGCTGCTTTCTCCAAAGAATCAAAATGTGTGTTAACAGAATTAACAAGAGATTTCAAATTACAGGATGAGGAGGTAGAAAGATCCTTCTAGAAGGATGGCATGATCTTTTCCAACACACTGGATGTAATCTCTATTAGCTCACAGTCTTCCATGTGAGACTTTAGAAGTTTTTCTTTTGCCTTTGCTTGGGCAAAGGATGCTATCTTCATAATCTGAACTAGGGAGAGGGAATCAAAATTGAATGGTCCTTGAAGTAGCTTTGGTTCATCCAATTCCATCATTTCTTTTGTCAGGAAGTCCTTAACAGCTTCTACAGTGTCTCTTGCCGAAGACAGAGTTTCCTTTCCTTCTGTGGCCTCAAAGGTGTCAACAAAGACCTTCTCTATTTGATATTTTTCTCTTCCCTTTTTCTCCTCTTCTTGACTTGCTTTATCTTCTTTTCTTACTTATTCTTCAGTTCCAAAGTTGGTAGGGGGATCCAGATGAGAGATGTTTACTTCTTCTTGGACTTCCTCTTCCAAAACAGAGGAATCCAGGTCCTTAGTTTTCTCCTCACCTATCTCTTTTGATTTTTCTGCATTTTTCTCTGTAGGATCTTCCTTTGATGTACTGAGTCCTTCATCATCCATGACAGAGGGTTCATCACCTAAGTCCTCTATAATAGGAATATTGAATCTTTCATAGGCATTCCGGAGGATGTCTTCAGTCTCTTTAGCCACCTGATCAGTCTCTCCAAGCATAAGCTTATTCATTCTAGCTTTGCTCTAGAACTCATCCTTGCAGTCTTTGAAGATCATGCTTAATTGCTTTGGAGTGATGGAGGGATAGAGTTGGATAGTAATTTGTTCTCTGATCTCTAAGTCCTTTGCCTTGGCATTCTCCTTTCTCATTTCAAGTTCCTTCTCTAAACTTTTGGGAATTAGAGAGATGATTTCAATAAATGCCTTATTATATATGTTTAAGTACTTAACTATGGCTTCTTCCAAGATCTTTTTATCTACGTCATTATACTCATCATAGAATTCTATCATTGGTTGCAGATTCCCATCCACAGTAACTACCTTGACTACATCATCAATGGACAGAGTAGGCCTTTCAACAAACTCTTCTACTTCTTCTTCCTTGCTATGACCGGTAGGGTGTTCACCGGATGTTTTCTTCTTCTTCTTCATTTTCTTGATTTCTTCATCGGTCTTAGTTCTTCATCATCCTTCTGACTCCTATAGGACCTTGTGGCCTTTTTCTTTGTTCTCTTCTCTCCCTTTCCGAATGTCTAGGCTTCCAATTTTGATGATTTTGGCTCTTAGAGGTGGCAAGTGCAGAGCTTCTAGAGGATTTGGTCCGGGAGGGAGCTTGCACTGGAGCACTTTCTTTTTCTATTTCTTGCCTTTATTTCTCTGTCCTTTCCATCTCTCTATTGGCATCAACTACCTCCTTTGATATTCCATGCCTCTTGGCGAATTCTTCTACTTCCCTTCTTACTTTTCTCTTGATCTCAGGCTGTCTAATTTCAACATGAACTTTTACACTCAATTCTTGGAAGGTTCCAAACCTTTCTGCCTTAGGGTCCTTAGGCTGACTTAGTAGATGTTGGACATGCAGTTCCAGAATTTTCTCATCCACCTCATAGCCCATTGGCATAATCCACACTATTCTCGGTTCCACTGCCTCCATTAGGCATTGATTAGTGTCTACCATGAAGCACACTGTATCTTTGTATTGTTCAACTAGAGATTGGGGGATTCTCTCTCTGGCCTGTATTATGCTTTGGAAGTTTTTGAAGTAACCCCACAGTGTTGTATTTTGTGCCTTGGCATCACCAAGCCCATACAAATAATCCCTGATTTGTATGGCAACAGGTCTGTCATTTTGCCATATCTAGCCACTAGTTCCAGGTAGCTCATTCATATAGTAGAAGAATAGGCAAAGTATCAAGCCACCATACTTGAATGAATTCTTTTTATCTTTCTTTATTTTCTGCAAATTCTCTAATAGTTGGTTCAGGAGAAGCTCACAAAGATCATAGTCAACATTTTCTCTTAGCATCTGATAAGCAGTGTAAATTATAGTTCTGGGTAATAAATTTTCCCTGCTGGAGTGATATATCTTGTAACCAATTATCATGGAGGCAAACTTGATATCCAGATCAGTGATATCTTCTATTGTCATTGCTCTCTTGTCAAATTTTGATCCGGTAGCCTCACTCATAGTTTGGTTTTTGACCGATTTGAGAACAAGTAACCCTCCGGATGAGTGCAAACCAGTTACCGCCCTATTAGCATCTTTTGTGATCTTAAATGGTCTATTCAACCATATGAAGTTGTCATACACTCTACTCAAAACATACTGAACCCACTCATCTTCTGCAAAACAGGGGAAATGGATGCACTGTCTGAAATGCTTATCTCGGATGGCCTTGTATTGGGGTTTAAGTTCAAGTGATTCATCTATTAGTTCCTTGTGGTAGATATCCATCAGCTTGGATTCCCCAAATTCTTCAATATTTACATGAATGTAAACCCTAATATCTTCTACATGCAGAACCCCATGCGAAATGCTAGAGAATACGCCTAAGGGATCAACTTCTAGAGATTTGTAGGGGTGTTTTTTGAATTTAGGGCGTGGCCTATCAATGATTTTGACAACATTCAGAGTATCCATCTTTCAAAAGATTTAGAGAGAGTTATTTAAGAGTAGAAAATACCTTTTACGCTTCTAGGGTTCACGATATGAGTCGGATCGGATTGCAGGATGAATCGACTTCTGCGATTGATCTTTGAGAGGTTTGAGACAATTTAGTTGCAGAGCTCCTTCTCTCTTTTTCTCGAATGCAAATGTGCAAATGATAAACAAAAGAACCCTTATATTTCTGTGCAAACCCTAATTTCACATTGTAATAAATGCACAACTTAAGTTATTCCGGTTGCTTTGTTCTCCTTGTCCTGAGAGATCTTTTCGGATCACTGAGATGCACTTAGAGTTATTCTCAGTGAATATTGGCAATCTATCTACCTTTCTCCAATCATTCCATTTATCCGCAGATCAAGATACCTCAAATTTGAATCATACCTGATCTAACTGTGAAAATCCTATTCTTACCAGATGACTGTTAAACTGGATCATTCTTGGAAGATTAACCTCTTCTAAATTTCTTGCAGATCTTCCACATCTTTACCAAGGTTTATTTAGATGTTTCTCTAAGAACCCTTTAATCTGCAACTTTCCATGTGCCAATTTTAGGCACCAATTGACTGGCTGGGGGAACTTGTTTTCTTTTGTGACTCCCCCTAAGCCAGAGCTCATCTATTTAGTTTTCAGAAGGAATATCAGCACCAAATTCTAGTGCGGATCCATCCTCAACATTTTTTGTACTCCTCTTCACCCAAATCTTGTTCATCTCCCTTTGAATTTCATCCGCATTCACTTTTCCTTTTCCTTTGTCTTGATTTTGATTATGATGCACCGAACCCTTTTTGTCCTGATTCTTACTTTTGCAGAATTTGGCAATATGACTAGATCTATTGCAATTGTAGCAAACAACATTTCTTTGCATATTTGACTAATATCCTCTTGATCTACACTAATTAGCCATATGTCCCATTCTATTGCATGCAAAGCATCTACCATTGAATGAATTATTCATTTGCATATTTCTACACTCATGAGATTTGTGACCATACCTTTTGCAATTAAAACATTGTCCAGAGAAGGATGAATTAGTCTGATTCATTTTTCTTCTACACTGATTTGCTTTATGACCAAAGTTATTGCAATTGTGGCAGTATCCATTGAAGGATGGATATCTTTGAGCATTTGGTTGCCTTATCGGAGGTCTTCTAGGCCTATTCCTTGGATTTCCTAATCCAGAGTTCTTCTAACCAGATCTAGAGCTTTCACCTTTCTCATACCCTAAGCCTTGCTTGTCATCTACCCTCTTTTGGCTTTCAAGAAGAACTTCAAGTTGAGCAGAGCTTATCTTGAATTTCTCTTTGTATTCATTTGTTGTTTGAAGATCCCTTTTTAGAGTGTCAATCTGATTCTCAAGTTGTTCTTCATTATCTCTAGCTTCTTCAAGATCAGATTCCAAATGCTTGATTAATCTATCCATTTTGTGGTAGTCTTCTGACTTCTCCTTGAGAGATTGTTTTAGATTATCTTCAGTCTTTCTTTTCTCTTCAATTTCTTGGGTGAATTTCATAACCGCTGATTCCATTTCATGTCTTACCATAATGACCTCTTTTGATAGCTTCTCACATAATTTGTTCTTCTCATTAAGATCTTCATTAGTATCATTGGCTTCCCTTTGACTTGCTAATTGCTGAAGAAGTTCCTTTCTCTTTTTCATAGAGATACTTAGTTTCTCCTTTAGTTCATTTATGAAATCATTAGCTTGTTTGAGTCTTTCCCTCAAGTTATTGACTTCAGAGTGAGATTGCTCAAGATCATCAAGGGCAGACTGAAGTTGTTCCCTCATATCATACATATCCATTGGAATTCCCAGATCTTCCTCAAGCTGTTAGGCTCTGTTTGGAGGAACTTAGCTCTGATACCAATTGTTGATAACTGAGAGGGGGGGTGAATCATTTATCTTAATTAATTTAACTTTCTGTTCTTCTTTAATAACTAGTGCAGCATCAAAACAAATAAGCATCCATAACCATGAAAGTAGAAATAAAATCAATACACATAACACAATGATTTTGACGTGGAAAACCCTGTTAAGGGAAAAAACCATGAGGTGACTAACCCAAGATTGTATTCTCTATTAAAAGAATAGAAGTACAAAATGGTACTTGCCAATTAGGGCTCACTACCCGAGCACACTGCTCACAAGAGGCTCACTGCCTACAAGAGACTCACTGTCTACAAGGTATAAAGAAACTAACAAGATACTTGAACTGATGAGAAGCATCCACATATGTTGAGGTTCAGTTCCGGTTAGGCTCAATACACTGATCTACTACACTTCATTCTTCTTCTTCTTTGGTGCTGTTGTCCTGTCACATACTGGACCTGTATTGCTGCTTCGGCACTGTTCTCTTCTTTTCTTCGTACAACACAACACACTCCTCACACCTTCTCATCGAAATCCATCTGGTATATATATCCGCATAAAGGATTTCAACATCTTTCTAGTCGGCATCTGGAATACTCAATATTTTCCCAAACTTTTGGTCTGTCGGCTGAATCCTTGCTTACCAAGTGATGTGTATCAAAGAGATGCTTATAGAAGTCATCAATCATGTCGGCCAATCATGAATGATCCCTTAAGAAACTTGATTACCATCAATATCTCATCTGGATTAAGGTCTGAAGCTCTACCGGTCAGTTCTTCCTTAGTCTACTCTGCCAAACAGGAACCCAACACTTAGGTGTTCATATCTTTTCACTCTTACATCATCGAAGGCTCAATCTCTGGAATATATTAGTCATGGTACTCCTCTTGACTTTCCCAAGTCCACACTTTACTGAGATACTTCCTCTAAGAGATGCAGACCTGATTGTCAGACCTTGTTGCATGCGCTGTTCTTGGTCACCGAACCAAAATACTCTTCATTCTAACTTTCGGTATAGACACACCATGTCCTATGGATGTGTGGGATGGACTTTGTTGCCATTAATGACAACACTCATGAAGCCACACAGTGTCTCTTGCCAACAGGTTCAAGAGAGAGTTTATTGGTTTTCTACATCCCTGGTTTCAAAACTCTCCACTAACTCTTCAAACATGTCAAATAAAGCATGCACGTGCCTATTCCATTAAGTTTCAGATGATTCTAACATTGTAATGGATCAATAATGCATATTAAGTGTTTCAAACCCTCAAAACAGGGTATACATAGACCAACTCCAAGTATTTTTCTTATAAAAACTTCAACCTTAATGGAATTCAATCAAACCACTTGGAAACTAGAGTTACCTCATGCCTACACCAATTCCAATAACTTTTGGACCATAAATCCCTTGTACAGAATTGTACAATTATAGGGAACAACAAAATTGTAGAGAAAACTGTGAAAACAGAGTATATAACAGTAAAAAGGGAATAAATTAATATTGTTATGATCATTCAATGTCTTCTCCCCTTGCCTCAAAGTTTTTGAGGCTTATTTATCCTTGTATCAACCCAAAACAACAACTCAAATTGACTCTTGAGATCCATGATTGTTGGTATTCCAACTTAGTGCATTTGTTTTTGTACTTTTTTCATGACATCATTAACAATATTTGTTAAGTATGAACTAAAATGACTCCAATTACATTGTAGATGGTCTATTATGACCTTATGATATCTAGACTCAACGTAAGACTCATATTTACACACTTGACTCATATTTACATCAATTTGACTAAATTGACTAGGTGCTCCTGCACCATACTCCTAGAGAAAACAAAATTCAAGTCCACTTGAATAAGGAATATCATCATAAAAAAAAATTGATAGTCTCTAACTGATGTCTTGCATTTCCTGCACTCTAACCTTCTTGAAACAAAGTAATGTCCACTTCATTTTCACTCTTGGCTTTCCCAACTTCTTGTTAAGGTACTTAGGTCTGTCAAATGGAATAAGCTACTTCATATCTGATGCTTTGGATACCTGCACTTGAATAGTGACAATATAAAAGGCAACTTGATCGACAATGGGTTCTTTTCTCTCTCTTGGTGACCCTTGCAACATGACCAAATCAAACTGAAGCATCTTGATCTGCAACTCTTCATCAGCAATATCATTATCAACATCAACTTTATCAGCAACAGTAATATGCCCTTCTACTTGTTCAACTCGCTCTTGAGACTCAAACAACTAAAAATGAAATGAAGGCTCATCCACAACCATGTCTACTTTGTCTTCTTCAATGCTTGATGTCAAAACAGTCATAGGTATACTCACCATTTCATTTTTTATCTCTTCCTCTATTGTTGTTGCCCTTGTTTGTCTTCTTCTTTGGACAATTTCCTTGATGGTCCATCAAACCTTCCTCTTTATTGATAAGTACAAACTTAGTGTTGTTTTGAGCAACTACTCCATCTTATCTTCCATCTTTCTTCTCATCTCTTCCATAGCTTGATCCAACTTTTGTACCTCCTGCTTAAGACTTTCTATTTATGCCTTGTCATCTCTTTCCTTCTTCACACTTGTCTCTTTTCTCTTCTCTTGCTTCTTCTTTTGTGAACCCTCACCCAACAAGTACCTTTTCAACAAATCCATTTCTCATCTAGCAAGTCTCTCCTTGCTTCTCTTTGCCTTTGCCTCACCTAGGTCTCTTCTCTTTTCCTCTACCTAGTCTTTTGGCAACCAGGTTCTCTCCTCAACCTGCATAAACACAAACACAAACCAAACTCTCTTTTGCCCAGACCTTTCTGAGATCTGATATCAATTGATGTAATTTAGGGGGTTCACTTCATTTATATAGAGGCATATTTCATAACAATGGGCTCAAAAACCAATTCCTCAACTTTCAAAGGCAAACAATTCCATGGCAACTTACTTCACAAGGCACATTTTCTTGGTTCCTCAAGTCCACAAACTCAACCAAGGTTCCATACATTCTATATTCACCTTAATGACTCTAGCTCACTTCACCAACTCCTCACAAAAACCTTCTTGCAGCCAACATGGTCCTTTCCCACAAACTATCCCCAAATTGCTAGTAGCCCTCCAAAAGGGACTGTCAGACAATATCTTTTGCTTCAGACCTCAATTCAAAACTATGAAGGGCTTTTTGGATACCCATTACAAAAGTTCAAAACATATCTCAAATTCATTATAGGTCACTTTGAAACAAATGGCTCAAAAACTGACTGTCTCAGTTTGTTAATAGGCCTAATTAGGTCACTTTTACAATGCAACACCTCTCAAATCTTTCTCCCAACTCACAAAACCAATCCCAATCCACTAGGCAGACTTCAAAAGGCCTAAATCACCAACCTTTGGCAATAGAGGACTCCACCAAGTACCCTAACCTCAAAACCCTCATTCTATGCTTATAGCCCTCTAACTAGGAACATTCATTCACAACTTTCAAGACAATCCACCACTCTCTACTATGAGAGCATATTTAGATACCCTTTTGGGGTTTCTAATACATATCAAAAACTTAGTATAGGGTTCTTTGTAACAAAGGACTCAAAAAGTGACTGTTCTGGTTCCTTAATAGGCCTAATTAGGTTGGTTCAAGAGAGGGTTTATTGGTTTTCTATATCTCTAGTTTCAAAACTCTCCACTAACTCTTCAAACATGTCAAATAAAGCCTGCACATTCTTATTCCATTAAGTTTTAGATGATTCTAACATTGTAATGGATAAATAATGCATATTAAGTGTTTCAAACCCTCAAAACAAGGTATACACAGACCTGCTCCCAGTATTTTCCTTATAAAAATTTCAACCTTAATGGAATTCAATTAAACCACTTACAAATTGGAGTTACCTCATTCCTACACCAATTCCAATAACTTTTGGACCATAAATCCCTTGTACGGAACCGTACAGTTACAGGGAATAACAAAATTGCAGAGAAAACTGTGAAAACAGAGTATAAAACAACAAAAAGGGAATAAATTAATATTGTTATGATCATTCACTGTCTTTTCCCCTTGCCTTGAAGTTTTTGAGGCTTATTTATCCTTATATCAACCCAAAACAACAAATCAAATTGACTCTTGAGATCCATGACTGTTGGTATTCCAACTTAGTGCATTTGTTTTTGCACTTTTTACATGACATCATTAACAATATTTGTAAAATATGAACTAAAATGACTCCAATTACATTGTAGATGGTCTATTATGACCTTATGATATCTAGACTCAATACAAGACTCATATTTACACACTTGACTCATATTTACATCAATTTGACTAAACTGACTAGGTACTCCTGCACCAGTTTGTCCCATTAGCAAAGCATGTTGTCCCTGTTTGTGTAGATGATGATGGTGTCAAAGAAGAGGATGTACTAGGTGACATGGATGATGGCAATTGGATATTGTGCTTTTGAATAATGTGAGTCAACCCATCAATTTTCTTCTCATAACACTTATGCTCATCATGTCCTAGTTTCTTGCAATATGCACACTTTGTTCTCTCCTTCTTAGATGATTCCTCTTTGGGAGAGGATGAGTGATGGGGAGAACACAGTGGGAACAGACAATTTTTCAAAATTTTAACTTTTGAACTCTTGAACCTTTTGGAACCATTTCTAGGCTCGGCGAACAGATCTTTGAACCTTTGAACCTTTGAACCTTTGAACCGTTTCTAGTCTCGGCAAACAGGTCTTTGAACCTTTGAACCTTTTGAACCTTTTGTTTTCGGCAACACTTTACAACTTATCTCTCCGAAGTCTTAGTCACTCCAATGTGAGGTTCAACACTCTTTGCCTATCGGTAAGAAAATCACCATCGGTCGTTTTCGAACTTGTCACTCTGACATCGCAGCTCTTCCCGATGGGTGACTGTATGCTTCTTGCCTGTCGGAAAGACAACTACTATCAACCATGTTAGGATTTGCTTCACTGATACACCGATGGACCAACCACTCTTCAACGTGACTTCAACCTTCAAGGAACTTGATTTGAGTCCTAGCGATACGCCGATGCACAGTTTACTTTCTCCCTCTTCAATTGAAACCCTAGCACATGGAGATGCTAGGTCAACCTACTATGAAAAACACTCTGTCTGGATCCTCTGCACTGTTGAACACAAAAACAAAACAAGAAACAAAAACAAATACTTGTACAATGAAGCCATTCCACTGATTTTGACAGAAATCATACTAGTGGAATGCTTCACAACGACATACTGTAATGATGGAAAGCTCGCAGAAAGAATAGAAATCTACAGTTATGCAAATTACAGTTACAGGAAACAGAAATCAAATTGATAGAACAGAATAGTTTTATTTCTCCTTAGAACAGTACCCACTCACACACTTCTCTTTCATCTCCCTTGATGGTTCCTTCCTCTGGTTGTTATCAACTCAACCTGCCAGCAGTTGGAAAACCAACCGATGCAAACAGTTGGGAGACCAACAGATCCAAAACGGCTTCAAACTGTCCTACTACCCTGTTTTGGCACTATGTGATTACAATATGACAAAAATGTGTTTTATGTCACTTAGGACTTACAAAATGGGGTTCTAAGTCCTGAAGGACCTAGAGACAAATGGGAATGGAAAATGCATTGCTCAAATAGACCTTATTACAAAAGAAAATAGGATTTTCTAGGTGCTCCTGCACCATACTCCCTAGGTAAAAGTTATCTCAAGTCCTCTTAGAGACTAACTGCTGCACATCACCACCCTACTTTCTGATGTCTTCTTCCAACATCCATGTGGCTTCTGAATCAGGAAGTCCTTGCCATTTGACTAAGTGCTCAAAATAGGTTTGATTTCTTATCTTTTTGGTTGTCCTGCTATCCAAGATGCACTCCATCTTAGGTGGTTCCTTAGGTGGTAAATGCTGCACCCACTCTGCATTGTCTTGGATAGAATCTGCTGTACCTTCTCCTGTATCAGGACTCCTATATAATGTTAGATCAGCAACATTGAATATAGGTGAAATAGCAATATCATCAGGGAGTTCAATTTTGTAAGCATTAGGACCATATTTTTCTAAAATCTTACAATGTCCAATTTTTCTCATCATCAACTTGTTGTGGCTTCCCTTGGGTAGTCTGTTCTTGTTGAGATGAACCATGACCATATCTCCGATTTGGTACTGCACATCCCTTCTCTTTTGATCCACTCAAGCCTTGATTTTCTGACTAGTCTTGTGTAGAGTATCTCAGACTTGTTGATGAATCTCCTTCATAGCCTCTACAAATGTATCAGCATGTCCACTCCTTTTGTCCAACCCTTGAACATCTCTCAATTCAAAAATTCCTCTAGGATGACTACCATAGACAACTTCAAAAGGACTTAGACCTGTACTTCTATTTGTAGAATCATTATAAGCATATTCTACTTGTGGGAGTACCACATCCCAACTACCTCCATGTTCTCTTGTCAAACATCTCAGTAGATTGCCTAATGACCTATTCACAACCTCAGTTTGGCCATCAGTCCGAGGATGATAGGCTAAACTAAAAGACAAGTTTGTACCCAATCTTTTCCACAAGGTTCTCCAAAAAATATCCCACAAATTTGTTGTCTCTATCAGATACAATACTCAAAGGCAATCCATGAATTCTGACAATTTCTTTAAAGAACAAACCTGCAATGTAGCTAGCATCATTGGTGGTTTTACAAGGAATAAAGTGAGCCATCTTGCTGAACCTATCTACCACAACAAACACACTGTCATAACCTATCCTTGTCTTTGGTAAACCCATCACAAAATCCATACTCAAACTTTCCCGAGGTCTGTTTGGTATGGGCAAAGGTTGGTACAGTCTTGCATTTGTTGAGATCCCCTTTGCTCTTTGACATACCATGCAACTCTCAACAAACCTTCTAATATTAGATTGCATCTTTGGCCAAAAGTAAAATCTTCTTACTAGATCTAAGGTCTTATTGAGCCCAAAATGTCCTCCTAAACCACTACTGTGTTTTTCCTTCACTATATTATCCCTCATTGAACACTTAGGGATACAAACTTGACTCCCTTTAAACAAAAGTCCATCCTGCAATGTATAATCTAAAAATTCACTGTGGAAAGCATTGGAAAACTCATTGCATACCTTGTAAATCTCCTTGAAATCTTGGTCCTCTTCATACAATCCTTTGAGTGCCTCAACACCCATGCTTTGTAGCTGCACTTCTTGGACTGTCAACACCCTTCTGCTTAAAGCATCAGTAACCTTATTGGGTTTCCCCTTCTTATGTTTGATGATGAAGGTGTATGCTTGAAGACTTTCCACCCACTTCATGTGTCTATGACTGAGCTTTTCCTGTCCATTCAAAAAAATGAGAGCATGATTGTCAGAGTATACAATAAATTCTTTAGGAAGCAAGTAGTGCCTCCACTTTTTTAGAGCTTGTACCATAGCATACAACTCTAAATCATAAGAGGAGTACTTCCTCTTAGCTTCATTCAATTTTTCACTGAAAAAGGCTACAGGTCTGCCTTCTTGGCTCAACACTGCCCCTATGGCCAGCCCACTTGCATCACATTCAATGGTGAAAACTTTATTGAAATCAGGAAGTACTAAGACAGGATACTTGGCAACTTTCTGCTTCAGACTTTCAAAACTCTGATCTGCATCTTTTGTCCACACAAACTTCACCTTACCTCCACCCTTGATGGTCTCTAACATAGGTGCACAAATATCACTGTAGTTCTTAATAAATTTTCTATAAAATGTGGCCAAACCATGAAAACTTCTGACCTCTCCTATTGTCCTAGGTGTAGGCCAATTCAAAATAGCCTCTACCTTGGAAGGATCCATTTTCAAGTCACCCTTCGAGATGACAAAGCCTAGGTAAACCAATTTTTGTTTCATGAAGTCACACTTTTCCAAGTTTATCATTAATTTTTGATCTTGCAGCCTCTTCAAGACTATATCCAAATGTTTCAAGTGTTCTTCCTTGCTCTTACTGAACACCAAGATATCATCAAGGTAGACTACCACAAATTTCCCTATGAATTCCTGCAACACCTCATTCATTAGTCTCATAAAGGTGCTAGGGGCATTTGAAAGACCAAAAGGCATCACAAGCCACTCATACAACCATTCATTGGTTTTAAATGATGTCTTACACTCATCCCCCTCTCTTATCCTTATTTGGTGATACCCACTCTTTAAGTCTATCTTGGAGAAATAAGTAGCTCATCCCAAATAATCCATTAGATCTTCTATTCTAGGAATAGGAAACCTATACCTGATGGTTATCCTATTTATGGCCCTAGAATCGGTACAAAGCTTCCATTTCCCATCCTTATTTGGGGCTAAAATAGTAGGTATTGCACATGGGCTAAGGCTCTTCCTTATCAGCCCTTTGTTTAGGAGTTCTTGAACTTGATTTGCTATCTCTTCATTTTGCTAAGGGGTCATTTTATATGTTGCCTTATTAGGGAGTACTGCTTTGGGTATGAGGTCTATCTGATGGCTAATGTCTCTAACAGGTGGTAGGGAATTAGGTATATCTTTTGCAATCACTCCTTTGTAACTCTCAAGCAAATCTCTAACCTCCTTAGGCCCTACTTCTCTCACATTTTCCTTCTTTTCCCCCTTAGGCTTCACAATCAAAGCAAAACGTACTCCACCACCTTCCTTTAGTGTATCCATGAATTCTTTTTCTCCTACCAACATTACACTAGATCCTATAGGCTATGGATCCCCTTCTACCAATGACTATATCCTATAAGTTACACCATCCTTTTGGAATGAGTAAGCATTATTTTCTCCATCATGATGAGCCTTTCAGTCAAACTGCCATGGTCTACCTAACAAAAGATGGCAAGCATCCATTGGAAGGATATCACATAAGATTTTATCTCTATACCCCCTAATATTGAATTCTACCCATGCTTATTCATTGATGAGTATGTGATGCCCCTTATTCAACCAACTGACTTTATATGGACTACTATGGGGTATCCTTTCTAACTTCAACTTATTCATTGCTTGCAAAGATATGATATTATCAGTAGAACCAGAGTCAATAATAACTTTACAAACCTTACCTTGGATCTTACAATTGATTCTAAACAAAGCCCTTCTTTGAGACGGTTCAATCTACACTGGTTCCTTGAGCAGCGTCCTTTTGATCATCAAATTTTCTCCCATTTTTGATGCCAGATTCACTTCAGGAGATGTCACACTCCTTACATCTTCTTGAATCAAAGTGGTTCTCTTCTCACCACCATGAGAAGTTGAGGCCTTCTCTGGACTCTTGTATGTTGGGTGCCCTATCTGATTGTAGTTATAACATCTCATATTGGAGAACTTGGATCCACTACCTGATCCATTTGTCCCACCTCTTCCATTAGGCCTTCTTCCTCGGTAGCCTCCTCTACTACTTGAGTCTCCAACTTGCTCTTCTTGGTTAGACTCACCACTAGGCCTCTGGTTAGGACTTCTTCCTCCAAAACTGCCTCTGCCTCTAAAATTTCTTCCTCCTCTACCTCTATTATTCTACTCACTCTTTCTCTTTATCTTCTCTTCAGCCCTTAAGGCCATTTGGAAACACTTGTTCACTGTTTTTGGTGCTAAGATGCTAATCTCATCTTGGATGTATTACAAGATTCAATATGAAAAAGAAGATCAGGAGAAAAAGACAAGCATAGTGTTCCATAGGCTTGATCACATCTATTGTACCACTTTCTCTTTTCTACATCTATTGTTGGTTTAGTGTTTGTACCCATTGTAACTCTATGTAAACCCAAACTTCTTAAATGAATCTCTATTTTAGTTTTCCACTCATGATAGTTATATGGTGTGAGGAGAGGAAGTTTGGTTTGATCTATGATACAAGAGTACAAAAAAGAACACAAGTACAACCCCCTATTTACTCAATCAATCTAATCATCCCCAACAAAAATGATTTTGGGATCAGTCCAATCACAATTGTTGCAAGCCAAAATAGCAAAGTGGTCTTTGATTTTGGTACAATGCAAAAGCTAAGAATGGGCTAAAATTGAAAGTACAATTTATAATAAAGACTAGATCAAACTGATTATAGATCTAGAAAGTACTCAAAAAATTATGCACTTTCAAAAAAAATTCACCAAAAAATGTTACTGTATGAGCTTGAACAAAGCCTTTGAAGTTCTAAAAATGGGAACTGCTCAAGTACAATGATGAAAAACTACAATTTTTGGACAGACCAGATACCAAAATCAAACTGCGATTCCACCACTATGAATACTATAAAATCCTAGCCCAAATAAAAAAGATCTCAAAAAAAGGAGCACAAATGAGCAAGATATGGGCCTTCAAAGTTGGACTACCAAAACAAAAACTCCAATGAGAGGGGGGAAAATTGGGCCAAGTCTACTGACGTCAGTAGAATACTCCCTCAGATTCTCTAATTTGATGTTGTCAGTAGTTGAAAAGGTGACATCAGCGGGTCACCAAAAAATGATGACGTTATGCGAGGAAAAGATGATGTCAGCAAATTAAGTCGACGAAATATTCTTCAAGTTGATAGAATATTCATTGTACAACACCGAGAAATTGCATCACCTTGCCAGAAAATGATGTCATGTTGACATCATCATGATGTCAGCAAACACAAAAGTTTTTTGTCGGTATATGCTAAAATGCACCTGAATATTCCCAAAACCGTCGATTGTTTTCCAAATATTGCTTTTAATTGCGGAAAACCACCTGTTTTGCTAGCGGTAACCACCTATGGATTGCATGGAATAGTTTTCATATTGCCACTGGTTATTTATATTCATCATCAGGCAGTTTAACGACCACCGGGCAGTGTGTAGAGGTTGTCGAAGGGTTTGTATCGGCCGGAAGTTCTTTCTAACCATCGGTTGGTGGTTTGGATGCCGTCGACCATGAAATTTTTTCACTGGTGATGGAGCTCGTGTGGATGGCAAGGAAAAATTAGCTAGATTTTTAAATAGGTGATGGTAGGAGGGGGTCATGCTAGCCATGTGGCACCCTGAGAGAGGCGAGGTACCTGCAGGTACTGCATAGGTCTATGCAGTACCTGTGTACTGCAAAAACTTTTTTTAAAAACCACAGATAAAATTTAAAACTTGCAAATAAAATATTTACCTGGTGGAATATCGACTGACCCTAATTTAATCGATGATGACACTAATGCCAAGTACAATTCCACCTGCACTAGCAGAATATTTCACAAATATTCTTTGCAATGATTTTGTACGGCCGAGTGGGCAAAAACATTTTGCCTTTTGGTGCAACTGCCTTGATTTTGATAAATTGCTAGTTGATCTTGGGGTTTTTGGGTGTCCTGAGCATGATGGAAAGGTTGGATTTGACCCAAAGTGCTCCAAAATATTAGGTACCTATTGGATCTGGGATGCACCTCCCAAATTCAAACCCTCATAAATTTGGCCTCCTATGTCCAATTTGGATAAAAAAAAAGGTGATCTTGACTATCTCAAACATCCTGAACACAATGGTGTGCTCATATTTGCAGCAACATGCTCCAAATGGACCTACAATACAAGGCCACAAAGAGGAAAACCTCTAAATCTAGTTTTTCTATCAAGTCTTCTTGATCCTCCAGGTCATCATTCAATGCAAGAGAAGAGCATACTCAACTATCAAGATCCACCATGATTTGCACTCAAGATCTCTCAAAAAATGACTAACACAAAGTGATTCCTTCCATCTCTAATACCATGTAAAATTTGGCTATGATGGTAGCCGCCCAAGATCTAGGACTTCATGAAAGCACAAGAGAGATCAAATGAGAGAATAATTATATTCTATCAATGAATGTAAAAAATTGTTGTTACAATGTACATGATATGTCTTTCTTATAAAGACAAGGATGAGATGTGGGATGTTGTAGTCATGTGACAAGTGTCTTCATCCTATGACATGAGACAACTATAGGATAAGATGCCAACTATAGACAACTATCAACATCTATAAATAACTAGAACGCTTCCTAAGTCAACTTAACATGTGAACATGTGTGAATAGCACTAACTAATGACTAGTTAGATAATGTGACTAATTCACACTACAAGGGGTAAACCAGATAGGTAATAACCCTGTTCACACCAACAGGGACATCTCCCTCCTAAAATGTATATGATCCATCTTCCTTCTACCCTTTCACCTCTTCTTCCAACACCTACAATTGATTCTCTGAATTCTCCTACCCACAAATATCCCCCTTGACCCAATCCCAAAATAAACTACAAGCTTCTCCTAAACCCAAGCTCTTGTCTCTAGAACCTAAATAAAAACTTCCCCTTCTGATCCTTCTACTTCCCTATCTACACCACTTGCTTCTCCCACAACTCCCCCTTCTTTACCTATTGTTATTGTGGAATCTATTGCCCTTATCGAGGACTCCTCTCTACCTATTACTATTATAATTTTTGACTCCTACATTCCTATTTTTGTTCCTCCTACTACACCTATTATGACTAGGAAGTCTTTCTTCTCCTAAGACTTCCTTATTTCAGTCTCTAACAAATATTCTTCCTTCCTATTTTATTTTCACTTCTAGTTTACTTCATCCTTTAGAGCCTTCTCTTCATCTTTCTCCTTTTTTTCCATATTTGACCAAGTTTTAATCAAAGGGATTTGAGGATGATAATTGTCAAGATATTGACCAGTTTGATAATGGCATTAAGTGATTTCTCTTTTTTGCATCTACCTTCCTCTCCTTTCTTTTATTCATATGCTTTGTGATTTTGTTCCTCCTTTATAGATGACTCATGCTACCCCTATTGGCACATGCTAACATTTAAGATGAGGGACAATGTGTCTATGCTATATGTGTTGTTCAATGCTTTTATTTATTCCAACCCTGTTCAATGGTCATGGCGTTCCAACACTTACATGGGATAATTACACATTAGGCTATCATTTTGAACAAAAAAGTGAATGTAAGGCCCTCCTAAATTGCCTTGAGGTTCAATACTCAATAGAGACAATCTCACAACAAACAATAATCATCATATCTCTCCACGTAAAGACTTATGCCCCTTCATGCTTATAGAATTGTGAGGCCATACATTTGCGTGTTTTGGTCATATCTCCGTGTGGATATCCACAACAAGTAGAAAATGTAGTAGAGTAAAAAGAGCTCAGTATGGCTATGATATAAGGAAAATTTAGAGGACACATATAACAATGAAAATATTAGATGGATGGTTGCAAAGGACACACTTGATATGGAAGTTAGGAGGCCACATTTGTGTGGTTGAACAATGGCCACCCTTCAATTATAGAAATGCCACACATAATAAATATAGTAATGGATGTGTGGCTATAATAGCAACATGATATTAAATTAGGCTCAACTAATTTAGGAGAGCCCATATTTGTGTGGCCCAATAATTACTACCCTTCACTTAGTTCTTGATTGAATTCGATATATTTTACTTTCAATTTTATTAAAGTGACTTTAAATAGACTTTGTTATATTTATTTTGAGTTGCATAAAATAACAACTCCAAAAATTGTTATTTTTCAAAGTTCTTGAGGCTAGAGAGACCAAAAATTATATTTAGATATACCACATAAAATGTTTCCTATTCTCTATGGTGATGCTCGCATAACCTCCAATGTCTTTTTGGTAGAATGAAAATTTCAAACTTTACTCTTAACGGGGTAGATCTCTACTAGGGTTTTGTCTTTAGTCTATTGGCAACATAGTCAAGAGACACTGCTTTGATGGAAAGTTGTATGTTGTCATCGATGACAACAAAGCATATTAAAGGGGTTATTAGTCATGGCACCAAGGTTTGGTAAAGATCCAAAAGACTTAGTCAAAATGGCTAAGTATGGGAAAGCTACAGAGTGACAGAGATTGGGTTAGTATGCCTCCGTAGTTGAAGATCATTATATGTGTTTCAGGTATGTTGTTCATAGCTATTTGGTGATCACATGTTCCAGTGTTCAAGTTCTAACTTCCTTCGGAAGTCATATGGTGAAATATCCAAGTCCAAGTGAACAGAGTTAAGACAGGATCAGTGCACAATACCAAAGTAAAAGGGTATGTATTCCTCCACTGTTACATATTTTGTCTTGCAGTTTTGAGGAAACAAAGATACTTATTATGACCTAAATCCAGAGTTATAGCTTCTAAAGTTCTTTTGATCACATTCTACAAGTTGTTCTTTATCGACTTGCAATTTGACAATGTTTCACAGTGACAAAATGACAGTTCTGAGATCCACATTTATCAGTAGTTGAATATTATGTTCTATGGTTCTAAAGGTATGATAAGGGATTGGTAATGAATTACTAACAAGGATTTTAGAGTTTAATAATGATCGCATTTGAAGTTATGGGCCGACAGATAAAATAATCAAGTATGTTCTTAAAAACAAGGCCAACACAGAAGGTAAATCAGTATGCAGTTGAAATCTATTGATTGGATCAAATTCTTAAGTGGTTATATAATGTGCTCACATCCAAATGAAGATAATTAATACTTTACATAGGTTCGCATTGAACACTGAGTTAAGTTCTGAGGCCGACTTGGTGTTACTTTTATATACAAGCACTATTTGTTTTAGGCCGACCTAATCAAGATCCAAATCTGTGTGCGGATATATATATTGGATGGATTGTGATGTCATGAAAGGTGTGAAAGCATTGTGAATAATGTGAATGTGTGAATTAAGTTTGTTTGTGCGATCAGATCAGTGCAAAGAAGAATAAGGTTTTGTTGAACAATGCTTATGTGAGCAAAACAGAAAAGCAGAGCAATAATGATGAAGAGTTTTGAGTCTGTATATTGAGTGACTAATGGAATTGTACTCCAGCATGTTGTAGATGCATTTATATCAGTTCACAATTGGCAGTGACCCATTCTCTTATCTCTCTTCTATATTACTTTCTCAGTGGACAGTGAGTCCACTTGACAGTGAGTCCACCTGCAGTGAGCACTTCTTTGGACAATGAGTCCTTAGGCAGTGAGCCTTTTATAATATGTTATTTCTATCATAATATATTATGAGCTGACACTCACCGTGGTTTTTCCCTTTTTGGGTTTTCCACGTAAAAATCCTGGTGTCTATGTGTTATGTCTTTATGGTTGTTGTTTCTATGTTTATTCTGATTTCATGTCATTGAATTTTGTAAATGGATTAAAGAGAATGCAAAGGAATTATTTTATAGAATACTGATTCACCCCCCTCTTAGTATTCCTTGTGTTCAACAATTGGTATCAGAGCAAGGTTCCTTGGAAGAAGCTTAATAGCTTGAGGAAGATCTAGGAAAGAGTACTCATGGCAGCCAGAAGGTACCCTGATCCAAGCAGTGTCACAATTGATCAAGAATTAAAAACAACCCTTAAAGTTCTTGATAAGTGTGAAGAAAATATCCAGGATTTAAAGGAAAATGTCAAAGAAGTAGATGAATGCATCCTGAAGCTAAGAGACAAAGTTAATAGATCAAAGGATAGGAATAGAGAGCTAAGTGAATAGTTGATTGAAGCAAATGAAACCCTAAATAATTTATTAAGGTTGGTTGAAGAGAAAGAAAAATCTGAGGAACATTTGAATCAAATGTTGAAAGACAAATATGAAGAATGTGAAAAGTTGGCAAAAAGAATTATACTTCTGAAGTTTGATTTGGAGGTGGCAAACAATTACAAAGAAAAGTTCAAAATAAGCTCTACAAAGCTTGATGAGTTGCTTGATAGTCAGAAAAATCTAGATGACAAGAAAGGTTTGGGATTCAAAAAAGGAGAGAGTTCTAAATTAGGTCAAGAAAACATTGAGATAAGGAAAAACAAAGGCAACTAGTTCAGGAATAAGAGAAGAAGACCTAGAAGACCTCCGATCAGACAGCCAAATGCTCAAAGGTACCCATCTTTCAATGGCTATTGTTTTAATTGTAATAAGTTTAGTCATAAAGGTACTCAGTGTAGGAGTAGAATGCATCAAATTATTCCATAATTCTCTGGTCAATGTTTTAATTGCAAGAAAATTGGTCATAGATCAAATGAATGTAGAAGTCTAGTAAGGAATGGTTTTAACAATGCAAGGAATACTCAATCCTTTAATGGAAAGTGCTTTGCATGCAATAGATTTGGACATATGGCTAACCAATGCAGATCAAGAATGAATCCAATCAATAGAAGGAATTAGGGACATAGGAATGTGGTATGCTACAATTGCAATAAGTTTGGACATGTTGCAAGACTCTGTAGAAGCAAGAATGAGAAAAGAGACTATTCTATAGAGAAGAGGAAAATAGAGCAGATAGAAGATAAAGGTAAGAACAAGGTTGATCTAGTGGAAATCCAGAAGGAAATGAGCAAGGTCTAGATTAAGAAGGATGTTAATGAGGTCAGGGATAGATCTGCACTAGCTTTTGGTGCAATTACTTCTTCTGAGAAGTAAATTGGGTGCTCTAGCTTAGGGGGAGTTGTATTGAAAATCCAAATCCCCTAGCCAGATAGTCAGTGTTAGAATCCGGCACGAAGATATGATGAAAATCTTTATATGACAGATCTTTTGAAAGAAATTATGGTAGAAAAGGTTCAAGTGTAGAACATTGTAGAGCAATCTTAATTGACTATATTTAAAAATGAAGTATTTGATAGCTTTTTGAAAAACAACATTTATGATGATTAGGTTTTGACAAATGAGGGTTAAAAGGGTTGTATCTGAAGGAAAAATCACTTTGCATTCAAGCTATCAAGTGTCCAAGGAGAGATGAGACTAAATTCAAAGCGACTATAGAGATTACCACAGCAAATCAAAGAAAACCCAATTTCAGAAAAAGAGGTATTTTTCAGTTTGAAACCTTACAACAAATTTGTTTAATTGTTGCAATGGCTACTCCACAAGTTGTTGATATCACTGAGAGAGCACGATTGAAATTTAAGAAACACCCCTTCAAATCAACATAAATCGATCCAATGGGTGCATTTTCAGATATACCACATAGAGTGATGCATGCAGAGGATGTTAGGGCTTACATTCATGTTGCCCTAGAAGAATTTGGTGATAGTAGGTTTGACGATCTCTATCTGAAACATCTAAGCTGTGACAATTTTGATCTGAAGGAAGAATATAAGGCATTAAGTGAGAAGAAATTCATTTAGTATATAGAATTCCCAACATTTTTGGAAGATGAATGGGTCTAGTACGTCTTGAGTAGGATACATGATGAATTCATGTGGTTGGAAAGACCATTTATGATCACAAAGGATGCGATAAGGGCCGTTACTAGATTGAATTCCACTGAAAAAGTACCTGTATTAAAATTTGTGAAGAATGACACCATGATGGCGGCCACCAAAGCCAAATTTGACAAAAGAGCTCTAACATTTAATGACATTAAAGACCATGTAGTAAGGTTTGCATCTATGGTAATCGACTACAAAATCTATTTCACCAACTGGGAGAACTCTGTCTTCGGTACTGCTATATACACAACTTATGAAATGATCAAGGAGAATGTAGACTATGATCTTTGTGAGTTGCTCCAGAAATAATTGATGGAGAATCTAAAGAAGACAAAAGAGCAGAAATATTCATTCAAGTTTGGTACTCTAATTCTGTGCCTATTCTTTTATTTTATGCAAGAGCTACCAAGGATTAAGAATTTGTTATGGACTAGTGATAAACCAGTTGCAATATTGATTAGAAATCATTTGAGTAGTATAGGAAGTCATGATGCACAGACTACAGCCCTATGGGGCTATTTCAAGAACTTGCAAAGGATAATGCAATCTAGGGAAAGGATCCCTAAAACAATTGTGGAAAAATATAAAAATGACATATGCTTCATTGTCAACAAGGGTCAGTGCATGATGGAGGTTGTTGAGCCTAGAACAGTCTAGATTATGCCAATGGGGTATAAAGTAGCAGCTGATGTGTTAGATGGATATGCCCAGCACATATTAAGCAAACCTAGGGATACCTCAGAGGAAAGGTTTGGCACATATGAAGAGCTATCTGTAAAAGTTCATGTTGAACTAAGGAAGCCTGAAATCTAGAAAAAGGCTAGGAAAATGGTAGAAGAATATGCACAAAGCAAAGGATTCACCAAAGAACAAATATCAGCCACAAGAGCTAGAGCTGAGGTAGAAAGAGCAGCTAAAAAAAAGG
Organism: Cunninghamia lanceolata; assembly: GCA_027924645.1. Taxonomy (NCBI): domain Eukaryota; kingdom Viridiplantae; phylum Streptophyta; class Pinopsida; order Cupressales; family Cupressaceae; genus Cunninghamia; species Cunninghamia lanceolata. The sequence goes on along the minus strand of BSBN01000371.1, from coordinate 3,508,510 downwards.
AAGCCAATAAAGCTCTGAAAGTTCAAGAGGTGCAACAAGAGGCACCTGCTGCACCAAAAATAAGAACAAGAGGTGCAAATTCCTCTGGAACATCATCTAAATCCTCCAGTATTCCCTCCACAACAATTACAGAAGTGCAAATAGGCAAGAGGAAAAAGACCAAAGGTCAAAGAGTGTATGTCAGTGTTGGTACATTTGATGAGGAGGAAACTAAATTAGATGAAGAGGTTAAGAAAATGAAAGTCAAAACAACTAAAGCCTCCGGTAGTAAGCTAGACAACCCTCTAACAGCAAAAGGAGAAAGAAAGAGAAGAAGGCAGAGTCTGTAAAAGAATAGGCTACAATAAGCTTAGAGGAAGTCTTGAAGGCTATTACAATTGATGGCAATCTAAAACCTATTTCCCAATTGTATAATGACTATAATGATGCAAACAAGTACATTATTGAGACTTCTATTATAGAATACTTGAACATATACAATAAGGCTCTCATTGAGATAAGTGTTGATCTCCCAGACAACATGAGTAGTATACTATCTGCATGGAAAGAAAATGCTATGGCAAAGGACAATGAACTTAGAGAGCATACACTGATAAAGTTATGTCTGGAGATCACGCTTGAGGTTAAGGAAAAAATCTCCAAAGTGCTTAACAAAGAGTTTAGAACAAAGAAGAGGATGAACACTCTCATGTCAAATGACATTGAGAAAGTAGTCAAGGAGACTGAAGAATTTACTTTGAAAGTGTTGAAGGAATTTTATCTCCCAACCATCTATGACAATGAAGAAACAAGTGTTGGAGATGACATAGCTACTCCAGAAGTCAGCATGGACCAAGGGTTAGATAAAAATGATGAAGAACTAAAGGAGAAAGAAGATCCAACCCTGCTACTGATGGTCTAGATATAGCTGACAAGGACCAAATTGGGACAAGTCTTCATCCAGAAAAACAAACTGATGACCAAACAGACAAGGAGAAGGTTGATGGGTAGAACAAAGCTGATAATCAAGAAGAAGTACCAGTAGAGAAGAGTCCTGCACCGAATCAAAACATTGATCAATATGAGGATATGAATCTGGAACCTTCGGAGAAGAATCAAGAAGAAGTATCTAAAGAAAGGGCAAGAGACACTACTACATTACATAATCCTGTAGATTCTACCAAGAAATTTTTGGAAAAAGAGACACAAGTTTTGGGTAAGCCTGAGTTTTTGTAAGGACCAATAAACTTGGCTTCAATGTCTCCTTTGTAGAAATTCAAACCGGTATCAATTGTGTATGCTGAGGCTCAGGAAGAGATGTTGGAAACACATATACAGGACAATGAGCTCATTGATACAACATTTGATGTGTTGGAGAAGTTGATGTCTACATACTAGATAGATGGATCATTATCATCAACTGATCAACTTAAAGTTATGATAAAATCAATTAGTGCTCATTTTGAATCTTTTGAAAAGTCTACAGAAATAAAAGTAAGGAAAGAGTTTGATGAGAAGAGATTAACTAAGTTGAAGACCATGTTGATCAATGATAAAAATTTATTAGATAATGGAATAAAAGGTATACAGAGTGGCATTAAAGAATCTTGTGATTTGTACAAATTTTGTTTATCATGGCTAGATGCCACAAAGGAGTTAGAAGAAAAGATCAAGGATCTGGAACTGTCGCTGACAAATATCACTAAGTCATTTGATCCAACAATTGAATCAGTAAGTAGCAAATAGATACAAGTTATCAATATTCATAATGACTTAAGTAATCTAATGAATAAGAGGGATCAAATGAAAATAGAATGTGTCAGTTGAGAGGACTAATAAGTTCTAAGCTAGACTCAATGCCAAATCTTACAGCAAAAGCACTGCAAGTAAGTGCACTAATTGATACACCCTCTGATATACTAAAGGTAGAGAAATTAGTATTCCTAATAAATTTCCATATTCAAATTTTGGAAAATACAAAGAAGAGTTGGGATGGAGAGCTAGCTCAAATCAAGATCATTTTCAATGACATCCTACAACCCACAACAAATTAAAGTGAAGATTGTACTTGTACATATGCAATAGAATATAACAGTTTTTGTTGTCTTGACACAATTTTGACTCTTGTACATACACCTTTTCCATTGATGTCAAAGGGGGAGAAGAAAACCAATGAAAAATGGGAAAACACTAAGGAGGAGAAGAAAAATAGAGTGTATATAGAAAGGGAGAGCAGATAAGCATTGTTCACTAAGTGTTGCCATCAATGCCAAAGGGGGAGATTGTTGGCAACATAGTCAAGAGACATTGCTCTGATGGAAAGTTGTATGTTATCATTGATGGCAACAAAGCATAGTAAATGGGTTTTCAGTCATGGCACCAAGGTTTGGTAAAGATCCAAAAGACTAACTTAGTCAAAATGGCTAAGTATGGGCAAGCTACAGAGTGACAAAGATTGGGTCAGTATGCCTCCGTAGTTGAAGATCATTATATGTGGTTTAGGTATGTTATTCATAGCTATTTGGTGATCACATGTTCCATTGTTCAAGTTCTGACTTCCTCCAGAAGTCATATGGTGAAATGTCCAAGTCTGGGTGAACAGAGTTAAGACAGGATCAGTGCACAATACCAAAGTAAAAGGGTCCGCATTCCTCCACTGTTACATATTTTGTCTTGCAGTTTTGAGGAAACAAAGATACTTATTATGACTACCTAAATCTAGAGTTATAGGTTCTGAAGTTCTTTTGATCACATTCTACAAGTTGTTCTTTATCAACTTGCAGTCTGACAGTGTTTCGCAGTGACAGAGTGACAACTCTGAGATCCACATTTATCAGTAGTTGAATATTATGTTCTACAGTTCTAAAGGTATGATAAGGGATCAGTAATGAATTACTAACAATTATTTTAGAGTTTCATAATGATCACATTTGAAGTTATGGGCCAACAGATAAAACAATCAAGTATGTTCTTAAGAACAAGGTCGACACAGAAGGTAAATCGGTATGCGGTTGAAATCTATTGATTGGATCGACTTCTTAGGTGGTTATATAATGTGCTCACATTTAAATGAAGATACTTAAGAGTTTACATAGGTCCGCAGTGAACACTAAGTTAAGTTCTGAGGCTAACTTGGTGTTACTTTTATATACAAGCATTATTTGTTTTAAGCCAACCTAATCAAGATCCAAATCTATGTGCGGATATATATATTGGATGGATTACGATGCAAAAGGTGTGCAAGCATTGTGAATAATGTGAATGTGTGAATTAAGTCAATTTATGTGATCAAATCAGTGCAAAGAAGAATAAGGTTTTGTTGAACAAGGCTTGTGTGAGAAGAACAGAAAAGTAGAGAAGTAATGATGAAGAGTTTTGAGTATGTTTATTGAGCGACCAATGGAACTGCACTTCAACATGTTGTAGATGCATTTACAGCAGTTCACAACTAGCAGTGAGTCGTTCTCTTATCTCTCTTCTATCTTTCTTTCTCAGTGGACAGTGAGTCCACTTGACAGTGAGTCCACCTACAGTGAGCACTTCTTTGGACAGTGAGTCCTTGGGCAGTGAGCCTTTTGTAATCCGATATTGCTATTATAATATATTGTGATCTAACACTCACCATGGTTTTTCCCTTTTTGGGTTTTCCACGTAAAAATCCTGGTGTCTATGTGTTATTTCTCTATGATTGTTGTTTCTATGTTTATTTTTCTTTCATGTCATTGAATTTGGTAAATAGATTAAAGAGCATGCAAAGGAATTATTTTATAGAATACTGATTCACCCCCCCTCGCAGTATTCCTTGTGTTCAACATAGTCTACATGTGTCTTCTATTCGTCACCCTACAAACTACTTTTTTTGTTAAGCAAGAATCAATATAGCCTCCCACATTTATTGCATCTTTTTGTTTTTCTCGCCTTTAAGCAAGTGTAGCCCTTAAATGGACTCAAACTATAGCATGGCAATAGTTTCTACTAGTGGTGTTGATTTGAAAGCATGAGATAATGGCTCCCCCAAAGCATCCTTAGAAGTTCATTCTAAAAGTATTTCATTAGGTATATCATCTGAATTTCTATTTGATATTGTGTCACCTATTCTTAAATTTGATAATGTTTGTAAATGGCTTAATATTTTTACTTTTGTTGGTTATTTTTCCATGAGGATTCTCTCTAAAATCTTTCACAAAGAATGAGTCAACAAGGCCTAGGTCCCTCATGGGGTCCACCTTGATGTTTTTAAAACCTCACCAAAGGGTTTTTCCTTTTTAGATTTGTAGAGCCTATTCATACAAAAGCCATCCTTAAACATAGCCCTTAGTACATGTCCATCTCATTATTAGTCTTTACACCATAGACTTAGGACTTTGTCATCTCCAAGGAGAGAACCTTCCAAGTCCCTATCTACGTTGAGTTTCTTGGTGTTCCTTTACCATGTTGGAAGTTTTTGGACTACATTGTAACCTCTATAGGCCCTATCATTTGTATTGAGAAAAACATTTTTTTATGCCCACACACAAAAACATGTTTGCATTGAGATTGATCTTTCCAAAGATCTAAAGGACTCAATTAACACTCAAATTGGCCAAATGTGATATACCTTAATTTGTCCAACACTTGTTATAGGTGTCAACTCTCTGAACACAAGATTACGGATTGTCCCCTTGTTATCTCCAGAGCCAAACTTGGCTAAAATCCATTTGGGGATAATCCCCTCCTAAAAAAGAGGAGGGTTGGTCAATAGTTGGGAGTCACAAAACTAACAAAAGTATTTACTAGTACCAAGATGATTTCAAAACCCCAATTTTCTAGTACCATGATGATTTCAAAACCTTCAACTACTACAATCTCAAAACCCTAGGAAAAAAGGGAAATAAAGTCTCCCTCCTTCTCAAGGAGAGTCTCTTAAGGAGGATAGAAAGACTAAGTTCATTTGTACTCCATTTCCAACTAGTATTTTATCCTCTCAAATTGAGAGGCCATTTTGTTCTCCTCCTCCTTCTCCTAGGAGTGTTGCACAGTGTTCACATCACTTAGTAGACCCTTAAGGATGGAAAAATGTGCTGAATAAATGGAGAAATTTCATACCATCTATTCAACTAGGAAGTTTAAACCCATCCTCAAACGGTGATTTTTTACAAAATAGCAATGCAACTTGAGAGGACAAGCTTATTAGTGACAACATGCCTTTAGAATGATTTTTCTCTCATGGAATGTTCAAGGCCTGACAAACCTCACAAGAAAATATAAAATGTAGGATGTTTGACAAAGATTTGCAAACTAGAATCTATTCTTTCAAACAAGAGGTTAAAATTTTAGACTTTTTGTTTTCTATTGTTTGTCATATTATATGACCAACCAATCATTTTTTTGTGAAACAACCATGAGGCAAGTCATGGTGGAGTTGTCACCTTTAACTCTCCTAAATGGCAAACATATTTAGTAGACCAAGGACGTGACCCCACTAATCAAACATTATGGGCTCTATTGTATGTTGATAATCATTCTTTTGGCATAATTAATGTTTATGCTTCCAATGATGTTGTTGAATGATCCACCTTTGACAATGGATTACTAACTCATTGCATTCATCTACATGGATCATGTGTGGATATTTCAACATGTTTAAGGATTTATTTGACAAGTGTGGTACCCTACCTATGCACTAGATAACTAGTGAAAGAGAAGTTTGGTTTCTCATGTGTAGTAAATGGGGTCTTTTATCCCAACATTGGGTGCCATAATAAGTAGGCTATGTGGCAAACATGGAGTAACCTCCATTGAAATTTTGAATAGGTTCTTAAAAGGTTAGATAGGGCCATGGTGTTAGCTCAATCTTTTTTTCTCTGTTGCTAACTACTTTTCCTTTCTAGTTGAGTCTTTATCAGGCATTGCCCTTTCAAATCATTTTCCCATTCAATTCTAGATTGAATGGTAGTATATTGTGCCCAAACCACAAAAAACACCATTTTTCTTGAATAACTCTCTAACGAGTCATCAACCTACCATGGATGACATTTGGCGTGTCTAGAATTTGTACCTATGCCCCCATGTTCAAATGGGGTGGATTGATTGGTGGAATTGTTATCTATTTGTGTACTACAGCCCAAACATGTCAGGTTGGGACAATACTGTTTGATTTCTACCTTGAAGAGGGAGATAGGTACAACAAAAACTTAGACCAGGTGTCTAAGTCAAGAGGAAAGAAAGAAGAGTAAGGAAGGATAAGAGCTCACTATCGGCTTTAGAAGGCCTACTACTTATGTAGAAGGCCATTCCAGTCATCACTTTTACCAAAATCATGTATAAACTAAGTAAGAGTTGCTATAGGAGCCAGATAAAAGTGGGAAGGGCATCCTATAGGAGTAGGAGACATCCCAAAATAGGAAGGAGGAGGAAACTAACTATGAGTTTCATATTGTTTCAGATCTATTCATTACAGTTTGTTTAAATCTCAAATGATAAAGGTACACAACTTGTTAAATCTACTCATGATTATAAGCAACTGTATCAAGAAATAAGTTTCAGATGTATTTTCATTATGCAATTGATAGTTTACAAAAGAAGAACGATATACAAATCATTGCATAAAACAAACTGTTTATATTCATAAGGAAAATGTGTTCAAATTTTCCACACAAGCCATTGGAATTGACTGTAAAAGATGAAATGAAAAGAATAAATGTACATCTGAAGTAAGAAGAAACATAGAGGAGGAAAAGGGGATCCATCATTACCTGAGAAGATGAATCCCCACTTAAGGCTGCATCATCTTTAGATTCTTCATGTCTATCTTTAGAAATGTACCTGCAAAGGAGGAAGAGCCATGTTAGAGCTCAAGATATCCTTTGTTCCTATATGTAAGAACATCAAATTGTACATGCTATCTTTTCATGAACATCTAAGCAACAAATGAAATAGATGAAGAGCTCCCAGGTGCAAATATACAACCACAAAAAGGTGCAAGAGATGAAGATCATATAGTCAAGAGAGAGGCTCATAGCCTCTAAGTTTTCTCTAACTTGTGTTCTGAGTGTGTAGGTATAGGTACATGAAGACATCACACTAATGAAATAAATGGAACAGTCAATTATGATGGTCTTTCATAGCCAAAGGAACAACCACTATTCAAATATCATCATGCTGAGTTAAGTGAATAGGTACAAAGCAGTGGATAGTTTCATATGACATCTATCAAAAGACTATAGACACTATCACAAAGGAGTAGTTGTGACGGTCAGCAGTCAGATAGTATAGAGGGATAGCAAGAAGGCATGAACCCAAGGATATGCTGCATAAAGGAACCAAGGCTAGAAATACAGTGTTTTAGACCTGCAATGTGAGAGTAAACAAAATTGATAAGGAGCATCAAAAGAGTATAAAAAATATTCAAAATAGGCAATTAGTAGTAGTCCAAAGGAGCCTTTCCCTTGCCGAGCAATAGGGTCATGAAAAGGTATGAAGAGAAACCACAAGGATTTGAAGATCAGCATGAGAAGCATGCACAAGACATCAACACAATATCAATAAAGACACAACAATGATATAGAGATAGCAAGAAATAGTTATGATCCATGAGACAAAGATAGTAAGAGTTTGAAGTTTGTGGAGATCCAAGGAGATCTAATGAAACATGAAATAGAGGTGTGTATTCTTCCTTGAGATCATGACTGATGAAGAACACTAATGTAAGGAAAATATATCACGATCCTTTAAGAAAAGAAGTCATCTCTGTCAATAGACAACCATCACTAATTTTTTAAGGCAGTCACCTTAGATATGGGACAATCACCGTAGATTAGGAAAAATTCATCAAACTTTTATGAAGGAGAACATGTGGTCAAGCAAAGACTGAGACAGTGATAGGAAATCAAAAGCATGATAGTATTGAAGAAAAACCCTATACTAGATAGTGAACTCATATTTAGGGGAAATCTTGATCAAGACACACAGTCAATAGGGCATGGGATAGTGTAACAGTCTATAAGAATCTTTAAGGGGTTTGCACTATCTTCAACAAAATGACACGTTTGTAATGAAAGTTTCCTCAAGAAGAGCACTATCTTCAATAGCATAGAGAACAATGGATACAGTGATCATACACATTTGTGTAGGGAACCTAGATTGAAGACAGTGTAGGGCATATCCTAAAGTGACAGTGAGCTCCTGATAGTCAACATGACTTAAGGGTCATATGATTGAGAAAAATAGTCAGAGATAGTAAGGGGTGTTTTCTCACACTGTTCTCGGGAGAAAGGAAACAGTGAACAACATGCTAGGAACATATATATATGTAGTGCATAAAGATACAAGTGGTCAGTCAAGATCATGATGAGTGCCTATAGGCATTGAAGAAGACATACACAATCAATTTGAAGTGCCACTGCTATAGGGGGAAAACCACCATAGAGAACAGAGGCCATACAAAAAGCAACAGCATACTTGTAGGAGGAACAAGCAAAAGGAAACAAAAGATGATATCCTCAAGTGCAGTCAATACAAGATGATATGCTATAAATTCCTTTTCAAGTAACAAGAATAGGTGAAACCCTGATATTTCAACATAGACCCTCTTTCTTTAAGGTCTTCAAATATGGTATGCAAAGATAGGAAGAAGTGCTCTCCACAGTTATAGAATGAGAGAAAGAGTTCATGGAGTGAGTACAATATAATCCTTTTCTTTATCACCATCAAAGAGCAGATAGAGGCACAATGCCTTCACATTTTCATAGACAAAAGGAGCAATAAACTATACATACAAGCATGTTCACTGTTTTTTATCCTCCATGAAATTCTTGTATAGCAAAATAAATATAGGATATAGTGAAACACATTTTATAGTTTTTGCCAAGGTTTTCACTTTCTTTTTCTCATAAGAAGAACAAAAGCAGTCATTAATATATTGTCTATAATAGTCAAGGAAGGGTTGTCAAGAGTAGCATAAGGTCATACAGAACAATAATAAGAGCAAAGTGTAAAACCCTACATGATGCTTTCTTTGTTACTTCAGAGCATGCAAAGATAAACAGGTAGCAATCATTTATGAGAACAGTCATTATGTAGAGATGAATATAGTAGTCCATCAAACCATGACAAATGCATAGAGAGGCCTAAGAGTACAATTTTGTTTCCAGTTGCAGGGTAGTCCCAAAGTGCAGCAAGTAGTCCAAATACAAACATGTCAATGTGAGGAACATCCACATAGATTACATGAAGCCTAAAACTGTGCACATTAAAAACCTTACAACATTGTTGAGGGTTTAAAGTCACTCCAATGATCATAGGAGGTATTTTTACGAACTTGTACCCAATGAGAAGATAGTGTTGTAGGATAAAGCATATGTAAGACCTTGATAAAAGATACAGAGGTTTCATGAGGCCTTAGAGCAGTACCATTGTTGATATCTCAAATGAAACCTATAGGAAAGAGACCTACAAAGAATGAATAAGATGATATCAAACTCACAATGGTTGCCTAAGACCCTATTGTTATGACATGACAAACAATGCCACAAACAAGGAGTGCAGAGGTAGGAAAAGAGGTTTTTTCATAGTTCATAGGTACTCATGTTGAAGGTCCCATACTAAACTTGTAGAGTCTCCAAAAACCCTCGAAGAAATCTGGAGAAACTAAAGTTTTTTGAAGAAGTCTCTAAAACTTTAGAAGTCTTAATAGTCAATAACTGGCAAAGCTCAAGAAATACAAGTACCTTGACCAGAATCTTCATAGTAATAGCTTGCATAGGAAAAAGAGGTGGAAAATAAGGCAAAGAGAACAATCTTTCACTATTTTATTTAGAGAAACCAGCAGATAAAACAAAACTCATATTGATTTTCATTGTTTTCCCACAAGTAGCAGTATAGTAGAAAATACATAAAAGAAGGTTTTTTTACAGTTTCACAGAGTGACAGTAGAGAAGCAAGGATTTTTCATTATTTTTTCTTAGAGAAAGAGTAGAAAAAAGATCTACTCAATCATTTCCTTAAAAAAAAAAGCAAGTTTTTCACAGTTTTCCTTGATGAAAGAGCAATAGAGGGCGAAGAGGAGCTTACTAGTGGCTAGGAACAATGAAGCAAATAGTGAAAACCCTATAGAGAAGCTACAAATTTCATCCATGGAGGCCCTCAAACCCCATAACAACAAAGAGGGAATGAAAGACAAAAAGTGAGCTTGAAGTTAGGGTTTCAAAGCTCTTTTCTCAAAAGAGGGAGCCCTAAAATTTGGTCGGGCCCAAGCCTCCTAAAAGTCTTTTGTGACTTTTTTTGAAAAAACAAATGAAATAATATCCTTGCCCATGGTCAAACACTTTCTAAGTGTTGAGAAAGAGATTTACATCATGAGCCCATGAGGGGAAAGGGGACACAAGAGAATAATGAAGACCTTGACCATTTAAGGTCTTTTCAAAAGATGGAGATCAAAGAAAACATTATCATGAGCAAAAATCCTTTCAAAATAGGTATCATTTATCTTAATCTCTTTTGCATGGTCAGCCAAAGATAATCATTGTTTACTTTAGCAAATATTAAAGTAAGATAAATAAACATAATCTACCTTAATACTTGTTAACTTCATCTAATAAAATAATATTATAGTTACAATAACACTTATTGAGGTAGTTATGAAACATAAATTACCTTAAATATTTGTTAAAGTAAACCTATAATTATCCTCAAATCATGCAAAAGAGAGAAGAGAAAAATAAATAGTCAAACAAGAGTTACAAAATCATGCAAGGGGCTGATTTTTTGCTTTTTACTTGCACTTTTGGTCAAATAGATCTTTTTTTGGAGATCCACTTGGTCAAGTGGCTTGATAAGAGGAGTTTAAAGATAAAATAGATCAAAATGAAACAGTTTTGAACCCTATAATCTTGGCCTTTTTCCCTTTCTCGCCTAGCAATTGGGACTTCATTATTTTTGGTTTAGGACTTCTTTCCAACCTATTCATGCATCAGTTGTGAGTTCACTTAGATTGGAGTTGACTTCCCCATGCTTTTGGAGTGAGTTTGTATTGTATAGGAGAGAAAGATGATGCTTTTTTTCTCGGTTCTTACTTTTATTCTTCCTTTACACATTGTAGAGAGAGATCATAGTATTGTAACTCAAGCAGTTTTATTGATTTTTTGATACAGTAGTAGCATTTTATTCAACATTATTCAGAGTTATTGTAGAGGTATTCCTATTATTTTTTCAATAAAATCAGTGTTACCTTCTCAGATTTAGGTGTTGTGCTTTGTTGAATGATTTTGATAAGAAGTTTATTGTGTTTTAACAACAAATCCTTTAAATTTTTCTCATTCCATGAAACATATATACAGAAAAAGCAATTGATTTTTATAGGTTGTAGGTTGTGCAAGCTATTTTCTTACTTTTCCCAGTTGTGAAAACATCAGTTCTCCTTCTAGGAAAGTATAAATATCTAGGCCTTCTTATGAAATATTTATGTGAAAATATTGCCCAAACTAGGTTGTGAAAATAGATCTGTTGAGAGATAATTGTGAATCGAAGTAGCAAGTTAGAGTTATAAACTTTGGTGCATCACCTCCTAGGATCCATTTTCATTTTCATAGTAATCTTTCTATCCTTTTCCTTGCAAAGTATGTTAGATCCAGGAGATTTTAAAGGGAACCATCTCTTCTGGAGGTTCACTTTCACTATAGACAACCCACAGTCTGAAAGTGATCCAATGTTTCACAAGATTTTTAAGCTTCGTGCTTGACAAGGGTGCAATCCTTCGTGACAATAGGAATGATGCAATTAAATATACCTCTAGATTTTTATACATATATGGGTGGCAACTAGCTAGGTTTCACTACTAGGCTTATGAATCCACCACCATTGAGCTAAGCCAAGCCATCACCAACTTGAAGCTCAACATTTTGCTCCCTCTCTACAACTTCATGTTGCTAAATTATGTTGACAAAAGTAGATTACAAATAATCACTCAACTAGAGGGGCTCAAATTAAGGCTCGCATGCACTAGATCAAAATTGGAGATAGAGTTTCTAAAGAGTTTTTATCTCTTTAAGAGCTCACCATTATTTTTAGGTGATCAAATGCATCAAAGAGGGCTCTCGGGTCCTTGAAGAACTTCCTACCATCATCCAAGATTTTGTTTTTCTCTATGAATAGGGTATGTGCAGGATCATCGCGGGCCAAACAGTGGCAATAAGAAAAAAAAATTGCATTTTTACTTAGCCAAATTTGCGACTTGGCAAAGTTTGACTTTGAAACGAATATCTGTTTTGGTTTGGATACCAAACCAAAATGGATATCCGCTTTGAAAATGGATATCCACTTTCAAAATGGATATTCATTTTGGAAATGGATATCCGCTTTCCAAACGGACATCCGTTTTGGAAATCTGAAAAATGCCACACAAAGACAGTTTTGTGCCTCCTCAAATGACAGTTAAATACAACATCCCTTTGAAAGATCACCTTATTATTTGTAGAATCACAACTTGTAGGCCTTAATGTCCTCAAAATATTTCATTGTCACACACTTATGACTCTTAGGATTTCTAGCTTCTTCTAGTTCTCATCTGTGTAGTCATCAATTTTCCACAGTCCATGATGTTGAGTTTGAAATGCTTCTAGATTTGACTGTGTATTATTATTTTCCTCAACATTTTGAATCACACACAGTGATCCATCATCAAGAGAAAGATAGCAAGCAAGAGAAGAGAGAACATGAATGACAGTATGCAGACTTAAGACCACTTAAAAGGAGTGAGAGAGATGTGAGGTGGAAACCAAGATCAATTAAGGGAGAAGGATAGCTGCCTATCAAACCTAGTTAAGTGAGGGACAAAGAGGAGTGGGGGACATCTAGGCACACTAAGACAAAACAAACAAAGAAAGACTAACTAGGATGAGAGGAAGACCCAAGTAAAGAAAATTAAAAAAGCAAACAAAGGAGCAAGGCCACAAATTAGAAGGGAGCAAAAAGAGGAATAACTATAATACAATCAACCATAAAGAACAAACCGAGGATGAAAGAGATAAGATAATTAAATAATTTAATAAATAATAAAAAAGGGGGGGACAATCGAAGAGGTTAAAATGTGAGGGATAGATTGGGAAAAGCTACATATAAAGAACAAGAGAGGGCTCCAAGTTAAAAGAGAGAGAGGGGTGAACTACGAAGGCAAAGGAGGGGGGGCTAACAAAAAAGAAAGGTAAGCCAATAACTATCCAAAGGAGGAAAGAAACTAACTGGGAGAAAGCATAAGAGAGAAGAGTAAATCATAAAAGGGAAGACAAGCTACAACGACCAAATAATATATATAAATATATATTCACAACAAACTCCAAGCCACAAATGGAGCACCAGGGGGCAACAAGAAACGAAGGATACGGTTAAAAACCTAGAAATTAAAGAGGAGGGAGAAGGGGGCAACAAGATCCAGAGGTTGGAGACGGGAGGTTAAGCTAGGGGACAAGAGTATGAGAAATAAAAAGGTGAGAACAGGCCAAGGAGGGTAAAGAGGAGGGAGGACAAGGAGCAAAGGGAAAGGGTGTAGAGGAGCCTAGGGGGGAGAGGAAAAGGGGATAAGATGAGGGCAAAAGAGGAGGGGCAAAGACTCAGTCCCACAAAAGGGGACAAGGAGGGGACAGAGGGGGGGCGGGGGCAAGAACTGGTAAAGAGGGGAAAAAAGGACAAAGATAGGAGAAGGGAGAGGGGAGCTAACAAGATCGGGTCAAGAAAGAGAGGGGAGGATGAGGAAGAGAAATCGACTAAGAGTGAAGGAAATCATGATGGGGTAAGAGGGGAGGCTTTTTACTCTTTTTGAAAATACACCTCTTAAATCTTGGATCTCCCATCAATATATGAACCTCCTTAAAGACCGTTTCTAGTGAAGGAGGAGGGCAAATTAACATTGGTAGCTTCTTTACACATTGATCCATAAGGATTTGTTAAACACTAAGAATCATCACTAATGAATTACTCAAATAATCAATAATAAAATATTCAATTTTGTTCATCAGGTGAAATAATCACTTTTCTAGACTATGTTCCAATATTTTGGGGATATGAATGGTGGGGTAGCAGGGGTTGTGTTTTGGGGCATTTTGGATTTCATGCCAAAATTGCTTTACGCAATCCTTCATATGAATTGATTCATGATACATGGTTTGAGAAGGATACACATGATATACCCTTACCCTTTAGTGATAAAATTATGAATGATACTTTATGTGGTGAAGCTACACCTTCGTTAATCCTTCATGACATTGTTATTCCTTGTGATGATGATGTCCTTCATGTGATATGTTAGGACATAATGCAAAGTTAACATGGCATGAACTCTCTTGGAAGGGTAATCATGGACTATAAGAACATTGGACTAGTTGGATCTGTTAAGCTTGCCATTTATGAAAGAACCTTTTAAAAGGTTAACCTTAATTAGGTAAGGTTATGTTTCAGTGTGGTTGTTTGTGCAACAATGTGTAAATTAATGTTACTGAAGGATAAATCTAACTATAATATACTAACATTTTAATAACCATGAGAGCTGGGACTAACAATTAGACTAAAAACTTGACAAACAATACAACTTGGACACATGTAGGACTTGGAAAATGGAAAAGAATATAATTAAATGTGGAAAACAATGAAAAAGTGGTATTAGTTGCACCTATATAGAGAAGTGGTTTAGAGGTTGGTTAGGGGAATTATTTAGGGTTTAGAGGTTTAGGGTTGCTCGGGTTTAGGGGTTTAGGGTTTACAGTTTAAAGAGAGATAGAGAGAGGGGACTGATAGAGTTTGGGAGAGATAGAGGAGACAAAGGGGAGAGATAGGAGATAGAGAGTGAGAGACATGTCCAAAGACATAGAGAGAGAGAGATTGAGAGGTAGAGGGATGATAGAGATAGGGAGATAGAGGTTTAGGGTTGCTTAGGTTTAGGGGCATTATTTAGGGTTTAGGGTTTATGGTTTTGGGGTTAGGGGTTAAGGTTTAGAGGTTTAGGGTTTAGGGTTTAGAGAGAGATAAAGGACCAATAGGGAGATATAGAAGAGTCTGAGGGGAGAGATAGGGATATAAAGAGTGAGGGACATGGCAAGAGACATAGGGAGAGAGATTGAGAGGTAGAGGGACAAAGGTGATAGGGAGATAGGGGAGAGATAGGGAGATAGTGGTTTATGGTTACTTGGGTTTAGGGTTTAGGGGTTTGGGGTTTAGGGTTTCTCAAGTTTAGGGGTTAGGGGTTAGGGTTTAGGGGCATTATAATTTAGGGTTTAGGATTTATTGTTTAGGGGTTAGGGGTTAGGTTTAGAGGTTTAGGGTTTTGGATTTAGGGTTTATAGAGAGAGAGGAATGATAGGGAGATATAGAGGAGTCTGAGGGGAGGAATAGGGAGATAGGGAGTGAGGGACATGGCTAGAGACATAGGGAGAGAGATTGAGAGGTAGAGGGACACAGGTGGTAGGGAGATAGGGGAGAGATAGGGAGATAGTGGTTTAGGGTTACTTGGGTTTAGGGTTTAGGGGTTTGGGGTTTAAGGTTTAGGGGTTTAGGGTTTCTCAGGTTTAGGGGTCAGGGGTTAGGGTTTAGGGGCATTATTTAGGGTTTAGGATTTAAATTGTTTAGGGGTTAGGGGTTAGGTTTAGAGGTTTAGGGTTTTGGATTTAGGGTTTATAGAGAGAGGAATTATAGGGAGATAGAGAGAGGAGATGGAGGAAAGAGATAAGGAGATAGAGAGTGAGGCACATGGCCAGGGACATAGGGAGAGAGATCAAGAGAGGTAGAGGGATGATAGAGATAGGTAGATAGGGGAGAGATAGGGAGATATAGGTTTAGAGTTGATTGGATTTAGGGTGTACCTGGGTTTAGGGTTTCTCAGTTTTGGAGATAGCTAGATAGAAAGAGAGAGGAGACAGATAGGGAGATATAGAGGTGACAAAGGGGAGAGATAGGGAGATAGAGAGTGAGAGATATGTCTAGAGAAATAGGGAGAAGGATTGAGATGTAGAAGGACGATAGAGATAGGGAGATAAGGGAGAGATAGGAGATAGAGTTTAGGGTTGCTCATGTTTAGGGTTTAGGGGTTAAGGTTTAGAGGTTTAGGGTTTAGTTTTTAGAGAGAGAGGACCAATAGGGAGATATAGAGTGAGGGACATGGCTAAAGCATAAGGAGAGAGATTGAGAGGTAGAGGAATGATAGTGATGGGGAGATAGTGAGATAGGGAGATAGAGCTCAATAGAGGTTTAGGGTTTCTTGGATTTAGTGTTTAGGATTTAGGGGTTTATGGTTTCTCAAGTTTAGGGTTTAGGGGTTAGGAAATAGGGGTTAGGGGATAGGGGTTAGGTTTAATCATGCATCCCAGTCATTTCCCTATCATTCCTATATATCCTATCTCTCCCCTCTATCTTTCCCTCTCCCTTATCGACGATGCAAATGGAAACAAGAAAACTAGGACTCCCTTTCTCAGGTTTAGGGTTTAGGGCTTAGGGGAATTATTTAGGGTTTATGGTTTAGGGGTTAGGGTTTAGTATTTGGAAGAATTATTTAGGGTTACTTGGGTTTAGGGTTTAGGGGCATTATTTAGGGTTTACGGTTGCATGTCAAAAGTAGTCTCTCTCTCTCTCTCTAAATCCGTAAACCCTAAATAATGGCCCTAATCCCTAACCCCTAACCTGCATCTACCTCTCTCCTGTATCTACCTCTCTCCTGTATCTATTCAAAAGTGCCTTTAAAATACTATGAGATACCTTAGTATAAGTAAATCATATAAAAATCAAATATATATATCATCATAATCCTATATAAATTTTGATAGTATTTTATAGCTAAAATGCCTAAATATCATCATAATCCTTTATAAATTTGCTTGTATTTTATAGCTAAAATGCTTAAATATCATCATAATCCTTTATAAATTTGCTTGTATTTTATAGCTAAAATGCCTAAATACTTAAAATGTATGCAATGCTAAAATAATAAAATAAAAAAAAATGAATACAATAGGGAAAAAGAAAACGGATATCCGTTTTGGAGATCATAAAAAGCAAAAAAAGACTACGTTTTTGCAAACCCACGGCTTGCAAAAATGTAGTCTCATCTTCAAAAAATAGATATCAGAGCTTTGGAACGGATATCCGATCCAAAGAGGTAAGATTTCATGCATTTTTTTTGTTTGTTTTGTATTTTCAAGCAATTTTTTTGGTTTTTATGCTAAGTGGGTTTGTTTTATAATTTAATTAGGTAAAATGGATGCACAAAATGAAAACCCAAACCCTCCACCACCAAACCCTCCCCCTCCAACAGTAGAAGAGAATATTCAAAGAAATATTCATCATATAAGCAGGATCATAGAAATGTATCGCCGCCACCCTCGATTGTCTATAATGACATCGAATTTAGAGGGAATCATTAATCATATTCAAACCTTGTCCACCCAACATGAATCATTTCGGCAATGGTGAGAAGCCAAGAAGGCCGAATATGCTGACGGTTTGTCATATGAGGAAGTCAAAGATTTAGAGATTACAAAAACTATGTTAGCCCAACACTTTGTCAATCCTAAAACTGGATTGCATGTTGATGTCTGTAAGCCCAAATTTTTAATCAAATGGTGTATTCATGAGGGCATTAGTCAAAACTTTTGGGATCGTTGGTGGATGGTTTTTGATAAACCACCCAACAACAATTTAGACGTGCCTTTGTATTTCCTTCGTAAACTCTATGCAGATTTTGTCATGGGTCAACATGTTAATTATTTTGATTTTAGAGAGTTTCAAGGAGTGGGCAGGGGAATGCCTCAAGATAGACCTGGGGAAATTAGACAAGTACAAGGTCCCTATATTCCCCCTCCTGCTATCCCTTCTCCACCCCCAATGTAGCACCCAGACGTTGTTGCAAATGCAACACAACAGGGCCTTAGTGCCATACACTCTTTGACTGAGCATTTGATTATATAGACATCTCAGTTTGCACAAGCACATGATGAAGGTGATGATATTAGATCACCTGGTACTACTAGACCGTCGTCGTCCAGACATATATGTGTGCCCCATCATTCATTTCTTGCAATCATTTATGCTTGGGTCCTATTATGGAGAGTAGTGAGCCACCGTTGAACACATCAGAGTATGATCTCCATTCACGAGATGAGGCAATGGGGTCCAGAACTCAAGCTGAGGGGTCAGGGACAAGAGTAGAAGATACCGGATCAGTAAACATTAGAGAAGGAGAAATGCATGAGCAATCTTTTGTGCAGGTAAAATTTAAAGTTAAATTTTATGGTCTATTCCATTTGAATATATAAACAACTTTATTAGTACTAATGTATCTATGTGGGATAACAGTTGATGACAGAGGAGGAGTTGACAGAAGTTCATCATGGAACTTTGTTTGCCATCCAATTTGGCTTGGACTTGCCGGTATAATTTGTTGTACACATTAATTTTTTTATGCATTTATTTCTTTGTGAGTAATTATATATTAATTTATATTTTGATGTTAATTTTATTTTATAGTCAATCAAAAATGTGAATGATGTGGCATCTTTGCCAATAGTCTTTTCTCGAATTCCTGATCGACCCAAGGGACTATCATTTGCAGAACGGCTTTCTCAATGCCAACAAAGGGTGGAGGTAATTTGATTGAATTGTACTTTAATTGATAATTTAGAAAACTTAAATATTTGATTATAGTCATTTAGAGTCTTACATTCTTGTCCTTTTTAATTGATGCAGGAGGCCTCGATGGTGGTATGTGCTTGTTTTCTAGTAGATAAGTTTTTGTGTAGTGCATTTCCTATTTTAAATGTATGCATTTCCTATTTTGTTTAATAATTATATATTAATTTATTTCAATGTTACTTTGCTTTTATGTAGTCTGTTGAGAATGTGAGTGATGTGCCACCTTTGCCATCATGCTTCACTAGGACACCTGATCGTCTTAAGAGAAAATCATTTGCAAAACGATTGTCTGAACAACAACATAGAGTCGAGGTAATTGAATTGAATTTTTCTAAATAATTGATAGTTTATCTAGCGGTCTTATAGTTGATTGTAGTGATTTAGATGTATATTAATAAATGAAAGTTCTTAATTGTAGTAGATAAGAATCTATTTACTAACTTTAACTTATTTTTATTTACCATTGAAGAGATTAATCAAATTTGTGTTTTGACTTGTTAATGCAGGAAACTTCACCTCCATCAATTACTAGACATTTTGGTACAAAGAGGACACTTTTTCAGGATCCATCACAGATTGAGGGTCAAGTGGACTTGTAGTATTGGATCTAGCTATTTGGCATGTAGATTGTATATAGATTTTGAGACATGGCATATGCCACATTTTGTAAAAAATATTTTGAGTTGGCATATTTGCCAAATTTTTGTATATGTCTACCATTATGGACTAGATTTTAATGTATATACACCTTGATATACAATATAATTTAAATTCCTTATGTGCAAGTCATGATACTTCCCATGATGCCATACATTATGATGATAGTTCTTTAGTCCATTGATGATATGTTTAGCATTGAGAATGGTTTTAGATCAAGAGAATGGTTTTAGATCAATAGAATCAATATGAAAAAATTCCTTATATATGCCCTAATCAAATAAGGTCATGATAAACCATTTCATCATGTATTTAGTCTTCATCTTGTCAAATTTTGTAAATATGTCAAAGTTGTCATATGAAAAATGTAAAAAAAATGCAAAAGTATGGAAGATGAATAGTCAAGTACTCAAGAGTCAGTTGGAGACTATTGGTTTCCCTCAAATCATGTATAAATATGCATAAACCTTCGTGGAAAAGGCATTGGAGATGTATTGAAAACATTTTGAAGATGAATTGAAGACATGTTTGAATGAAATTAATGTCAAGAAACTCTATGTCAAGGACACTGGGGGCACATTACAAACATAAAAAACTTACATCTTGGGGGGGAGGTGCCAATAAGGCCAATAAGGATACTATTTCAGTTGGGTGTGTGTGTGTATGTAAATCCCATTTATGGCCAAGAAGCTCTCTATTTACTATTATTTACACATCAGAGTATGACTATCCTAAAACAACATTGTGTATATGCTCATAAAAGCCATCAAACTCTAAGAATAAACTCGTCATTAGATAAGGAGTGGAAGGCTAAAGTCACATTCTCAAAAACCTCTTAAAATCACATGTCTCCTCTTAAGAAAACTAGGGTCTTTGCTGATACATTGTTCTGTAAGAGCAAAGTCACTTAAGCTCCTAAGAGGAAAAACCTTGCCAGGTGCCATATTTTTTGTTCTGCTCATCGTGGGGTCAAACGGACTGTGCCAACGCATTGGGGTGGGGGGGTAAATGCTAGGGGAGGTCCCGTTTTATGTGCCAAGCATCCCAGTCATTCCGGGCAAGAGGCTACCGGCAAAGTCCCTTAAGATCCCTGAGACCAAAAAACTGCCAAACTTTGACGGGGCAGTTCTTAGAATTCGTGACAATTAGGAATGTTCTGTTTAGACCTACAGGTGCACGTGGCATCCTTCCACAATAACCTCTCTCATTTTTTGGTCAACTCCATTCCATTTGACCATGTTGAAATCAAACGCATTGGCGCAAAATGCTTCAATTTGATGCAGTGGAAAGGTGCTAGGTGCGACATTTTTCATTCCATAGCTCATGGGTCGAACGGATTGCGCCAACGCGTCGGGGTGGGGGGGTAAATGCTAAGGGAGGTCTCGTTTCATGCGCCAAGCATCCCAGTCATTTCGGGCAAGAGGCTATCGGCAAAGTCCCTTAAGATCCTTGAGACCAAAAAACTGCCAAACTTTGACCGGGTAGTTCTCAGAATTCGTGATAGTTGGGAATGTTCTGTTTGGACCTAGAGGTGCACGTGGCATCCTTCCACAATAACTTCTCTCATTTTTGGTCAACTCCATTATGTTTGACTGTGTTGAAATCAAACGCATTGGCACAAAATGCTTCAATTTGATGCAGTGGAAAGGTGCTAGGTGCGACATTTTTCATTCCATAGCTCGTGGGGTCGAACGGACTGTGCCAACGCATCGGGGTGGGGGGGTAAATGCTAGTGGAGGTCTCATTTCATGCACCAAGCGTCCCAGTCATTCCGGGCAAGAGGCTATCGGCAAAGTCCCTTAAGATCCCAGAGACTAAAAAACTGACAAACTTTGACGGGGCAGTTCTCAGAATTCATGATAGTTGGGAATGTTCTGTTTAGACCTAGAGGTGCATGTGGCATCCTTCCACAATAACCTCTCTTATTTTTGGTCAACTCCATTTCGTTTGACTGTGTTGAAATCAAACACTTTGGCACAAAATGCTTCAATTTGATGCAGTGGAAAGGTGCTAGGTGCGACATTTTTCATTCCATAGCTCATGGGGTTGAACGGACTGCACCAACGCGTCAGGGTGGGGGGGTAAATGCTAGGGGAGGTCTCGTTTCATGCGCCAAGCGTTCTAGTCATTCCGGGCAACCGGCAAAGTCCCTTAAGATCCCTGAGACCAAAAAACTGCCAAACTTTGACCGGGTAGTTCTCAGAATTCGTGACAGTTGGGATGCTCTGTTTGGACCTAAAGGCGCACGTGGCATCCTTCCACAATAACCTCTCTCATTTTTTGTCAACTCCATTCCGTTTGACCATGCTGAAATCAAACGCATTGGCGCAAAATGCTTCAATTTGATGCAGTGGGTGCTAGGTGCGACATTTTTCATTCCATAGCTCATGGGATCGAACGGACTACGCATACGTGTCAGGGTGGGCGGGTAAATGCTAGGGGAGGTCTCGTTTCATGTGCCAAGCGTCCTAGTCATTCCGGGTAAGAGGCTACCGACAAAGTCCCTTAAGATCCCTGAGACTAAAAAACTGCCAAACTTTGATAGGGCAGTTCTCAGAATTCGTGATAGTTGGGAATGTTCTGTTTGGACCTACAGGTGCATGTGGCATCCTTCCACAATAACCTCTCTCATTTTTGGTCAACTCCATTCTGTTTGACCGTGCCAAAATCAAACGCATTGGCGCAAAACGCTTCAATTTGATGCAGTGGAAAGGTGCTAGGTGCAACATTTATCATTCCATAGCTCGTGGGGTTGAACGGACTACGCCAACACATCGGGGTGGGTGGGTAAATGCTAGGGGAGGTCTCGTTTCATGCGCCAAGCATCCTAGTCATTCCGGGCAAGAGGCTACCGGCAAAGTCCTTTAAGATCCCTAAGACCAAAAAACTGCCAAACTTTGACCGGGCAGTTCTCAGAATTCATGACATCTGGGAATGCTCTGTTTGGACCTAGAGGTGCATGTGGCATCCTTCCACAATAACCTCTCTCATTTTTGGTCAACTCCATTTCGTTTGACCGTGCCGAAATCAAATGCATTGGTGCAAAATGCTTCAATTTGATGCAGTGGAAAGGTGCTAGGTGCGACATTTTTCATTCCATAGCTCGTGGGGTCAAATGGACTATGCAAATGCGTCGAGGTGGGTGGGTAAATGCTAGTGGAGGTCTTGTTTCGTGTGCCAAGCGTCCCAGTCGTTCTGAGCTGTAAGCTACCGGCAAAGTCAAAAGTTGCTAGGATTGAAATTTTGCATTCCACAGGTCCTGGGGCCGAACGGTTTGTGCCAACACGTCGGGGTGGGCGAGAAAATGCTAGGGGAGGTCTCGTTTTGTGTGCAAAGCATCCCAGTCCTTCCGAGCTGTAAGCTACCGGCAAAGTGTGTGACTTTGCCGGTAGCTTACAGCTCGGAAGGACTGGGATGCTTTGCACATAAAACGAGACCTCCCCTAACATTTACTCGCCCACCCCGACGTGTTGGCACAGACCGTTTGGCCCCAGGACCTGTGGAATGCAAAATTTCAATCCTAGCAACTTTTGACTTTGCCGGTAGCTTACAGCTCGGAATGACTGGGATGCTTTGCACACAAAACAAGACCTCCCCTAGCATTTACTCACCCACCCCGACGTGTTGGAGCAAATTGTTCGGCCCCAGGACCTGTAGAATGCAAAATTTCAATCCTAGCAACTTTTGACTTTGCCGATAGCTTATAGTTCGGAAGGACTGGGATGCTTTGCACACAAAACAAGACCTCCCCTAGCATTTACTCACCCACCCCGATGTGTTGGAGCAAACCGTTCAGCCTCAGGACCTGTGGAATGCAAAATTTTAATCCTAGCAACTTTTGACTTTGTCGGTAGCTTACAGCTCGGAACGACTGGGATGCTTTGCACACAAAACAAGACCTCCCCTAGCATTTACTCGCCCACCCCGATGTGTTGGAGCAAACCATTTGGCCCTAGGACTTGTGGAATGCAAAATTTCAATCCTAGCAACTTTTGACTTTGCCGGTAGCTTATAGCTCGGAAGGACTAGGATGCTTTGCACACAAAACAAGACCTCCCCTAGCATTTAATCGCCCACCCCGACGTGTTGGAGCAAACTGTTCAGCCCCAGGACCTATGGAATGAAAAATGTTGCACCTAGCACCTTTCCACTGCATCAAATTGAAGCATTTTGTGCCAATGTGTTTGATTTCAACACGGTCAAACGAAATGGAGTTGACCAAAAATGAGAGAGGTTATTGTGGAAGGATGCCACGTGCACCTCTAGGTCCAAACAGAGCATTCCCAACTGTCACGAATTCTGAGAACTACACCGTCAAAGTTTGGGAATTTTTTGGTCTCAGGGATCTTAAGGGACTTTGCCGGTAGCCTCTTGCCTGGAATGACTGGGATGCTTGGCACATGAAACGAGACCTCCACTAGCATTTACCCGCCCACCCTGACTTGTTGGCGTAGTTCGTTCAACCCCACGAGCTATGGAATGAAAAATGTCGCACCTAGCACCTTTCCATTGCATCAAATTGAAGCATTTTGCGCCAATGCGTTTGATTTCAACACGGCCAAACGGAATGGAGTTGACCAAAAATGAGAGAGGTTATTGTGGAAAGATGCCACGTGCACCTGTAGGTCCAAAAAAAACATTCCCAACTATCACATATTTCAAGAACTGCCACGTCAAATTTTGGCAGTTTTTTGGTCTCAGGGATCTTAAGGGACTTTGTCGGTAGCCTCTTGCCCAGAATGACTGGGACGCTTGGCGCACAAAACAAGACCTCCACTAACATTTACCCACCCACCCTGATGCGTTGGCGTAGTCCGTTCGAGCCCACGAGCTATGGAATGAAAAATGTCGCACCTAGCACCTTTCCACTACATCAAATTGAAGCATTTTGCGCCAATGCGTTTGATTTCGACACGGTCAAACGGAATGGAGTTGACCAAAAATGAGAGAGGTTATTGTGGAAGGATGCCACATGCACCTCTAGGTCCAAACAGAGTATTCCCAACTATCACGAATTCTGAGAACTGCCCGGTCAAAGTTTGGCAATTTTTTGGTCTCAGGGATCTTAAGGGACTTTGCCGGTAGCCTCTTGCTCGGAATGACTGGGACGCTTGGCGCATGAAACGAGACCTCCCCAAGCATTTACCCCCCCACCCTGATGCGTTGGTGTAGTCCGTTCGACCCCACGAGCTATGGAATGAAAAATGTCACACCTAGCACCTTTCCACTGCATCAAATTGAAGCATTTTGCGCCAATGCGTTTGATTTCAACACGGTCAAATGGAATGGAGTTGACCAAAAATGAGAGAGATTATTGTGGAAAGATGCCACGTGCACTTGTAGGTCCAAACAAAACATTCCCAACTGTCACGAATTCTGAGAACTGCCCCGTCAAAGTTTGGCAATTTTTTGGTCTCAATGATCTTAAGGGACTTTGCCGGTAGCCACTTGCCCAGAATGATTGGGACACTTGGCGCATGAAACGAGACCTTCCTGAGCATTTACCCGCCCACCCCGATGCGTTGGCATAGTCCGTTCGAGCCCATGAGCTATGGAATGAAAAATGTCACACCTAGCACCTTTCCACTGCATCAAATTGAAGCATTTTGCACCAATGCGTTTGATTTCGGCACAGTCAAACGGAATGGAGTTGACCACAAATGAGAGAGGTTATTGTGGAAGGATGCCACATGCACCTCTAGGTCCAAACAGAGCATTCCCAACTGTCACGAATTCTAAGAACTACCCGGTCAAAGTTTGGCAATTTTTTGGTCTCAGGGATTTTAAGGGACTTTGTCAATAGCCTCTTGCCCGGAATGACTGGGATGCTTGGCACACGAAACGAGACCTCCACTAGCATTTACCCACCCACCCCGACCCGTTGGCGCAATCTGTTCAACCCCACGATGAGCAGAACAAAAAATATTGTTCCAGTTGACACATTCTCAATCATTGACATGGATGATATCTCAGTACTATTCCTTTAGGCACAATATGAGCTTCCAATGGAAGGCACAATTGTGAGGTTAGAGATGATGAAAAGTGTGCCTCATTCACAGTCATGTTTTACTTGTCTTCAATGATGATTCCTTGATTCAACTTAATCCTTTGATAATACATTTTAACCTCCTTGTGAAAGTGTACTTTCAAGGTTGCTTGAGCAAGAGCTAGCGCCTCAACATTGAGGTGCACTTTTGGTGTTCTAGAAGCATGAACTAGCACCTCAAATAGTAAGGCACTCATTCTAGGTTGTTTATTCAATAATTGGCACTAGTCACATATGGTGTAGAGAGGTAGATGTGCGCCCAAGTCATCATTTGATGCCTTTAATAACTATAAACTCCTTTTATGATGCATTTTATCCTTCCTATTCACTATCTAGCATTAGGTGCACATTTTAGGTTGATCAATCATAATCTAGTGCCCTAAGTACCAAGGCGCACTTTTATATTAGTTTGATGAAGGATTAGCGCCTTCATTTCTAGGCGGAAGTTTGGAGTTGAAATACATCAAAATAACAAGTTTCTTCATCACTTCAAACATATTTAACACTTTGAAGATCTCCAATGCATGATTGAATATCAAGTAACCAATGTATCATTTCATGAAGGTCTTAAGTGTTGTAAATATGCATCTTCTTATTTAATCATGTGTTGTAAATGAAGGAATGCAATGATTGCAATATGTGCACAAAACAGAATTTTTGATAAGGATTGAAAGGAAATGTTAAGAAAATGCAATTGGCGGGTGTAAATCCAAAGTGTGGAAGCATAGAAAAGGCATGTGAATAGTTTGGCATGACACCTCAAAGAGATGCTATCTCATGGAATGCAATGATTACAAGATATGCACAAAATGGATTTTTTGAAAAGGCTTTAGAAACTTTGAAGCAAATACAATTGGAACGTTTAAAACCAAATTCCATAACCTGTGCAAGCATTCTCCCTACTTGTGCCAAATTAGGATCATATATATACATATATGCACATAATGTCATGAAAATAATGTATAGTGTATATATCAAGCCATATAGGCATGTACAAATAAAACCATATGGGTATATACAATGATATACATCGATAACATACAAAAGTATGTTTACAAAGCCAAATACACATATGTAACAAAATGTCCCAAAATCAAATCTCCTATGGATTGCTATCAAATAATCTATGGCTCTTGCTAGGCCATGAAGATGGTGAACCAGTCAATGACTCATCTTCCATCGCTCATCGACTAGATCTCCTCGATAGAGATTTTTGAATTTCCACCTATTAATACAATCAAACAACGTGCACATTAATATAGAATTTAATATTCAAAATATATAACATGACATAAGTAATCAATCACTTACCACCAATTGGTGATCCCTTTTGATCATTTGTTGTCTCTCTTCTTCTATAGAGCTGGATGGGTAGGGGAGGTGACGTCCTGTGAGAAGCATGAACAAGCAGATTTAAAAGTAAACATGAATATCATAAATATGTACATTAAATGCTGCGCTTATTATAGGACTATTCTAGTACTATTTTAGGACTGTTGTAGGACTGTTGTAGTTAAAACTATCCTAGTAGACATGTATAGGACTGTTATAGGACTTTTATAAGAATGCAAAGTAAGGAAGCATAGGTAAGGCACATGAACTATTTGGTGGAATACCTCAAAGAAATGAGAATTTTGTCAGATGTTGTAGTTGCAATTGCCATGTGACACATGTATGTAATATGTGAAAGCATAGACAAGGCACATGAACTATTTGGCAAAAGACATCAAATACATGTCATCTCATGGAATGCCTTATGTAGAAAAAGGTACAAATGTGCAATATTAAGAAATACAAATGAGAACTAAAAATCATACCTCGAGCATAGTCAAAATAACCTACGATGCCATACAAAATAATTTACGATGCCATGCAAAATAATCTACAATGCCATCTAAAATAACTTTATTCGCTGTCCTGTATAGTCAAAAGCATGCATTATAGTTATTAAAGTAACAAGATTTTTAATAAAACAATTCTAAAAAAATAGAAAAAACAAGAACAAGTTAAGATAAAAAATGTCATACCTGTCCATCTGGAAGTTTAAATGCTAGTCAAGCGTACCTGAGGGGTCATCTCTTACCTTCAAAGTATCCAATATTGCTTCATGATCAGCATTACTAATTGTCCATAGTTCTTTTGATTTTGGTTTTCCACGATGCTTTAGTAACTTGACATTTGTTGCTACAACTAGGTGAGAATACATCAATATGGTTTTATGCTTCTCAAAGTCTTCAAAGGCTGGGATGCCATTCTTTTTAACCATATATGTTCGTAACCAAGTCCCAGCAAGAACAACTGATCCTGTAGGATATGTGAACCCATCATCATCTGTCATAGGTTGTGTTAGATTTTGTTTTCCCTGTACACATCATTCCAACCAATAGTCTGACCTCTCTTCATTTCCATGCGGTGCAACAACTGCATAAACATGACCTGGCTGTACAAGGTCTGAAAGATGTTCATAGTCAAATGAGCTCTCCATGTCATTGACGGAAGATGATTCACCTTCATATAAAAGGATTAAATATTGTGGAATCCATGCATCTACCCACTCACTTGACTCACAATTGTTCCAATCACATTTAATACAACTTTGACAAAAACAAGCTAATTCTCGTGTCCAAATAGTCCATGTACTTGCATTTGAGCTTTGAAATGAATGCATCTTTGATGATTCACTGATTCTCTGACATTCCAATTTCTCTATCGCTATCCCATCATCAACCAACCAAAAGAACCTGCACACTTCAAAATCAAGAGCCACTCCTCGTGACAATGCATAGTTACACCACTTAACAATGGAATCTGCATCACTGAATGTAGCACCACCTCTAATCTTTAGTTGTTCTTTAAAAAGAGCTCTCTTCACGCATGCACCTACTCCATCATGTTCACCTTTTCTGTGCCCGGCTTCAAAAAAATTCTAAATATGAGGTATACCCTTCTCTACATGCATTTTGCTGAACCAATAGAAATTACGAGCATTCTTGAATTGACCAGTGCAATTATTTGACCAAATGAGATGTTGATCTATTCTAATATCTTTTTCTTGCAAGAACCCATAAAATTGTTGAAAACAATATTGCACAAACTCTACTGAATGAGATCGATCATCACTCATGTAAAAATGTTATTCTCTGACAATCTTCCTATTCTCTTCTGTACTCTCGGGGGTATGTCTGTATGTGATGTAAACAAAAATAGCAATCTGAATAGAATTGTAGTACTGGGATTGAACTTCATTTTGGGGTTGTAATGTATATTTTTCTGCAAAATCAACTACAGAGACAATAGTTCCAATCGGGAAAGAGTCTTTACACATCCTGAACTATTGATCTAACCATCGAGACCTGTGGCTATGTCTGACATACTTGTAGAAAAGATTTTTCTTAAAATCATCAATAAAATCAGCAATACTTACCTCTCTTACAATCAACTCACATCTAGAACCTTCACCTCCACTTTTCAAATTGTATTTCACTGTCTCATATCTCTTTTTCTCAACCATTCTCTTTCCAAAATCATGCTCGTTGCCCTCATGAAAACATGATACAAACTTTGATAACCCACCACATTGTAAACACTTTTCATTTAAACAATCATTCTTGTAGAACATGCAAACATCATCTCTAATACATAGAAATAAATCCAATAAGTCCCTAGATGACTTTGGTAGTTGAATTGCACCACACTCCTGTAACATTTCGTTAGTGTACAAAGTAGAACGAATATTGCATAATAATTCATGGTACATAGAAAATTCTACATGGTATTTGCAACAACATGTATTATGAACTTTAAGAGGAACACAATAAAATGGCTTAAGAGATTCAAATGCTCTTTGTGAGATTGTCATACCTGGATGAGTTTCACAATATTGTTTGTACAATGTTGTTTGGCTACATTCCAAGTAATGTTTAGGATGTGGTGTGCGGTCTTTATCACCAATTCTTAACTTTACAACATCTTTTGCATTCGATGATACCCAAGAGTTAGTGTGCCAAAATCGTTCAATTTCTTCCTTTGTGCTATCAATTAGCTTCTTGTCAACTCATGGAAGCCTACCACTGAAAGCCCAAGTATCATTGGCAATAGGACTATCTAGCCTTGAACTTAATGCTAGTGCTTTTGACAATGTTTTACGATTCAATCTTAAGTCAACACAAGTTTGCCTCATTAATCAAGCATTTCTTAATTGTTTGCTTACTATTGAGGTTGTTATTACTCTATGGGCAGCTCTTTTATCTTTCTCCTTGCTAGTCTTTCCAATAGAATTGAGTGCATTGAAAAGGCTTCTTACAATAATTTTATTCCGATCGGACACTTTGTTTAACCGAATCTTTAATTTCTTTAGTAAAGGTCTCATTTTGTACATCTTTAATAATTGCACAAAAAGTTGGCATTGTTCGGTTAATATTTTCTTCTCAAAGTATTCATTGAAGAGTTTTGTAGCCCACAACCGAACCGTTCGTGATGACCTCTTGCCTTCAAGTTTTTCCATTATGTTCTGATCAATTTCAAGTAACCATTTTGGGGTTTTTGGGTGTTTTCCAATTTCATCATGGTTATTCTCTTCTTGACAAATGTCCTCTCTTCTTATGAAATTTGGAGATACATTGATTGTTCTTGTTTCATCCATGTTTTCAACCTCATCAATTTTATCAACAAATGGATTATGGAGTGCAATTTCAATATCATGATGTTCATATCCACTTTTTTCAAGTGCACGTCTTCATTTTTCTTCTTCTTCTTTGTCCATGGTATTGCTATTATGAATAGGTGTTTCATAACATTTTTCAATATTTTCATTTGCAATATCATGGTGAATTTCATTCTTATCTAACATTTCATTATAATCAAAATTAACATCTTCAATTTGCATGTCATTAGATGGTAAAGAAGAAGATTCACCTTGATGAGCATCCGCCAAACCCACCCTTCCAATCCTCTTCCTTTCCCTATCTTTTTTCCTAATTGCTTCAATTTCCTCCAATGTAACTTTCCTCCTCCTCTTTGCTTTACGACGATTGTTGCTCCCCATTAGGGGAACAAAAATATCACCCTTATGATTGTAACAAGAAAATTGTGTCTCCAAAAGTGCATAAAAATATTCCTTTCACTGTCATAGCCAAAAATCACGAGTATTTCGATAGCAGAGGGTCTCTGGTTGCGGAAGTCAGGCCTAGCAATATTCCTTTTGTCTTTTTTTTGCTTTTCCAAAATAGATATCCGTTTTGGAAAACCCAATTCTTTGCAACGGACACTTGCAACGTCCATATGCCTACTATAAAATAGATATCCGTTTTGTTATGTACATTTGGATTCTAGACTAGGGATTCATTGTATTATTCAATAAACTTGTGAATTACCATCTAATTTCAATGTTTACACACTAATCCACCTAGGTATCAACTTAATAAAGCTCTGGATATAAGCCATTATTTGATTTTAGGTTATCATCAAATGAGGAGCTTCTAAAGACAAAAATGTTGTCCCAAAAGAAGACTCAATGTTATTCATAGAGACATTAGATTGTTAAAATACAAATTCGAGGTTAGATATTCCTTGGGCTATTTTAGTATAGAGAAGCAAAATTGCAATATATGACTATCCTAGGAATTAGAATGGTTGATCATAGGATATTCATGGCATTTTGATATTAATGGATGGATTGATGGATGTTTAGGGAGTTTAAGTTTAAATGTAATGTATGAGAATTCTTATTTATGAAGGATCTAATATGTCTTATGTCTTATTTGCAGGCCATTCAAGAAAGAAATGAAAAGATACCAAGGACTATCATAACACCTATTATAATTAGGTGCATCAAAGGATTGTCATCCAGGACCTTACCAATATGGGAAGTTATCAAAACCATGTCATGTTTAAAATTAAAGGCTTTATCACCTCTTTGTCCCTATAGGCCTATTAGAACAATAGGTCACATTTTATTCATATACCGGGGTTGAGAATAAACACTAAGCATTTGAAGTTATGGCAAGTGTAAATGGAAATAGATCACAACTTTAGACAATCTATCCTCTCCTAGATTGCACTGACTGAGTGGAAATTAAAAATTCCCTATTAATGTCCTTTATATACTGAAGGTATGGTTGAGAAAGGTAAACTTTGTATGTTGTAGACAAGTGATGTAGAGCAACACAGCAAAAGCTTACAAATAGGGTGTAAAATACCCATGAACCCACCAATTGCTCAAATAGCTTTTAAAATATCCTTCCCAAGGTCCAAACGAGACCGAAATACACTCTTTCTTTACTATCGGCAAGACATTTCTAATGTCTCATCGAACTTTGCTTCACATGTTCTTCCTTTCTCTATTGTCGGCCAGACTTATCATTATCGGTAACCTTCAAATTTGTTAGCCCGATGTGGGACCTCTCGCTGATGTGTAGAATCCATCGCTCAGGCTTATGCTGTCGGTGTGACTCCTCCGTTGTTCTCTGATATGTATAAGAGGACGGATCAAAGTAATTAGCATGCTCCCTTCAAAGTAAAGACATGAGAATAGAGCACTTGTGAGATGGTTATTGTAAAGGGACAAATCAATTAGAGACATGCAGTTTCCTAGAGAATTTGGAATGCTTCCACTCAGGCGATTGTAGGACAAACAAAGATGTTCTAACTTCCCCAGACCACCAAATTCTGTAAGTATGCTCCCCTTCAAGTTGTTGTGTGAAATTCTTTTCCAGTGAAGTTGTGAGTAATTGGCAAGAGATTTGGGAATAGAACCCTCTAGTCCATTTCTTCTTAAGTCAAGTATCTTTAATGCTTTCAACTGGTCAAACCAAGGTGGAATCCTTCCCTTGAAAGAACTAAAAGAGAGATTTAAAGTGCATAACAAGGAGAGACCTCCTTCGGATGGAAAAAGGGTACCTTTTAATTCCAATTGAGGGAGAATTATGGCCACCACTCTATTGGTATGTTTCTTGTACCAAACACTGGTCCAAAAGCACACATTTTCTGAATTGGCAAAAGTCTAGTTGGAGAAATGTGGTCTCCTCGACTACTATTATTGTAGGATATGCATAAATGGGTTTGTTGAAAAGGCTTTAGAAATTTTCAAGCAAATGCAATTGGCAAGTGTAAAGCTAGATTCTGTAACCTTTGTCAGCATCCTCTCTACCTCTACCAAAATGGGAGCTTTGGAATAGGGTATGGACATTCATCAAAGCATAATGGAAGTGGGATTTTTGTAGATATTCTAGTTGGAAATGCTTTGGTAGACATGTACGGAAAGTGTGGAAGCATAGACAAGACACATGAACTGTTTGAAAAAATGCCTCAAAGAAATGTGGTCTCATGGAATAAGATGATTGCAGGATATATACACACTTACTCCGATGTGAGATTCACCACCCTTGTCTATCGGTAAGACCAATACCCTCAGTGAGACTTTTTACTTGCATTCCGACATTATAACTCTCCTGATGTGTTTACCGTCCATTAGTCATCGGTAAGACTTCTACATCGGTCAGACATTCTCTTCGATTTCTGATATTGTATCTCACACTGAAACAATAAACACCGAACTGCACCATCGGCCAAACTGCCTCTATCGGTGACACTTTTCTTCTCGCCTCCGAGAGTCCATCTCTTTCCAATGTTCCTTCTGTCGGTGTGACTCCCTCTCATCGGTGTAGTTCTCAACTGTTCTTCCGATGTGCCGATAAATAACCCATCTGTGACACTTAATGATTGTCACCCCGATATGACTTGATCTATGACATCAATGTTGTCGGCTCAATGGAACTTTGTCTCTTTGATAACTATTGTCAGTCCGATGTCTTCAATTTAGCCTATACATAACATGACTTGTTATAACTGGTCAACTAACATATCTTTTCCCAATTTTCTCGATATGGCCGGTCAACCTTTGTATCCTTTGACATGTACATTCACCATTTACAACCACAATAAACGATAGCAGGATATACACGAAATGTCCATGCATACATAAATGATATACCCATGGATTGTATCTTCGGTGAAACAATACCAATGGTACAAAATATGTTGCTTCTCTTCAACCAAAACCAATGGCAGAAAATTTTTCATAGATCAACAAAATGGATATCCGTTTTCAGAACGGATATCCGTTTCGAGTTGCCTTTACCGAAGCAAAACTGATATCTGTCTTGCTTTGGTACAAAGCAAGACGGATATCCATTTTGATTGTTGACTTTTATGGATTGTAACGTGTTTTAATGTTTCGGTCTCTTCTTTGAACTTCACCCTTCGTGCTGACGACTTTGTTTTTATGCAAATTTGATAAAACGAAAAGGGTTTATAGAAAAAATTGTTAGCTTTCTAAAAATATAAGATTTATTTGGTTATCATTTTATTAAATAATTATTAATAATTTTCAATATACTGTGTCTCTGAAATCCTGATGGACACACTGATTGAAAAACATCCATAACTTTCAAACCATTTCACCTTTTTGAGATCTGAAACCTGCGTCACACTCTATGCTTTTCTAGCTATAGGTTAAAAAAAAAAAATTAAATTTTGTTTTTTTTATTGAGTTAGGTTGGCTGGAAAATTACTTTTTATTTTTTAAAAAAAGTCACAGTAAAAAAATCATAACTAATTATTTTATTAGAAAAAAAATTTCAAATAAATATGCATCACATCCAGACATAAGTCCTCTACTTATTTTGAAAGTTTCAAAAAATATATATATTTTTACTCATAGTTAGGTTGGCTGGACAGACAACCACTTTTTTTTTTTTCTGAAAAATTTAATAGCTGTTCATTGAAATATTCAATTTTCACTAAGTAAATTTAGTTTTAAAAAAAAAAAAAAAATAGTAGCCTATAAACTAGATTCAATTCTCTACAAATTTCATTCTTACATTTTTTTCAAATTGTATAGATAATCCATTCAAAATTTCACATGAACTTGATAAAGTCTGATTTTTTGTATTTTCATTGCCACTTAGAGGTATAGTTTGGCCCATCATGATCCTGCACATACCCAATAGGTTTTCAAATCTTAAGAGCCATCTTTGGAGAGATCTAATGCTCTTTAACAATGCATTAAAGTTGTCCTTTGCAAGGTTTCTCTTGCTCATAGAGCTTTGTGTGAGAAACTTCTCACTCAAGAAGACTTTAATAAGGTATATTTCTCCATGGCTAATGATAAAGCCCCTAGATGTGATGGGTTTCCTTGTGAAATTTATAAATCCCTCTAGGATATGGTTGGTAAAGATCTATACAAAGTTTATTTGGAAGCTTATCATTAAAAATCCTTAGAGAATATTATCAACAAAGGAAATATTATGTTCATACCTAAGGTTGAAGATCTAGAGGATATCTGCAATTGGCAATCAATCACCTTGCTTAATTGCCCCTACAAGATCATCACCAAGGCTCTTTCTCTTAAGCTATGGCATCTTCTTCTTTTGATTGTTAAACTAGGCTATACTAGGTTCATCAAATCTAGATATATTCTTCACAACATCATTGCCATTTGGGAGGGGATGGAATGGGCCAAGCAAATGTCTCAACAGCAAGCCACCTCTTTAAAAAAAAAATTTCCAAAGCTTATGACTATATATAATAGCCCTTCATTCTTTCTATGCTTTAGCTTTATAATTAGGTCCCAAATTCTTGAGATCTATTGATATGCTTTTTTATGACACTTCTATTTGTATCACTATCAATGGCCATCAATCTTCTAGTTTTGGGTGTTTCTTCTCCATATGACAAGGATGTGCTCTTGCTCCTAGCTTATATGTTCTATCTATTGAAGGGTTCAAATATATTTTGGCCCATGTTGTTTCATAGAACCTAGTCAAGGGTATCGCTCTCCCCAATTCTCCTCAATATCTTGTCAATGGTAATTTTGCTAATGATTCTTTTCTCACTCTCTTCAAGGATGAGAACAATATCAAACAGGTGCTTCACTGTCTAGATACCTTATGTTTAGCCTCTAATTCAAGAATTCAATGACAAAAGACTTAGTGCTACAAGTAATCTTTTTTTCTAAGTTGGTATTGTTCAACTCCTTTGGTTAGAAGTGGATAGATCATGGAGAGGCCTTCAGAGTCCAAGGCATTCCCTTTGTCTTCCAAGATATCTTATATTACTCTATGACAAGCTATTATTAATTAGGTGGAAAAGAATTGACCAATTGGATTACTAAACGCTATCTCTTGTAGGTGAATTTTAGGTTTGCTCTAAAGTTCTAGCAACCACCCATATGTATTATTCCTCATGTTGGGTGCCTTCCAAAACTTCTAACCAAAAGCTAGAAAAAATTCTTAGAGACTTCTTATGGGCCTCTTCAAATCAAGGTAAAGGCTTTCATAGACTTGCTTTGGAATTATGTTGCCTCCCATGTGATTTTGGAGGACTTGGTCTTATTAATATACAACATCAAGGTATAACATTGTGTGCTAAATAGATAATTAGGGTCATTTACAAAGATGAAGCTTGGAAAATCTTGCTTTGTTACTACATTTATACAAGAATGCCAAATGGGTATAACGCCTAGAAAAATCTTAGTCGTCATTCCATTCTCATAATGCAAGAGCCTATTCAAACCCAAGGCACTTTTGCCATCAAAAGTATTTGGAAATCTTGGGAAGCTATTAAGCCTTGGCTTCTACGGAATGAAAATGAATTCAAGATTAGTTTTTTCATTAAACAATAGTCTCTCTAGTGATCTCCTATTATCACTTACAAAAGATAAACCTCTTGCTAGTATTCCTTGGGTCCATGCTTTGATTTTTTTCTAATAGAGGTATTAAGACTCTCCCTGATCCTTTTCCAAGAATTTTTGGCCTAAAGCCAAAATGAAGTATAAACTCACCAATCAAGATGTTTAATCCTTCCAAATTGTTGTAAATTCCATTCCAATGGAAATGTTGCACAAATTTGGGGTTAGAAGCTTCAAACCATGGTGGAAGGACTGGAAATGGTATCCTAATACACCATTTCATAATTACCAATCTCATAAAGGTTATGCTTGGCTTCCGCCACATATACATATCATGCAAAAGCTTAATGATAGATGGGCTCTCTAGTCCTTAGCTACTATTCGACAATGTAGATTTTAGACTATTTGGCAAGCTATTATTGAGTCAAATCTTACTCACTTTGCTTGGTGCATTCTTTATCAGGGCCTTCCTATTGACTCCAAGTTGATTCATTTGAGTATTTCCAATCCTTGCTGCCCTTTCTGTAGCATCTCAAAACTCTCAAACACATGTAGTTTTTTCCTAGAGCTCAAATAGGTTGGCATTGGATTAATGATTTTTAAGCCCTTTAGACCTAAATCTTTTTCTTGGCATATGATACTTCTAGGAGATTACCCTAGGATTTATGCTAAATATTCCCAGATCTATCGTGCCTTTAGAGTAGAAACCTTATTTAGTATTTGGAAACATAGAAACCATACCTCTTTTTCTAGTTGTATTATTGGCAGACATTTCCCATTGTATTCTATGTTTGATATGTTCCAATATGTTAATGTGAATACAACTACAAGCTAATAAATTTGCACTTGAGGTGGCCCACTTACAGTTTTTTCTTGACCATTGGGGTAGTGTTCCTTGTATGGCTTCCAAAGTGCCACATGTTGATGGTGATGTTAGTCACACATAAACACACAAATAAAAGTTACACAACAACCCTTATTCATCTTGAAGGATACAATGAATTCAAAGAATTCATGATCCCAAGTCTCCGTTGATTAGTTCATAATCTACTAACATTACTCAGTGGTTGGTGTGTGTTGTTGTTGTCCACTTTGGGGCCTTACGTAGATCAGTAGATTCTGTTTCTGCAACTATGCTACATAGGGAGGTTACTCTACATAGTATATTTCTTCAAATAATGTGTCTAAGTTGGTATTTGCATGAGTTCTACCATTATTTATGATTCTTTGCATGATATTTCCAATAGTACATGCATCTAGCTCAAAATATGCTAATGATGTTTAGTTATCTACGGGAAGTCAGCATATTTCTATGTTCTGCTCAATATTCATCATGATTTGCAGTTATTAAAGTGATCTCTATGAAATTAAAATGGGAAAAAGGGTTAGAGAATGAGATTCCTAAGATTACTTGACTGAGATCACTAATCCACATACATGTTCCCATACAGTAATGAAGAGAAGAAAACTAGAATCATACTTCACCAGGACATTCCACAAATCCACATGATCCAGTGCAAATCTTCAAAGGTAAAGTTGACAACAACATGCAATGAAATGAAAGCGCTTCTATTTGAACACAGGATTCACCATTACATATCCAGAAATCAACTTGAAGATTACGTAAAGTTTACAATCAGGATGTAATCTAGAGCTTCATCTCCATTCAGTATGCTAAAGAACAAGTACATACGGTAATCTAAAGAAAGAACCTTGATGTTTCAATAATTCAATCCTCACTAGTCTCAGTAATCCGATCTCCTATAAAATTGTCTAGATCAGATTTTTTTTATGATTGACCTCCCTCCTCCTTTACAGAGTGAAGGGGATCAATATATCTCTCTAGTTATTCTCAATACAGTGCCTAAGAAAGCCCCAAGCTGATCAACGGTCAGCATCCTCAAGCGCAGCATCAGACGGTGGAAAACTAATCCCGCCAAAACCTAAGCATCATGCCCATACCGAGCGCCGCTCTAACAATAATGTTTCCACCTGCAAACTCCTCCGCATTAAAAGCTTTGACTTCCCCTGCCTCGTTTATGATCCCTCAGGATCCGTTCTACCACCTGGGATGTCCTCGCCATTAAAGCTTTGTCTCCTTCTCCACCTGCATGCCATTGGGTTCTGAAATGGATTCAAAATCCTCTCGCCTTGCCTTCCCGCCCTTTTTGTATCGCGACTGCACATCACTCCAATCATCGGCGTAACCGTCCTCAGTCGGAGCGGGCCAAAAATGTCTCATCGACCTCATCCTTCTGGCCGATGCACCTCCTCGGTTCACTTAATCAGTGCACCTGCGGTCAACATTCATAAGTTAAGCATCGTCACTTAAATAACTAGCAGGAAGATAAACATTCATGTTAAATCATGCTTTGAATGTGCAAACGTATATATCGGGTCATGAAACCATGAAAATCCGCATGCATACGAGTAATTAATCCCTTTTGATAACCTTCTCGGTTCCGCCACCTGCATGTAGATTTCTGGGCACTTAACATACAAACTTGAAAAAAGAGCACCCGATGGACCCAACTGGTCATGCACTTCCACCTTAACTCTCTTCACTAAGTCAAGATATGATGATGATGTCATCATCAAGGATGGGCCTCATTAAAATGTGAAAGGATGATGCTATGGTCACATCGAAGGAAATCAGGGGGGTCCAAGAAAAATGACCCCAATATTGAGAAAATATCACCCTGCAGGAAAGATGACGTCACGGTCATGTCGAGCTTTGTATATCGGGTCATGATTTTAAGGTTAGGGGATGTTTGAAATGTGACCCCCGACAGTAAAATGAATGATGATGTCACCATTAGGGTGATTTCTTTTGTTCATCGGGTTCAGATGACGCCATCGACATATTGGCACTGGGGTGATATTTTGCGACTGGGTGATGTTTGAAAGATCGGATGATGTTTGAAATATGACCCCCGCAAAATATATGAGATTGTTTGACAGGTAGATACAATTATCACATAAAATTGACATCCGGAGTTTGCGGACCAAATGATTATCGGGTGATAAAATAGGATTGGGGTGATATAACATAAGGTAACCGATAATCAGAATATGATCCCCCCAGAATATCAGGTTTGACCAGAATGTTGACTTGCCATAACTTTCTCACTTGGCCGAATTTCAAGGTGATGCAAAAGGCAAACCTGTCTAGAATTTTACACTCTTTCACATGGCAAGCTTCCTAAGGAAAGATTTATATTTTGGAATTTTGGGTTAAGACTTCAAGTTCACAAATGCACCTGACTCAAGGCATATGCACACTGAATGATGCTGCTTTTTACCATTACCACCCAGAGCACAAAAGCAAGGGAGCAAGCCACAGCAAGGGTCCTTATTTTGCTAAGGAGTAAAATGGGGCGTGTTGTGAACATCACAACAACTAGAAACCAAACAAAACAATAAAAATAAAGACCATTAAAGGAAACTGAATGAAACAAATTCATAACTTCCAACTATCTTTTCTGCAAATCATCATTTAACTTGAGACTCAATGTATTCAATAAGGTGCATGAATTTTCCTTTCAGTTTAAGTGGGTGCATGTGATTAATCATCCTCATCTTGAAGATCAATTGAACAAACTAGTGACTAATATTAGCCTACGTAGGTGAGGATATTCCCTCATAGCCAACCGGATAGAGCCTTGCTGCCAGCAGGTGGCCATAGCCCCGACAAGGTTATCGTTACAATTCTCCTAAGTAGAGCCCCACTGCCAGCGAGCGTCTATAGCCTCGGTAGAGTTACTTAGATGGCTTAACTTGGATTTTTAGTAAAATCTATTTTATTATTTTATATTTTTTGTATTTGATAGAAACTTCATAAGATATTGCAGTTGTAACTTTATGATGCAAGGAGTGGTCACTTGCTGAAATTAAGCTGAGAATTGTAATGGTAGCAAGGGTGACCTCTAATTTTTCACCTAATATCTACACTGGTAAGTTCAACAAACCCAAGGATTTTAGGTGTGTCATCATGAGAAACATTCCTTGAATACTCAACCCATTCTTATTAAATACAAAATTTCATAAGTCAACT
Source organism: Cunninghamia lanceolata (assembly GCA_027924645.1). Taxonomy (NCBI): domain Eukaryota; kingdom Viridiplantae; phylum Streptophyta; class Pinopsida; order Cupressales; family Cupressaceae; genus Cunninghamia; species Cunninghamia lanceolata. The sequence goes on along the minus strand of BSBN01000371.1, from coordinate 3,468,442 downwards.
AACTCTCTACATTCATGATAGTCACAACAAGTTATGCATAAATTTCAAACAATTAACCTGAATGATCTGAATTTTCCATTATTTCCAGTGGTTGTTAATCTAATCCTTCATATTCTAAATCAAAATAAAGATCCCTGCTAAGGAAACACAACAAAGCAACCAAAACAAACAGACTGTACAACAACTATACAAAAATGTACACTATGATACACATGATTGTCATGGCGCTACTTTAGGCTTGAAAATAGTGTTTGAGAACCTGTCCATTAACTAGTAATGGAACATCCTCATCGGTTAAGGTCTTAAGCCTATAGGTGATGTCTCCTAAAATCTTAAAAATTTGGAAAGGACCTATCCAGAGTTTATCAAACTTACCATGATCACCTTTCCTTTCATGTGCTTTGTCCCACATCAAGACTAGATTTGAGACTCTGAAAGCCTTAATTCTGGCTCTTTTGTCAAACCAGCATTTGACAACAGCTTGATGTTTAGCAAATTGGTTGATTGCTTCACTTCTTTTTTCATCTAGGTGCATCAGCTGCAGCAACCTAACTTCTTGTTTATTATCCATGCCCAGGTATTCGTGTGCAAACTGCAGTGTAGGAATCCTCAAGTTAATAGGGAGGATAGGATCTACCCCATATACTAAGTGAAAAGGTGAATTTCCTAATGCAGCCTTATTCCTAGTTCTATCTACCCATAAGGCATATTTCAATAAGGTGTTCTACTCCCTTGGGTTCTTCTCTATCAGTTTCTTTATGATGTTCAATAGGTTCTTGTTTGTGGATTCTACTAATCCATTCCCTTGGGGATAGTAATTTGAGGAGAATTTTAGGATAATCCCATAGTCAAAAGCCCAACTTGATAGTTTAATTAAAGCAAAACTAGGTCCATTATCACATACTAAAGCATATGGAACTCCATACCTGGTCAATATATTACTTTCCAAAAACTTAATGACATCCTCAACATTACATGTTTTAGTCCACTTGCTACAGTAGTCAGTAATAGTTAAAACATACCTGTGGCCTGAGGATGATGGAGGATTGATAGGTCCTATGAAGTCCATTCCCCATTGAGCAAAGGGGTGCATCTCCATCACTGGCTGCAAAGGTTGAGTAGCATATTTTTCTCTGTTTGCAGCAACCTGACACATATGACAACACTTGATGTGTCTAGCAGTATCTTTGAAGATTGTGGGCCAATAATACCCTGCCCTGAGGATAGCATGAGTGGTGGCTAAGGATGATCCGTGTGTAGTCCCAAATTTATTATGCAATTCTGTTAGCACCTCATCTGCTTCTGATCTTTCCAGGCACCTTAGGTATATCCCCTCATAGTTTTTCTTGAAAAGGACTCCTCCTTTCATCATGTATTTCTGTGACCTTACCTTCAAGGCTCTCCTTTGTGAGGCCTGCAATCTTGAGGGACATCTTCCAGTGATCAAGATGTGTCTAATGTCTGAGTACCATTCTCCATCATCCTTTGCATTTACAACATATTGTTGGCTCATGATATTAGGATCAATCTCTGATATCATCTGGCTCAATGCCCGTCCTCTTACTAACTTCATGGGTGTAATATCCATATCATACTCTTAGAGGATAGTGATCCATTTAGCTCTCTTTTCTCATGGTTCACTTTGCATTAATAACATCTTCACTGCGGCATCAGGTACTACAGCAATCACTTTACTTCTCAGAATGTAATGCCTGAATTTCTTGACTGCTCATACCAGAGCTAGTGTCTGTCTTTCAACGTCCATGTACCTAAGCTCTGCATCTATGAAAGGGTAGCTCATGAAGGCTATAGGCTTTTCCTCTTTTTCTTCATTTCTCTGTGTCAACATTGCTGCAGAAGTATGTTCTGAAGAAAATGAGTAAATGTAGAAGCTCTTGGTATAGTCTGGACTGATCAAAACTGGAGCATCTAATATGCCTTTCTTAATATCTTCAAAAGCAGCTCTAGCTTCAGGTGTCCACTCAATTTTAGCGTCCTTCTTGAGCATGGCGTTCAAGGGTCTAACAATTTCTGCAAAGCCCGTAATAAATTTCCTAACAAAATTAATCTTACCAAAGTAACATTTGAGCTCCTTCTTGCTTCCAAGAAGTTGTATCTTCATGATGGATTCCACTCTGTCAGGATCAATGATGATCCCATTTTCAATTATCAGGTGGCCTAGTAATTTCCCTGTGGTCATCCCAAATATGCACTTCTTAGGGTTTAGGGATATCCCGTATTGCTCACACTTCTTCAACACCTTTCTCAGGTCTTCTACATGGTTTCTTCTATCCTTAGAAAAGACTGTTAAATCATCCATGTATATGACTATGCATTTACCAATCAAGCCTCTGAAGGCTATGTCCATTGCTCGCTGAAATGTTGCCCCAGCATTTATCAACCCAAACGGCATGCGCCTGTAGGCGAAGATCCCCCACTTTGTGGTGAATTCGGTCTTCAATCTGTCAATTTTGTCCACCATCACCTAGTTATAACCAGAGAAATCGTCTAAGAATGACATCATCTTGGCACCATTCATAGTTTGCAGGACCTCATCCAGAGAAGGCAAAGGATAATTATCCTTTTCAGAAGCTCTATTCAAGTTTCTGAAGTCCACACACAATTTGATGTCACCATTTTTCTTCTTTACTAGGACCAGGTTTGCCACCCATGTGGAATGTCTCATAGGAAAGATAATCCTGGCATCAAGCAGCCTCTCAACCTCTTCAAAGATGATGGGCTCCAGCAAAGCATTGACAGGTCTTTGTTTCTACCGAAAAGGCTTGGCATCTGGCTTCAAAGGTATTGTATGAGGGATGACTGATGTGTCGTATGTTTTTAGCTCATCATACGTCCAGACAATGACATGGATATAATCTTTGAGAGCTTAGGTTATTCCTTTCAATTCTTCCTCTGTACAGACCTTCCCAATCAAAACATTTCTTTTTTTATCATCCCGTCCAATGTTAACCTGAGTACTGTCCTTCATCGGCCTTTGGGAGATCCTTCTATTTTAGCATGTTGTCTAGGTCAAACGCTCTTTCCAGCTCTTTCATTCCCTTAAGAATCTTATTACTAGGCAACTCTAGGATTTCTTCTTCTTCCCATACATGATCTTCTATATTTATTTCATCTATGATTTGCGCTTCAAAAACATCTCTGTTGGCAATAAAATCCAATATATGCTGATCATCATCAAATACTTGAAGATTAGTTACATTATCAAGCACATAAGGTATTGATACTAATTCAACCAAGATTCTTTTCAAACCAGATATGGACAGTGGTTCCAAAGTACTGGCAGCCTGGGCCAAAGCGTCTGCCCTGTGGTTTTGTTCTCTAGGTACATGGGTGATATTGAATGCATCAAAATCTTCTATTAAGTCCCACACCCTGTGTCTGTAATTGGACAACCTTTTGTAATCGCAAGAGTATATACCTCTTACTTGTCTCACAACCAATTCTGAGTCTCGATAGACATGCAGAATTTTCACCTTCTTTTTAAGTGCAAACAGTATCCCATGAATTAGAGGTTCATACTCCGTTACATTGTTTGTACATGGGAACTGCAATCTGTATGCTGCTAAGTAGGATTTTCTAGATGGATCAATGAGATCTACTCCTACTCCAGCTCCTTGATTTGACTTGGATCCATCAAACCTGAGGATCCATGGCTTATCTTTATCTAGAGGCTTGTCTGGGCCTTCTTTCTTCCTTTTTGCTCTGGCAGCTGCATCATTTGATATCCGCTTTAATCTTGGTATCTTAGCTTTCTTAGGCCTCACCTTATCAGCTTTATGGGAAGCTGATACTTCTTTTCTCTTACCATCAGAAGGAACATCCTCTGGCCTAGGCAATGTTTGCCTTTTCAGAATATGCAGACACAATGAACAAGCAGTTTCTGAATGAGGTGCTTCGTGTAACCTGCACCAACCTTCAATCAAGACACCCTATGGAGGTCCTTGCTGCTGAGTCATCTTTAGGATCTCTTTTGATAAAAACTCTTTGAATTTGGACAGATTGCTTCCCCTATCCTCATCAGATAACTCATAATCTGACTCTATCAAACAATCACTCCCTGGGGTGATCTTCTTCTTGCTCTTATCATTACTCCTATTACATACTAGTATCTCTTCTGGCATCTGAGTAGGACCCTCATCTTGCTATGTGCATTCTTCTATTCCTATAGAAGACAGATAGAAATCAGTATCATTATCACTATCTGTAGAACTAACCGCAGATGATGATGAAGATGCTTCACTGTAGGCTTGTTCCAGCTCCAGCATGTCTAAACAGGCATCACAAGTCTTTTTAGAATGTGTTTCATTATGCAACCTACACCATCCATCGATTAGAACATCATGAACAGGCACATTTAAACACTAACATCGTTGCACCCCTTTAAGTAAATGCATCTCAAAATTCTTGAAATGATCTACCTCTACTTCATTTTTAGGGTTACCATCAGATTCTAAATTTACTTCATCACCCTGAGGGCCATCATCATGATCATGCACGTCAAACATCAAGATCTCCTCTATGCTAGCAGCTTGAGGTCTAATGGAGTAAACTCCAGGTTCCACATCCACATACATGATTTCATTGGTTTTGTTATATTCAGTGATCATGTGTTTCATGTGAGGTTCAGCATCTACCCTTATTTGATTTGGTATTCCCCTCCAGGGCAACCACATATGACTGAAATTAGTTGACATGTATCTATTAAGGGTTTTTGACCAGTCTTTGTTGAGTAACATCCCATATGTATCAGGTATATCAACTACCTGAATATCAATATAGTACTAAATTATGGGATCCGATGCTAGCTGCACGTGAATGTGAGTCAGTTCTCCTACAACGCTCACCTCTATTTTGTCTAATTGCGTCACTTTCTTTAATGATTTAGCAGGGTGTGACCCTAAAGCATTACATATGGATAGGGGCATTACATTGGTAGATGCTCCTTAGTCTACTAAACAATTGTGCAAATTTTTGCTAAACATCCTTATGGTAAGGAGGAAAGGAGGTGACTCACTTTTGTCTTTGTATAAGGTCATGTGGGAAGTCTCTGCAGCTTGAATAGTAGCTGAGGTTTTATGTTTTATATTGACATCCCTAGCAGCCTGATCTTTATTTCCAAACTGGCCCGAGGTATGACTATCTTCCTTTTGAACAGGATCATCTAATGATTTCATGAAAGCTTTCTTGATAGTAGGGGTTTTAAGCAACTCTAACAATGACAGGCTGATTCTAACCTTTTTCATTTCATCAGTCAGATATGTAACCAACTTGTTAGACTCAAGAGGCAGATTTGTAGCTTTTGGTGCTGTGTTTTGTGGTGCCAAATACTGAGCATTAACCTTGGGGAATCCAGGGTTATTACTTGCCTTGGGATTAGGAGGTGTATTGAAATTGTTGGGAGGTAATGAAGTGGTCAAAGGACCAGTAGTCCTGCTTGAGTTATTCCTTAAGTTGTAATTATGCCTACCCTGAGGTTGCTGTTGATAAGCATTGACTTCCTCATGCTCAATTGATGTCTCATTCTCATCCTCAAAGGGAAAAACATAGTTAGATTCAAAAGCCATGGTTGATTCCTCACATGTTGAGGTGTAATACTGATGAGAAGAAATTATCTGCTGATAAGGACAATGCATGAAGCTTTCTAGCACTAAGGCAGAATCATATTCACAGAGGACAATTTCATTTCCCTCTGCATGAGGTGGGTTGCCTGAAGTATTGGACACTTCAGCTTGGAAGATACTGGCAGCAATCCTGAATTGAGGACAGTCTAGCTCTGCATGAGCATTGGTGTTATGTATTCTGCACCAGTTTGTAAGTGCAGCCTCTACAAGGTTTACTCTAGTGGTCTGTCTGGGTTCACTAGGAGGTTGATTGTCTAGGGGTGATGGCAAGGAACCATTGTTTGGCATAGTGTTCCATACTCTAGGCTATCTAGGAGGATTATTGTTGCCATTATTGTTATTGTAATTATTGTTGTACCCCCTATCAGGATAATTGGGTCTGTCACTAGCATAACCCCTATTCTGATTAGGCTGAGAATAGAAGTTCTGACTCCTCAGATGGGTGACCTCAGTAGTAAGTTTCCTTAACTAAGTTGATATCTCTTTGATTTCTTCTTTCTCTTCCTGAACCTTGGCCACTACATTCTCTGTCTGAGGCTTGAAAAAGGAAGATCCATTGTTATTGTTGGATTGTTCCACAACCTGAGGTACTTGTGTTTGTCCAGGATATTGTAACATCTAGCCATTACCATTTGGTGGTGGCATGCTACTGAGTGGAGGTATCTGCAAAGGGGCTGGTATCACAGCTGAAGGTATCATGTCTCCATTGGTCTATTGGTGAACATGATATGTAAGATAACCAGGAAGTGTAGGGAAGGCGACATTTGGTGTGGGAGCAGGAGCCAATTGCTGACTGACTTTGATAGCTTCTGCTAAAGTTGTTACACCAGGATGTGTTCTCCTGATAAACATGGAAGTCAAAGGATCTAAAGCTGAGTAATAAATGCTCGTAGCAGCTTCATCTGTTACAACATAGGGAGCAACTAGCTTAGATAGCATCTTCTGGAATCTAGCATTGAAGTTTGCAATAGGTTCTCCTTTAGATCTCTTGATGGTGGCAAACAAATGATAGTTCATTGAAGGATCTATAGGTACCTTGAACCTATCCTTGAAAGCTTTCTCCAGGACAGCCCATGAATCGACTGAACCCTGACCAAGACTAATATACCAGTTATAGGCCTCTTCCCCTAAGGAAAATGGGAATAACCTGCATACCACATCTTCATGTTCAATTTGAGCCCTACAACAAGCTTCCTTGAACGTTCTGACATGATCATCAGCATCCTGATATGGATATCTAGGACAAATTTTATCAGGATTCTTAGGCAAATCATGATATGCATTAAAGGTTAGAGGTGACTATGTTGTAAAAAATGACATTGCAACCAGTGGAGGTTGAACCTGCAGTATAACTGGTTGAGGTTGGATCTGAGGTGTGACAGGTGGTCCTGTACGTATTTGCAAGCCAATAGGAGTTATAGGAGCACACTCTGGTGAAGCTCCGGATGCACTAGGATCAGGGGAGTGATGAATGTCTACAGTTCTAGATCTAAATTTCCTGATAGGTAATTCTTCAAAGAGTCCACTAGATTTGGACCTGGTATTTGGCCTGAAAGCCAGGATTTCTCAAATTTTAAGGAAAATTGGCCAGTTTATGGTAAGAATTTGAAACTAACTGGATATTCAAGCAATGTTTGCAGGAATCTGTAGTTTCCTTGTTCGGGCCCTCCTAGTGCCAGTTTTCCTGTTGATGGTGATGTTAGTCACACACAAACACACAAATAAAAGTTACACAACAACCCTTATTCATTTTGAAGGATACGATGAATTCAAAGATTTCATGATCCCAAGTCTTCGTTGATTAGTTCATAATCTACTGACGTTACTCAATGGTTGATGTGTGTTGTTGTTTTCCATTTTGGGGCCTTACGTAGATCAGTAGATTCTGCTTCTGCAACTATGCTACACAGGGAGGTTACTCTACACAATATATTTCTTCAAATAATGTGTCTAAGTTGGTATTTGCATGAGTTCTACCATTATTTATGATTCTTTGCATGATATTTCCAACAGTACATGCATCTAGCTCAAAATATGCTAATGATGTTTAGTTATCTACGGGAAGTCAGCATATTTCTATGTTCTACTCAATATTCATCATGATTTGCAGTTATGAAAGTGATCTCTATGAAATTAAAATGGGAAAAAGGGTTAGAGAATGAGATTCCTAAGATTACTTGACTAAGATCACTGATCCACATACATGTTCCCATACAGTAATGAAGAGAAGAAAACTAGAATCATACTTCACCAGGACATTCCACAAATCCGCATGTTCCAGTGCAAATCTTCAAAGGTAAAGTTGACAACAACATGCAATGAAATGAAAGTGCTTCTATTTGAACACAGGATTCATCATTACATATCCATAAATCAACTTGAAGATTACGTAAAGTTTACAATCAGGATGTAATCTGGAGCTTCATCTCCATTCAGTATGCTAAAGAACAAGTACATATACAATAATCTGAAGAAAGAACCTTGATGTTTCAACAATTCAATCCTCACTAGTCTCAATAATCTAATCTCCTATAAAATTGTCTAGGTCAGTTTTTTTTATGATTGACCTCCCTCCTCCTTTACAGAGTGAAGGGTCTGAATATATATCTCTGGTTATTCTCAATACAGTGCCCAAGAAACCCCCAAGCTGATCAATGGTCAGCATCCTCAAGCGCAGCATCAAACGGTGGAAAACCAATCCTGCCAAAACCTGAGCATCATGCCCATACCAAGCGCCACTCTAACAATAATGTTTCCACCTGCAAACTCCTCCACATTGAAATCTTTGACTTCCCCTGCCTCGTTTGTGATCCCTCAAGATCCGTTCTGCTACCTAGGATGTCCTCGCCATTACAACTTTGTCTCCTTCTCCACCTACATGCCATCGGGTTCTGAAATGGATTCAAAATCCTCTCGCCTTGCCTTCCCACCCTTTTGTATCACGACTACACATCGCTCCGGTCATCGGCGTAACCATCCTCAGTCGGAGTGGGCCAAAAATGTCTCATCGACCTCATCCTTCTGGCCGATGCACCTCCTCAGTTCACTTAATCAACGCACCTGTGGTCAACATTCAGAAGTTAAGCATTGCCACTTAAATAACCAGCAAGAAGATAAACATTCATGTTAAATCATGCTTTGAATGTGCAAACGTATATATCGGGTCATGAAACCATGAAAATCTGCATGCATACGAGTAATTAATCCCTTTTGATAACCTTCTTGGTTCTGCCACCTGCATGTAGATTTCTGGGCACTTAACATACAAACTTGAAAAAAGAGCACCCGATGGACCCAACTAGTCATGCACTTCCACCTTAACTCTCTTCACTAAGTCAGGATATGATGATGACGTCATCATCAAGGATGGGCCTCGTTAAAATATGAAAGGATGACGCTACGGTCACATCGAAGGCAATCGGGGGGGTCCAAGAAAAATGACCCCAATATTAAGAAAATATCACCCTGCAGGAAAGATGACGTCACGATCATGTCGAGCTTTGTATATCGGTCGTGATTTTAAGGTCAGGGGATGTTCGAAATGTGACCCCCGCAAGTAAAATGAATGATGATGTCACCATCAGGGTGATTTCTTTTGTTCATCAGGTTCAGATGACGCCATCGGCATATTGGCACCGGGGTGATATTTTGCGACAGGGTGATGTTTGAAAGATCGGGTGATGTTCGAAATATGACCCCTGCAAAATATATGAGGTTGTTTGACGGGTAGATACAATTATCACATAAAATTAACGTCCGGAGTTTGCGGACCAAATGATTATCGAGTGATAAAATAGGATCGGGGTGATCTAACATAAGGTAACCGATAATCAAAATATGACCCCCCCCCCCCCCAAGAATATCAGGTTTGACCAGAACGTTGACTTGCCATAACTTTCTCACTTGGCCGAATTTCAGGGTGATGCAAAAGGCAAACCTGTCTAGAATTTTACACTCTTTCACATGGCAAGCTTCCTGAGGAAAGATTCAGATTTTGAAATTTTGGGTTAAGACTTCAAGATCACAAATGCACCTGACTCAAGGCATATGCACACTGAATGATGTTGCTTTTTACCATTACCGCCCAGAGCACAAAAGCAAGGGAGCAAGCCACAGCAGGGGTCCTTATTTTGCTAAGGAGTAAAATGGGGCATGTTGTGAACATCACAACACCACTGACCTCCCCTCCTCCTTCCAGTAGGGGTCAATTCCCTATTTGAGGGCATTGATGTGGTAGAAGTCAAAATACATGTGGCCGGACTTGCATCAAATTGCATATATGTATACACACACAAATACAGACAAGTTGTATCCAACTCATACATATTGACATACATGTTCTTTTTTGTCAACTAAATATATGAATATAACAATAAATGAATTTGTAAGTATATAAATATATACTATGAAGTTGACAAAGCTTTGTCTTTACCAGCCATATTATTAGATGATTCTAACACTTCTCAATGAAGAGCCCATAGTCACAATGCTCATGGTTGGTCCTAGTCCTCCTGCCAACATTCACCTGAACTCCTTAGTACCATTCTAGAGGAGCTCTAGATTGGCCAGACAATGGCGAATTCCCTTGGACCAGTCTTGCCATTTGTCCTACGAGGACTACTTCTCAACTTCCTAAGGAAGCACAAACTAATGTAGATAATCTTGATAGTGCCTTTATTAGCTAGGAGCCTATTCCTAACGGATAGAAAAATATGGATGTGTAGAAATCAAATAACTATTACATACCTCCTACTACTAGTTCCATAACTCATGTTGCTTAGCAGCTTTGCTTTTTCTTTTTGGATATGTATAAGGCTCCGCCTTCCTAAACTTTGGAATATGACTATCTCCACCCACCTTTTTTGTAATATAATATATTTTTAAAAACTTTTTAAATAAATATAAATGCCTATTCCATTATTTAAAAAAACCAACTCTACTCTAGAGTTAAATTTAATGATATATTTGAGGCCTCCGAAATGGACATTAGCTCCTTGCCCCTAATATGTTGAAAGGCTTCCAAAAATAGTTAGGTTGGCATCTTATCCAATCTCTTTATTTTCTCCAAATCTTAGATTACAAAATATTCTTAGCAAAGCTCTTACAAGAGAAAGAACAGAAACAAAAACCTCTTTCCAAAAATAGAAATTGTGAAGAGCCGCTGGATCATCATTCAAAGAGTAAAAAATGTGAATAACAAGAAAACAATGCCAAGGGCTGGAAAGCTGAAAACAACAAATGTTTCAGAGATACTCGGAAAGTGTGATGCCAAGTTCCTTCCATTGCAATCAGATACACATCTGAAAACACACCGAACAAGGTAAGATTGCAGAACTTCTATACAGTTTTGTTGCCACTGTATGTTTTTTTTGCACCACACTATACTATTTCAAATTCAAATAAAGATTACAAATTAAACAGTTCATGCAAGTTATATTATATGTTTTCTGCAAAATATATTTCTTAGATTCCATGATTTTCTGTTCATTAATGTTCCCTATTGCTCAAGTTTTTATTTTAAATGAATAATTAGAGTGGAATACCCCACTATTGTGTAGCTTATCCTGCCATACTGTCAAAATTATGCATGATATTGTTTGATGCTGGTTTTCTTTGATACCCATCTGAAGCAAGGCATTTTTTCTTTATAAATTTAATTTGGGCTATGTAATCTAGCTGAGCATAACCAGGACATGATCACGACATGTACCTGGGACCTCATATTCTCAAAGCTATAGCTTACCAATCCCTCTGTAACCTCATGCCTGCACGGTAAATATGCGCATAATCCTCTCTTAAAATAGGCCAGAAACGGTTCTTAACCCCAATTGTACAAGCAACACTGTATTGCCATATTATTCTTAGGAGCGTTAATCCACTGATATTCAAACATGAGCCATCATAGCAGTAACCACTCCAACCTATGATGCTCACTTATGGGGTTTTGGTAATCACCAAATTTACACCTGATTGCGTGTCAGTAAAGGAGAGCAGGGAACTTATCTGAACCAAGTCTGTTTTTTATTAATAAATTTTAAAAAGATTTTTGAAAGGACCTAAACTCTTTTATAACTTAACAACAGCAGATAAAGCAATAAAATCAGCCAAACAACAGCCTAGAGTCAAGCTAGGCAAGACATAAAATAAAACTGGAACAACGCAGATAGCAGGCAGGGGCACAAAGCAAAGGCAGAGCAACCCACCCAAACCCCTGCCTCAAAAAAATTTCGGCTGTTGGCCTAGAACCTATGATGCTCACTTATGGGGGTTTGGTAATCTCCAAAGTTTCAGCTGATTGTGTGCCAGTAAAGGAGAGCAGGAACTTATCTGAGTCAAGGCTGTTTTTTATTAATAGATTAAAAAAGGTTTTTAAAAGGACCCAAACTCTTTTATAACGTAACAACACCAGATAAAACAATAAACTCGGCCAAACAACAGCCTAGAGTCAAACTAGGCAAGACATAAAACAAAACTGCAACAAACTGCAACAAGGCAGATAGCAGGCAGGGGACACAAAGCAAAGGCAGAGCAACCCACCCAAACCCCTGCCTCAAAAAAAAATCGGCTGTCGGCCTAGAACCACTTAGGCTTAAAATAAAGCTTATATTTGATAGGATACAATACCTATCTCTAGCCAAGTCTTTATAAGCTTAAAATAAAGCTTATATTTGATGGGATACAGTACCTAAGTGATCCAGAATTTAGACCTTAGTGAAGCTTTGTCGATATCATATGACACAAAAAATCTATATGGATAACAGGAAATCCTCTTTGTTCTTCAAGTGTACAATGGCCTTATTGTTTGAACTCAATTCCAGGTTTACAAAGTTAGAACAATTTTTACTACCCAATTTGTTTTATAACTCCCCACTTGCTCAAGAGAAAGAAATGCAATCAAATAGTTAGTGAGTACCTAAAATCTAAGATTAAGACTGAAATTTAACTTTGGCAGATTAATTTTATTTTTGCAGGCATGCTATTTGCATTTAATTTTCTGTAGATTCTTATGCTGTTGAACAAACCCTTGGACATGAAGGAAAATTTGCCTGATCCTGTCTACAGCTTCTGCATTCTCAAGGAAATTGAAACCCGATCTAGTTCGATTCTGACGCCTAAATTCTCCTCCTTTATCAGGTGTTTAATGCATTGAATTTGATGGCAACATTTGGTTTCCCTGGCCTTCACCATATCTTTGCTTAGTTTTGATGTGCTTCCAAAGAGATGCATCTGTTCATCCTCCTTTTATTACTTATCCCACATAGTCACGATGCGAGTTTTGTGCAGCAGATTAGAGATTTAAAATTCAGGGGAGGTACAATACATATAGGTATAGAAGTTGTAGAACTTCCAAAACTAACTCCCTGACAAAGTCATACAAAACAATAGTATAAAGTTCTCCAAACACAAAACTACTGGCACAAAAATAGTTCAGGAGTACCAAGCACACATAGGAAGAGCTATTTGTATCAGATTCACTCCTGGCACATGTAGAGACAATAAAAGAAATTTTAGAATCATAGTTTATATATATCCAATATGTGAAGTAATCTTTCTTAATCTTTAAGGTAATTTAATAGATGCTTCCTCTACTTTGCAATGACAAGTTCTTTCAAATGCCCATGGAGGGATAGTTGGGAGGAGCACAACTTATATTCACTAAATCCCACCATTAACACTTACAATTATCAATGCTCATTAAGATACTTCTCAAAGAAGAGCTCCATGAGTTCTTGACTAATTTTGGACACACCAATGTAGAAATGGGCAACAAATGTCAAATATTTAACATAGTCTAAACATGAATCACCTTTTTTAAGCCTAGTATGCAAAATGTCCATCAAGCCAAAACTACTCAACCTATGAATTTAGAAGTGTTCAAGAATTTTTTTAATTTTTTTAATTTTAAATTAGGGATTGAGCCTTCCTCAATGCAATGATACCAGTCATGGTCTTCTCTCTGACGATTGGAGAAAAAATGACTCTCAACAATTTTCCATGGGAGAAGCTCCCTTATGGTGGTTGCATAATCTAATGAGGACACTTTTGGCATTGAAATTTAGTGGTTGAAGCAACCATATCTCCTTAGGAGACTAAGGATTTCAGTGATACTCTAAATAAGTAGCATTGATAAGATTGTAACTATTGTTACTTAATGATCTATGTAGTGGTGGTATATTTAGAAATTCTAGCCCTGGGTGGGGAATTTATTGTGTACTAAGTAATGTAGAACAAAAGCATCAATCCTCTTTCCCTTCTTAGTCATAGGCAACATGGTGTTTGTTGGTCATTAATCCTTATTGAAATGGGATTATTTTTTTAATGTGTCAACAAAGAGAATTGCGTTTTCAGTTGAATTAATTGACTTGATGCATCTAATGTATTGTTGTTTTTTAGTGCTACCATGTTTGTTGATTGTTGATTGTTGTGTACTTCATATTTTCGTTATGGGTGCCTTGATTTTTTAGGATGGGATTTTCATTTGAGTTTTTTTTTTTTTGAGGTGGGGGGTGAGGGTTGTAGGTAGGGGGTGGGGGTTTGTGGCTTGGAGGCAACAAACACTGGGAGGTGCATGTATATCAACATATTTATGCTCAACATTAGTGGGCATATTAAGATTTTTAGCAACATTTTTTGCCATTATTAATTGACTCAACTTGTGAGGAAGACAATGCTACATTCTTTACCCTAGGCACTGTGGATGGAAGGAAATCTAGTTTGATGTATTTGGGAAACTCTCATGAGAACTACCTTGGTTAATTATGGTCTTGGTTGGTGCTAGGGTTTGATCAAGTTTATTATTATTTATATCAAGACTATGCAATATTGTTAGTGTTTTAAGTTGTCCTTAAGCTCCCTTGTAAAGGAAAAACTTGAATAAAAGCCCTAGAACACCAAACTATGGACAAAATCTATAGCTTTATACAATATACACAAGTTTTCTCTAGGGTTTAAACAAGCAATTAAAATAGACTTAACCTACCATAACTTTTGTTAGATTGGGTATGAACACAAGAGTTGCAAGCAATAGTTCTTTCACACACAGACAAGAGATTTTTGTTTTATGACCACTACTAGCAATCTAACTTAAAATAGCTCAAATACACTCTTTCTGGTTAAAAAATGGTCGCCAAAAATAATGTACACAATAATTGAATTGGAGATTTAAGAAAATGTTTTATAAATTTAAGTATTGAGAATTGAATACAACTACTCAAATTAATAGAGGTCATAATGCAAAGCTTATGAAAACCATAGGTTCCTTCATAGAAAACAATACACATAGGTGGCTTAAACAATAATTTCAGCAGCAAATTCTATCATCAAATTACTATTAGAAAATATAAGTGTCAATAGTACTTATTTATAAATGTTTGCAAAACTTTTCTTTATCGTGTAATTAATTACTTTTCATATTTAAGCTATCAAAAAAAATATTCTCATATTTTGCATGGTGTTGGCAAGGAAAGAGGGATCACAGACCAAAGTTTTGAGCCTAGGAGTCCTGCATGTTGTGTTTATACCCTAGTTATGACAATAAGAGAAGGATCAGAGCAATTGTGGTGGGAATTAGCATTATGCAACAGCTTAATATAAGAGATATAACTCATCATACAAAATTAAAAAACATACATTTTAAGCATCCCAATCATGTCATCATTTAATATACTTGTAGGGAGGATAGGAAGACATTGAAGATTTAGGATCTAAAAAGAAGCGAACACTGTGCGAGATTTCGGGACAAGGGCACCATCACCATTGTCCTCCACATCCGAAGACACAGAAACAGACTGGACTATGATCATTAGGGTTTCCAGAGCTTCTGACATTCGGAAGAATCTTCCTTAGTGGACTAGGGCGCCATCAACATTGTCCTCCACTATCAGATCACCAGAAACCAAAGATACAACAGAGATCAATGCTAGAAGGAGATTGGGAATCCACAGAAAAACATGTACCTTGGACTAGGGCTCCATCACCATTGTCCCCAACATTTTCGTTTTCCGGATTGCTGAAAACAATGAGTTAAGGTTTTCTACCCTTTGTCTAATTCCAGTAGCATTTGTCATAATTTGTAGATTTAATCACTGTTTTGTTTAAATTAGGGTTTCAAGAACATAAAAGCATCAATTAGCAACATTGTGTGATAACTTTTGAATTTCCCAGCAGAAAACCAAGTGGCAACCCAATATAATAGATGACTCCCCTCTCGATAGGAGAAGCACTTGGTTGAAAAGCCCTTGGAATGTTTCATGAAAATGAAGATTCAAACTAAAACAACCACATCCATCCAAACCCCCCCTTTCATACAAAACATTTTGGTGAACTCATGTTGTTGAACTTTTTGGCACCTTGTTGAGTGTTGTTTAATAGATTTACATTCATTCATTCTATTGCATTCGAAAATTTACAAAAAATTTGATATATTTGAAAAAATTTTAAAAATTGAAATCTAGGGTTTGATTTTTGACATAGTTTGCATTCATTCAATTGTATTTAATTAATTCTTTGATTTTTTTCATCAAATCTGAAATTTATCATCATTCAATTCATTATTTTCAATATTGCATTAAAAAAAGTACAAAAAATTTTGAAAATTTTGAAAAATTCAAAAAATTGGCATATTAGACTTGCATTTTTGTAAAATTTGAACTAATTGGCATCTAATTTAAATCAATTTATGTTATTTGCATTAGATCTGATACAAAATATAGAAATTCATCATTTACAATTCATTTGCATGCTTGATTTGTTAGAAATTGCTTGAAATTTTGCATTTTTCATAAAAACCTAGTTGTGCATGAGCTAGGGTTGTAGTCAAAATCTTGTTTCAGATTTTACTACCTTGTTAAAACACTCATTAGGTTTGATCTCTAATTGTAGTGTTGCATCATAGTGGCCTCCTTGTGAAATTTCATGTCTAGGGTTTTAAAAACTTGCATTTTTCACTAGATTTGGCCTTATCGTCTTGTTGGACTTGCACTCCAAGCATGTTGTGAGGGATTTTACTACACTAATTGGTTGTTATTAGCATTATTATCTGCTTCCCCTTCTCAATTACCTTACAACACCCTTTCTTTTGGGCTTTTGCATTGAAATTTTAGGAAATTTTGCATATTTTTGATATCTTTGCACTAGGGTTTGATCTAGAGTGGCACTATAGGCGTGTTATAATAGATTTTTGGCATCAGGTGGCTATTATTACTGTTATAAGTTTTTGTCCATCATCATTTTCCTTACAACACTCATTGCCCTACTCTTTTGCAAGGAGATTTGGTGAAAAACTGCATATTTTGGCCTATTTTCACTAGGTTTTGGCTTATCGACTTTCTAGAGTTGCTTCAAAAGCGTGTTGTGAAAGGTATTCTTGCATTAGTGGACTGTTATTAGGCATATCATTTTCTGTCCCTCTTGAAAATCTTCACAACACCTCTTCTTCCATTCATTTGCATTGAGAAAAGTTGAAAAACCAAGCACTTTTGCCTTTAAACATATCTAGTTACAAAGATTTATTCTATTAGTTCATGCATATTGCTGCATGAGTATTATAACTCGTTGCCCTAATAGAAATATTCCTTTAAAAAGAAGCATAAGATACATGGGAACTAGTGCTTTTAAAGCGGTATTCCTACCTTTGAAAATCCACTGAACACCTTCTTCACAAAAGGAGAGACACAAACATTGCAAGATACTATTGTGATGTTCACAACACGCCCCATTTTACCCTCTAGCAAAATGATGACCCTATTTGCTTTTGCTTTCTTGTGGTTTGGTCCTGCTTGGTGGTAAAAGGGAAAAGGTACTTGGTGCTAGAAATACTTGAAAAATGAAAATGCATAATAGAGAGAAACAGGGGTTACCAGTGAATTGTGTTTGAAAAATGATTTAGGGTTGTTCTTTGAATTAACTTGAAATTTCTGGTATTGCATGAAATAGGGCAGTTTTGGTGAAAGTGCAGTGTTTAATTAAATTTGTATTTCGTGTACAAATTTGTTTGCATATGAGATGCTAATGTTGTCATATTGTGGTACAATCAAGTTTTTGTATCGTGTCTTTTTGCATGGGTATCTTGAATGCTTAAACTTAAATATGCAAACATGGACCCGATTAGGTTCTAAGGTGAATTGAATAAGCATTGGATTCTGTGATTGTATTTGTGTATTGTATTGTATGTCTAAACTCGTGCATTCAATATACAAATAAGGGAATGTACATGATTGAACCCGAAAGGAATATATAATCCGGTTTATAAAAGTCAAAAATTTGAACAAATGTTATATGGTATACCTGTATGTATATTGGTTTGTATCTAAAATATAGGTACAATCTTAGGTTTCAAAAAGAAGTTAAAAGTGATTAAAGTTGATTGGGCTCACAGGTGTATTGTCATAACCTATATCTAATATACAAGGGGTAATATACATAAGCAGAGATACAAAGATAGACCCGATGGTAATTCAAATGTGGTTCATAACAAACTAAGGTCCGCGCTATTTGTATGTATGTTATGTTGTATGTATTATGCAGACACGATATACAAAAGGCAAAGATACAACGATAGAGTTGACATAAAGTCAAAACTAGTTGATACATCCTTCAAATCCGCGCTTGTATGTTTGAATGTATACATTGCATATACATTGCGAAATACAAAAGTTAGATATAAGGCAAGACGTGAAATCAAATGCAATATGTTTCATAAACCCGCTGGGGTCCGAGTTTGTATGTTTTGATGATTGTATAAAATATACATAGAAATATACAAAATTTGATATACAAAATTTCGAATGGTAAAATATGTATGCATGATATACAAAGTAAGGTGCAGGAATTAACGTATACAAAGTTCAAAATATGAATTAAACAGAAAGTTAGACACAAAATGAACCGTATGCATTAATTACAACATTCAATGCACATCTACCACTAGAAACTTAGAATTTGAACAGGTAAAAAGTGAAATTCAATTATGTTTAGTTTCATAATTGCATTCGAAGGTTAAACTTGCAGAGAATTTCACAAAGCTAGAGAAAAGGCGATTCAGGAGCTGAACGGAAATTCGAGAACGGTAACGAGGTGAGGTTTGAATGATAAATTTTGTCAACATTCTTAAGGTCAAATCAGTTGCGGATACAGGTATGTACCTCAAACGCGATTGAAATTTAATCAAATAAAATTGGGATTAGTTACAGTAATTTTAATTAAGAAAATAATGTAAGGTAGTGCACATTACTGCAGTTAATTATAGGAAATGATTTGATATTGTTAAAATTTTGTAAATTCCAAATAGAGAAAATGACAAAAAAAACCCTAGGGTAACTGTTAAAAGAGTAAAAATTCGTGGTGAAACCCTAGGATTGTGTGCAAACGAGAGGGTAAAATGTATAAATTTTCTTGACAGGATGGCACCTAAGCAAAAGAAGGTGGATACCAAGTCGGTTGGTGAAAAAGAGAAGGTTAAAAAGGAAAGGAAACCGAAGAAAGAAGTGGTTAGGGAAGAATTGTCGTTAGTCGGGGGATATTCATCTCTAATATATAGCACAGGGGAACAGTCACAAATACAAACATGGGCCAGTATGATTTAGAGGATGTGTTATAGAAAATCATGGCACTAGATGCCACTCCAGACACGAGAAATATTCAGAAAAAGGGGTTCTACAAGACTGCTGGTTTTTTGTTGCCGATGGAGGCCAAAGATTTGATATTAGAGTGCATAAGCCGATATGATTTGAATACGAGGAGGGTAATACACAATGGGCAGGTTGTTGCATATTTGTCCATGGAGGGAATAGCCAAAACATTTGGCTTGGAGATTCAGGATCAAATGATGGATGTTGATATAGATTAGTATGTTGTGGATTTTACTAATAATGAGAAAGATTGCAAAAGTGCAATTTTCTAACGATGGTATACAACAGAAAATAAACCAAAGGCTGTAGTAAGAGTGCCAAAGAATTTATACAGGATTGATTTCAAGGAAGAAATACACAAAATGATCACATTGTTGAGCACGATGGTTGGGCTAAAAGATGCAACAAAGTTTGAGCCATGGATGTTCACCATCATTTAGTATATCAGAGAAAAGCCTAGAACAATTCACTAGGCTAGGGCTATTAGTACTGCAATATATAAACAAATAATGGCATTTAAGACGAATAGACAATTATGTTTGTCTTCTTATGTGATTTATGCGTGTGTAGTTGAAATGCCACCATTAGCTAGGATTGATAGAGTGGGTACCCTGGGAAATGGCCCAAGTCAAAATTTGGTTTATGATCATTATCTTGATCTACAGGAAGAGAATGCACTACGAAAGTATGCAAGAGTCAACGATGTATTTTAAACTTACTTGGTAAGAGTTTTAACAGGAGATAAGGACATAAGGTTATCAGAGGAAGCAACAAGTGCCATAAGCCTCTTCAGCTCTTGGTATATCCAATTCCCTACCTTCACATACATAAGAACTGAGGGGTTTGAGGGAAAACCATTCAAGTTGCCAAGGTATCCTCCAGATAAATTAATTGTATTAGAATTCTCTAGGCAGATTCTGAATGTGTTCAGAATGTATAAAAAGAAGTTTGGCAGAGGAAACATAAAATTCCCTTGGGTATTTGGTAAATATTCATGTTATAATGAGGAGGTAGCTCAACAATCAGAGAAAGAGATGAGATACTATGGGTTTGAAGAATTTGACTTAGCCAGGTATTTTGACCCTTTCCATAGGATCCAAAATTACATTGATAATAAATTTAGACAACAAGTCCATATTGAGGACTTTTGGTCAGATTGTGAGAATGAGAAAGAGGGCTCATCAAAGATTGACATTAGAACAAATGAAAACCATGGGGGAAATCAGTGTACCCCAAGAAATTAAAAATGATGATGGTAAGGTATTACACAAAAGCTACGAAAGCAAAGGACTGGCACTATTGCCCATTAATGAACCAAATTGGGAAGAGCCAGAAGAGACATCCTTGGAGGTGATATCCAAGCCAGTTATTTTGTTTTCCAAGACATGGCTAAATGATAAGATGGAAGAGCTTAAGGCTCAGGGTATTGTAACCACATATCAAAAGAAGGGAAAGACGAGAGAAAGAGAAAATGAGGATGATTTACTATCTTTCTATGAAAATAGGAGGAAAATTGTAGAAGCTACAATTCTTGATAAGGAAAAGAATGCAACACTTATGGATCCTTATGCTCTTGGTATCATAGTCGCAATTGCTTCAAGTACATTCATAGAAGCAAGGACATCAAGCCAAGAGGCTAATGCAGAACAAGTATAAGCACCAAGGGTTTCAGAGGAACAAGGTCCATTGAAAGATGTGATCATTGATACTCCAAAAGGGAAAGCACAGGTACCTATTGTGATTGTGGATGCTCCACGGGTAGGAATAAGAAAAGGGCTTGCATCCATTGATTCTACATATGAAGAGAGAAGACAAGGCTACATAAAGGTCAAACAAGAATTGACCGAGGAGAAGCTGCAAGAGTCAAAAGCCCAAGAAGTCAGGAAGGTGGGTGAAATTGTAAACATTGATAATGATAGTAGTGATGATGAAGAGGCACAACTTGGAGCAAATATAGGGGTAGAAAATGAAGAGGAGGAAGAAACATCAAAGAGCTCCTCTATACTGGAAGAACATAGTGCTCAGGTGTCTATGAAGAGGGCACAAACCCCAATGGAAAAAAGATAAAATATACAAGAAGACCTGGAGGCAGAAGACCCTTTTGGTCAACTTGTGTCACCAAAAACATAAAAGAAATGCAGGTTGTTGCACAACAGGTAGCAGAGGCAAAAAAGAAGAAGAGAAAACTACAGAGGAGCTTAATATATCTTCAAGTCAACCATCAAAGTCAGGCCATGCAAGCATGCCAAAGAATGTACATGTTCAAATGGAGGTATCGACAGGGGCAACAATGTCATCAAGTATTTCTGATATTAATGTTTCAAGTGTTCCAAATATTAGTATTAAGCAAAGCAAACAAAAGGAGAGCTTAGAAGAGGAAGACACAGAGCAAGATATTGGAGAAGATACAGAAGAGGAGGAAGAAGAAAAGGAGAATGAAGAAGAGGAGCCACAACAGCAAACACAATGCATCACCATCACCGTCACATGGGCCACCACCTCCAGATCAAAATCCTCCACCACAACAACCACCACAGCAACAAGAACAAATGGAGATAGAGAAACCTCAAGAAGAGGTGATAAATGAAAAAGGGGCAGAAACTAGCAAGGAAGCACCAACTTGGATGGGCTCAGAAGTCAGAAGAGAAAAGGTAGAAGTGCAGCTAGTCCCTATAGACATAAAGAGCTTATTGGGTGGTCACACCTCACAAAAAGAAAGAAGAAAAGCAAGGACCGTGTCTGCTATAAAGAGAGGCCCATCTAGATTAAGAACTTTAGAGCTAGCCATACCCTAGAAAGACAAAGTAAAAGGAGAAATGAGCCTGGAGGATTATCAGTTGCTCAACATAGATCTTGGGTATGTGACTAGAGAACAACACATTGCAGAGTGAGAGGATATGAACAAAGTGACCATTGAGATGATGAGAAAAGATAAGAATAAATTTGATTATTTGAAGGGACACATTATCCAATTGCAGTAGTTCATTCAAGGAATGTTTGACCCCAATGTCAGTATGCCAAATTTACCTGCAAAGTTGGCCATTTTATCAAAGGATCAAGTGAATGAAATGGAAAATAAGAAAATTGAGGCAAACATTTTTGAGGAGTGGCTCAGTGCATTCATTCAAAAGGGATAGTACAATAAGGCAGGCAATTACCAATTGGGCCATTGCCCTTGGAGAGAAAAACAATTGCAATATCAATATACATCATTGCCAATCAAGAGAGAAAGAAAACTGTTATGAGTTGAAGCAAGTTGAGGCCATGAATGAGAGGGTTGAAGAATTGATAAAAGAGGGAATACTAACACCTCAGATGGCAAACCAAATACCAAAATATAGATTAGAGTTGAAATTTGAAGATGACATCTTAAAGGGTTGCATTGAGAATACTCAGGATTTGGAGGAAATTGTTGATGATATAATAAAGAAACACATGAAGATAATACAAAGACTTATTGGGCATGAGTGCCTAGAAATACCAGTGTATGATGCGAGTATGGCAGTAAAAGAATTTAAAGCCATTTATCTACCTTGCCTCGAAAGTCCTACAGCTAATCTGAGTACTGAAATGATTGATTCCATTATGGAAATAAATGCTAGAAGAAAGAAGTATCAAAAAATAGAGAAGATGTAGAAAAGCAAACAAGGATGTTGAAAGAAAGAGTTGAATTACAGCAATATACATGGATAGAAAGCTAAAGGAGTACTCATACTTCGATTCTAGCAATGATAGGCAGGTATACAAAATACTTGAAGAAAAGGGGAGAAGATTCAAAGACATGCACTAGCGGCAGTGGGTAATTGACTGATCGGCCTTCCGCTTGGGCTTGGGTGAGAAAGAATAGTACAAGATGGGATTGATCGGGAAGGAAGAGGAACGGAACACTATCTCCTCCCACAGAACTATCATCCACCCACAACCACTAATCTAAAAAACCCGGGTGGGAGGGAGCAACCCCACCGACCATATATTCCTGGCGGGTCGGGGGGAAAAGAGTTTGCCTTGGGAGGGAGCAACCCCACCAACCATATATTCCTGGCGGGTGGGGGGGAAAAGAGGCGCCTTCCCTTTTGGGGTATTTCAAGTGCTTTGATGTTTTCAATTTTGTCTTTTGTGAAAAGTCAACAGACAGAGAAAGTCAAGGAGAAAATATTTCATGTTTAAAAGATCCCAATGGCATCCTTTGAGCCAAAAGGAATATTCCTAAAGATATTTTGAAGAGCGGTTGGGAAATGCTTTCCACCATTGATTTTGTAAGTTTGAATTAGAACCATTGATTGGTTTTTTGTAACCATAGCAGAAAGGGATTCAAATCTATATAAGGAACCCTGCTACTTATATTTTAGTTACACAGGGATTCATAGCATTTAGCCTAAGACTGTAATTAGCAACTTTACTGCAAAAGGAAGTGATTCTTAAGTGAATACTTTGAGCATTAGTGATTTAGAGAGGAGGTCGCTTGTGTTTGCATAAAGGAGCAAGTGGAATGTCCTGCCTCCTTCATGCATCTGTAAAGACGTTTTTGAGTTTTAGTAATTTTGATCAATCCAATAAAAGTCATAGTTACATTGTAAATTCAAAATGACTATGTATCAAATGAATGCAAACCTCAAAATTCTGCATCTGATCTAGAGTGTTTTATGATTCAGGCATTTGTTTGATGTATTTCTCTTTAAAAGATACATTCATAAAAATGCCCAGGATTTACATAAAGGAATTTAATTGTTGTTGAATTGTTCAGGATCATTTAAGCTTGTCATACGTGGATAGCATAACATTCTATCCTGTCTAAAATAGAGTTTCTAACCCTATCTTCTCTAACTTTTCTCCAAAAAATCTTTAAATAATTAGCATGCACGCAGTTATCTAAAGGAAATTGCTATTGATTTGCATAAATAATGGTGAATTATAAAGATCTTCGTAGTTTTCATATAAATTTGAGGTACAAAGTGAGTTTTATCTATATTCATGTAAAGCTTTGTAAGTGAGTAATAAATACATGCAAAGAGATGTTTACTTTGGTGAAATTTGAGATTATTTGCATACAATAAACCAGTCTAGTCATTACAAGATACTTAAGTCATGTAAGGCCCCTTAAAACAAAACAACTTCGCATAGAACCCTGAGTGAATTCAACACAACCATGACCTGGTTAACGTAGACTTGGAATTGAGAAGTATTTCCAATAGTTCTCTACATTCTTCAAGATAAGCTAAGATTCTTTGTGAATTTTATCTCTGTTATGCTTAATAAAACCAACATCAATAGTTTTTGGCACTAGGAGGGCCTGATAAGATTTGAGGTCAATTTTGTACAAGCTGGGTAACAATACAAATCAAGTGACCAGGTCTAGGTCCAATATAGGTGACATCTTCACAAAATTACCAGATAGACGACAGAATAAGAGTCCCTTGATTTGGACTTCTACAGTAGTGCAGATAGGAAGTTCATCGAGTACTCCTCCAAGATCACCATTGAGTATATCGAACATAGTAATCCCTGACGGTTCTGCATTCAGGTCGTTGAATCTTGGTTTGGGTACACCTAGAGGTCCAAGTCCTCCTAGAAGTCCTAGCCCTCCTAGAAATCCAAGTCCTCCTAGAAGTCCTAGTCCACCTAAAGGTCCAGCTATGGCATACTTCAATGTTAATTCTCCTATACAGTTCACTAATTATCATGAGATGCCTAAGAATCTCAAGAAAATTTGTCTTAAGTATCAGTTACATCAAGATCTTGAGGATCATATCCAAATTTTCAAAGAGGCTTGCTTTAGAGCAAGATTAGAGCATGAAGATGTAGTTTGCAGGTTGTTTCTGTTCACTTTCAACGAGCAGGCTTCCAATTAGTATGTAAATTTGCCAAATAGTCACATTGCCACCTAGGAACTAATGGAAGAAGCATTCTTATCTATGTTTAGAGGTCCAGTGGAACCATCATCTTTGTATCGTAAGTTGGTAGGAATCAAAAGAGGCGAAGGTAAACTCATAAACAACTTTAATCCATGATTCCAAAAACTATACTCAAAGTTAGTTGATCCTTATACTGTGACTCCTAAGGCAATCTTAGCGATGTATTATGATGCTTTAGATCCATTGGCCACAATGTTTGTGAAGAGACAACCTGATGTAGATTCTGTGTTAAAAGCTTATAAGGAAGTAGTGAAAATCAACCAAGAAATGAGACAAACAACTTATAGTCCTTTTGTGAGTGTAGGGAATATTGTAGTCCCAAACCAAGTGCAACCATGGAATGGTGTTCCTATGCATCATACTCCATTGTTAAATCTAGTGCCTACCTACACACCAGTATACAACCTTGTCCCTACTTAGGCCATAGTTCCATACATAGGTAGTGGTACTAGTAATAACCAGGCCAATGGTCAATCGTTCTTTCAGCCACCTCAGGATACATACGTGGCTAAGACACAAGAGGATAGGAAGAGATGAAAGAAATTACTGCACACTTAAGAAGGTTAACAACTGAGGTGACTTGGTTGAGGAATGACAATTTTTATGGCAGAAATCCTCAGAGTTAAAATTATAATCAAAATCATAATCAAAGTTAGAGTCACAATCAAAATTAGAATCAAAACCAATGACAAGGATCACAAAATAGAGGGCATAATGGAGATAGTAAAGCTTGGGGAAGTGATAATAGAAATCCAAATCAACCTAAGCCTCCCATAATATGGAACACAAGACCAAATAATGGCACTCTGGCTTCTCCATTTGAGAATCCAAATAATCAAGAGTCTAAACAGCCTACTAGAGTACAGATGGCTAATGTAGCACTAAAAAATTGGTGTAGGATTCATAATACTAGCACACATGCTAAGCTTGACTGCCCACAGTTTCATTTAGTGGCTAGTATCTTTATTGTAGAGGTACAAGCCCCTACATTTGAGTTCCTGATTCCTAAGGGAAATGAGATAGTACCTTCAGGGTTTGAGTCTGCTATGGTGTTAGAGAGTTTTACATTCTCAATCAAAGAAGAAGAAAATCAAATAGTAGAAGATGAACCATATTATTGTGAAATCTTATATCCAGAATTAGCCTTAGTGCTAGAAACCTTCTAGTTTCCCTTTGAAACTAAAAATGAGGTGTTGTGTGAACTAGATGAGGTACAAGCCTTTCAACAGTCTAATAGGAATCATACCTATAATTTGAGTAATAGCAAACCAGGGGGTCCTTTTACTACCTCCACACCTCCAAATAACTTCAACACTCCACCTGATCAGCATACAAGTAATAACCTAGTGCCTCCTAAAGCTAGTCATTAGGGGGTTGGTGTTTCTACAACATCAAAGGTTTAGATAGGAAAGACAAATTCTAATGAGGCTTCAAAACTAATGAACTACTTGTCTGAAGAAATTAAAAAGATAAAGGTTAATGTACCTTTATATGAGTTATTGAGGAGTCCAAGGGCACGAAATGCATTCATAAAATCCCTAGATGAGTCAGGACCTAAATATAATCTAGTAAGTTTAGATAATCATGGTAAAGATACATAGACCAAAGATAAAGTTAAGAATGTTGAACAACCTACAAGCACTAACATAGTAATGTACACAGAGAAGAAGGAATCTCCTCCTTTTCTGCTAACCTTGAGGATTTTCAGGAAAAATTTACATAATTGTATGGTTGATTCAAGAGCTTCAGCTAATGTCATGCCATTAGGGATATGCAAAACTTTAGGACTTACCCCTACAGAGTCTACCAAGGTTGTTACACAATTAGATAAATTTGAGGTCAATGTGGTAGGTGAACTGATGCATATTCAAATGCAATTGGCTTATGATCCTAGAGTAAATCAGTACATCGACATTTAGGTTGTTGATATTCTAGTCAATTATGGTATGTTATTGAGTAGAGATTGGTCTAAAACTTTAAACGGATATATGGTGACAAACTTCTCTCACATGTAGTTTCCTTGGAGGGCATCCCAAACCAAATTAGAATTGAGGTTGAACCTAGAATGAAACATATGATCACAGAGTACAATAGGACAAATGAGGTACTGTATGCTTCGGTTGAGCCCGGTGTCTATAGGGTTTCAAATAGAGGAGTCCAAATAGAGGAAATTTTGGCTTTTGACATTGGATCAAAACCTATTAATAGTGGAACAAATGTGTTTGTTG
This sequence comes from Cunninghamia lanceolata, assembly GCA_027924645.1. Lineage (NCBI taxonomy): Eukaryota > Viridiplantae > Streptophyta > Pinopsida > Cupressales > Cupressaceae > Cunninghamia > Cunninghamia lanceolata. The sequence goes on along the minus strand of BSBN01000371.1, from coordinate 3,441,032 downwards.
ATTCTGATCATGGTTCTTCTGATGAAGAAGATAATGCAGTGAGTAACTTTGATCAAATCATAAGACAAGAAATGGAGAAATGCATCCAACAAGAAGTCCCTATCTAATGTGGTTTGTATAGGAATTGGTGTAGAGTGCATAAGACCACTCAGTCTGAAGAGAACTGTGGAATGTGGAGAGACATAATTGAATATCAGCACAGGAAATGTGTGGAATTAATGGGGAAACAAAAGGAAAGGGTGTCCTTAGTGAGCCTAAGTTGCATTTCCATGAGGATGCCAACAATTTGCTAAAGAATCCAAGTGAGGATGTGGAAACAAAAGGCATCAATCATTCTGAATTTCATAAACAGATAGAGAGTACAATGATACCTACAAGTCAGGAAAAGATACATGAGAATATGAATGCTCCTATGAAACGTGAGGTAAGTAAAATAATTTATGTTAAAACAAAGAGTCCAGGTCATAAAAACAAAAGTAACACGTGGACTTTAAAATGCGATGGATCGAAATCCAAACAGGGGGCAGGAGTAGGAGTTGAACTTATAGAGATTCAAATGGTAAATTTTTTTTGGCAGCATATAGACTCCAATTTTTATGCACCAATAACGTAGTAAAGTATGAAGCTCTGATCTATGGGTTAGTGATGGCCATAAAGAAAAAGGTGAAAGTGCTCAAGGTATTTTCTAATTCTGAGCTGGTAGTTAGACAAGTTAGGAGCTTGTATGCATGTAATTTCAAAAAAATGGTTAGTTACAGGCATAGGGTATGGGATCTGATTGAATCTTTTGATGCTTTTAATATTAAACATATCCCTAGGGAATTGAATCGGTGACTAGATGCCTTAGTAGTTGCTGCTAGTTCTTTAGAACCCCTAACTTTGTCAGGTCTAAAATGATTTGTTGTAGAGTTGGTAAATGTACCAAGTATACCAGACAATGTGACGCATTTCCAAGTGTTTGAAGGTGATCAACAGATTGTAGATTTTATCACCAGTCATGATGTGTTCGAAACACAAATTATTGATGAACAAGATAGACCAGATGTATCTTGGCATGAAGAAGATATAGTGGACTTGAAAAGTAATTTCCTTCCCAAGGGAGTGATAGAATTAGAGAAGATCTTTGACTTTGATGGAGTGGTTAGACAAAAGGATCTTCCTAAAACTGAAGGAGGTAAGTGTTATCCTTTCAACTTAGGGATAGAGCAAAATCCTCAGAATGTATTAATTGGAAAAACTTGCTCTAATGAATTAAAGAAAGAAATTGTAGAAGTATTGAAAGAATATAAACATGTGATTGCTTGGACTTATGAAGATCTGAAAACATATGATACTTCTGTTTAGGGTAAAATTTGGATTGCTTAATGTTTTAGTTGTTAGATGTTTGAATCCTCCTTTCACCCTTAACATTCAAGGATCTAGGGTCGAGTGGTAATGCACTATCATACCCTAGGTCGCTGTGAGATGTAGGGAAACTTGGCTTAGGGTGTTTAATTATCAATTTTCCTTCTCTTATGCTTAATTGACCATTAAAACCCTAATTATGCAAATACGGTAATAAACTGACGAATAACGGAAAAGGCTCTTGCAAAGGGATGTAAAATGTCAAATCATAGAGTACCTATTTTTGGGGTTCTGAGGCAGAAAATTCAAGGACAAAAGAACAGGTGCCCAAGTCCAAGGCCCTAGTTTTTGTCGAGATCTGGAAACTCAGTCTGCAGCTCTTTCCTATTGTTCCAGAGATTTTCCTGTCACAGAAGTTGGAGGACTAATGAGCGGGTTCCCAAGTCCAGGGGGTAGATTTTCTTCCTGTTCTGCAATTCTGACACTTTAAGATGTCTTCCTGCAACTTCACTTTGTCTAGCTCCTCAACCTATAACCTGCAACCATGAAAACTTTGGGAGGGGGTTGTGGTGTTTAGAGGCTTGCCTCAGTCAAGCCCTGAAGGACACTTAAGTCTTCGAACACCGTTGTCAGATAGAGAGTGCGTGCCCTTGTGAGGCAGAGGCAAAAATTAAAGGAAATGATGACAAAAACACAATATAATGTTACCTTGTAGTGAAGATCTCATGGGAGGAAGATGTTCTTCATTCTATGAGGAAATGGATGCTCAAATATGCAAATACAAACACATAAACCACACAAATCTGCTCTTGCAACACAATGAAATCTTTGAATCACCTTGAGAATGCCTAAAGTTCACAATTGCCATCTAGTTTACAAATGAATGCCTAAACATGCTTTTATATGCAACTACAAACACTCTCGCCAAGATTTCTTAAATTCAAACTTACCGTGTCGGCATAGGACCCAAATAATGGTCACAAGCCGACACCCAAAAATTGGGACTGCCCCAAAATAGGGTAGGACTAGGGCGCGAGCGCGCAAGTCCTCCCCCTATTTTGGGCAGGGTCTAGCTCAAGGGGTCCTCCTAGGTCCCATCTGTCATGTTTCCTAGGGCTCATTCCATCAAGATGCCAAATTATGAAGTAAGATGTCCTAAATGCATGCAAAAGACCTGAGAGCTAAACCTTATGAGGGAAAAGCCCCCAAGGGGACATTTTCTGACATTACATTTAGCCCCCACTTTAATGTATGTATAAACGCAAGGTCAATACATGCTTAAAGTACGGTAAACAAACACACCAAGCACTGATAAGACACACCAATCACATAGAAGATAGTAACAGGCACGCAAAATACGGAGAAGACAGTTATAGTCACGTAGAACACAGAGAAGATAGTAAATGCAAAGAAGACACATTGATGCATGGAAGACAGGCATGATTTCTTTTCTTTTCTTTTTCTCATATATATGAAATGCAGATGCAAGTACTAGAATGTAAACAAACCTCCCATAATGCAGGAAGCACTCATCGCGCTGGTCTTTATACTGCATATATGGGGCAACACACACACAAGACACACAAAACCTCCCAAAATGCAGGAAGCACTCATCGAGCTAGTCTTTAGACTGCATATGAGGCAACAAACATGCCAAACAAAGAAAGCACGCCAAACACACACACTTGAAGACACGAAGAAAACACAACAGACAAGTGATGGAGTGTACCTATTTCTAGGTCCAACACCATCTCAGGCACATTACAGGCACACACTGACGATTGCGCTTCGCCACAACAATCGCCAAAAACACGCTTAAGGGTTGAGTTAGTCACAGAACTGCTCCCTGCCTCTGCAGAGGACTTTTGAAAATGACAAGATGATGCAATCTGCTATAAGCAATACACCATCCCCGCCTCCATAGAGGGCTTAAAATAGAAAAGGATATACATGATATCCCGCCTCCACAGAGGGCTTACATGATTGATTGATTGATTGCAAACAAACTCAGGATGTAGGAAGCAATCATCGAGCTAGTCTTTAAACTACATTTGAGGACAAGCACATTGCTAACATCTATAACAAACAGCTTACCTTATATATGCCCCCGCCTTAAGGTGGTTGGTATCGTGTATCGATATCAAGCACGTTAAGGTAGGAAGAAAACACATAAGGGAACACTGACTTTTGCAAAGCCCATGCCCCCCGGAGGTGACATGTACTTTATGATCATCAAATGTTCCCACAAACACATCCCTGCAAGAAACATGTTAGTGTCTACAACATCATGATAAACAACAACATCAATGCATATGATTAACCACACAAAGAGCCAAGGTTATACAATAAATTCAGAGTTCGAGGATAACCATGGGGCTATATCACGAAGCTCTCCAAATCAAGTACTGCCAAGGCTAGATTCAAAGACAAACAAAGGTGCATAGAGTAGCAGTATTGTTAAGGTTTGTAAATGTAATAGAAACATCATCAAATTCACTACATGGAAAGCACAAGTGCTTCCACTAGCCAAGCATCAGACAATTTATACAACCCCATCGTCATATTAGGAACTAAGTCCATTTTTTATTGCTCTCGAAAGGGACAGTAGATCCGCATTAGTATAAATGTTTTTTGTCATCCGCTTGCTAGATAGAAACACTAGAGGAAGGGAAACAATAAATAAGAGAGGAGAAACAAGTGTCTTAGGGACAGTCATGTAGGAGGGTGCCCCCAAGTCACCAACTGCAACACTATGTCCATAAGACACAACACACAACAATGAAATCAGAGAGAGGCAATATAGAAGAATGATAATACAAATAGAAGAAGGTCACAACAGAGGCGGTCTCCTGGTATCCTGGACCTTATGGGAGAATCCGAGGTCATCCCAAGAGGCCTAAACAACACATAACACATCACGGGGGAAGCACATCACGAGAGAGATAAAGGGTTAGAGATACTTATATGTAGGATCTTTCAATCTAACCTTTGTCAACAATTAAATCAATGTCATTTTTCCATGGGTTAGGTGAATTCTCAACTACTTCTATTAAAATAATTATTGCATCATAGTTCATATAGTCATCTTCAACCTCATAAGGTTCATTAAGATAGTTTTCATGTTCACCACTCTCAATGTATTGTGTTAAATCTTCTACTACACTCGGGTATGTATCCATGAGAGATGTGTAATTATCTAAGTCATATCGATGCATGAAATTAAATTGTATGATATGCATTAATCCTTGAACAACATCAATACCATCTTGTCTATCTTTTATTAATTTTCTTATGTTGTGAATCACGGGTATAGCTTCTTCAGCTATCCTCTCGATTTGCATATATTCTTGGAATTCAATTAGGTCTTTATCAAGTTTGTTTCTTTGCTCCTTAGTTACATATATTATCTCATCAATAGGATTCTCAACATCATGAGAGATTTGTTCTTCTACTATAGTTGTAGGAAGCATGATGTCTTGTAAAGGTTGTGTTTTTTCTATTGTGTCGTTGATTTCATTATTTTGGACCAACATACCCTCATGGGAAGAAGCATTTTTGAAAGAATGATTAGAGGACAAGTTTATGTCATCATCACATGGAGCAGGTATTGAATGCATGGGAGAAGTTCTATCACCATCATATTTTTCGTTGCTACTCATGGAGAAGAACTCAGTTAAGCTTTCTAATGTCTTAGGATGTTCACTCATGAGGGTTAAAAAATGGTCAAAATCAAGATCTTTGATAAATGCATACAAAGATACCATTGAAAAATGACATGAAGGTGCCATTTCAATATAAGATCAGATTTTGAAAAGTTGTTCCAAATTTATGCAAAAGACAAATGCAAAACTGTATGCAAAGATGGCCTAAAATGCTTGATTTTTGTACCTTGTCAATGCAAATATGTGAAAGCAAAGGGTGTTGTAAGGATTTTTATCAGGGGCAGCAAATTATATGTCTGATATCAGTCCAAAACAGCAATAAGATCCTTCACAACACACTCTTGATGCGAATCTAAGATAATGTCAAGCAAAATATAGTGAAAATATGTCAAAATAGACACTTTTTTCACCAAATCTTGATGCAAAAGAGCATGACAAAGGGTGTTGTGAGGAAAATGATGATGGACAACAAAGTATATTAGTAACAACAGCCACTTAATGCTAAAATATCTGTAACAACACACTTGTAGTGCCACTTAAAGTCAAACCCTAGTGAAAATGTAGAAAAAAATCAGCTATTTTTCATGATTTTTCAACTCCAAGACCTAGAAAAAGGGGTGTTGTAATGAATTTTAGTAGGTACAACAAATAAAAACAATGATATCAGTCACCTCAATCCATAAAATTTGTCACAACACACTTGGAGTGCAAACTAGGCCAAACCCTAGGGCAAAAATAGCAAAAATGTGTAATTTTTCACCAAATTTTCAATACCAGAGCCCGATAAAAGGGTGTTGTGAATATTTTTAGGAGGGGTAGAAAATAAATACCCTGATATCAACCAAGTAATGCAAAAATATTCTTCACAACACGCCAATGGTGCAAATTTAGAGAGTCGATAAGGCCAAATTTAATGAAAATTGGTGTTTTTCAAGCCCTGGGTTTTGAGATCTTGACACAAAATGCTATATGAATGTTTATAAGTCTAATTTATGATGGAAATGAAATAATCTTAGATCTGAAAATGAATTTCAGCCTTAATATGCAAAATGTTAATGCAAATCTAATGAAAAGACATGAAAATTGCTAGTTTTTTGTTAAAATTTTCTATGCAAAAATACAAATATTTTAAATCTAAATGCAACTTTACACAAAAATGCAAGACTACATCCAAATTCTAACTTGAATGAGCCTCTAAAATAAGTAGAAAAATCTGAAAGAAAATTTTGCCTACTAACCCTAGATTTTGTAATTACTAAGTTTAATGAGAATTGTCAAAAATTTCTACAAAACCCTAGCAATTAAATGATGAAAATGTAATAAAAATTTATAAATTTTTGTATTTTTGTATAGTTTATATCAGATCTGATGCAAAAATCATGAATTAGGGAAATTTAGAAAGAATCGATACAAATTAGTAAGCCAAACAATGCAATTTTTTTGAAATTTTCAAAATTTTCAATTTTTTTAAAATTTTTCTCAATGCAATAAAATGAATGACTATATGAATGAATGAAATCAATCCAAATCTAAAGACAAACACTTAGAAAGTTGCAATTAAGTCCAAAAAACACAGGTTCATCAAAACGTTTAGGGTAAAATTTGGATTGCTTAATGTTTTAGTTGTTAGATGTTTGAATCCTCCTTTCACCCTTAACATTCAAGGATCTAGGGTTGAGTGGCAATGCACTATCATACCCTAGGTCATTGTGAGATGTAGGGAAACTTGGATTAGGGTGTTTAATTATCAATTTTTCTTCTCTTATGCTCAATTGACCATTAAAACCCTAATTATGCAAATACGGCAATAAATTGACGAATAACAGAAAAAACTCTTGCAGAGGGATGTAAAATGTCAAACCATAGAGTACTTATTTTCGGGGTTCTGATGCCAAAAAGTCAGGGACAAAAGAGCAGGCGCCCAAATCTAAGGCCCTAGTTTCTGTCGAGATCTGGAAACTCAGTCTGCAACTCTTTCCTATTGTTCCAAAGTTTTTTTCTGTCACAGAAGTTGGAGGACTAATGAGCAGGTACCCAAGCCCAAGGGGCAGATTTTTTTCCTATTCTGCAATTCTGACACTCCAAGATGTCTTCCTGCAACTTGACTTTGTCCAGCTCCTCAACTTGTAACCTGCAACCATGAAAACTTTGGGAGGGGGTTGTGGTGTTTAGAGGCTTGCCTCAGTCAAGCCCTAGAGGACACTTAAGTCTCTGAACACCGTTGTCAGATAGAGAGTGCATGCCCTTAAAACCAAAGGAAATGATGATGAAAACACAATGTAATGTTACCTTGTAGTGAAGATCTCATGGGAGGAAGACTCAAATCTGCAAATACAAACACATAAACCACAAATCTTCTCTTGCAACACAATGAAAGCCTTGAATCACCTTGAGAATGCTTAAAGTTCACAATTTCCATCTAGTTTACAAATGAATGCCTAAACATGTTTTTATATGCAACTACAAACAATCCTGCCAAGATTTCGTAAATTCAAACTTACCATGTTGGCATAGGACCCAAATAATGGTCACAAGCTGACACCCAAAAATTGGGACTGCCCCAAAATAGGGCAGGACTAGGGTGCGGGCACCCAAGTCCTCCCCCCCTATTTTGGGAAGGGTCTAACTCAAGGGGTCCTCCTAGGTCCCATTTGTCATGTTACCTAGGGCTCATTCCATCGGGATGCCAAATTATGAAGATGTCCTAAATGCATGCAAAAGACCTGGGAGCTAAACCTTATGAGGGAAAAGCCCCCAAGGGGATATTTTCCGACGTTACAACTTCTATCATAACACACGTGATTCCATTAAGGCCAGAGGTGAAACCATTTAGACAGAAACAAAGGCCAATGAACACTATATTAGAGCCCCTAATTTTTGAAGAGGTTAAAAAATTATTGTCTGCAAGGATAATTTTTCCAGTAAGACATTCTACAGGGGTAACTAACTTAGTACCTATAAGAAAGAAAAATGGAGACATTAGACTCTGTGTTGATTTTAGAAATCTTAATAAGGCATCCAAAAAAGATAATTACCCATTGCCTCCATTAGATGAAGTCTTACAAGTAGTGAATGGAGCTAAAATGATGTCCTTCCTTGATGGATTTTCTGGTTATAAACAGGTTTTGGTAGACAAGGAGGATAGGTTAAAGACCATATTCACATTTAAATGGGGTAATTATGCATATAGAAGAATGTCATTTGGCCTAATCAATGCAGGTGCTACATTTCAGAGAGCTATGGATATTGCATTTCAAGGGTTAACAAGTAAATGCATTGTGATTTACATGGATGATCTAACTGTGTTTTCTAAGGAAATGTCTACTCATGCAGATGACTTAAGGAAAGTGCTAAAACGATGCAAGAGGTATGGAATTTCTCTAAAACCAAAGAAGTGTTCATTTGGTGTAACTTAGGGTAAGTTACTGGGACATATTATTTCTAAAAATAGAATCTCTATTGATTCAGATAGAGTGGAAGGGATTAACAAGTTACAATTGTCAAGCAGTAAGAAAGAATTGAAATCATTTATTGGCAAAATTAATTTTGTTAGGAAATTCATTACTGGATTTGTAGAAATTGTGCAACCATTAAATGCTATGTTGAAAAAGGATGCCAAGATAGAATGGACACCAATGGCTAAAGCAGCATTTGGAGACATCAAAGCAGCTATTTTTGATGCTTTAGTACTAGCTAATCCAAATTACACTAAACCCTTTTATATTTACTCTTTTGCATCTGAACATTCATGTGCAGCAACTTTAACACAAAAAGGAGAAGAGAATGAAGAAAAGCCAATGCTCAGTTGAAATACTTGAATACTGAAAGGCAGGCTTTTGCATTCATAAGGGCAGTAAAGAAATTCAGACATTATATTATGAGAAGTTAGATCAAAGCTATAGTACCTGATGCAGCAGTAAAGATGCTACTAATGCAGAATGAACCTAAAGAGAAAAGGGCTAAATGGACAACAATTTTGTAGGAGTTTGATATGGAGATCATTCCCATGAAGTTAGTTAGAGGGCAGTCCTTGGTACAAACCATAGCCAATACTGATCCTAACTTGATAAAACAACAGTATGTGTTGAATACCAGTAATACACCAGGATGGTATGATGACCTTACTACATTTCTAATATCATGAAAATACCCTAATTGGATGAAATCTTCTCAAAGGAGAGCCCTGAAAGTTAAACCTCAGAGGTATATGGTACAAGGAGGCTTGTTATTCAAGAAAAATCATGAAGGGATATACTTAAGATGTTTGAATAGAGATGAAGTAGACAAAGTGTTGCTAAAACTTCATGACAAATATGGGACAACACATGGTTCTCATCTAGCGACAAAACATAAGATTTTAAGGTCAGATTACTATTGGCCCACCATATTCAAAGATACAAAAGATCACATCAGAAGTTATCATACATGCCAGACAACAACAGATAAAGGGAGATACCAGACACATCCATTGCAACTAGTTATAGAGTCTAGACCATTTGCACAATGGGGACTTGACTTTATTGGAGTTATTAATTCTCCATCATCAGATGGACACAAATTCATTTTGACGATGACAGATTACTATACACGGTGGACAAAGGCAACATGTTGTAAATTTTCCACTACTAAAGTTGTCATCAAGTTTTTAGAAGAACATCATCACTAGGTTTGGAGCACCTTATTCTCTCGTATGTGATAATGGCCCTACTTTCTCTTCTTTAAATTTTTCTAAGTGGGCATTTGAATATGGAATTGTTCTTAAATTTTCATCCAATTATTATCCTTAGGGTAATGGATTAGCATAATCAACTAATAAAATCTTGTTGGATATCATTAAAAAGTTGATTGCTAAAAATCCTAAAGAATGGAATACAATGTTGAAATATGCATTATGGGTAGATAGAACAAAAGTCAAGGCAGCATTAGGGAATGCTCCTTATCACTTAGTATATGGGACTGATCCCATACTCCCAGTTAATTTGAGAATTCCTACATGGAAGTTTGCAAATGAATATCTAGGTTTTGATGACCATAGGGAGGCTAGGTTGGTCTAGTTATTACAGTTAGATGAGAAAAGAGACCAGGCCATTGACAAATTTGCAAAACATTAGGCCATTGTTAAAAGGTGGTTTGACAAAAGAGCTAAGGTTAAAATGTTCAAGATATCTGATTTGGTTTTATGTTGGGACAAAGCCCATGAAAAGAAAGGAAACCGTGGTAAATTTGATAAATTGTGATTAGGTCCACTACAAGTTTCAGAGATCATAGGAGATAATACATTTAGGCTTAAAACTTTAACTGGCGAAGACGTACCATTACATGTTAATGGTCAGCACCTTAAAAATTATTTTCAAGCCTAGAATGTGAGTTAACCCTACTGTGTACCATATTGTAAACGTTGTATAGTCTTGTTGCGCTTTGTTTGTTTTGTTTATTTTGGTTTTGTTTGGTTTGGGTTGTTTTGTTGGTTTGTTATGTTTTTGTTTGCTAGGGTCTTTATTTCGATTCAGAGTATGTAGGGGCAGACAAGCAACCACTAAAAATAGTAAAATTTGGAAAATTCAGATAAATCATTTGAAATTTATACATAGCTTGTGAACTTTCATAGATGTGGAATGTTTATTTTGTGAAGGATTTTATTCAATATCTATAGCATGAAGCATTCAAAGAGTCATATAACTACAAATATTAAGATTCTTTGAATTAAAGTGGGAGGTGGTAGATGTTTGCATTAAGTGAAAAATCTAAAGGTTGGCCTTTGCTACCACTATAATTCCCAGCCTTATACAACAGATCCTATTACTATGCGAATAATGAGCTGAAATGATATACTTTATATACAAACAATGTATATATTTACACCAAAAAAAATTCAATAAAACAGAGAATTTATTCTCTTAAGGTCATCTAGATAACTCTACCGGGGCTATGGACGTCTGCTGGCAGTGGGGCTCTATCTAGGGGAATTATAGGTGATAACCTTGTCAGGGCTATGGACGCCTGCTGGCAGCAAAGCTCTATCCAGGTTTGGCTTAAAAGGTTAAACCCAACTATGTAGGTTAATACAAACGTTTATTGATTGCTTACTTTGCCAAAGGAGTGAATGAATCAATTGCACACACCTTAATTCTTTCAAAAAGTTCATGTACATTGTTGAATACATTCAGTCTATGATGGATACCATTCTTACATATGAGAAAGTTGGAAATTATGATTTTATTTCATTTTGTTTCTTTAATTGTTTGAATTTGGTTGTTTTATTTGGTTGCTAGTTGTTGTGATGTTCACAACATGCCCCATTTTACCCTCTAGCAAAATGAGGACCTTGTTTACTTTTGCTTTCTTGTGGTTTGGTCCTGCTTGGTGGTAAAAGGGATAAGGTACTTGGTACTGGAAATACTAGAAAAATTAAAATGCATAATAGAGAGAAACATGGGTTACTAGTGAATTATGCATGAAAAATGATTTAGGGTTGTTCTTTGAATTAACTTGAAATTCCTGGTATTGCATGAAATAGGGCGGTTTTAGTGAAAGTGAAGTATTTAATCAAATTTGTATTTCGTGTACAAATTTATTTGCATATGAGATGCTAATGTTGTCATATTGTGGTACAATTGAGTTTTTGTATCATGTCTTTTTGCATGGGTATCTTGAATGCTTAAACTTAAATATGCAAATATGGACCTGATTAGGTTCTGAGGTGAATTGAATAGGCATTGGATTCCGTGATTATATTTGTGTATTGTATTGTATGTCTAAACTCGTGCATTCAATATACAAATAAGGTAATGTACATGACTGAACCCGAAAGGAATATATAATCTGGATTATAAAAGTCAAAATCTGAACAAATGTTATATGGTATACCTGTATGTATATTAGTTTGTATCTAAAATATAGGTACAATCTCGAGTAAAAGCAATTAAAGTTGGTGGGGCTCACAGGTGTATTATCATAAGATGTATCCAATATACAAGGGGTAATATTCATAAGCGAAGATACAAAGGCAGACCCAATGGTAATTCAAATGTGGTTCATAACAAACTGAGGTCCGCACTATTTGTATGTATGTTATGTTGTATGTACTATGCAAATGCGATATACAAAAGGCAAAGATACAATGCTGGAGTTAACATAGTCAAAACTAGTTGATACATCCTTCAAATCTGTGCTTGTATGTTTGAATGTATACATTGCAAAATACAAAAGTTAGATACAAGGCATGACGTGAAATTAAATACAATATGTTTCATAAACCTGCTAGGGTCTGAGTTTCTATGCTTGGACAATTGTATAAAATATACATAGGAATATACAAAATTTGATATACAAAATTTTGAACGGTAAAATATGTATGCATGATATACAAAGTAAGGTGCAGGAATTAACATATACAAAGTTCAAAATATGAATTAAATGAAAATTTAGACACATAATGAACCATATGCATTAATTGCAGCATTCAATGCGCATCTATGACTAGAAACTTAGAATTTGAAAAGGTAAAAAGTGAAATTTGATTATGTTTAGTTTCATAATTGCATTCGAAGGTTAAACTTGCAGAGAATTTCACAAAGCTAGAGAAAAGGTGATTCAGGAGTTGAACAAAAATTCAAGAACGGTAACGGGGTGAGGTTTGAATGGTAAATTTTGTTGACATTATTAAGGTCAAACTAGTTGTGGATACAGGTATGTACCTCAAATGCCATTGAAATTCAGTCAAATAAAATGGGGATTAGTTACAGTAATTTTAATTAAGAAAATAATGTAAGGTAGTGCACATTATTGTAGTTAATTATAGGAAATGATTTGATATTGTTAAAATTCTGTAAATTCCAAATAGAGAAAATGACAAAAAAACCCTAGGGTAACTGTTAAAAGAGTAAAAATCCGTGGTGAAACCCTAGGATTGTGCGCAAATGAGAGGGTAAAATGTATAAATTTTCTTGATAGGATGGCACCTAATCAAAAGAAGGTGGATACCAAGTCAGCTGGTGACAAATAGAAGGTTAAAAAGGAAAGGAAACCAAAGAAAGAAGCGGTTAGGGAAGAATTACTGTTAGTCAGGGGATATTCATCTCTGATATATAGCACGGGGGGAACAATCACAGATACAAACATGGGTCAGTATGATTCAAAGGATGTGTTACAGAAAATCATGGCACCAGATTCCACTCCAGACATGAGAAATATTCGAAAAAAGGGGTTGTACAAGGATGTTGGTTTTCCATTGGCAATGGAGGCCAAAGATTTGATATTAGAGTGCATAAGCCGATATGATTTGAATACCAGGAGGGTAATGCACAATGGGTAGGGTGTTGCATATTTGTCCACGGAGGGAATAGCCAAAACATTTGGCTTGGAGATTCAAGATCAAATGATGGATGTTGATATAGATCACTATGCTGTGGATTTTACTAATAATGAGAAAGAGTGCAAAAGTGCAATTTTCTATGGATGGTATACAACAAAAAATAAACCAAAGGCTACAGTAAGAGTGCCAAAGAATTTATACAAGATTGATTTCAAGGAAGAAATACACATAATGATCACATTGTTGAGTAGGATGGTTGGGCTAAAAGATGCAACAAAGTTTGAGCCATGGATGTTCACCATCATTCAGTATATTAGAGAAAAGCCTTGAACAATTCACTGGGCTAGGGCTATCAATACTGCAATATATAAAAAAATAATGGCATTTAAGAAGAATAGACAATTCTATTTGTCTTCTTATGTGATTTATGCATGTGTATTTGAAATGCCACCATTAGCTAGGATTGATAGAGTGGGTACCCTGGGAAATGGCCCAGGCCAAAAATTGGTTTATGATCATTATAATGATCTATAGGAAGAGAATGCACTATGAAAGTATGCAAGAGTCAACGATGTATTCTATACTTACTTGGTAAGAGTTTTAATAGGAGATAAGGATAGAAGATTATCAGAGGAAGCAACAAGTGTCATAAGTGTCTTCAGCTCTTGGTATATCCAATTCCCTACCTTCACATACATAAGAACTGAGGGGTTTGAGGGAGAACCATTCAAGTTGCCAAGTTACCCTCCGGACAAATTAATTGTATTAGAATTCTCTAGGCATATTCTGAATGTGTTCAGAATGTATAAAAATAAGTTTGGCAGAGGAAACATCAAATTCCCTTGGGTACTTGGTAAATATTCATGTTATAATGAGGAGGTAGCTCAACAATCAGAGAAAGAGATGAGATACTATGGTTTTGAAGAATTTGACTTAGCCAGGCATTTTGACCCTTTGCATAGGATCCAAAAATACATTGATAATAAATTTATACACCAAGTCCATATTGAGGACTTTTGGTCAGATTGTGAGAATGAGAAAGACGTGAGAAAGAGGGCTCATCAAAGATTGAAATTAGAACAAATGAGAACCATGGGGGAAATTAGTGTACCCCAACAAATTAAAAAAGATGATGATAAGGTATTACATAAAAGCTACAAAAGCAAGGGACTGACACTATTGCCCATTAATGAACCAAATTGGGAAGAGCCAGAAGAGACATCCCTGGAGGTGATATCCAAGCCAGTTAATTTGTTTTCCGAGACATGGCTAAATGATAAGATGGAAGAGCTTAAGGATCAGGGTATTGTAGCCACATATCAACACTTGTGGATTCTTATGCTCTTGGTATCACAGTCGCAATTGCTTCAGGTACATTCATAGAAGCAGGCACATCAAGCCAAGAGGCTAATGCAGAATAGGTACAAGCACCAAGCGTTTCAGAGGAGCAAGGTCCATTGAAAGCTGTGATCATTGATACTCCAAAAGGGAAAGCTCAGGTACCTACTGTGATTATGGATGCTCCACAAGTAGGAATAAGAAAAGGGCCTGTATCCATTGACTCTACATATGAAGAGACAAGACAAGGCTACATAAAGGTCAAACAAGAATTAACTGAGGAGAAGCTGCAAGAGTCAAAAGCACAAGAAGTCAGAAAGGTGGGTGAAATTGTAAACATTGATAATGATAGTAGTGATGATGAAGAGGCACAACTTGGAGCAAATATAGGGGTAGAAAATGAAAAGGAGGAAGAAACATCAAAGAGCTCCCCTATACTGGAAGAACATAGTGCTCAGGTGTCTATGAAGAGGGCACAAACCCCAATGGAAAAAAGAGAAAATATACAAGAAGAATTGGATGCAGAAGACCCTTTTGGTCAACTTGTGTCACCATAAATTATCAAGAAGTGCAGGTTGTTTTACAATAGGTAGCAGAGGCAAAAAAAGAAGAGAAAACTACAGAGGAGCTTGATATATCTTCAAGTCAACCAACAAAGTCAGGCCAGGTAACCATGCCAGAGAATGTACACATTCAAACGGAGGTACCGACAAGGGCAACAATGTCATCAAGTATTTCTGATATTAATGTTTCAAGTGTTTGAAATATTAGTATTAAGCAAAGCAAATAAAAGGAGAGCTCAGAAGAGGAAGATACAGAGCAAGTTACTGGAGAAGATACAGAAGAGGAGGAAGAAGAAAAGGAGAATGAAGAAGAGGAGCCACAACAGCAAAACAATGCATCACCATCACCCTCACATTGGCCACCACCTCCAGATCAAAATCCTCCACCACAACAACCACTAGAACAATGACCATAGTAAAAACAACAACAAGAACAAATGGAGACAGAGAAACCTCAAGAAGAGGTGATAAATGAAAAAGGAGCAGAAACTAGCAAGGAAGCACCAACTTGGATGGGCTCAGAAGTCAGAAGAGAAAATACAGAAGTGTAGCTAGTCCCTATAGACATAAAGAGCTTATTGGATGGTCGCACCTCACAAAAAGAAAGAAGAAAAGCAAGGACCATGTTTGCTATAAAGAGAGGCCCATCTGGATCAAGATCTTTAGAGTTGGCCATTCCTCAGAAAGACAAAGCAAAAGGAGAAATGAGGTTGGAGGATTATCAATTGCTCAACATAGATCTTGGGTATGTGACTAGAGAATGACACATTGCAAAGTGGGAGGCTATGAACAAAGTGACCATTGAGATGATGAGGAAAGATAAGGATAAATTTGATTATTTGAAAGGACACATTGTCCAATTGTAGCAGTTCATTCAAGGAATGTTTGACCCTAATGTCAGTATGCCAAATTTACCTACAGAGTTGGTCATTTTATCAAAGGATCAAGTAAATGAAATGGAAAATAAGAAATTTGAGGAAAACATTTTTGAGGAGTGGCTCAGTGCATTCATTCAAAAGGGAGAGAGTACAGTAAGGTAGGCAATTACGAATTGGGCCATTGCCCTTGCAGAGAAAAATAATTGCAAATCAATATACATCATTGTCAATCCAAAGTGAAAGAAAACAATTATGAGTTGAAGCAGGTTGAGGCCATGAATGAGAGGGTTGAAGAATTGATAAAAGAGGGAATACTAACACCTCAGATGGCAAACCAAATACCAAAATATAGATTAGAGTTGAAATTTGAAGATGACATCTTAAAGGGTTGCATTGAGAATACTCAGGATTTCGAGGAAATTGTTGATTATATAATAAAGAAACACATGAAGATAATACAAAGACTTATTGGGCATGAGTGCCTAGAAATCCCAGTGTATGATGTGGGTATGGCAGTAAAAGAATTCAAAGCCATTTATCTACCTTTCCTCGAAAGTCCTGTAACTAATCTGAGTACAGAAATGATTGATTCCATTATGGAACTAAATGCTAGAATGAAGAAGTATTAGAAAAATAGAGAAGATGTAGAAAAGCAAACAAGGATGTTGAAAGAAAGAGTTGAATTACAACAATATACATGGATAGAAAGCCAAAGGAGTACTCATACTTCTATTGTAGCGGTGATAGCCAGGTATATAGAATACTTGAAGAAAAGGGGAGAAGATTCAAAGACAAGCACTAGCGGCAGTGGGTAATTCACATTTGGGGTATTTCAAGTGCTTTGATGTTTTCAATTTTGTCTTTTGTGAAAAGTCAGCAGACGAAGAAAGTCAAGGAGAAAATATTTCATTTTTAAAAGATCCCAATGGTATCCTTTGAGCCAAAAGGAATATTCCTAAAGATATTTTGAAGAGCGGTTGGGAAATGCTTTCCACCATTGATTTTGTAAGTTTGAATTAGAACCATTGATTGGTTTTTTGTAACCGTAGCAAAAAGGGATTCAAATCTATATAAGGAACCCTGCTACTTATATTTTAGTTACACAGGGATTCATAGTATTTAGCCTAAGACTGTAATTAGCAACTTTACTACAAAAGGAAGTGATTCTTAAGTGAATACTTTGAGCATTAGTGATTTAGAGAGGAGGTTTCCTGTGTCTGCATAAAGGAGTGTGTGGAATGTCCTACCTCCTTCATGCATTTGTAAAGACGTTTGTGAGTTTTAGTAATTTTGATCAATCCAATAAAAGTCATAGTTACATTGTAAATTCAAAATGACTTTACATATCAAATGAATGTAAACCTCAAAATTCTGCATCTAATCTAGGGTGTTTTCTGATTCATGCGTTTGTTTGTTATATTTCTCTTTAAAATATTGCAATTCTTTATGTATGTTCATGAAAATGCTTAGGATTTACATATAGGAATTTAATTGTTGTTGAATTGTTCAAAATCATTTAAGCTTGTCCTACGTGGATAGTAGAACATTCTATCATGTCTAAAATAGAGTTTCTAACCCTATCTTTTCTCCAAATAATCTTTAAATAATTAGCATGCACGCAGTTATCTAAAGGAAATTGCTATTGATTTGCATAAATACTAGTGAATTATAAAGATCTTAGCAGTTTTCATATAAATTTGATGTGCAAAGTGAGTTTTATCCATATTCATGTAAAGCTTTGTAAGAGAGTAATAAATACATGCAAAGAGATGTTTACTTTGGTGAAATTTGAGATTATTTGCATACAATAAACCAGTCTAGTCGTTACAAGATACTTAAGTCATGTAAGGCTCCTTAAAACAAAATAGCTTCACATAGAACCCTAAGTGAATTCAACACAAAGATGACTTGGTTAACGTAGAGTTGGAATTGAGAAGTATTTCCAATAGTTCTCTATATTCCTCAAGATAAGCTAAGATTCCTTGTGAATTTTATCTCTGTTATGCTGAATAAAACCAACATCATTAGATAGTATACCTATCTCAAATATAATGGAAGAGAAAACTTTTCATGATGTTGATGATACTATTGAGGTGGTAGGACACATATCGAATGACCAAATAGATAAACTTGATAAAGAGTTAGCCGATTTCCAAGCATTTATGGAAAATGAGAGGATAGTTGAAGAAGTTATTCTTGCAATTCATAACATAAGAGAATTGATAAAAGAAGGACAAGATGGTGTTAATGTGATCCGTGGTTTATTACATATTGTACAAACCAATATTATGCTAGTGACTAAATGTGCAAAAGTAATAAGTAACACTGTCACCATCTCATACGCAAGTATCAGTACCTATATCAACCACAAGAATATCTACATTTACATCAAATATTTTGACAACTAATGCAAATGCTTATAGCAACATCACCACTGGTATTGGAGTATCTAATGGCACTAATTCACAAAATTACGGAGTTGTCATATTCAACTATCAAAACCTTTCCCCTAAGGTGTCTTCATATCACTCTCAACCACCCATTCAATCCGCTTACTCTCAACCATTTTCCACCTATTGCTATGTCCAACCACCACCTAATTACTCACAACCTCTGCTTGTCACTACCCATGCTCAATCTCCTCCACACTTTGGTTCCAATTCCTCAACACAAACTGCATCTCCTAATGATGCCATTCTCAATCAACTTTTGTAAGGCATGACCTCTTTACAACAAAAAGTGACAAGCTTGTCAAATGCTTCACGACCTAATATACCAACTTACCATGCTCATAATCCCTTATCCTATGCAATCTTGAGAACTCCTATGCCTGAGAAGTTTGAAACTCCTTGCTTTGAAAAATATGGTGGAAAAGGTGATCCCAATACTAATGTGGCGGCGTTCACAACTATGTGTAGTGACTTTTACTTTGAAGAGGATTTGTTAGCAAAGCTTTTCCTGCGATCCCTCAAAGATACTGCTTTGGAATGGTTTTTCTCTTTGCCTCAGAATTCAATACATTCCTTTTCACAGTAAATTGATCAGTTTTTACATCATTTTCAAGCAAACATCGGACCCCAAGTCTCTCTGATTGATATGGTTCATTGCAAGCAAGGTTCGAAAGAGAAGTTGATTGAGTTTATTAGCCGGTATCAAGGACTTTATGCACAAATTCAATATCATATGAAAGAAGATGATGTTCAGAAGATATTTATAACAAATTTGTAGCCTAACATTTGTGATAAGATCCTCTTAATGAAGTATAACTCTTTTCAACACCTATGCACCACCCTTCATGACTATCAACTTTCTTCTAGTCAGTATGAAAATCAAAACTCATCAGCTCAAGTTGGTCAATCCGAGGGTGGACCATCACAAAACAACTTTAAGAGGAACAATAACAAGAGTTTTATCAAGGTTAATGGATTGAATAACTTTTCTCAAGTGTCTATTATCACTAATTCGAAGAAGGCACCGTATCAGCAAAGAAAGTTCACTCTGATATCTTAGTGCTATCATTCTATCATGAATCAAGCTCTAAGTAATAATCTCCTGAAGCTTCCCCTGATTAAACCAGTGGATCCTAACCGAATGCAAGGACCTTATTTCGATGCTAATGCCTTTTGTCACTATCATCAGACACAAGGACATGATACTGAATGATGTATGTGTCTTAAACATGAAATACAAGACCTCATTGACTCAAATGTTATATAGGTATTTGGTGTGAATGATAATGGGAATAAGTCAGTTGCTTTGCCGAATCAGAATTTACAAATCTTTACTAATCCTTTCCCTAAGCATACCGATAACAATTTGATGGAACAAAACACATTAGAGATAGAAGAGGACTATTTAGATTATGATGAGATAATTGCTACAATTGAAGTGGATAAAGAAAATACTCAAGTATCACCTCGTCCACGAGGAAGAGGTATCTACTCTGAAGTTCCTCCTCTGTTATCCCTTTAGGGATTAGGAAAGAATCAACATATACCAAAAAGACAAATGGACAAACTAAAGCAAGAGATTATGACAATAGAAAAGGTTGAAACACTACAAGATAGTCCTTACATCATTACGATAGACAGAACCAACAGAACAAGAGAAATAAAAGTTGGAAACGAGCAAGACAATTATCATTAGTTGGAAACTGTTGGCAAGAGACTCTGCAAGGCATGTTATGTGTTGTCATTGATGGCAACTACGTCCATTCCACACATCTGCAGTGTAATATCAGATCATACTGGAAGTCAATTCCAAGATTTGTCAAGTTCGGATAGACAACAACAAGGTATATGGTAGAGTTCAGTATTTTGGTCAGCGGATCTCTCCAATTAATCATTATGTGTTACGAATCTGAGGAAGTGTAGAGGAATGTCAGGACAATCTAAATCCAAGATTTCAGCGTCCAGTGACAAAGGGATTAAAAGTTATGAGCATCTAAGTACTGGGTCCTAATATGACAGAACAACTCAGTGAAGAACAGGCCAACTTGTGTTAGATCCTTGTGCGGATCTAGTAGAAGTGTTTTGGTGAGTTGCATATGGGATATAATGTTAGTGGCTGACATGTATTGTGACCTGCAAGTGTTACTTCTGGTACGCATCAATATTGATGTATGGATTCAGCTGATAGAATAGAGTACTTGTGTGGTTTGTTAAGTTCTTCATAAGGCCGATAGAAAGGTAATTAAATTTCTTGAGGTGGATATATATAGCTGATGGATTCGAGTGTATTTGTGAGATGTTGATATGGGAATATGGAGTAAGTGTGAAAAGGGCAGATAGAAGTGTGAAAGAGAATGGATCTAAGGTTTGGATTATGGCAGAGCAGTAAATAGGGTAGAGTAAAGATGAAATGTGTAAGATCAATATTTTGTGCTTAACCAAAACTAAATTCTTGCATTGGCAGATGTTATTCATCAGTTCAAACAATCTATAATCCCTTTGTAATCATTCTTGTAGGCAATGATCCTCTTTTGAGCAATGAGCTCTGGGCAGTGAGCCCGAAGGCATGTGCCTTCCCTTTTTGTAATACTTTTAACAGAGTATAATCTTTGTGGGTTAACCCCCACCGTGGTTTTTCCCTTAACCGGATTTCCACGTTAAAATCCTGGTGTCAAGTGTGTTATTTGTGTTTCTGTTCATGTGTTATTAATTCTTGCTTATATCATTAATCTATTATGAAGTGGTAAAGAAGAATTAACTACAACAAGTATTAAAATTTCAAGACAACCGATTCACCCCCCTTGCCTCTCAGTTGTCAGCCCTAATTCCAACAATTGGTATCAGAGCCAAGTTCCTTGAAAGAAGTCTAACAGCTTGAGGAAAATCTGGGAAGAAGTTTCAATGGGTTCACTCAGAGAACAACTTCAATTAGCTTTAGAAGATCTTGATCGGCCCAAAGCAAAAATAGATGACCTAAAAGTGAACCTTAAGGATGTTGATGATTGCATTGACTTGCTAAAAGATAAATTAAAGAAATCAATGGAAAAAAAGAAGGAACTACTTCATCAACTAGTTAATCTTACTAAAGAAAATGGCATGAATGAGGCTTTGGAAGAGAAGACAAAGGAATGTGAGAAGCTGGCAAAAGAAGTTTCTGTTCTAAATCATGAGATGAAACCTAGGGTAATGAGGCTAACCAAAGAAATTGAGCAAAGGAAAAAGACTGAAGAAGACCTGAATCAAACTATAAAAGAAGGAATTGAAGAATGTTGCAGATTGGATAGAATAGCTAGCCATCTAGAGTCTGATCTACAAGAAAGCAAAGTCAAATTGTCATTCTCAGACATGACCTAGAAATTGCAAATGAATACAAGGAGAAGTTCAAGATAAGATTAGCTAAACTTGAAGCAATGGTTGAGAGTCAGAAGAAAGCTGATGATAACCATGGTCTTGGGTATGAGAAAGGTGAAAGCTCTGGATCCGAACAAAGAAATTTTCAATCAAGGAATGGGAGAAACAAACCTACAAGACCTCTGGTAAGATAGCCTAATGCTCAAAGGTATCCATCTTTTAATGGAAATTGTTTTAATTGCAGTAAATTTGGTCATAAAGCTACTCAGTGCAGAAGTAGAATAAATCAAAGTGGTCCATCCTTCTCCGGTCAATGTTTCAATTATAAGAGGTATGGTCATAGATCCAATGAATGCAGAAGTATGATAATAAATAACTCTAACAATAGAGGAAATGGGAATTCTTTCAATGACAAATGCTTTGCATGCAATAGATTTGGACATATGGCTAATTAGTGTAGATCAAGGGGAATTCAATCAAATGGGCAAAGAAATGTTGTGTGCTTCAATTGTAATCGATCCGGTCATATTGCAAGATTCTACAGAAGCAAGAATAATGAAAGAAGAGGTCCAGTAAACAGAAAATCGGATGAGCCAAGACAAGACAAAGACAAAGCCAAAGTTGATGTGAATGAAGTCCAGAATGAAATGAACAAGACATGGGTGAAGAAAGGTAAAATGAATGTTGACAATAGGTCCACACCGGAATCCGGTGCTGATAATTCCTCTGGGAATTGAGTCAGGAGCTTTAGTTCAAGGGGAGCTGCATTAAAAATCAAATTCCCCTAGCCAATAAGTAGGTGCCTAAATCTGGCATGATGTGGAAGGATAATTCTGGTTACTATAGAGTATTTGAAAGGATTTTCAGAAGAAAAGAAGTAGATTTGACGATTTGTGGAGCAATTGAAGATTGACTGTATGCAGAAACAGTGTAACCGGATGTGTTAGGGTAGAGCATTTATTACAAAGGCAAATTAGGTTTTGCAGAGCATAAAAAGTTGATTCATTCTTCATTTGATTCACTTTACATTCAAAGATAGCAAGAAGAAGAGCGTTTGAGCTAAGATTTCAAGGATTTGAAGTGCAGCCGACAAATTTGTCCGCTAACCCTAACTCCGTGGAAGAAAAAGGTATTTATCTATGAAGCTTTGAATTTGTAATCTTTTGCAATGGCTACTACTCTTGTTGATATTACTGAAAGGCCCTGGCCAAAATTTAAGAAGCATCCACACAAGTGAGTTGAAATCAAACCTTTAGAAGCATTTTCTGGTGTCCCATATGGAGTTTTGCATGTTGAGGATATTAGGGCATACATCCACTGTAGCATAGATGAATTTGGAAACCTAAAACTCTTGGATTTGTTTTACAACTACCTAAGGGATGATAGCTATGAATTGAAACTAGAATACAAAGCCATAGAAAGCAAACATTTTCTGCAAGTTATTGAATTTTTGACATTTGATGAGAATGAGTGGGTTTGATATATCTTGAGCTGAATGCATGATGAGTTCATATGGCTATTGAAACCATTCAAGATTACAAAGGATGTTATCAAGATTGTAACTGGGTTAAATTCAACTAGTGGATTACCCATGCTGAAAGCCGTGAAGAACCAGATAGTGACCGATGCTACCAGTGCCAAGTTTGACAAAAGGGCAATGCCCAGCAATGACATTATTGAACCAGATGTTAAGTTTACCTCTATGGTGATTGGTTACAATATTTATCACTCCAGCAGGGAGAACTATGTCTTTGGAACTGCCATATATGCAGTATATCAAATGTTGAAAGAAAATGCAGATTATGACCTATGTGAGTTGTTATAGAACCAACTGATTGAGAACTTGAGAAAAATTAAGGACAAAAAAACACCTTCAAATATGGTTCTTTGGTTATATGTTTATTCTTCTACTTCATGAATGAAGTGCCTAGAGTAAAAAGTGTACAATGGACTAGTGACAGACCAGTTGCAATACAAATAAGAGATCATTTACATTGCATTGGAGATTCTAAGGTACAAAAAACTGCAATCTGGGGTTACTTTAAAAAAATTTAGAATATGATGCACTCTAGGGAAAGAATCCCTAAATCAGTGGTTGAGAAATACACAAATGAAATCTGTTTTATGGTGGACACTGATTAGTGCCTAATGGAAGCTCTAGAACCCAGAACTATTTGGATTATGCCTATGGGTTATGAGGTTGATGAGAAGATTTTAGAAATGTATGCTCAACATCTCTTGAGAAAACCCAAGGATGACTCTGTTGAGAGGTTTGGGACTTATAAAGAGCTTGATGAAAAACTGCATGTTGAACTCCAGAAGCCAAAGATTAAGAGAAAAGATCAGAAGCAAGTAGAAATGTATGTTGAAAGCATTGGGATAACAAAGGAAGTTGTGAGGCAGAACAGAGAAAGAATAGAAAAAGTTGAGAAGGAGAAGCAGGATAAGAAATAAGGAAATACTCCAGTAGAATCCTCCTCCACTCTAAGGACTACTAGCAGCTCTGTTGCTACCCCTGTTCCCCCAAAACCTACCAATTCTGAGAAACTGGAAGACATATTATCTGGTAAGGAAAAGAAGAGAACTAAATCAAAGGCAAAGAGATCACATGACAGTTTGGAAAAGGAGGATGAAGAAAAGACAGACTCAGATGATGGGCTTAAAGAGCTAAAAGCCATAGGTGCTAAAGCTGTTAAAGTATCTGAAGAGAAGCCTTCTGGAAGCAAGAAGACAAATAAGAGGCACAGATCAAAGACTGATGATAAGAAGCAAATTCCCTCTGTGAAAAACATTCTCAAGACAATCACTGTTGATGGGAATTTAAAACCATTGACTAAATTCTACAATCTTTACAATGACGCTAACAAAAGACTTTTGGAAGAAGCCACTATCAAGTACTTGAATGTATTCAATCAAGCACTGGTGGAAATTCTATCTAAACTTTCAAAAGACTTAAGAAACATCTTAGAGATAAGAAAAGAAGTGGCCAAGTCAAAAGATATGGAGCTGAGGGAACATCTGTTGACCACTCTATGTCTGGTGATCTCCAGCAGAGAAGCAGATAAATTTTTTAAAGAGGTCAAAAATGAATTCACGAGTAAAACAAGAATGAATAAACTGATGACTGGAGAGATAGATGAAATAGTTCAAGAAACTGAACAAATTTTTAGAAAAGCATTGGACAAGAACAAGTTCTTTGTTGTGTCAGATGAGCCTACTGATGACACACCAGTCCTGGATGAAGAAGAGCAACAGAAGGATGAGCAAAAATATGGAATGGATGATTCCTCTATCCCGAAAGAGGAAACAATAAGCAAGGAAGAAGTAAAAATGACAGATGAAACGACTGATGTAGGAGGTATTCTAACTCCTCCGAATCATTCTGACAAAGAAGATACAAAGATGAATACAGAAGAAGATGATCAAATTGAAGATGATTCATTGAAGATTGAAGAGCATGAAATAGAAAAGGCTAAGAACCAAGAAGAAGTCAAGGGTAAGGAAGATAAAGCAGAAGAAGATGGTGCAAATGTTGATGCACCCAAACAAAATAGTCTTGATACTATCACTGAGAAAACTCAAGGAAAGGAAGGTGGTCTAGAAATTGTGGTAAGAGACACTGTAGATGCAATGAAGAGTTTCCTGAGTAAAGAAATGCTAGAGCTTGATGAACTAGAACTGATTCAAGGACCAATCAACCTGGATACTCTCTCTCCGGTCCAAATGATGAAGATAGCATCTTTCACACAAGCCAAGGCAAGAGAAAAGATATTGAAATCTCACATAGAGGATAGTGAGCTGTTAGGCCTTGTATCCGGTATATTGGAGAAGATAATGCCAACTTTTCAAAAGAATCCATCTGATTCTCCCTCTAGAAATTTGAAGAGCCTTGTAAATTTTGTAAGTACACACTTTGAGTCCCTTGAGAAGTCTGCAGAAATTAAAGTCTAGAATGAATTATTGGATAAGAGATTTAGTGAGCTAAAGGGCCTAATAGGGAATGATAGAAAGGTACTTGATATTAGTATAAAGAGTATTTAAAATGCTCTTAATGACGGAAGTGATGTATATATATTTTGTCTATCTTGGCCCAAAGTTATTGAGGATATTGAGAAGAAGATAAAGGAGCAAGAACAAAGATTGTTAAATCTATCTCAAAATTTTGATCCTCTAACAGTTTCTCCAATAAGTTGGGAGTGTCAAGCAACTAGCTTGACTGATGAAATAAAGAAACTTGTTAAAGAAAAAAGCAATATTGTGGAGAGAATGTGTGAGCTCTGGGGATTGATTACCCCCAAGTTAGAAACAATGTTCACTGCTTTATCAGAAGCTCAAGTTGCAGTCTGGTCAGGTGATCCTTCAGATCTGAAGAAAGCAAAAATACATGCATTACTACTAGATGGACACATCTCAATTTTGGATGGCATGAAAAGAAGTTGAGCCTCTGAACTTGTGTAGTTGAAAAATAGTTTTGCAGATATTCTCAAGTTCATGTAAATATAATACATGGATTATTTGTACATATGCGGCCTTGTATATAGATTTCTTGTGTAAATTTTGGTTTGTGGGTCCCACCCTTTGCCATTGATGTCAAAGGGGGAGTGAGAGATAGTGAAAAATGAAAGAAAATGAAGAATCCATCAAAGGGGGAGCAGTGGAAGAATATATAAGTGTACACAGTAGGGGGAGTCAGTCATGACACTTAGTCATTTTTCACCAAGAGTTGCCATCAATGCCAAAGGGGGAGATTGTTGGCAAGAGACTCTGCAAGGCATGTTATGTGTTCTCATTGATGGAAACTAAGTCCATTCAACACATCCACAGTGTAATATCAGATCATACTGGAAGTTAGTTCCAAGATTTGTCAAGTTTGGATAGACAACAACAAGGTATATGGCAGAGTTCAGTATTTAGTTAGCAGATCTCTCCAGTGTAATCATTATGTGTTGTGAATCTGAGGGAGTGTAGAGGAATGTTAGGACAATCTAAATCCAAGATTTCAGCCTCTGGTGACAAAGGGATTAAAATTTATGAGCATCTGAGTACCGGGTCCTAATATGATAGAACAACTCAGTGAAGAACAGGCCAACTTGTGTTAGACCCTTGTGCGGATCTAGTAGAAGTGTTTTGGTGAGTTGCGTATGGGATATAATGTTAGTGTCTGACATGTATTGTGACCTGCAAGTGTTATTTTTGGTACGCATCAATATTGATGTATGGATTTAGCCGATAGAACATAGTACTTGTATGGTTTGTTAAGTTCTTCATAAGGCCAACAGAAAGGTAATTAAATTTCTTGAGGTGAATATATACAGCTGATGGATTTGAGTGTATTTGTGAGATGTTGATATGGGAATATGGAGTAAGTGCGAAAAGGGCAGATAGAAGTGCGAAAGAGAAGGGATCTAAGGTCTGGATTATGGTAGAGCAGTAAACAAGGCAGAGTAAAGATGAAATGTGTAAGATCAGTATTCTGTGCTTAACCAGAATTGAATTCTTGCATTGGCAGATGCTATTCATCAGTTCAAACAATCTGTAATCCTTTTGTAATCATTCTTGTAGGCAGTGTGCCTCTTTTGAGTAGTGAGCTCTGGGCAGTGAGCCTGAAGGCATGTGCCTTCCCTTTTTGTAATACTTTTAACAAAGTATAATCTTTGTGGGTTAACCCCCACCATGGTTTTTCCCTTAACTGGGTTTCTATGTTAAAAATCATGGTGTCAAGTGTGTTATTTGTGTTTATGTTCATGTGTTATTGATTCTTACTTATATCATTAATCTGTTATGAAGTGGTAAAGAAGAATTAATTGCAGCAAGTATTAAAGTTTCAAGACAACTAATTCACCCCCCCTCTTAGTTGTCATCCCTAATTCCAACAGAAACAACAATGGTTCTCCTCACAAGCAACAAAAGATTTTACGTAAACAAGGAAGTGTTGAGAAAGTACTGCATGGACTCTCTGATGACAAGGAATAGCCTAATAAGAACCACTCAAGCTTCTCATACAACTTGATCGAGTATCTCTCCAAGAGGTTCACAAGTTCTAAAATTTAGTACGATAGTACTATAGTAAGTATCTCTAACCCTTTATCTCTCATGATGTGTTCCCCCCATGATGTGTTATGTGTTGGGAGGCCTCCTAGGATGACCCTTGATTCTCTTGTAAGGTCAAGGATACTAGGAGACCACCTTTGTTGTGACCTTCTATGTGTATCATCATTCTTCTATATCTCCTCTCCTTTGATTTTATTGTTGTGTGCTGTGTCTTACAGACATAGCGTTGTAGTTGGTGACTTGCAGGCACCCTCCTACGTGACTATCCCTAAGGCACTTATTCTCCTCTATGATTTATTGTTTACCTTCCTCTAGTGTTTCCATCTAGCTGGCGGATGACAAAAAACATATTATATTGATGTGGACCTATTGTCCCTTTAGCGAGTAATCAAAAAATGGACCTAGTCCATATATGACGACGGGGTTGTAACATATTATCTAACACTTGGCTAGTGGAATCAATCTGTGATTTCTATATCTTGATGTTGATGTCGATGTTATCTTATCTTGCTAACAACACTTTAACAATATTGTTGCTCTGTGCACTTTGTTTATCATGGCTATCACCTTGTTTGGCTCTTTCACGTAGTTGATTAAATGCATTGTTGTTTATCATGATTATTTGGACACTAACACTCTTCTTGCAAGGATGTGTTTTTGGGAACATTCGGTGATTGTAAAGTACATGTCACCTTTGGGGGGCATGGGCCTTGCGAGAGCTCATGTTCCCTTGTGTGTTTTCTTCCTACCTTAACGTGCTTGATATCGATACGTGATATCAACCACCTTAAGGTGGGGGCATATATAAGGTAAGTTGTCTACTTTAGATGATAGTAAAGTGTGTTTGAACAATTTGAAAATCAATCACAATCATTTAAGCCCACATCGCGAGGTGGGGATGATGTATTTCTCAGAGAGATTGCATTATCTTGTCATTTTCAAAAGTCCTCATCACGAGGCAGGGAGCAGTTCTATGACTAACTCAACCCTTAAGAGTGTTTTCAGTGGTTGTTGTGGTGAAGCCCAATAATCGGTATGTGCCTGTAATGTGCCTGAGATGGTGATGAACCTAGCAATAGTTTCACTCCATCGCTTGTCTACCGTGTTTTCTTCGTGTCTTCCATGTGTGTGTGTATGGCGTGTCTGTTCTCAAAGTGCAAGACTGGCGGCGATGAGCTCCTCTACACTTTGGGATTTATTTGGCGTGTTTGTTCTCAAGGTACAAGACCAGTGGTGAATAGCTCCTCTACACCTTGGGATTTTATTTGGCATGTTTGTTCTCAAAAAGTGCAAGACTGGTGGTGAATAGCTCCTCTACACTTTTTGGGATTTGTTTGTTTACTTTCCTTGTACTTGCATTTTGTATTTCATATGGGAAAATCAAACAGAAAATAATCACTTCATTCACTATATTCTTTGTGCTCTACGTGTCTTCAATACTATAGTCTCTGTGTTTTACGTGACTGTAACTATCTTCTCCATGTTTTGCATGCTTGCTATTATCTTCAATGTGTTTGTGTGTCTTCTTCGTGCCTAGCCTGTTTGCTAT
The DNA here is from genome assembly GCA_027924645.1 of Cunninghamia lanceolata. NCBI lineage: Eukaryota > Viridiplantae > Streptophyta > Pinopsida > Cupressales > Cupressaceae > Cunninghamia > Cunninghamia lanceolata. The sequence continues at coordinate 3,411,532 of BSBN01000371.1, read as the reverse complement.
GTTTGTTGACCTTACTTTAATGCATGTATTGGCCTTGCATTTAATACATACATTAAAGTGGGGGCTAAATGTTATGTTAAAAAAATGCACCCTTGGGGGCTTTTTCCTATTAAGGTTTAGCTCTCGGGTCTTTAGATTGCATTTAGAGCATCTTGCATGATAATTCAGACTCCCGATGAGAAAACCCTTGGGTCTTGTGACAAATAGGACCTAGGGGGTGCTATTTTGATGATTCCAGAACAAAGACAGGGGGGTGGACAAGGGTGCTAGAGCCCTAGTCCAGCCCTATTTTAGGTTTGCCCTAAATCCCAATGTCGGGTTTTGTGACCGTTATTTGGTTCCCAGGATGACATCATAAGTTTTAATTACGAAATTCTTGGCGGGAATCTTAGTAGTTGCATATATAAGCATGATTAGGCTATCATTTAGAAACTAGAGGATGTTTATGACTGAAAGCTATTGGCATACTTGTGATATTTATTGTGTTGCACAACATAACATTGTTATTGTGTTTGTTTTTGCAGGTTGGATTACATCTTCTCCTCATGGCATTAAAGAGCATCTTCCTTCCATGAGAGATTCATCATCAAGGTGACATTTATTGTGCTTTATTATCATTATCATTTGGATTTTTGCCTCTATCCCACAAGGATACGCACTCTCTTTGACAACAGTGTTCAGAAGACTTGAAATTCTCTCTCCGAGGCTTGACCGAGGCAAGCCTCTAAACACCACAACCCCTCCCACACTCCTTGTGATTGTAGGCTACAAGTATCAGATCTAGAGAAAGTGGAGTTGCAGGGAGGATAGGAAGATGTTGAAGATTTAGGATCTAAAAAGAAGCAGACACTGTGCAGGATTTCGGGACAAGGGAGCCATCACCATTGTCCTCTGCATCTGAAGACACAGAAACAAATTGTACTATGATCATCAGGGTTTGCAGAGCTTCTGACATCCAAAAGAATCTTCCTCATTGGACTAGGGCACCATCAACATTGTCCTCCACTGTCAAATCACCAAAAACCAAAGATACAACAGAGATCAGTGCTAGAAGGGGACCGGGAATCCATAGAAAAACTTGTACCTTGGACTAGGGTACCATCACCATTGTCCCTGACATTTCTATTTTCCAGACTGCGAAAAATAGTGAGTTAAGGTTCTCTGCCCTTTGTCTAATTCCAGTAGCATTTGTCATAATTTACAGATTTAATCACTGTTTTGTTTAAATTAGGGTTTCAAGAGCATAAAAGCATTAATTAGCAACATTGTGTGATAACTTATGAATTTCCCAACAGAAAACCAAGTGGCAACCCAATCTGATAGATGACTCTCCTCTCAATAGGAGAAGCACTCGATTGAAAAGCCCTTGGAATATTTTGTGGAAAGGAGGATTCAAACTAAAACAACCACATCCATCCAAACCCCCCTTTTCATACAAAATAAAACTGAAGGTTGCAAAGGTGAATGCAGGAGCTATGAAATATACTGATGCAATTGCTTATTTTCTGATTTGAGGGCATTCTTGTCCTCTCCATCTTTCAACACTCTACTCCTAATAGTATCAGTGGCTAACTCCAAAATGTTCATAGTAGCTTGTCAGGTGCTTTGGCCCAAGTTAGCCTTGACGATATGAAAATCATCAGGCTCAACATCTAACATTGTCTTATCCTAAGGAGGTGTTGGTTTTTTCTTCTGAATCAGCATTAGGGTTTGCCACTTCTAATGCACAGGCAGATTCAGCCAACTAATACAGGAGGTTGCGTGAGCTCCTCCCCTTCACTTCTAGTTCTACCGCACCAAGGGGGGTATCCCTATAACTCAAGATGTAACCTTGACTAGCTCAAAGATAGAAAGATCTAACTTGACAACAACAGGCAGAATACTCTCATGTATGGACCAAGATCTGTATGATAGATCACAAGGTGGGCAACGTTCTTGGACATATATGTCTGGTTAGGGATGAGAGCATGCAAGGGTTTCCTACTCCTAATCCTACAACTAACAGATGGAAGGGAGAGATGGTTTGAAATGGTGTTTGGATGCAAAGCTGGACATGGTGTATAACCTCAACACAGAGCTAGATTGGTGCCTATCCAGGGCTTGGAGTCAGTAGACATACACCTGTGAATGATCAGCATGAATAGCTAAAACTGGATTTCAAGGGGATACACATGATACCTGCCTTACAGGTATCTCCCAATACAGAGTGTTAAGCTGTCGATACTTATGGCATCCCTATTGCAGGAAGAAAGATACATGCAAAACTAGAGACAGAATCAGCATAACACATGCAAACATAGCATTATTCATATAAGATTAACCATGAAATCAGTGGATTCATGCCAAAACGTACAACAGGAGATACATAAACTCACAAGTTTTGCTGCACAGAGCAACCAAAACTAGTTGTATCTTATTACAGAGCCAAAATGTCCAGTTTTCAACAACCTAAACAATGGTAACACAGTCTGCCTATATTGGCCAGAAAGTGTACCTCTAGCATTAATTACATGGTTGACCAAAAATCCCGCCAGATACACAGTATCAGAAAAATGGCGCTCAACGCATTACCAGATTGGCACCCAAACATGAATGCAGTAGGTAGGGGAGGAGACAGGAAGAAACATCGAGCCCTGCGCCACTGTCCGTTGATGTACACCTTCAATCGGGTACCAGATCCGTCCATACCTCTGCAACCTTCGCCATTAATGCTCATCTACCTCGCAACCATCGGGAAAACATCAAACAGTGCATCGCAACTGTTTCCCGCCAAAATACCTCATCGTGATATTTCAAAATATGCAAGATATCAATTATCCCACATGCACCCCGCGGCGACCATTTCAACACTTTATATACTAGGCCACGAGCATATATGATGTCGGTGCTTTTGCTCCCGACGACACTAGTATAAGACCTTCATCATCCTCATCCTCCAGCAGCATGATATCCTGTTGCTTGAAATATCACCCTGACGTCAGCATCATCATCGCAATATCACCTACATGATAATCGCCTTCATCGGCACAACCTGATGCATCGGAGGAAGATCCTCCTGCTTAGCTGATACCAAATGTCTGGCCGATGAACATCCTGATGACGTCACCGTCATATCCTGCTGACATCATCAGCATATCTGCCTATCGCGCACCTCCTCATATCCGGATGACGTCATCGTCATGTTTGCAAATATCGGGGGATCTCCACAAGATGATCAGTGTTAGAAATATGACCCCCCCGGACCTTGATGACGTCACCATACATCGGCATCAGGATGATATTCGGAAGATAACCGGATATTTGGAAATATCATCCTGATGCACACATATCATGCTGCACTGTAGCTCCACTATAAGATCGGGGTGATATATGAATATGTGACTGATATTTGAAATGATCACCCCCATTGGACAATGCATGAAGCCGACAGGCAAATATCTCCCTTCGGAAATATCATGATGCAGACAGGTAGAAAAACGGATATCACCCTGACATAAGAATGACGTCAGCATCATCAGGGTGATAAAACAACGAACATGAAGTGATAAAACAACATCAGGATGATCTTGACTAAGATCACCCGATGTTCAAATATGATGACCCCGATGAAGATCGGATCATACTTAGGACTTTGCAGCAACATCATCAGGATGATCTTAAGTAAGATCACCCGATGTTAGAATATCACCCCAGCGAAAGATCATGCTGACAGAAAATATGATGACCCTCGTAAGCAACATCAGGGTGATGTCTGGAAACATGATGATGATGACCTCCTCCAAAGAAAATATGATGCTGATGTTAAAACATGCTGAGGAGGCCCAAAGACTTAGAACCTTTTTTGGATTTTTTGGGAAGGTGCCTGCATGAAAATTGCTAAAATAACCGACAGTGAATTCAGGCACCAACAGTGGCTCTGATTGGGGACGTGCAGGTGCAAGACTGCAGCAAGAACCCCAGATCTCTGGGATGCAGACCAGTCCCTTATCCATTGGGCACAGAGTCAAATACTACACTGACCTGCATCACCAAACACACTTGATGGCCTAAGGCCACCAAGAAAAGAAAAACATGTATCTCCCTTTGTCAAACACTTTGTTTTCATCTGCATACACTGGGTCAAGCTTGGAGATACTGCCATGATCTGACCCCAAACAAACCTGGTCATCTGCACATTCATCCCTCTGATTTAGCTTGTCACTGTCATCCCTGTGCAGATAACCCTTAGCATCCGACAACAAGTGGATGCAGAATGTATCAGGCAATGCATACTCAAAGGGAATATAACACATGTTATCATTTGTATCAACATTATGCATTGCAAAATGATCTCCTAGCTGGATTGAAAATTGAAAGCACTCGAAGTCCACCACACAACTAGGAAAGTCAGAGCTCATTTCATATGCTGGCCTCTCAAAAGAAAAGCTTTCAAATTCACAATTGTGCACATCATGTACACAACCATCTAGTACACCAAGCTGGAAAAGATCAGGCTCTGGCACCTCTTTACAATCAGGCACATTTTTACAATCACTTACCCGATGTATGTTGTTTCCTCTTTCATCAGGATGAGAAACAGGATCCAAGCCAAAAAGAATGTCTAGATCCTCACCATACTCAGATAGATCCTCATCACCATATGTGTCATAGATGGGTGACCCAGGTGCATCAGTTTCATCATAGTATGCCATTTGTTCATGGGCAGCAAAGCATGCATCTTCATCACCAATGGATTCCTTTTGTGGAGGAGTATCAGCCTGTGTGTCATAAGCAAAACAGCCATCAATCAAAGAACAATCATGCTCTGCACTAGCACTTATTTCAATCTCTGACTGCTCTTCAAGATCCTCATGTGTTTGAAAAGAAGGCAATGGGTCACACATGGGACTGCTTCTCTGTTTGCTTATATCTTCTCTGTCTCGAGTACAATACTCACAATTATCTCCACAGGTCCATTCCAAAAATTGCTCATTGTTGTCCACAACCTCATTGTTGTTTTCATGGTCAGATGCCTCATCATTGCAATGGGAATCCTCATTAGTCCTTTCACTGGCATCCTCAACATTCATCTTTTCATCTTCACATGATGCCTTAATTATTTGGTCATTTACAGCTTCACAACGATTTCTCACACCAAAGCCTGTGGACAGGGGTTTCAGTAGGTGCACATTTCTGATTTTTTCTATCTTTTCTATGAACTTGTATGCCATCTGCATACTTGTCACCTTGAAATCCCTCAGTATTGCACTAAAGCCCTCCTCAAAAGCTTCAAAGAATATGCCAACACAGGCTGAAATATCAGGTCTGAAACTTTTAGGGACATGTGAAAGGGCTACTGCAAACCTATGACTGAAATCAACACATGGCTCTTCATCTTGTTTTCTGATGTTCATCAATTCTGCAACAAGATCAGCAGGTTCTCTTGCGAATTCTTCCTTGAAACAGTCAGCAAGCTCATCCCAACAGGCAAAGGATCCTTTTGAAAAGCTCAAATACCAGTCTTTTGCTTTTGCATCAAAGGACCTAACAAAAAACCTCATCCACATATCCTCATCTCTAAATGAATGTTTTCCCATGAACTCATGAAAATTTTGGATATGTGCATTCCCATCACATACACTGTGACCACTAAATCTAGGCATCTGACAGTATATCCTAGCAGGCATAGTTTCTACTTTATAATCAACCCATGACAAATCCAGTTGGTCATACAAAGGATCAAAAGGGCTGAGAAGAGGTTTAGCCTTCTGACTAGCGGACACAACAGGGTTACTGCTTTTTAACTGGGCCTGCTCAGCCTCTAAGAATATCAACCTATTTCTTATCTCTTCTATTCTTTTATCCAACATTTCACCGCTGAGTATGGGATAATTCATACTTGGATCCATAAAAATCTTACTCTTAGACATCCTTTCTCTGCCTAAGACCTAAGGCTTCCCCTGGCATCTAACTTATGCAATAAAACAGCAAATATAAAGGGGAAGGAACAAGGTACCTTTTCTCATACAGATGCTGAAATATGAACAGCACATTTTTGTCACATCACATACATCCATCTTTCATGTGCATTTAGATCTTTTTTGCAGAGTCGCCACCTCTCCAGAGAGGACAAAATTTTACAGCAGCTGAAAGCTCAACAAATATGTTTCTGAGTTCATTCCACCAGCAGAGCAAAACTTCACCAGAGACTGCAGGATATCACTTTACATCAACATCCCCAGCAGAGTCGCCATTTTGTTGGTGACTCGGATGGGTCACAAATGTATTACTGGAGATGATTAGATATTACTTTTACTTCTCAATCCCCAGTAGAGTTGCCATTTTGTTGGTTTTTTCTTCTGAATCAGCATTAGGGTTTGCCACTTCTAATGCACAGGCAGATTCAGCCAACTAATACAGGAGGTTGCGTGAGCTCCTCCCCTTCACTTCTAGTTCTGCCGCACCAAGGGGGGTATCCCTATAACTCAAGATGTAACCTTTACTAGCTCAAAGATAGAAAGATCTAACTTGACAACAACAGACAGAATACTCTCATATATGTCCAAGAACGTTGCCCACCTTGTGATCTATCATACAGATCTTGGTCCATACATGAGAGTATTCTGCCTGTTGTTGTCAAGTTAGATCTTTCTATCTTTGAGCTAGTCAAGATTACATCTTGAGTTATAGGGATACCCCCCTTGGTGCGGCAGAACCAGAAGTGAAGGGGAGGAGCTCACGCAACCTCCTGTATTAGTTGGCTGAATATGCCTGTGCATTAGAAGTGGCAAACCCTAATGCTGATTCAGAAGAAAAAACCAACAGGAGGGATAGCGGTTTCTACAAATATATCACCTTCAGGGGTCCTCAAGATCCTTGACTGATTCTTTAGTTTCTTTGTTGAAGGCTCCTTGAATGATTTGGCTAAAGCACTGAAATACAAGTGGTATGATGAACTTTTCTTCTTTTCACCAATCAATGTGCAAAGCCAAGTAGGAGTAGCCTTTTTAGGCACTAGCTCTGGATGGTCCTCTACCTCAACTTTGGGATTGGGTGTGATCTCAACCTCAAGAGGTACAATATGTGGCTCCACCTCTGGCGCTATCTTAGGTTCCACCTCGGGCTCAACCTCTGGTTCTATCTCTACTCTCTGCTCTACCTCTGGCTCCCCGGCCTCCTTGACTCGTGATGAGTCAAATGGTGTAGAAGTGATATGTATAGGAGACTCATGCGATTTAGGTCTCCTTGGTGACAATGATGAATCCTACTCCTCCTCATTTGAAGATGATGATGATGATGAGAAGAAGAAGCGAAAGAGGAAGTAGTCGATGAGCTTGGTTCTACTGGTGATAAAGAGACTGTATCTGGTTGCTGCTGAACCAGAGCTCTAGACTGAGTTCTGATCTTCTGGATCACCCTCAAGGGCTCTTTCTCAGGAATATTCACTTCCCGATCCTTCTCACTTATTATCTTGGACTTTAGCCATGTGACTAAGTGAGTAGATGGAGTTGGCGGCTCTACTGTAGAAGTCTTATCCTTGCGGACTTTCACTCTCTTTTCTCTCTAAGAATTAATGAACATCCAACTTCATTTCACTGTTGCTTGAGTTCTGTTAGTGATAGAAGTTGACTCCTTGAGGGACCAATAAATTTGTGGCAAAGGTTGCAAGTCAATCTTATCCCTAATGAATTTAGGAGAAAGAATATTATTATCTTCATGCAAACCTTTGGTGTTTTCATCAAGGAAAGTTGGTATTTGCTCCAATAAGAAGTGACCATAACTCGTTGGTGAACCTCAAACCCATCTTCACAACTAGCCCAATAATCTTCAATGGTTGGCATATGAGCAAATTTGCCACCAACTCTGGACTTCATTACCTCCTTAGGATCATAGGTGTGTTTTTCTTTGAAGGTCTTAAGGCCAAACTTAGACATCTCCTCACCAATCACTTTAGCATTTGAAGCACTCTTGCCATTGAAGAAAATGAGCTGAATAGGAAAACCCACTGCATGCTTATGTCTGCTGCGTAGAAAACTATGAACTTCGGCACTCTAATGCAGGAACTCCATGAAAATCACCTCATCAAAAGGGTATCTCGGAAGTATGTATGGATATGAAGTGAACCCATACGCCTGGATTTATGAAAAAGTAGGAAGTCTGCCCAATCTGAGATCACTGTCCTTGCCTTCTCTAAAATGCGGACATGCATCTGATTGTCCAAGTCTCTCACTGTAAACATTTGGAATGCATCATTGACCTGGTGGAAATGCTTCAAGGACTATAAAAAGTCCAACTGAGGATATAGCTTGGTAATCCTGGTGTTTTGTGGAGAACCTACAAAATTCAACCCAACAAAATGGTGCTACTTAGCCACCATGAATAGCAAATATGATGTCATCCTGAACTCACGAGTTCAAGGAAACTCTATAATTTGTTGGTGAATACAGTTACTTATGAGGATAGACTAATCATAAGTAGCACTTCCATTGACCACTATGCTGATAATGTAAAACATCCAGGTTCTGAAACTTCTTCCTTCGGCTTGCCCTATGATACGGTTAAGTCGTGCGATCATGATTGCATACTCATCCTTGAACTCTCCTCTACCAACATTTCTAGGAAGAGTATTTCTTTTGTCCTTTAGCCATTTGGAAGCCACCTTCTGACTTTTATCAGCATTTGAGCTCCACACTCTATCACAATCTTCAAGGTCTAAGGTGAGTGATTCTTCAAATGGAGGTATCTCAAAAGCAAATTCTATATCACTCGGCTTGAGGCTTGCAACTACCCTTCCATCCACCGCTATGATTTCTCTTGATTCTAGATCAGTGTTTTATGCAAGCTAGCACAAATTCCAGGCTTTGAGTAGCTATTGGGAATGAGCCTGCTTGGGTTAACCCAGAATACATTAAGTTCTTTACCACAACACTGCATGCCTTTACCAATGTGTCTAAGTCAAAACCCTCAAGTGAAACTTGGCACAAATCTATCTCTTTGACTTTAGAATATTCATGGACGAGTGGGGATTTGACCTCTATGGTAATTGAAGAGTATTGCATGATTTCTTGTGGCCTTAGAGAAGCTTTCTTCTTCATTGTCCTACTTTGAGAAAGGCAAAATCAGACCTTTTTATACTCGTTGTCCTCAAAAATTAGGCTTTTCTTCTCGTTGCCCAACTCTGATTTTTTATGAAAAAAATGTATTTTTGCCCTTGGAAAGTGAAAATATGAGGTTGAATCTTGAAAAATGTGTCAGATCTGAGCTCTAGACGATCAAGGATGATGGACAATGTCATTTCCGAGGTGGGTATGTGATAGAAATGAGAGAAAATGGACATAGAAACCTTGAAATTTCTTTTTCCTATGGCTGTAGATGGTGATTTAGGTCTGGAACAGTCATAACCAGCACATGAAAAAGCTTCAAAAATGGCTTCCTAGGTCTAAGCGCTACCCTCCAAACATGCAAATCTGCCTTTAGGTGATAAAGCACAAAGGAAATAGTGTCCTAGAGTGACCAATCTGCCTCCAAGATGAAGTGTTGGCCCAAAAAGTGCCTCCAACATGCCATTAAAAACCTAAAACCCTCAATAATGGCTTCCAATGTGAAGAGATGGCCTTCTGATGTGTAGATGTGCCTTGGAATGTAAGAGAGATACATGGAATGATGTCACGATGTGTCAACTTGGCCTTCTAGGTGAAGCACGTCTCCTCAAAACCCTTTCAATCTGCCTTTGCAAGCTTCAAAACCTTCATCAATGGAGTCCTCAAGCTAGGCGCTGCCTTTAAACCTTTCTTGTAGCTTTGGAAATGACAAATAGAATCCATGAATACCTCCTTTATAGAGGGAGGCCACCTTCTAGGGTTTCAAATAGGTTTTGCTTCTATTTTTAGCTTGCTTTTATTTGCCCTCCATGCAAGAATCAAAAGTGAAGTGTAAGTGGAAGAAAAACTCTATTTATAACCTCATAATTTCTCTCTCCTAGGCGCTCCCTTTTGTCTCTCCTAGGCGCTCCATTTCAGTCAATTTTTGGCGCCCAAATTAGAAGTTTTTTATGCCTTTTGAAGAGGGGCATTTTGAGGAGAAAGGCACTTTTTGTAAGGGAAGAGGCGCCAAGGGAAATCTCCTTTTTCCCTTGGCACACACACCTTGGGAAAAGTGTACTTTTCCCAAGGCATTTTTGCCTTAGAAAAATTTTGTTTCTCAACATTTCTCTGTTGCGAAAAAACTTGGATCTCCTCTATCTTTTTCGATGTCTTTTCTTGCATTTGATGCCTTGGAGATGGTGATTTATTTGCCATAGAAACTTGAAGAAAATCTCTTGACTCTTTACTTTGGATTAATCTCAATTTTCTCCACTTTTTTGAAGCCTTTTGAACTTGGAGTGTCCTTCAAGGTGAAAGTGCTTTAAGAGCTCTTTTGAATGACTTCATGCCTTAGAAACTTCAATCTTCATTTGGAGCCTTTTTGACTTGGAGCGCACTTCACCTTGCGGCATTTTGGAGTTGGAGCGTGCTTCACCTTGGAGTGCGCTTTGTTGCAAAAGTGCTATTTTTTGCCTTAATCGTTTGGAACACATTTTTCAATGTATCTTCTTCGAATGACGATGGAATGCCTTGAAATTTGAAATTGGTGCTTATGAGATTTGGAGCCTTTTCTCTTTGGTGCGTGCACCACCTTGGGCAAAGCGCTCCAATGCCTTAGAAAAATTTTCAATTTTTTTTTGAATTTTCAAAATTAAATTTTGATTTGCCAAATGTGTTTGCATTACTTTACTTGGTCCCTTTGCATCATTTTGGTGTTCAATCTGTCACTTTTAGCCTCCGCTTCTAGATGATCTTTCCATAGCTTGGAGCTAATTTGGCTTTTCAAAATCTCATTCTATGTGAGCCTTGGATCCATCTCCTTTGATGTGTCTTGTACTTGTGGGGTTAGCAAATAATAACAAGGTGACACGATGCTTGGGAGGCATCTTTAGGCATCTTTTTAGGGTGTATGTATGAATAGATGAAAAATTTCGTATGGGTACAACATTAGGCTCTATCTAGGGACCATGTTGTATACTTGTAGCATAGGAGAACCTCAGAATCTCTAGTTTATGGTGTAGATCAGTGTCTTATCAGTTGGGTAGTAGAGTCAGTACAATTACCTAAAATCACCTAAAGGTGGAACTCTGGTCTACCTAACAAAACATGACAAACAAACAATACATAAAGGGGAAACACAGAACTACATAACAAAAACATTACTAAAAGGGGAAACACAACATGACATAAAAGGGAAGACCCCTTCAAACCCTAAGGAATGACGTGCTTCAAAAATTACCCACTATAAGGCAAGGGCAATGGTGTACCTTCCAAGTGCGAGAGGAAATATGTGTTGCCTCCGTAGAACTCGTGAATCTTGAAAGGTCCAAGCCACAAGGAGTCAAATTTGTCATGCATTCCTTTAGGCTCATGTCTCTTATCCTATAGTAGAACAAGATCACCAATGCTGAAGTTGCGTTAATGAGCCTTTTTATCAAATATATTTTTTACCCGCTCTTGATGATAAGTGATTTTGTCAACCACTTCTGATCTTTCTTCTTCAAGCTTTGATAAATACATGATGTGTTTCTCAATGGGATCTTTGAATTCAATATCCTCAACTACCATTGCAAGCTGCAAGCAGACAACTCCAATGTGATGGGAAGAACAGCCTCTGTACCATACATAATAGCAAATGGTGATGTGTCTATTGCTCTCTTTGGTGTGATCCTGTCTGCCCACAAGGCGTCATACAACTTCTTGTGCCAAGTATGTTGATTGTTGTCAACCAACTTATGGATTACTATGACTAGATTTTTATTTGAATATTTTGCTTGTCCATTACCTTGAGGGTAATAATCTGATGAGTGAGACAATGTGATTCCATAGTCAAAGAAGAAACCCAATAGTTCTTCTGAAGAAAAACTTGTTGCATTATCAGTCACGATCTTTTGAGGTACCTTGAAGCGCGATAGAATGTTCTCCTTTAGAAAGTCACATACCACCTCCGAGGTAGCTCGCCTAGCAGGAATGGCTTCAACCCACTTTGTGAAATATTTTATAGCTGTGAGAACATAAATATGTCCTTTGCTTGAGTTAGGGTTGAGAGGCCCAATGAAATCTAACCCCACTGCTGAAAAGGGGCTTTGATGACTACTGGCTTGAGTGGAAGGCCCGCCAACTTGAGTATTCCAACAAATTGCTGATAATCTTGACACTTTTGCACCCACTCATATGCACCCTGAACATAGTAGGCCAATAGTACATTGCCCATAGGATTTTGAATGCAGTGATCCATGATGAAAAATGACCACCGCAGGCTTTATCATGAAAGCCTTCAAGCAACCTCCTCTGCTGGTTCTTGTCAACGCATCTCAGGAATGTGTTGTCTAGACTTTGCTTGTGCAATACATCTTTCCATAGCACATACTTAAGTACTCTCAGCTTCAAGGTCCTCTTCTGTTGCTTGTCTAAGTAATCGGACACTCTCCATAAGTCAAATAGTAGACTATGTCCATGTACCACTCCTCAGCGGAGTCAATGAATAGTTCCAAGGGGAGCTCTTCTTCATCAACAAATTGATGATATCTTCCTTTTCTTTATCTCCATCTTTGGCTATGAGCTGGCAAAGTCCTCGGCCTCGTATACACTTGGTAGGTCTGATCTCTATATCACTTAGTGCCCATCTCTTGCTGAGTGAGAACACTTTTGACCACCAGATCAGGTACAAAAACTACCATGTGAGAGTTCAGGATGTATAATCTAAAATTCTTTATGGCTCGAACTATAGCATATGTGTGCTTCTCAATCTATGAATATTGCATCTCATGACCCTTGAAACTGTTGCTCATCAATGTGATTGGAGACTCAGCTTCTTCTTTCAGCTTCTGCGTGAGAATAGTAGACATAGTGTGCTCCGAAGCATAGCAGTATAGGATAAAGCTTTTGTCGAAGTCGGGATGGACCAAGACGGGAGCTTTGCTAATTTCTTCTTTAATTTTTGTGAAGGCATTCTTTTCTTCTTCTGTCCACTTGAAAACTAAAGTTTTCTTCATCATGGCTAAGATGTCCTTTGTGAGCTCTTAGAAATCTGGTATAAACCTTCAAAGAAAGTTCACTTTGTTGAAGAAAGAATGGACTCAATCTTGCTTGTTGGAAAGATAGGTTACGAATGGCATCGACCCGATTTGGGTCAATCCTTGTACCTTCTTTGGACACGATATGGCCTAGCAGCTTTCCTTCGGTCACTGTGAAGACTGACTTCTTCGGATTTAGGGAGATGCCATGATTCTGCACCTTTTGAACACATGGGTTAAATGTTGAAAGTGCTCTAAGTGTCTTTTGGAAAAGATAGTGAAATCATCCAGGGATACCACTATAACCTTGTCCTTCAGATCACCAAAAGCTAAATCCATAGCTCTTTGAAAAGTGGCACTAGCGTTGATGAGACTGAATGGCATCCACTCATAAGCAAAGGTACCCCACAGGGTAGTGAATGTCATTTTGTATTGATATTTAGCTGCAACTACAATCTAATTATACCCTGAGTATCTGTCCAGGAGCGACAGCATCTCTGAACTGGTGACTGTTTGAAGTGTATGATCCATGATAGGTAGGGGATAGTTATCATTTAGAGAGGCCTGATTCAGGTTCCTGAAATCTACGCAAATCTTGATTTCTCTGTTCTTCTTGCATATAAGAATGATATTCGACACCCAAGTGGAATGATGAATTGGAAAAATAATCTTTGTCATGAGCATATTTTGGATCTCTACGTATATGGTGTCTTGCACTTTCAGATTGTAATGGCGTTGTTTCTGCTAGAAAGGCTTGACATCTATTTTCAGAGGAATTGAATGAGACAATTCCCTAGGCATGAAAACCTTCAGACCCTCATAAGACCAAGTGAATATATCTATATACTATTGAAAGAGTGAGATGAATCTTTCACTTTCTATGGGTGAATAGCACTTGCCTAGATTGACAAGTCGGGGCTCATCTATAGTGCCAAAGTTAACTTGATGATACTCAGCTGAGGTCCTTTCTTGTGCATTGACTTGATCTTGAATGCACCGGTCGTGCCTATCAAATATATTCTCTAAGGACACTAGGCCATTAGGAATTTTATTGCCTTTGAGGTGGATGACAGCATTCTCTTGATTTTCTCCATCTTGGGCATTTTATGTGCCTTCCATGAGAGATTCCCAGTGTGGCAAAAGACTTCCTTCAAAGAAGAGACCTTTGAAATGGTCATCCATTCTGAGGAAGTTGATAATTTTCTCATCGTCATTGAAGACATGTTAATTTTCTGAGTTGTCAGGTACTGCAGGCCTACAAATCAACTTGATGGTGAAAGTGCTTTGTCTGAAATCTGAATGTGGCATGAAAAGAGATGCGGACACTGCTAGAGCATCGACTTTACTATTCTCCATCCTGGGTATGTATTCAATGGTGAAGGCTTCAAACCACTCAATAGCATCCCATACATGGTTTCTATAATGTCGGAGGTGATCTTTCTTGACTTGGAATTGCTCTTTGATTTGCTTGACAATCATCTCAGCATCTCCTTCAACCTTCAGCAACTTAATTCCCATGTCTCATGCATTCTTGAGACCTAACAAGAGTGCCTTGTATTATGTAGTGTTGTTGGTACAAGCAAACTGCAGACGATATGCAAAAGGGTATAGTTCACCCTCGAGAGATATTAATACTACCCCAGCTCCTAATCTAGTTGTTGAACAACTGTCGTCAAACTGCATGGTCCATAGGTCAATATTATCTTTTTTATTTGCTTCTGAACAGATAATGGCTTTATCTTCAGTCTCATTTTTAGCCATCATCATCTAAGTGTCAGGGCCGGTCTCTTGGTATAAAATTTTTACCTTTGGATCTTGAGACTTCACCACCGTGAAACGGGACTTGGGCTCATGTTCTAACTTGATTTTGCCATTTTTAACAGGGATGGTTGTCGAGGACCATCGTCAATAGGAGACTTTGGACAATCATCAACAAATAACTTTGTCCCTAATGAAACAAGAACATACAATGGTTTGTAATCTGCCATATTGAATCTCTCTAATATGGTCTTAACATACTTACTCTAGCTTAACCAAAGTTTTATGTTTTTTCTGTCTCTTCTAATCTTCATCCCAAGAATGTACCTAGCTGCCCCTAAGTTTTTCATTTCAAACTGTGCTGACAACTGAGAATTCAAATCAGAAATCATATTCTTACCATTCCCAATCAGCAACATATCATCAACATACAGTGCAATAATGAGAATGCAATCATTGTCAAACTTGTAATACACACAATGATCTAATTTCGATCTCAGAAACCCAATAGACAGCACAAAGGCATCAAACTTCAAGTACCACATTCTAGGAGATTGTTTCAAACCATACAAAGACTTCTTTAACTTGCAAACCAAATTTTCTTTATCTTTCACCACGTAGTGATATGGCCGTGACATAGATTTCTTCCTCCAAGTCACCATGAAGGAAAGTTGTCTTCACATCCATTTGTTCCACTTCTAAGTCATAAGCTATTGTAAGAGATAACAAGAACCAAATAGATGTCAGCTTTGCAATGGGAGAGAAAATCTCACCATAATCAATACCCTCCACTTGTGAATAACCCTTTGCAACCAATCTGGCCTTGTACTTCTCAACATTGCCATCTGCTCCAAATTTCTTCTTGAACACCCATTTGCATCCAACAAGTTTTCCTCCATCAAGCAAAGGAACCAAGTCCCAAGTTTTATTCTTTTCCAAAGAAGCCATCTCATCTTCCATGGCCTCCTTCCAGGAATCTGCATCTTTCATGTCCATAGCCTCTATCACAGTTTTAGACTCATCAGTGTTGGTAATCAAGGCATAAGCACAACTAGAATCTAGCAATGTATAACCAAACCTGTCAGGTTGCTTCTTATTTCATGTGGACCTCCTCAAAGGCTAAGGTGGAGGTTCTACTTCTTCTAAACTTTCAGAGCTGCTAGAGCTCTCCCCATCATCAGGTCCAACTAGACCTTTCGGTTCAATCTTCTTAGGGGTAGTAGGAAACTTAACCACATCTTCTTTCTTTTCTTTTTCTCCTGGCTATAAAACAATAAGAGAAGGAGTTACCTCTCTGAAAATAACACTTTCTTGGCCACAGGATCCCAAAGCTTGTACCGTTTCACACCGACACCATAGCCAATGAAGACACACTTAACTACCTTGTTCTCCAATTTTGACCTCTTCTCCTTAGGCACATGTGCATATGTCTCACAACTAAAAACACAAAGATGTCTCAATGAGGGCTTCTTACCAGACCAGACTTTCATGGGTGTCTTATCAATGAGCGCTACAGTAGGAGACCTATTAACCAGGTAGCAAGCAGTGGCTACAACTTCAACCCAAAACTTCTATTCGAGGCTAGCACCACTAAGCATACTCCTAGCCCTCTCTATCAAAGTTCTGTTCATCCTCTCTATAACTCCATTTTCCTGCGAGGTATAAGGAGTTGTCTTATTTCTTTCAATCCCATATTCTTTACAGAACTTATCGAACTCTACGAAACAAAACTCACTGTCGTTATCAGTTCTCAAACACTTAATTTTTTTACCAGTCTGATTCTCTACAAAAGCTTTAAACTCTTTGAACCGACTTAAGACTTCATATTTGCTTCTGAGAAAATAAACCCATGTCCTTCTACCATAATCATCAATGAATGATACAAAATATAATGATTTGGAAATCGAAGGAACATTCATAGGACCAAACACATTAGATTGAATAAGATCCAAAACACCAGAAGACTTGTGAGAACTAGAGTAAGGCTGAACATGATTTTGCTTTCCATATATACAATGTTCACAAAAGTCGAACTCAAGATTACAATCATTTAACCCCTCAACGAGGTTTTTATTTTTTAGGGCTCTAAGACCCTTCTCACCAATGTGACCAAGTCTCTTATGCCACAACATTGTCTTCTCAGCAGGAAGTTTCATTTCCAAAGCATGAGCACCCTTGGATACCAGGAAAACACTACCATCGAAAGTTGAAGCAACACATTTCTTTACTGTTGGTTCCAATGGTAAGGATAAAGAATCTGAAGCTCTTTTCTTCGAAACAAAAGAACTATTGCATTGAGTAGTGCATGCATCTAGCTGAAACAGAGTACCTCTCCAAGTACCCTTAGCAAGCACCATAGCTCCTCTTGTCATCTTGCATCCTCCACCCGAGAAGACAACCTGCACACCTGCAACATTCAATTTACTTATAGAGAGCAGGTTTCGTGCTAAGCCAGGGATCTGCATCACCTCATTGATCCCCTTCACTCATCCATCAGGGAATTGAATCAAGACTCTTCCACAGTCAACTATCTTCAGGTGAGAGTCATCACCCAGGTACACCTTCCCACCATCAAAATCTTCATACTTTGTGAACCAACCTTGATGTGAGGTCATGTGGAATGAAGCACCGGAGTCAATTAGCCACACATCTTCTGATGCATGGGTGGCTAGGGTAGCAATAAAAGCATCACCATCATCTTGAGATTTCTCAGAATCTAAATTGGGGGTGTTCTTTTTCTTTTCTTCCTTGCACTCCTTTCGAAAGTGCCCAATTTTTCCACAGTTCCAACACACTACCTTTGACTTTCTAGGAAATTTGGATCTCCCACAGGATTTGGATTTTCCCTTTTCATCTTTTTTGTCTTTCTTTTTCCCTTTCTCTTTGGGTCTACCACGAACCGCAAGAGCCTCCTTTGCCAATTTGGAAGACTTTCTCTGCATTTCTTCAGATAACAATGAAGAGACCACTTCATCCATCTTGAAGGTGGTTGTAGTACTCCCAATGGCCATAACAAGGTGGTCCCACGAGTCTGGCAAAGAACAAAGCAAGGTCATGCAATGATCCTCCTCCTCCATCTTCACACCAACGGAAGTCAATTGTGCAACTAACATGTTGAAGGCATTCAGGTGATCTGCAACGATCCTCCATCTTCCATCCTCAAAGAATACAGCTTCTTTCTTAGGAATAACTTGTTTACCAGGGATTTGGCCTGATAAACATCACCAAGTTTCTTCCATAGCTCTTTCGTGATATTCTCTTCATGAACATTTAATAGGACAAAATCAGCTAAGCAGAGTCTCACAAGACCCTTAGCTTTACAATCTTTGAGATCCCAATCTGCTTGTGCCATTGTCGTTGGTTTTGTTTCAAAAATTGTTTCCCATAGGTCTCTGTCAACAAGCATGTCTTCCATTTTAAGTTTCCACAACTCGAAATTGCTGCCATTAAACTTTTCCAAATCTATCCTTCTGGATGTGCCTACCATCTTCTTCTTGCAACAAGATTACAGAATATTCTGCACAGACTCCCCCTCAATCAAATATTAGCTCAAAAAACCCCTACACAACAACTAGGATTAAAGGTGATCAAGCTCTGATACCAACTGAAAGGAAGCCAGGTATGTAGAACACACTTCCTACACCAACCTAATGAGGGGAATAGTATGTAAATTCTTTTAAATCCTTACAATTGTAGCAATGTTAAACACATAACTTAAAGATTACAACAGCAACACAACACAACACATTGAAAGAGATTGACACAAGATATATCGTGGGTAAAACTTTTCCAGGTAAAAAACCCCACTCCAAAACCTGCACAGTGTATTAACAAATCTGTAAAGGATTACAATACACTTGCAATGCAAGTTCTTCCAGGAGTTTGCAAATGTCGTTTCTAGAGTAATTCTAGCAGCATAACAATACTTGTACAAAAATTATGCAACTACAACTCCAAAACACTGCATTATATAGAGTGACAAGGAAAAATTGAGAAGCCTCTAGAGATGGGTGTCCATCTTGGCCACATGGCCATTTACCCAGTCAAAGGAAACTTGTCCAACATTTTTTCAACTCTCTTACATCTATCATAACATGGCATATTTGAATCCCAAGGTAGAGTGCTCCAAGGCTAAAAATAGGCAATGACAGATGCTCTTACACATCTTACAGTTATTATAAAAATCTGCAACATGACAACACTTAATGTTGTAAGAGAATCCATCATATGCAACTAAAAATAGCATATTCCTCTTACAACATGTCACAGCCCAACTTGGGTGCCCAAACATGCCTTCTCCACATACAAAGATGCTTTACGATACTTGTCTTCACTTGTCATAGGAATCTCTATACTTGGCTCTTACGCGTCATAGATTTTGTCATACACAATAACACCTCTGTCATACCACAAGATGCCAACACATGGCATATTAGTGCCACCTCAAATGGTATGCCTATATCCACATGGGATGAGTTGACCATCCTCGTCACCTTCCAAGTTGAGTGACAGTTACTCACCATGCCACTTCACACTAAATGACAAAACAGGATGTGCAACATAAATTATATCATAGGCAAATAAATAAATAAATAAATGATCAATGCTAGGAATTTGCAAAGGTTGAGACACCTTAATTCCCAATAGAAAAGGGATATGGTGATCGTGAAAATGGGAAATCTCTAGGACCTTAAAGGATCACGTATACCTAGGAAACCTTAGACTCCTTACTGAACTAGAAATAACATAAGAGCAAGTCATTCACTATGATGCAAGATGAACAGAATGATACTGAAATGCAAGAAATAAAATTCTTTTTGGCATTTTTTTTATTTTTATAAATTTTTTTGTATTTTTGGGATATTTGGTTTTTTTGGTATTTTTATTTTTATGATTTTTATGTTTTTTAGACATAGTATTTCTTGAGGTGGAAGGCATTGACCATTTCACAAAATTCTCCCCCCTCCATCATGCATAAGAGATAGGCGTCATTTCTGACATCTTCTTTAACTATGTAAGGACCGATCCAATTAGGTCTGAACTTGCATCCTTCACCAGCTCTTTTATCGCTTAGGTTGTCAATTCTGAGTACTAAGTCTCCCACCTGAAAAGGTCTTGGGACAACCTTCTTGTTATATTGTTTCTTCATTCTCAAGAGTTAAGAATCATGTCTTTGAACAACTCTTAAACATTTTTTGTCCATCATTTCTAACTCAGCAATCTTACTACTTGATATTCCTCATTATCCAATAGGCCTTGTAACGACACTCTTAAGTTGGGCAATTCCACTTCCAAGGGCAACACTGCCTTTGACCCAAAAGTGAGGGCATAAGGGGTGGTTTTGATTGGAGTTCTTATGCTTGTTTTGTAAGCCTAAAGAGCTAGGTATAATTGCAATTCTTGTGCCAGTCTCTTTTGGAGTCTTTCACAATTTTGACTAGTATCGATTTTAATGTTTTGTTTGTGGCTTCTGCTTGTCCATTTCCCTAAGGATAAATAACTAAGGGAGAGTTATGATTGATATGGAATCTCTCACATAACTCTCTTGCAGATTTTTGAATGATGACATGTTGTTTGTCACTATCACTTGGGGAATCCCAAACTGACATATGATTTGATTTAATATGAACTTGGTGATTACGGTCCCTAAAATTGTAGTGAGAGGCATGGCCTCTACTCATTTGGTAAAATACTCTATCGCAGTGATGATGAACAAATGTCCATCTGTTGATAGGGGAGATATCTTCCTCACCAAGTCTAAGCCCCACATGGAAAAGGGCCAAGGGGTAACTATGGGTGGCAAGTCCCTTGTTGGTGTGTGATGGACATGTGTGTAGGCTTGACACTTTGGGCATATTCTTATGAACTTGATTGCATCCCCTTGTAAACATGGCCAGAAATAACCCAAACGATGTATTTTTCTTGTTGTAGCATGACCACCAAAGTGTCCTCCACAGATTCTACCATGGCATTCTTCTAGGATTTTATGTGTCTCTTCTTTCTCAACACATCAAAGCAACATCCCATCCAAAGCTCTTCGATATAACACATCATCGATCAAGACATATCTTGCAGTGAGGACACGTAAATTTCTTTTTCCTAAGGGAGTCATGTTCTTGAGATAGGTTTTATTTGCAAGGTAGTTCACAATATCGCTATGCCAGTATGAAGGAGCATATTCCTCAAGATCAATTACACAAATCTCTTCATCAAGGAAGTCTTCGTTTATGGGCTCCTCTTGAGGAACTGGGTTGTCTGCTAGCCAATCCGCTATCACTTGTCCTTTGACAAACTTTTGATTGACATAAGTTAATTCAAACTCACTTAGTAACGTTACAAATCGGCCAGTTCTTCTTGACAACATTGGTTGGTTTAAGAATGTTCTTAATTATTCGAATCGTATCATGACTCTATTTTCTTGGTCCAGCATGTAGTGTCGTAGTCTCTAAGTTGCGAAGACTATGGCCAAACATTCTTTTTCATCTTGAGTGTAGTTCTCATATTCTAGCAAAGTTCAACTTATGAAGTATATGGCTCTTTCCCTTCCACCCTCATCTTCCTGAGCCAACATGCAAGCTACAGAGATGTCAGTTGCTCTAAAATAAAGGATGAAAGGTTTGTCATGTTTTGGTGGCATTAGTGTGGGTGGAGTCAACAAGAATTTCTTTACTTGCTCAAATTCATTTTGACAATCTACAGTCCAAGTTATGCGAACTTGCTTCTTCAGTAATTGATTGATCGGGTGAATTTTAAAGGTCATATCTGGTATGAAACATCTGATTGTGCCCAATTGTCCCAAGAAAGTCCTTACCACCATCTCACTTGTTGGCAGGGTTGCATTTAATACTTCTTTAACCTTTGTTGGGTCTACGTCAATCCCTCTTCATGAAACAATAAAAACCAACAACTTACCTGTCGTGACTCTGAAAACACACTTCTCAGGATTTAGTCTTACTTTATACTCTTGAAGTCGATTGAATATTTTGCGAAGGTCCTCCACATGTGTTGATCTTTTCTCTGACTTAGCCAAAAGATCATCAACATATGTCTCTACTATATTGTGAATGTAATTGTGGAAGATGTGTGTCATTGCTCTTTGATAGGTAGCCCCCACATTTTTCAGTCTGAATGGCACGATGGCTACGTAACAGAATGTTCCCCAAGGAGTAGTGAATGTTGTTTTGTCTTGGTCTACTTCTAAGATTATGATCTGATTGTGCCCTGAGAACCCATCCATAAGAGAGAGTACTTTGTATCCTGCAGTCAAATCAACAATTTGATCTATGGATGGCAAGGGGAAGTCATCTTTTGGGAAAGCTTGATTGATATCCCTAAAATCAAGGCATGTTTAAATTTTTCTAGTTTTTTTCAAAACTAGTATGATGTTTGATACCCAACTTGAAGAGTCCACTAGTCTGATAAAGCTTACATTCAACAATTTCTTCAATTCTTCCTTTACCATTTCAGCTACTTGAGGCTTTATGGGTCTCAACTTTTGTTTTATGGGTTTTGTATCAAACCTTTTGTGACTAAGTTGTGCACCACGATCTTTGGGTCTAATCTTGGCATGTCTGAGTATGTCCAGGCAAACACATTAGAATATTTGATCAAGAACTTAGTGTATTCTTCCAATTCTTCATCGTTTAACTCCCCTCTCAATTTTAACATTTTTGGTTTCTTGGGAATTCCTACATTGATATCAATGGTATCTCCAGTTAGTGATGGATGTCCCTATTCAAATTTCTGAGGGACAGGTGGTAAATCTGAATTTGCTTCAATCTAGAGGATTTCTTTTTTGCTTCCAAAATAATCTTCTGGATGTGGGAGGGGCATGTATCCTTTCTTGTTGTATACGCTTGGGAGGCTGTCATAAGCATGTAGATACTCTAAGATGGCTTCATCGTTCTCAGTGTAGTCTCAAGTTGGTTTCTCTATTTGACCCATAGCATAATTTAGAATGCTTGGTAACTCTTCACTTTCCAACAATGGTTCTCGATGAACTGACACAATGTATTCCGAGTTTTGAAGTTGAGCATGTGGTGAAAATAGTGCAACTGATGTAGCCATTGAATCTGCTACTTGGTTCTCTTCTCTGGGTATGGCTTTGATGGAGAAAAAGTCAAAGAATTGAACCAATTTCCTGATGGTTTCTTTGTAAGGTCATAGTCCTAATTTCGTTTCATAATTCTTTACAACTTGGTTGATCACCAATTGGGAATCTTCAAATGCAGAGATTCTCTTGATTCCCATTCCCATGGCTAACATGACTCCTAGGGATAGGGCTTGGTACGCAGCGATATTGTTTGTGCAAAAGAAATTTAACATAAAAGCAAAGGGGAGGACTTTTCCTTCGGGGGAAGTAAGGACTATCCCCATTCCTACCCCTATTTTACAACTAGCTCCATCAAAATATAAGGTCCATAGGTCTTGATTGCTTTGTGATTGAGATGTTTCTCCAAACTCATAAGTTGACTTTCGCTTTTCCTCTTTTTCTTCCCCTTCTTTGATGTTTTCTATTGTCCCAATTGAAAGATTCTTAATGTCATACTCGTTTATGTAGGAGATGGCTGCCAAGGCAAATGGAGCATGAGGCTTGGTGGTATGAGGATCGAAGGGGAATTCTCTGAGCTCGTCCATGCTCTGATATGATATGTTGAGAGTACTTGTGTTTGAGTGAGGATTTTGAGTTTCCTCTTTTACTTGCTCTTGTTTTTTAGCTTCTTACCCTTCTCTTCATGTTCCTTCCTGAAAACACTGGAAGGATCAGGATCTGCTTTGACAATATAGATTTTCCCCAAGTGGTGGAAATGTTTTTCTTGGAACAATGTAGAGGCCACAGCTTTCATGGCATGGATCCAAGGTCTTCCAAGGATCATATTGTAATTTGTTTCTTTATTGATGACATAGAAATATGTGGAGATGGTTTTGGGTGTGAGAGTGATTGGTAGACTAATCTTCCCAATTGTTTGAATGTCATGGCTGTCATATATCCTCAAGGCGGCAGCGTATTGCTTTATACATGTCTTGCTATATCCCATCCTTCGTAGGAATGACATTGGCAAGAGATTGACCATTGACCCTTCGTCCACCACCACTCTTTTTTATGATGACCTCTTCAACTAGAGCTTGTATGTATAATGGTGAATCCCTTTGTTTACTTCCTTCATCTTTAGGGATTTTTGAGATATCAAAGGTGAGGGGAGTCGACACCTCTTCAAGAATGTTTTTCGGTGTGTGGGGGAAGATCTCAACAAGTTTATTACTTGCGAGAAGACATTTTCTATTTGGTTTTTTTGTTCTTCCTCCTGAATCACAAATACTTCTTGGTTAAACTCCACATGATTGGATCTTTTCTGATTGGACTTCCCCTTTTCATTTTGAGGTTCCTTCTCTTTTCTTGGGGATTGAAGGAGTGTGAGGAAGTTGTGTTGCTGGTCTAGAGTAATTTTTGAGATGGCTTTGTTGTATCCATAACAGGTTTTTGTTTCATGACCTTTTGTCTTGTGGAACTAACAATAGGTATTGGGATCGTAAGAGTAACGACTTGATCCTTGATTTTCTTTTTGTTGCCACTTTTCATTATTAGGAGTGCTTTTCACAACATTGATATCTTTGTCCAAGGAGATATTTGATGTAACCTTTTCAATTGCTTTCATCATTTTGAGTCTTCCATTAGTGTTGTAAGTTTTTCGGCCTCTATTAATGGTGGCTTGATCTATCCTCAAAGCACTTTCCAATGCTTCTTCATAGGATTTTTATGGTAATTTATGAACGTCTTCTCTCATGTCCTTGTTCAAGGCGTGTAAGAAAAGATCGTATAACTCACGATGGTCCATGTTTGGGGCACTGGTTGAGGAATAGAGGACTTGTCTCCATCTGGTAACAAAGTGGGCTACAAATTTGTTTGGCTCTTGTTTCATGGTCAGGAATTCTCTGATCCCTATTTTGACGAGTTTGTTCATATCGAATGCCATGACAAACTCTCTGATTAGTTGTTTGAATGAGTGGATTGCAGCTTCTGGTAGACAATAGTACCAATCCAGAGCTATTCCTTCGAGGGTCTTCAGAAAAATCTTGGCGACAACCCCATCCCAAGGGAGGAATTCTCTTATCGTAGTGGTATAAAATTTGATATGGAAATTTGGATCTCCTTCTCCCTTGAATTTTGGGAGATCAGGTAATGGTCGAGGCAACTGAACACTTCTTATGCTTAAATCGAGTAGTTATTTTAAGTACTCTAGATATGTCTCCAAGAAGGCACTTTGCGATTGGGGGGTTAACAACAACAACCTCGTAGGAGGGTTTTGGTAACCCACCATCCGATTTGTTTGATTTCCCAACGCTTCTAGATTATTTTGAACAGGAGGGTTCCCATTCAAACACGTGTCGTTACCTGCATTTCTCTAATAATAGTTGAGATAAGGGGATTCTGAGATGCCCCCTGGTCTTGTTCTTTTTGAATGTTATCATAGGACTTCTTCCTTCTTTCAGGAGCTGCTTGTTCTGCCTCCAAGGTTCTAATCCTCTACACTAGAGTTGTGATTAGGTCTGCAGGAGTGGCAGCTCTATGTGCTTCCTCATTTCTAGGGTTTTCTCTTCGAGTACCATCATGATGGTGTGCTTCTTCTCACACAGCATTGTCTCTTTGTTCTAGCAAGACAACTTTTAATGCTTCTTGAGCATCTCTTGCCTCTTACAAGTGTCTTTCTAACCTTTTTACTTCCTCATTGAGATGAGTAGTTGAGGTACTTGTGGAAGGTTGATCGAGTCGATTTATTTTTGACCTTACTTGAACTTTCCTAGCTTTATAAGGTACATTTGGTATGGCAGGGTTGTGTTCCCATGTAGGGTTGTTGAAAGACAAAGAACGCATGGGTTCTCTTTGGTCTTGTTCATAGTCAAAATCTTCATAATCATATCAGTTTGTGATTGGTACCTCTGGGTGAGGTGGCACATACCTATCGAAAGGAGGAGTTTATGGTTCTCTAGAGGGAACATTCCCTAGATTTAGATCACGTTTTTTGAGGGTGTTGTAGACACCACAGAATAAATGGAATGGATGATGGCCAAGGTGATAGAGGCTGAAGTGGCAGAAGCGACTATAAAGAATAAAGTGAATATGATTGACGATTGTTGTTTTGAAGTGTTGAATGTTTAATTTTTTGATGTGAAATGTGCGTTTGTAATGCAAAAAGCATAAACAAAAGTTTTTGCTCTTCACGTTAGATTCACCAAAATATGTATGCTCAAAATCATGATGTCAATTTCCTGGGGCTGTTGAGACAGATTTCCGCACACACAAGGACCCTTCCCTCCTTGCCATGAGGCAAACTGCCACATAACTCTTGCTCTGGTGGAAGTATCCATTCAAGAGGAGGCCAGACATGGGGGTAGTCTGGCTCGTTAGAGAGATGGACTTTGCAGAGAGGGGTCGGCACATCCTGAGGCCTATGTTGTTGTTCGCTAGTGTAGATGTGTCATTCAATGATTGTTGTTGTAGAGATAACCATATGACCCGAAGGGTCACTAGTTACTCTTCTTCTGTTGGGTTTCTGATATTCCACCTTTGCGTGGGTAAGCTATTGTTCTCGTTGATGGCTTGTTATCTTTCAAAGTATTGGATGAATTCTTGTTGTACTAAGAACTGCCTATGTTATCCTTGTTGTAAGACAAGTGGGTCCTGTTGTGGTCTCGGATGGATTTCCTCTATCTCGTCCAGGATTGCCCTCACCCACTCACTCTTAATCCTGGGCACATTCGTGAGCCAAGACAAGAGATAGGTGTTTGTGAGCTAGCCTTAACTTGACCTAGGGTTTGACTTAGGGTTTGATTTGACCCAAGGTTTGATTGTGCGTTGACCATGTTTGACCTTTTGATAGAATCAAGGGTTTTGACCAATGTTTGACTATGGTTGACCTTGTGATAGAATCAAGGGTTTGCAAATTTTCTAAGTCTCTAATGTTTTTGTTTTTTTGGGGGTTTTTATAAATGTGAGCTTAAATGAAATGCAAAACTTATTTTTGTGCTTTTTTTTAATGTTTTTAGAATTGAAGATGTTTTTTTCTAATCTAGGAATTAAAGGATGAATGCAAGCTATAATGAATTTACCTAATGCAATGTAAACTATGTTGTTGGGGTTTTCTGAATATTTGGAATGAATTAATCTAAGAAAAGGGAAATCACTTTTAAATGAATTAATCTATGAACTTTGAAAGCAAATTACTCTAAGAATACAAGATCTATCTATCCTATCAAGGAAAAAGCAACAAGATTACTAATCCCAAGAGCAATTTTAGTTATCTAATTACTACAAATTGAAAGAAAGCATAAAGGAACCTGGAGACGCGTGAGCCTCCACTACCCTCAAAAATCCTTGTGATTGCAACCTCATATCCTCTTGTGGCATCAGGGAATCCTCTTGGTGATAAGACGATAATGGAAGCAAAAAGAAGCTTTTGAAGCTTTGCAAAAAGAGCTCAATGAGAGCTTTGTTGAGCACTATGGCTTGATATGAGCAGTGTATGGACACATGATGAGTTTTATGTGAAAGCTAGATGAAGCAACAAACAAAACAAAAGGTCCCTATGCCATGTATGAGCATGAGAATGTTGAATATGGAGTGCAATAACTTGCAAGAGCTGTGTGCACAAATGAAATTGCCTCCCATTGTGTTTGAGAGAGGGGGTATTTATAGGTTAGAAGAAGAGATGAGAGGTGAAGAAGAGTCAACTTAATTTGATTGGAGAGTTAACATAGAGGATTCAAGAGTGATTTGGACTAAAATTGGAGTGATCCAAAAGCTTATCATTCAAGAAGAAGTGAAGGAGTGCATGGGAATGCATGAACTATTAATTTAAGATAAAATAGAGTTAATTATGCATGTGTAGGTGCATGAAATAGTTAACTCTACATTTGGCATGAAAATATACGCAAACAAGAAGAAAAATAGGTGAAAATGGAGCTTTTTCGAGTTAGAAACTTGAGTTTTTCCGTGGTTGGAAACACAATAGGGTCACCCCGGGGTCGCCCCTTTCACTAGTTTGGTTGCCCAAGGGGTGACCCACTAAGGAGAGCACCAGGGTTGGATTTCAGGATGGGAGATGGAAGAGGAGGAGAAAAGAAGGGGATCTGCCTCCGGAAACAGGTCAGTCATGTGTGAAAATCCAAATCTCCACTTGCAAAGTAGGATCTCCTGGCGGGAGATCTGGAAATAATAGAGGCAGATTTCAATTGGTTGAGTGAAACTAAAAACTGAAAGTGGGAGATGGCTGGGGGGGCCTCTAGAAGGCTTCTAGGGGGTGGAGAAGGTGAAAAACACTGAGGGGAGGTGAAAAATCATCTACAAGATGCATATAAGGCTTAGGAATAGGGTCGCAAGCACATAAAACGCAAATCAACAAGTGTCGAAAAGTGTCGACAACAAAGAGAGAAAATAACAAAGGAAAAACAACACAAGATGAAAGAAATGACACGTCACCAAGAGGATTGTTGTTGAGAGGATGTTATTTCATGCTTACATATACGTGACAAGGATTAAAAATCATCATAGGGGTCCTCATGGAGGCTATGTGTGATTTTGGTGCTTATAAGCTCGAAGTAGGACACCAATATCATCAAAGAAAGGAATGGTTGTAAGAATGGTAGTTCTTACAAATGTCTTGAAATAAATTCCCTTAAAAAGGACATTGCATGTGGTAGTACACATCATTAATGTATTACAGTAATCTATTAATGAGATGTGTCCATTTGAGTACTTGAAAATAATTCCCATTTAATGTGAAGAGACAGGCACCTTTTTGTCTGTACATGGCAATAAATGTCAGATTTACTCAAGATACGCGGACTAGGTGACAGAGTGGTGAATCAGAAAATTTTAAAAAACATGAATGTCGATCTAGCTAAGCTAATTGGGGATCAAAAGGTTTGAGAAAACAACTCGTCGATTGAAGGTAACTTTGGTTTTAAAAATGTAAGGCAAGATTGATAAAAAAAGTCTAAGTCCACACTCAAGGTTACATTGGCTAATTGGTAAGTTTTAGAAAAGGTGAACTCATCGATTCAGAGTTACCAAAAGTTTAGAAATGCTAATTGTGAAGGGAAAAGGTATTCCAAGGCATCACGATCATTTTGAAGGACCGAGAAAGGAAGGGACTTAGGAGGGAAATGTTGATGATTATTTTTACACATTCATAACAAAAGTTAAAATTCACAAAATGAACCTAAATTGTCTTGAAAGATATGAAGAAATCACTTAAGAGTTCTTAATTCTAAGTTTCTATATGGTCAGGTCTTGACCTTGTGGACAATTCAGTAGGTTAATGTGAAACTGTAATATGCAAGGGGCCTTACTTGATTTAAGGTGATTTATGACTCGCTGGACTTGAATTATGCAAAATGTTACAAATATCAATAAATTATCCATTTCTTTGCATTAATCTATTACTGTATCACAAAGCTTTGTATGATTTATAATGAAACAAGCTTTTCTTTTCAAATTGATATGAAAATTGTCAAATATTAACACAATTGTTCATTCTCCCTTCAAATGTAAGACAATTTCCTTTAAATCTATGTTTTTAAGCTAATTATTTCAAATGTTTGGGGAAAAGTTAGAGAAATTCAAATTGAATATCATTCTACTACAGTATCTAAATGCTCTGTTATTCATGTTGTAAGAAATACATCACTTGATCAAATCAAAAAACTAAATCTCTAAATGTGAAGCCCTGAGTATTTTCATGAACACACATTCAAGATTGCAAGCTTTTAAAGAGGTAATATTTCAAATACAAGTAAGAGCCAAAAAACACTCTGAAAATAGATGCAGAATTCTAGATTTATTTGTATTTAAAATACACAGTCATATATGATTTGCAATGTATGAATGACTCTTTGCTTCATTAATCAACTTAACAGAAAAACTTACAAACGTCTTACAGATACAATAAGGAAGTTAGACACTCCAAGCATTCCTTAGTGCAGACACAAGCGACATCCTCCTCTAAACTAAAATATTTCTAAATCAAAAGGTTCAAACAAATTACAATTGCAAGCTATCTTTCCAAAATCCCTGTGTGTCTAATCTACAAGTAGGAGAGCTTCTTATATAGACTTTGAAACTTCTTACTACTACGGCTACAAAGCTTAATCTACGGTTAAGATCCCTCTATTATTGATCAATGGTGCATATTCATCTCTAACTGCTTCTCAAAATATCTAAATGATATCTTTTCTTTCTCAAAGGATGCCATTGGAATCTTTTCAAAAATAAGATTCCTTTTTCTTTGACTTCGGCCTTCTTGTTGACTTTCCTCGTAGACATCCTCGTATTTGATCCCCTTTCCATATTGTTTGCCTCTTTTATAAAATCTACACTTTCAAATATGTTTTGAAATTATTAATTACACCTTCTATAAAGGTGCGATCCCCTCCTGGACTCTTTGTCCATACATACTCTTGCATTATAACTCCTTCCTTCAGTTTCTTTTCTCTGTTTTCTGAACCCTCACTCTTCTTGTATTTCCTCATCTTAGCATTTTCTTCCATCAATGAATCAATCATCTGTTTACTCAGGTATGCTTCAGGGCTTTCCATGCATGGTGTAAAAATAGCATTGAATTCTGTTAAAGCCCTCTCCAATTCATACACTGGTGTATCCATGCATTCATGATCTAATAGCTTTTCTACTATCCTTTTATGCATTTTGATCATGTCATTTGCCTTTTCTTCTAAGTCTTAAGCAGCTGTTATGCATCTTCTGAGATTATCCTCCTTAAATTTTAGTTCTAAACTCGCCTGTGGCACTTGATTTGCCATTAAAGGGGTAATTACTCCTTCATTTATTAATTCTTCTACTCTCTCTTCAATTTCCGTTAATTGTTCCAATTCAGATCTGCATTCATCTCTTCTAAATTAGCAATTATGTACAAGTATACTGCATTTATTCTTTTCCCTTGCAGCCACCTCCCATCTTTTCACCGCTTGTTTTATTACCTGTTCACCTTCTTGCATGAAATCATTGAACCATTCTTCAAATACATTGGCTTTAAGCTTCTTATTTTCCATATCTTTTATTTCATCTTTCGATACAACTGCTATCTCACCAGGCAATTCTAGCACTGTTGTATTGGGATCAAATATTCCCTTAATGAATTGTTGCAATTGTACAATGTGTCATTTCAAATACTCTTATTTATCTTTATCCTTTCTTAACATTTTTGTTGTTACTTGGTGCATGTCTTCCCACTTAGTTATGTGTTGCTCCCTTGTAGTATGTCCCAGGTCAAAATTGAGTATTTTATTTTCGTCTATAGTTATTTCTCCTTTTGCTTTCTCCTTTTGGGGTATGGCCAAGTTTAGCATCCTAGATCCATTTGGACCTCTTTTTATGGCTGATATTGTTCTTGCTTTTCTCCTTTCCTTCCTTAGCATTGCACTTCCCAATAAACTTTTGATATCAGTGGGTACCAATTATACCTCCTTTTCTTTCCTTATCTCTTCCCCTAACCAGGTAGGAACCTCCTTTGTGCCTTCAACAGTTTTTCTTCATTAATTACCTCTTCCTAAGGTTTTTCCACTTCTCCCTATTCCTATGGTTATTGTTGTTGTTGTGGAGGAGGCTGCTGTTGTGACTCACCCTCATTTTCTTCTTCTTCAACTTCTGTGTTCCCTCCACCTTCACCTTCTTCAGGACCTTCTCCCTTTGCTGATTATTTTCCTTGGTCCTCCTCCTGATGTGCTTGCTCTATATTAGTCATGTCTATGCCTTCTGCTTGTTTTTCAATTTTTTCCTCATCAATGTTTTCTGTATGTCCTTCACCATCAAGTTTCTTGTCTGCATCTTTTGTAGTTTCATCTTCTTTTTGTACTTGCTCTGTATTTGCAGGTGAACTTCCCATTGTATCTTCCTCTTTTGCTTCTTTGTCCTCTTCTGCTTTTTGTGTTCTCTTCTTCACTCTGTTCACCATACATATTTAGAATATTTAGTACATCTACACCCGATGTACCCGCTCCCACTTCTTCCTTGGTTTGAATCAGTGCTTTCTTTATTATCTCTTCAGGCGTATCTTCCTTTTCTGACTCTTCAATTTTATGTGCTTCATCTTGCACATATTTGATTATTTCAGGGGACACCAGGGTACCAAATAGATCTATTGTTCCTGATTCTTCTTGTACCCTTTCTTTTTCAGATATTGCACTTTGTTCAATTTCCATCTCAGCCTGAGTGCTTTGCTCCTCTTCTTTGCTCAAGAATTCACTAGATTCTTCCTCCATTCTAATTTCTTTTCCTGAATACATTTCCCTTTCCTCACTTTCATTGTTGTTACTCTCAATGTGAACAGTTTCAGTGGTTTGTTTGGCTTCATGTGCTTTTGACCCTTGCAGCATTTCCCCAGCCAATTTTGTCTTCACCTGAGCATATACTTGTCTTTTTTCTATTGGGGTGGATGTACTAGGTATATCAGTCAACTTGGCACCTACCTGTTGTGCTCCTATGACTTCACTTGTTTTTTAAGTCTCCCCTTTTGATATACTTATTGGTATTGCTTTTCTGACCTTTTGTCCTGTTATCTCTTTGGATGTCTGTGCTTCTTCCATACTAATCTCATGGCTTAAGGATTTTGCTTCTACAAATGTATCAGATGATACTACTACTGTTACTCCTAATGCATAAGGATCCATTAGAGTAGCATTTTTATCTTTCTCTATAATTTTAGCTTCCACAATCCTTCTTTTCTTCTCATAGAAGCATTGCAGATCATCACTATGTTCTCTTACTCTCTTTTTCCCTTTCTTTGGATAAGTGATCTCCAGTCCTTCAGCTTTAAGTTCTTCAATCCTATCTTTTAACCATGTTTTTGAAAACAAAATGACTGGTTTGGACAATGTGTCCAAAGATGTGTTCCACGGTTGTGACCAATTAGGCTCTATAATAGGAGCAAGCCTGGCACTTACATAACTGTGATGCAACAATTTATCATCTTCCTTAACTTCTGGGGGAATATATATATCTCCCATGGATCTCATTTGATCAACTGTTAGTCTTTTATGAGCCCTTTTTCTTACCTCCTTATCATTTTTACAATCTGACCAAAAATCTTCAATATGAATTTGATGTTTAAAATTTTTATCAGTTGTATTTTGAATTCTGTGGAAGGGATCAAACCTTCGAGCCAACTCAATTTCTTCAAATCCGTAATACCTCAATTCCTGCTCTGAATACCCAGCAACCTCTTCACTATAGCAGGAGTATCTGCCAATAGCCCAGGGTAACTTAAGATTTCCTCTGCTAAACCTCTTCTTATCCATTTTAAAAGCATTCAAATTCTGCCTTGAGAACTCTAGAACTATCAATTTATCATAAGGATATCTGGGTAGCATGAAAGTTTTTCCTTCAAATCCTTCAGTTCTTATATAAGTAAAATGCTCAAATTGAATATACCAAGAACTATGCATCCCAATTGAATCCTCTGTATCTTTAGATATCCTCTTATTAGGTTCCTCTCTTAAAATTTTTACTATATATGTATAGAACACATCATTAACCAGAGCATACTTCTTTAGTGCATTTTCTTCTTGTAAGTCAAGGTAATGCTCATATACCAACTTCTGACCTGGACCATTGCCTAAGGTTCCAACCTTGTATGTCCCATGTATGAATGGTCTAACCTCTATTGCACATGAATATAATATGTATGAAGACAAATAGAAGGGCATCAACTTTTGCTTTCTTAGCATCGCCTCTTTCCATATAGCTGTGCTTATAGCCTTGGCCCAGTGAATTTGTCCCTATTCTTTTCCTGCTTCTCTCATGAACTGGATGACAGTGAACATCCAAGGATCACATTTAGTACCATCTCTCAACCCCACTAATCTGCTTAGCATCGTGATCATCAAGTATATTTCTTCTTTAAAGTCTATCCTTTGCAGATTCTTGTGGACTCTCGCCACAGCCTTGGGTTTATTCTCTGCGTTGTACCAACTGTAGAAGATCTTGCCTCTACACTCCCTTTCATTGTTGTGGAAGTCTTCATTGTATTGATCTATGTCAATATCCACCATTTTCTCATTGATCTCTAGGCCAAATGTTCTCGCAATACCCTCCGTGGATAAGTCTGCAATGAGTCTATCGTAAAACATTATCTTCCTGGTATTTGGATCATACGGGTATATGCAATCCAGACATAAATCCTTAGCTTCCATAGCTAATGGAAACCCTGCAGCTCTATATAGTCCACTCTCCCATATACACTTCATATCAGATGTAGCATCTGTTGTTGTGATTTTCTGCAGAACGTCATTCGCATCATAATTTCATATACTTGTTTCTTTTCCCACTCCACTTGTGCTGATTAATGACGGGTATCCTCTGTGTAATAGCAATTCTTCCTTTTCTACTTCCTTGCGTGGCTTTCTCTCTTTCTTAACTTCTCCGCTTGTATCTACCTTTTTCTGCTTTGGAGCCATCCTGTAGGAAAATGCATCTTTTTTTACTTTTCGTTTTACCGTTTACCTAGGGTTTTACTTCAAATTTTCTATTTTTTTACCATTTTACCCTAACCCCCATTTGTCCTTTCCATTTTGACCTTCACATTTGTTTAACCTGACCCAGCTAATTAACAATTAAACCAGTAATTTAACAAATGTTTGCATTTCACAATGAAATTATTGAAATTTACTTGCATTTTCATTAACTGAACTGTAACAGTGTTTTAGATAAATACCTGTATTTCTTGACAATTCAACTTTACGTCATTGACTTACTTTACTGTCTCTTACTCTATCCATCTTTTGTAATTTCGTCGCTTTGATGAATTTTGTTCAATTCTCTGTAGCAATTTTTCTTTCTGCAGTTTTAATTCTTAACAATGCAAATCTGAAAGAAAATGGCGTTAAATTTACCCTAACTCCTTTAAATTTTACTCTTTTTGGGTGTTAGCTCGACATTAATTACAACAATTAATGCACCCAAAGCTTCGGTTTTCTATTTCAGTGTTTTATTTTAAGCTTCTATCCGTTAGTTTATTTCTACATACATCTCGTTTTTCTTGTATCTTTCTTTGCATGTCTCCTTTGTATCTTTCAATATGCAAACCTTTATGCAACAAACCATAACTAATGTTATTTCCCTTTTCCTTTATCCTTACTTGTATCTTTTGATTTGTATATCGCTCTTTGTATGTCCCATAAATACAAGCGCATATGCATTCAACCCATACAAACCTCCTTTTACCTTTTTATCACCCGCGATGTCTTTTTATTTCTTTGTATCTCGGAGATGTATATTATCAACATACAATTGCCCCAAAATATACAAGACTTTCCTTTATCTAACTTCCCTTTCGAATCCGTCTTGTATCTTTTGGTTGCATCCTCTTTTGTATGTCATCTTGTATATCAAGAATGTATAATGTTAACATACAATCCCAAGATACAAACGGTGGGACCTAGTTGACTTTCCACTTGTATCTCAATGATACAACCATACTTGTATCTCCTCTCAGATACAAGCCCAAATACATACAAAACTCCCTTGTATCTTTCTTTCGAACTTCTCATCTTTTATAAACCACAGTACATAACTCCTCAGCTCCAACTTGTATATAAAGTAAAATGTATCTTTCAATATACATTAAAGTACAATGCATCACTTATACCAGACTTTAATTTTCTTTGAGTTCCGCGTTGTATGTATATCAAAAAGTACAACCCGAAGCATACAATATACAAACTACGAAACATACCACGATAAAACCAAATTTAATATTTTCCTCAGGTCCGTGACATGTACATCATGTTGTATATCACCTTGTATCTCTCCTTACGTCAAACTTGCAAACCCAATATACAACTGGTGGACTTAACCAATTATTTGTTTTATCTCTGAATTCCGTCGGGTCTAACTTATCTATAAAGAATAAAGCATTAGCAATATGCATACAAGTACTATGATGTAATAAACCCGACCACTCTATGCGACTAAGACAATGACCTCTCATACAAATGACTTTGTATATGCAACATACAAACCTCCCTATTATCCATTTTACTAAAAAAACATGCATATCTTGCAGAATATTAGGAATTTTGAAATGGTTCAAAAAGCAACCCTTACTCATTTTTTACAACGAATTCACCCTTATTCTGCTCTAATACTCAATGCTACATTTCCTAATTTTTGAACAAGGTTTGTAACTTTTCACTTCTTTTTCCCTTTTACCACCAAGTAGACCCACACACAAGCAAAAAGCCACAACCACAACAGGGGTCCTCATTTTGCTAAGAAATAAAATGGGGCGTGTTGTGAGCATCACAATAGGAAACATAAAGCGTCGGCATGAAAAATGACAAGTTTAAAAATGGGGTAACAAGAGTTCCCATACTTACTCTAGCCTAACCAACTCTTTATGTTTGCTCTCTTCTCATCTCTGTATCTCATATGAACTTAGTATCCCCTAATTCCTCCATGTCAAATTCTGTAGAAAGATGAGATTTCAAGTCCCTAATCACATATTTGCTATTACTAGGAAACATGTCATTAACATATAATATGATAACATGGAAATGATCACCATATTGTTTATAGTAAACACATTGATCCAATCTAGACCTCACAAATCTTAGTCTCAACACAAAAGAATCAAATTTCCATACCACATCCTAGGTGAGGGTTTGAGACCATAAAAAAAAATGTTCAATCTCCAAACCAATGAATCTTTATCTTTTACAACATAGTGCTCTAGTTGTGACATATAAATATCTTCCTCCAAGTCACCATGCAAGAAAGTTATTTTCACATCCATCTATTAAATCTCTAGATCGAAAGTTGTTGCAATAGAAAATAATAACCTAATAGATGTTAACATAGAAACTAGAGAAAAAAAATCATCAAAGTATATCGCCTCAACCTCAAAATACCCTTTTGCAACTAATCTTGTCTTGTATTTATCAACACTATCATCTAAACAAAACTTCTTCTTGAAGATCCATTTGCACCCAATAGTTTTCCTTCCCTCTAGAAACTAAACCAAGTCCCAAGTCTCATTCATTTTTAATGCAACTATCTCCTCATCCATGGTTGATCTCTAAGACTCATTGTCATCCATCTTCTTTTCCTCTTTCACAGTTTGAGGTTTACCAGTGTTAGTAATGAAAACAAAACATCTAAAATCAAGCAAGTTATACCTTTATAGTTTCCTCCTCTACTAAGTGGACCTCCTCAAAAGTTGAGGTGGAGGTTCTTCCTTAGATCTCTTTGAACTCTCAATACTTGCCTCCTCGTTTGATCCACCCTAAACCTCTAGCTCAATATTACTAACAATTGTCTTAGTCTTTCACTATAACTACACTATAGACTATGCACTTCCATTTAGTTGCTCAATAGTAAAAGGCCTAATCTCTCTAAAGATAACATTTTGACTGTAAAGAACTTTCCCAAACATAGGATCTCAAAACTTGTACCATTTCACATTAACACCATAGCCAATCAATATACATTTCACAAACTTTTAATCCAACTTTGACCACTTCTTAGGCACATGAGCATGTCTCGCAACCAAAAAATCAAAGATGCTAAAGTGAGGGCTTTTTCCCATCCAAACCTACATAGGGTTTTTCTCACCAAGCGTCAATGTAAGAGATATTTTGATCAAGTAAAATCAGTGCTAATTTTCTCTGCCTAGAATTTGTGTTCCAATATGGACCCACTAAGCATACTCACAGCCCTATCCATCAACATTTTGTGCATTATTTCCACAACTTCATTATGTTGATGGGTGTATGGAATTATCGTATGCCTTTCAATATCATTATCTTTATAAATTTGTCAAACTCTGCAAGAGAAAATTCTCCATAGTTAGCAATCTTCAACACCTTGATCTTTATACAAATTTGGTTCTCCATGAGAGCCTTAAACTCCCTGAATCAACCAAAGGTATTCAATTTTCTCTTAAGAAAATAAGCCCAAGTCCTCTGGAGAAAATCATCAATAAATCAGACATAACACAAGGATTTCAATGAAAAGGAACATCTATAGGACCAAATACATCAAAATGAATAAGATCCAAAATCCCTCTATACTTATGAGAACTCGAGTAAAATTAAACATGGATTTTATTTCCATAAATACAATGCTTATAAAAATCAAACTCATGAGAATAATCATCAAACCCCTCTACAAGGATTTTATTTTTCAAGCTCATTAGACCTTTCTCACCAATATGGTCCATGCACTGGTGCCGTAACATTATCTTCTTGACAAGTAACATTCTTTCTAAGGTGAGAGCATGTTTAGGTACCCAAAATGCATTACCATCAGAACTAGATACAATGAATCTCTTTGTTGTAGGTTTTAATATCAAAGGTGTAGATTCAAGCGATCTTTTTATCACATGTACAAAAGAACTATTGCACTGTATGTAAGAAAATAAACCTAAGTCCTCTTGGAAAAATCAGCAATAAATGAGACATAATGTGGGGATTTCAATAAAAAAGGAACATCTATAGGACCAACTACATCAAAATGGATAAGATCTAAAATCTCTCTAGACTTATGAGAACTCGAGTAAAATTAAACACAATTTTGCTTTCCATAAAATTAATGCTCATAAAAATCAAACTCAAGAGAACAATCAGCAAACCCCTCTACAAGAATTTTAGTTTTCAAGGTTCTTAAACCTTTCTCACCAATATGGCCCATGCACTAGTTCCATAACAATGTCTTCTTGACAAGTAACTTTCTTTCTAAGGTGAGAACATGTTTAGGTACCTAAAATAAATGACCATCAAAACTAGATACAACAAATCTCTTTATTGTAGGTTTTAATATCAAAGAAGTAGATTCAATGGACCTTTTGTTGCATGTACAAAAGAACTATTGCACTATATGTAAGTGCTAGCACAAGCCAAAAGAGAGTACCAACTCAAGCCCCTTTTGTGACCACCATGGCTCTTCAAACCATCTTACACCCTCCATTGTCATAAACAACTTGCACACCTAAATCATCCATTTTGCTAATAGATAATAGGTTCCATGCCAAACTAGGGATGTGTAGAACTCAAGTAATACCCCTAATCCTCCCATTAGAGAATTAGATTGTGATTCTCCCATGACCGAAAATGCTAAGACAAGAGTTATTTCGAGGTAGACGTTCCCACCATCAAAACTCTCATAGTCTCAAAACCATTCCCTATAGGGAGTCATATGGAAGGATTATTCATCAATGCATCATCACATGCATGTGTGGCCAAGGTTGTAGTAAAGATATTGCCCACATCTTCCTAATAAAATCTATCAAAATTATCATCAAATTCACCTTTACTTTTCTTATTTTCCTCCTTAAAGTCTATTCTGAAATGGTCTATCTTTCCATAGTTCCAAGATTTTTCCTTGGACATTTTTTCTAGGAGACTTAGAGCTCGCATGAGACTTAGATCTACTTTTATCCTTCTTATTATCCTTCTTGTCTTTCTCCTTCAACTGTCCACAAATAGTCAAAGTGTCCTTGGTAAAATTTAAAAAAATTCCTTACCTCCTCTAAGAGTAAAGTAGGCACTCCCTCATCAACAACAAGATTTGAAACAGTGCTTCTGATAGCCATCACCAAATTGTCCCATGAGTCTGGTAAAGAGCACAACAAGGTCATGCATCAATTTCCATCTTCGATTTTCACACTAACTATAAATGGCTCATGATCATGTTGAATGCATTGAGGTTCTCAGCAACAAAGTCACCGTCACTCATCCTCAAATTGTACTTATTTTGTAGAAAAAGCTTGTTTACCAGAGATTTGTTGTGGTACAAATACCTAAACTATCCAAAATCTTTTTGTGGTGGTTTCTCCCAAAGCATTCAAGAGCACTAAATTAGCCAAGCGTAATAAGACTTCTCACCTTCCTATCCAACATAGCCCAGTCTTACGATGACATAGACGTAGGTTTTGATATGAAGACTACAACCCATAAATATCAATCTATGAGCAAGTCCTCCATTATAAGTTTCCAAAGATCAAAGTTTGTGCTGTTAAAACTTTCCATCTCTAGTCTCAATGTGCTTTCCATCTTCCCTAAAACAAAGATCTCTACACACACTACCACTTAAACCAAGATTAATTCAAAAAAAAAATCCTACAACCTATGACTTAAGTTCATCAGGCTATGATACGAAATGAAAGGAAGCTAAGATAATGGAAATGCTTCCTACATTAATCTATGAGAAATGTATAGAAAATATGATCTAAACAATTTTAGAAAAGAAATAACATAATGAAGTACAATCCCATAACATAGATTTATCTTGGTAAAACCCTTTTGGGAAAAAAATTAGTGGCAAAGGTTTCATTTTCTTTTGTATTATCAATAACAAAGTGATTACAATACAATCTAAGAATATACACCCTAATGAGTCACCAACTATACCTACAAATACACTATGACAGGTCTATCTCAAGCATTGAATAAATAGAAGCAATCCATGAAACCATGAGTGGCAAACCATGAACCATGGGTCAATACCATGACCCAAAAACAATACTCAAATCAAGGGCCCAAATTCTAATGCTCTATTCCAAAGGATTCCATTGACTATTTTTAGTAGATTCTCTTGCACCTATCATAAGCTATCATAACTCTATCATAACCTAGTCCTGAAGTTGGGTGCTCCATTTTGGCTCCATTATCTTTGATCAAAGATGTTCTATGATGTGTCATAACATGCATCATAAGTTGGTCAACAAGTCAAGTCAACAATGTAAGTCTCCTTACAAGCTCTTGCATGTGTCATAGAATCATCATAAGATTTCTTATGCAACTTACAATGCCATATGATACTCTTACACATCTCTATAAAATTAGATACTCTTACAACTTCTTACACACATCATACATTATATTATACATGGAAAAATGGTCATCATAGTGGGCACCCTTTTCCATGAGGGCTCACAAATAATTAATAAATAACAAACAAATCAGATGTTAGAATTACAAGGTGTATGACACATGTATCCTAAGAGTTCTTTAGGGGTTGGGAGTGTTGTAGGTGAAGTGAGGTAGCCACATAACCTATTGGAATGCACTTTTGTTATTGTAAATCCTTATGCAATGGCCCATTCAATGCCATCAAACCCCTTTTGTAATTTGTGATAGTTTTAGACAAACAAAAAAAAGAAAATTTTAGGGAAAAGTAGACAATGTTCGTGTCATGTGTGCAATAAGGATTTCAAAGGGAGCTACATCAATGTTTCCAATCATCTATTGCACATGCTTGAAAATGCATACAATTTGTGCTAGCTGAGAAGGTCAAGGTTCCTAGGTTGTTTATGAAGGGTAAAGAAACATTTAAGGGTGTGCAAGTAGAATCTACACAAACTGTTGAGTTTTCTACAAAAGGAAAGAGGAAGGTTAGTGATAGGCAAGGCATAGTTGCATAGATGTCAAATGTACAATTAGAGGAAGAGGAAGATGATTTAGTTGCCCAATCTTTTTATGCCCATTCCATCTCATTTCATGCGGCACATTCTCCTTATTTCAAGAATATGTTGAAAAAATAAAATTGGTTCCTCATATGCCCCCTAGAGAATATAGACTGCTCCACCCTCCTTGATAAAATATTCGAAGGTGATTGTGTTGATAGAGGATATGAGGCAAACCTAACTAAGGATGGGTTGATCGACTATCGTGGATGGGTGGACTAATATTAGACACCATCCACTCACCAATATCATAGCTACATGTGTGGTTGGTTATTATTTTCTTAAAGTTATTGATTGCTTAGAGAAGCACAAGGATGCAAACATCTAATTTTAGATTTCAAGGGAGGCCATAGATGAGGTTAAAGACTTGGATGTCTTACAAGTGGTCACTAATTCAACAAATGTTTGTAAATTTGTTGGCAAGATGTTGAAGGGTGCTTACAAGCACATGTTTTAGACCCCATGTGTTCATCTATTGAATAATGCATTGAAAGACATGGAGAAGATAGATTAATTGAAAAGAGTGATGGCAAAAGCTAGAGATATATAGATGTTCATTTGCAAGCATCATACCTCACTCTCTTTAGAACTTTTTTGAGGAAGGAATTTCCCAAACTTGTGGAGACTAGATATGCTAGTTACTTTATTTCGCTAGAGAGAATGATCGAGATGTAGAAAACGAGCTACAATTAATGATGCTTAACGTAGAGTGGGGTAGATGGGATAAGGCAAACACAACTTAAGAATGAAGTAGAAGATTCTTGATGATTGGTTTTCTACTATAAGGTAATAAATATTTATTATTGATGTTTGTAACTTTTAAATTATTTTCTTTTTTTTTGTATTTTAAAATTTAAATTTTGATAACTTTAGTGCTTTGTCATTTGAGTCTTTAAATTTTGTGTGCAGATACACTTGATCCTTCATCTCACTCGTTGTGTAGGTGATTAGATA
Organism: Cunninghamia lanceolata; assembly: GCA_027924645.1. Classification (NCBI taxonomy): domain Eukaryota; kingdom Viridiplantae; phylum Streptophyta; class Pinopsida; order Cupressales; family Cupressaceae; genus Cunninghamia; species Cunninghamia lanceolata. The sequence continues at coordinate 3,369,271 of BSBN01000371.1, read as the reverse complement.
TGTTGATACAAACTCTCCTAGTCTTGGATAGATTTAAATGAGACATTTGATAACATGCTTGGCCAAATAAAGCAATCAATTCATAGAAAAGACCTTGGTTGGGGATTATATGAGGAGCATATGGGGCCCATTGTGAGGTAGTGGTGGAACACTATGAACACTTTGTTTCATATGGAAGCTTATGCTCTCAATTTGAAATTGTATGCGCCAAGAGTTGGGAGAGTGCCTCCTAAAGATGAAGAGGTGAAAGAAGGGTTCATGAAGACCCTTCAAAAGATGTATAGCACTGTGGAGACAACTATACTTGATAGCAATAGATTGCTTTTGTCAATCTTTAGAGTCCAACATTCAACAAACTATAGGCCATGACAAATAGGGCTACATTAGCTCAAATTGACCCTATTGAATAACGAACATTAGATGGCAAGATCCTTTCATAGGTTGGTAATTCCTCTCTTACAGAGAGGAAATGAAGAATTGGTCCACATAAAACTTCATTCAATTAGTCAAGAGAAATTGGCTTACCTCTTGATAAACAAAGAAGTTAGTGATTGTACATAGTGCCTTGAGACTTCAGGATTATTAGGCTCCAAGCACACGTTGGGATGTTGATCCTAAAGATGCCATGTAGTTTGAGTAGGAGGCATATGAGGGATTGGTTGGGGTTCCATTGGATGAAGCAATCCCCTATATTAGGAGTGACTTTGATTTTGGTCCAAGGAAAGATGAGGCATAGTAGTCGTAGATCTAGTTGCTATATTGATTTTTAGATTTTCTACATTTTGTCATTTGTAGTTGTAGCCTTTCATCTCTTTGTTGTATATACACATTGATAATGAAAACAACAAAATTTTGTAAAAATTATGTTGACTCTCATGTAAATTCTCGAGTCAACTATAGTGTTATGTTTTATGGATATATAATATATATGGAGAAAGCCTTCTCATATGAACAATTGAAATTTCATATATTTTTATTTTTCCTTTTTTTAATTTTCATTCCTTGTCGTCCCCCCAAAAAAGGCCTCACATCTCCTGCCATCCCCGAAATTCGTCCCTATGTTTTTTATCATCTATCATGAAAAACCCTATGGAACATAGAAATTTATCATAAGTTTATCATCTAGATTTCGCTTGAGCTCTCCTTGGAAGGGTTGAAAATCTAGTTCCGAGCTTCATGCATAAATATAGGTATATTAAAAAACTCAAAGACTTGTTGGACAAGCAGAAAAGGCTTTTTTGATGAATCAAGAGTCTTTAAATAAAATCACTATTTATTCCCTCATACCTTTGGCTTTTGAAAGCATGGAGAATTATCTAAATTGATTGAAATGCCTATTTTAGTTGGAGCTATGTGGTAAAGAATATAAGAAAAAGTAATATCATTGAAATATTCTTACTAACTTGAGGTTGCCATATGATGTTTCTCTCTATATATTTATCCACTAGAGTTGTTATGAGACATGATGGGAAGATCATGTCATTTGATGTTATGTGCTCTCTATTGGTTGTGAAATAATTAAAATTCAACATGATGGGAACAATTAATTCAACATTATGTGCTCTCTATTGGATGTTATGTGCCTATGCCTTGCAACCATTCCTCTCCTATGGTGGTTTGTGTCCCTAAGGTGTCTGAAAATGAGGGTTTGTATATGAGGCATGGAGTAATCTGCAGATTCAATGGGTGGTGGCCCTCTCTCCCCAACCTGCACAATTGGTTTACGGAATCCTGGAAACCTTTTGTTGCTAGAAAGATCAAGCTCTACCCCAATGCAAGAGGGTTCTTCATAACGACTTTTGAGTCCTCTGAGGAGAGAGATTGAGTGTTGGATAGAGGTTGGATGTGGGGGGATCATTCGTTGTCCATCAAACCTTGGGCTCGCTCCTTCAATCCTCTCACTGAGTCACTTAATACCAGACCAATATGGGTACGACTACCGAATCTTCCTATCCAATTTTGGGAGGATTCTTGCTATGAAGCCATCGGCAACACGTTAGGGCATTTTTTGAAGGTTGATGCTACATATGGGGCATTCTACAATTGCTCGCATATTAGTGGATATTGACATCTCCAAACCCCTCCATGGAGATGTTTTGATGGTGGAGGACAGGCCATGTACGCAATGGTTGGACTATGAGGGTCTCCCTTTTTAGTGCAAGTGTTGTTTCTCTATTGCTCACTTAGCCTCTGATTGCCCTTATTCTCATCGAAAGGGTGCGGCAACTTGGTAGAAAGATGCTCTCCTAGATCATTTGACTATTTATGCTTCCCTGATGGATGATTCTTCTCAGGAGGGTGAGCCTTCCCAAGAGTGTGTTTCTTCTCAGGAACTTGTTCTCCCCCAAGAGCCTGTTGGGGAACCCATGGCGACCACTTCTATTGTTGCTGATATTGTTCCTGCTAGACCTGATCAGGCTACCTCTGTTGGGTTATCGGCTCCCTTATTGAACCCTACTGCTGCGAGTCGGACTACTTCTTTGTCAGTACCCGATTCTTCATTGGTGTTGTCGGCCTCTTTCCCTTTGGTTGCGGTGTCAGGTGAGGGGCCCCTCCTCGCACCTTGCTCTGAGGATTTTGACTCTGAGTTTTCTTAGACTGTTGTTCAAAAAAAGCAGAAAGGACTCCCTAAGTATGTTGCTGCTTTGCGACAGAAGGTCAAGGGAGTTAAATTTTTGCCTTCGAGATCTGGTGTTGTTTAGATCCCTTGTTTCAGTTCGTCACTTGGTTGTTGTTCCTTTGTTGTTCTTGTTTTGTTTTCTTGTGTTTGGCCTTTTATAGTTTGTTTTGCTCTACCTTGGGGGCCTTGTTTGTAAAGGGTTCAGCCCCTTGTTACGTTGCTTATCTTAATCAAAAACAATTGATTCCAAGAAAATAGTTCATTTTACCAATGCGAAGGGGGGAAAGAAAGTTTTGAGAGAATCACAATTAAAGGTTATCCAAGGGGAAATATAGGAGATGACAACATGGACAAGGCAAGTTCTCACTATGGTGATCACAAGGATGAAAGAAAGAAGCATAATAAGTGCATATTTATGAAAACCTAGATATGTGGATGATGTATGCTACAAAAATCAAATAAACAACATATAGATGAACTCAAGTAAATCAAGAAAAACATAATGACAAAGGTGATAATAATGTTCTTATAGCACACATTTTTTATGCATCATGCTCACATCTTCAAATATGAGTTTAATATGGATTTTCTGTGTACTCACCATATGGCAAAAAATAGTGGCTTGTGCAAACCCCTTGGTATGTGGATGATGATAGTCTTTATAGCAAGTAATTCATCCATTTGTAATGTTGGCACTAGTGATATTGAGCTAAATAATGGCATGATTAATATGTTTATCATGTCCCCAACCCAAGTGAATCTATTGCCCATCTATCAAATCACTTAGCAACGTAATGTAGTTGAATTTAGGGCTAATAACGTTGTTAAGATGGCAAATGACAACTATCAAATAATAATAAAGGCAAGCTTGACAAACATACCAAAGAATACAAATTTGCAAGCTTCTATGACACTCTAAATCATTAGAGAACCTTTTTGGCTAAAACAAAGGACACCAATCATCTATGGCATGAAAGATAGGACATAAAGATGTGATCCATGGATTACCATCTATTTCTCCATCTAATTATTTATGTGAAGGTTGTGCTATTGGCAAGCACCACTATGACAAATTTGATGGAAAGGCATGGCACACTAATTGACGAACTTCTTGAGCAAGTGCACTCAAATTTATACACCATGAATCACCCTTTTAGTATTGGAGAAAGGTATATTTTGAGCTCTACTAATGATTTTTCTAAACATACTTGGATATATTGTATCAAATCTAAGTTTTAAACATTGGAAAGCATGAATATAATGTGAAATGCTTCAAATCTAATAGATGAGAATGTGTAAATTGTGCAATGGAAGATTTTAGCTCTAAGCATGACATTATTTTGCAACAAACCATTGCTTATACCCCTCAACTAAATTGCATAGCAAATTTTTTTAAAATGAAACTTTAGTCTATATGGCACGTTGTATACTTCAAGCCAAAATTATGCTTGACAAATTGAGTAGTAGTCTATAATCCAACTACATTTGTAAAAAGATCCCCACCAAAAGGATTTGAGATGTAACTCCAAACGAGAAAAGGTGTGGTAGAAAGCCTACCTTCTACCATCACCAAGTATACATGAGCATTGTTCGGGCACATATTCCATATCAAAGGAAGAAAAAATTTGTTACGAAGTCATAAATGTATCATGGTAAGCTACAAAGAATATCTTCTATAGTACCTTTCTTTAAATAAGCTTATTCAAAAAGATGTCATCTTTGATTAAGTGCATCCATTTGAAGATGCACCCAAGTAAATTCAATCTTCCATTCAAAACATTGATGCAAATGAAGACACAGCTTTACATCAAATGGTTAATCTTTCCATTGTTCTTATTCAAACTTATATGAGAGATGACACTATCCCTAGAGGTATTATATATCAAATGAATGAGATTTACTTGTTGGTAGTTGTTACAAGAGATTACTACTTCCATAAGGGATGTTCATAGCCCAAAATGAGACTTCCACATCATGGTGGAGTTGGGTTATGAAACAAAGGGCCCATTAGACCCTCAAGGCTACTAGGCAAAATTCAAGGATTGAGAATAACATTAATTATGTTAAGGTGCAAAAGATGCCCACCTCTAGAGATAACCACATGGAGGATCAAATCATCACATTGAAGGCTAGGGCATTGTGGAAGTGCTTGAGGCATCAAAAGTTGTAGTTTGGGTGGATGTCAAAACCTCCTATTTTCCTTCCTCATGTTCTTGATTGTGAGCATACATGCAACCTTTCTCTTGGACCCTTCTGAGTGAAGATTTCTTTGAGGGAAGAAGCAAGGGAAGAGGTGGATGGATGTTAGAATATACAAAACCCATCTTACAAGTCTCATTGAGTTATTATTGCATGTGGTCAATTTCAGGTTACGTCTTGTATTGATACTATGTACCTTGAATGTTAAGCTTACATATGTTAGCCTACTTGTATCTAAGGGCATACATGTGTGAGGTATACTATAATATTATAGTGGGCAATGTTATTATTAGGTTGGCCTCTCCTCATGTCATATCTATGAATGGTGTATAGATAGAGGCAAACCCTCTCACCATATAATCCAATTCTATTTCTATAATATAAAAGTTGACTCTTCTCTTGAGTATCTTTCGACACCTCATATTGGCTCTTTCTTTTACTCGTGGAGTTTAAAGTTTGATATAGACAACTTTGTATAATCTATGAAACAGCAGTTTATGGTCAGTGTTCCATCCACAAGGGTATTAACAAAACTTTCTTCAGTTCACTTACCACCAAATTATACTGCCTACACTTCTAAAGTTGCCGAGAGTTTATTTGGAAAGCACCAACCAACAAAACTAAATACGCCATAAATAAACTCCAAGCAGGTCTTAATAAATCTAACCATATGCAATATAACAAGGAAACAAACTCCAAGACAAAAAAGTTTCATCTTTATATAAATTGCTGACATATTCAGAAAATTATATTCGGAACTTATCATCAATCAGAATTTATCAACATTTTAGATGCATTAATAAGGTTAACTCAGTAGCTGAGCAGATCCAACAACTGCATTATTGATTCACAAAATTAAGTAGGTACTGGCATTCTCTCTTTTGTAAGTAATATTGTCACTGAATTCTTCATAAAAGAAAAGTCCAGTAGATTATACTGCATATGATGCATTTTTAGAATTTGTTGTCTATTGTGGGCAAATAGAAAAACCATGAGATATAAAACACTTTAGATAGAAAAATCATATAAGCTGCCAGAGTCAAGCAAGCAATGTAAATACGCCATAAATAAACTCCAAGCAGGTCTTACTAAATCTAACCATATGCAATATAACAAGGAAACAAACTCCAAGACAAAAAAGTTTCATCTTTATATAAATTGCTGACATATTCAGAACTTATCATCAATCAGAATTTATCAACATTTTAGATGCATTAATAAGGTTAACTTAGTAGCTGAGCAGATCCAACAACTGCATTCTTGATTCACAAAATTAAGTAGGTACTGGCATTCTCTCTTTTGTAAGTAATATTGTCACTGAATTCTTCATAAAAGAAAAGTCGGGTAGATTAGACTGCATATGATGCATTTTTAGAATTTGTTGTCTATTGTGGGCAAATAGAAAAACCATGAGATATAAAACACTTCAGATAGCAAAATCATATAAGCTGCCAGAGTCAAGCAAGCAGTGTAAATTTTAGTGGTCAATGGTTAACAATATGTTCCGTTATCCAAAGAATTAGATATCAAAACAATTCTTCCTACAAATACTAGACAGGCAAATCAAACTGTATTTAAGTAATGCCACTGGAATGGTTAAAACTTAAATAAAGTAGAAACAATATCTCTTCACATTCTTGACCAAGTGTAACCTTCATATTTTTGCATAAACTCATCATTGAATTTCTTAAAACTGGCCATTATCTCGGGCATTTCTTCTTCAGCTGGTAATATTGTTGTTCTCAAGTGGAAAACCCTGTGTAAACCGCATAATATTAGGAGAAAGCAATAATTCATGATGGCAATTACAAGACAAGAAAAAGCCAAAACAGTTGCAGCAAGCTGCAACAAGAGAGATGTAATTATGAAATATTAGTTTATTACCCTTCTTTCTGACCAAATCCAGAACCAGGTACAGTAGATATTCCCGTGGCCTCTAGCAATTTGAGACAGTAAAATACATCTGGAGCCTTTCCAGCCTCCTTTGCAGCTTCTATAGCCTTGGGTGGCAATTTTATTTGTGGGAATGAATACATGGCCCCTAGATCAAACAATTGGTGCGTCATGTCCAGTGAAAAATGGATGAAGAAAATATTGACAATGGTAATATTTTCTAAAATATTAATATACATACTAACCTTCTGTGAAATTGCAAATTACATTCCGACAACCATTGAATCCATCAGTCATTATGTGAGCCCTTCTCCTCAGGGACTCAAGTATTGCCTTGCTGTATGTGTCAAGCAAAATCTCTTGTTATATTCACATAAGAGGAATCATAGCTGAAAACAAAGTAAGATGTTCATCTCAAAACTAAGATGAGATTGTGAAATGACGAGACAATGATACCATATTTTAGATGTTGAACAATGCATAAAGTCATCCCTAAGTTACAGACTGTTTTCTATTTCAGTTTACGGGTGTCAGAAACATCTAGATGCATGTAGAATTGTAGCTAGATGCATGCAGAATTGTAGCTTAGGTACTGAACTAGACTGCTATGTGATATGGTCAAATGATCTGATTCTGCAAAATGGACAATAAACTGTCTTGACATTTCCTCAAAGTCAGAAAATCAACATGACTTCTTCTTTGTATGCACAAAATATCCTGGTCTACAATTTCAGAAAGCAGATAAGCAATTGTGTCTTATCTGATATGTATATTCCATAAAGCAGAACTCTGTTAGAAGTATCATTAGTATTTTCAATCAGTGCAGCTGCAGTCTCTAGTTTCCTTTATTTGGGTTTTGTGATCTTTGTAGCCTTGAGCTCAAAATGTAAAACTTTTGGAGCTGGTCTTTTTCTCAGTATCCTGATTTTGTTTCTCTAAGGGACTGCTGTTGATGTAATTACTCTACTATTTAGCATATATATTAAACCTTTATAAAAAAAGTGATTTGACTCTGCAATAATTATAATTATAAGAGAGAAACAAGCAACCTTATATTGACATTGCCTATAACTCCAGTTAACCAAAAGACAAGCTAATTTCTGCTGGCAGCAAAATTGCAGACCAGAAAGGTATTTACCTCTTATTGGCTACTAGTCGTGATTGATGTCTGGTCCCTTACATCTATGATATGTTTGCCCTATTATAATATTCATGTTTTGGTTTGCTGACAAGCCACTGTTTGGTTTGCCACCAAGCCCATTGTGCCTAGTTTGACATTTGTTTATTCAACCTTTGGTAAGGCAGATTAGAAGCACAAAGGTAAACCATTGTCTGCCCATACTCTCATAACAAGGATGGAGTCACAATTGATGCACTGCAAAACATGGACTAGCAATGGCATAATTAGAGTCAGCCATAGAAAGGGTGTTAGAATAGAAGTGCAAGAACTAAAACAAATGAAAATCCATAATTTACAGAGTTGCATGGACATGGATACAGTATCCGATACGGATATGGTATCGAATACGGATATGGCTATTTTTCAAGACCCCTAATATGGATACGGCTAGATACGACATATATATCTGTTACAATACCATTACAAGTTTCAAAATTTGAAATATAATATACTAATTCGATATCAAAAGGATCAAAGTTCAAACTTGAATGTCATGATAGATAATCATTGTTCAATATTAAAATAATACAATTATTAATCAGCGTCATATGGGTCATCATTAAGACCAAAATCATCATTATTAGCATAATGTGATGATGCAGGTAGATTAAGAGAACCACATGGAACCCCACTACCACTTACACTAAAAGTATACTGGCTACTGGACTCCTCAAAAGTTGAGGATTGTACAATAGAAAAAAGATCCAAGTCAGTTTGCTCTAGGTCTACATCCCACAACTTCGTTGCCCCTTCTTTGTAGTCATCATCTTTGTGAATTAGAAGCCACAAGTTGGAATGCATGTAACTAGCTCCTCTGCTTTACTTGATGCCAATCGGTTGCACTTCACTGAGTGGATGAAGGAGTATGTACTCCAATTCTATTGAGATGAAGAAGAGCTAGAAACCTATTGAAGCAAAGGGAGCTCTCATTAGAGTTTTAAAATTAATAAATTGTGAATCAAACTTCAAATTTGAAAATGGTAATTTTTAAAATGAAAAAAATAAAATTTAGAGGGTGGGTAAAAATTGATAAACTTACTCACGATAAAACTTTGATTGCAAATACTTGAAGGTGTGGCATTTTTTGGCCATGGAGGTACCATCAAGAGTGAGCATCCTTTCTATACTTGTGGCGGAGAGCAGAAACACTTTGCCCATTGGAGGTTGCAAATTCAGCAAACTCAATTGTAACTACATCCTCCATATCAAGATTAGGGAAGAGTTTAGTAAGTGCTTTATTTAACCCTTCGTTGACTTCCCCATCACGGTATGGTGGCACCCTTGTTGGCATAGAAAGGATCACTTCGTTGTAATATTTGGGAGTCAACACAAAAGCAAAAAAATGGAGTGGGGTGGTCATTTTGTTCCACCACTCAACACAAATTGATTGCACCTCTTTGAATAAAGTTTCTTCAGGATCTTGCTCTTTTGCATTTATGATGGATTTCATATTTTTAATCATTGAGTCAATGTCATCATAAACCCCTCCCAAAAATGGCTTATCCATGTCAGTAAAGTGGATCATATTCATGATGGGCTCAGTGAAACTAAGAAGATATTCCATGTGATCCCACCAAGTGTCATTTAGAATCATTTGCTTTACATTAGATGCCCTCTCAATGTTGGATTGCCTCCATATGGACCATGATTGACTAATGACCATCCCAGAAAGCACCTCTTGCACCTTCACAAGTTGTCTTAAGACAATTGTGTTCGATGCAAATCTGGTCTCAACAACCTATTTGTAATGTCCTACCCCCTTATGTTTTCTGTGGTTTAGTTGTCACCTGGTGCGTTTTGGGTTTTTTGCATTTCGACATACAACCATGCATGTGCATATATTTGGAAACAACAAGAAATAGAAATACCCAGATGCTTATATTTGATGGAAATGTATTACAATGCATAAAGAAACAATACCCATATGAAATATATGCTAATACATCAAGATGGTCACATACCCATTTCGCTGTCCATAAAAACAGAGCTGGAATAAATTGTATCAGCAGATTAGGAGTGTGCAATGCCTCCGAAATGAAGTTCAATCCCAAACTAATACAAGGAAATACAATGTCAGGCAGCAAATAAGAGTGGACGCCTCAACAATGACACTACAATGCCAAAGAACCCTCCAAACAAGTGTCTATGACAACCACGTCCAAGAGGACTGTTGGTACGGCTAGTATAAGTTTGTAGCAGCAATGTCTTCAAAACTCCTCCAAATAACCTCTAAAATCTGTCCTCTAACAGCAAAACTCCACGCCTAGTTGAGATGAGAAAGCAATGAAAATATGTCACAGTCCCAAAATCCTCACAGCATGGTACTGTGCAGGTACCGCCTAATTTGTGGCTCACAAACTCACCCAAACACCTTCAATCTCAATCTATCACCTACAATGTGTTTGTCAATGTTTCCCTTGAATTATCATGCCAAAAATCTGAAGATATAACTTTGAAATCCTCTCCGCGACAAGCTATCTATTTGCATTGAAGCTCCAATGTGATCCCCATGCTGAGACCACTCACACAACACCCTGAGAGTGTCTTTCAACCCCGCAGATGCTCTCAACAATGGAGGTTTCCGTCTCCAAGGTCGCTGGTTCAAACCCTTGCTCACAAAGAACAAAACTCAGACTCAGAAGAAAATGCAATAGTGAATGAATGAAATGAAGTCACTTTCTTTTGTTATATTTCTCCTTTTTCCTCCAACGCCCTTTTTGGGGATTTTAATATTTTAACTTCTTTTTATCTCCTCATGCCTTGGGCACCCACATAAAGGGGACTTTATTAACTCAAATATTTCATAAAGTCCCAACACATAATAAAGTCACTTTAATAATAAACATATTAAGTTATATCTTTAATTTAACTTAAATATGTCTATTATTAAAGTAATAACTAAAACAGTCTCCTCAAGCGTTCCACAGTACCGCTAAGCTGGCCAATGGAACGTCGACATGATTCAGGATTGTTGCACCGACTCGCTCGAAGCCTCGTGAGCCTTTGCTAAAAATAGTAAGTTTGGCCAAATGGCCCAAACTCACTCCAGAAAATGCCAACTAGTAAATCCCGCTAAGAAGGATCCATCTCATCACTCTGTAAACGCTAATTGAGCCTTGGTGAGCCACATCACCGTGGATCCCCTAAGCACCTTTGCTAGTCTACAGGAACCCGTGTAGTAGACTAACCCATGCAACCATGCTAGCCTAGGCAGGGGACATTACACTATTTGAAAACAAAAAAATAAAAAATTAAAGACAAAGAATGCAAACTTAAATTTTTAAAAATAAATTACTAAAGTTAAACGTAAATGATAAAATTAAAACTTTGCATTGTTTGAAATATCTTCAGCACCTCTAATCGCAAGAATGATCTAAAAATGCCCTGTGACATGTGGTGGCTTGTGATGAACATTTGGATCTCTTCGGCCTTAGCATAGACTTGTTTGATCCAGTCTATTTTCCTACCCAACTTTTGTAGCATGAGGTTGAGTAAGTGGACAGCACAAGGCGTCCAAAATATATGTGAGAACCATGTCTCAACCAACATACCAGCTGCTCTGCAATTCTTTGCATTGTCCATTACGACTTGGACAACATTTTGAGGACCCACTTCCTAAATGCACTGTATAAGGATATCAGCAATAAATCGTGCATCCTTCACTTGCCCCTCACAATCCATAGCTTTCAAAAACATTGCCCCTTTAGGGCACATTGCAATCACACTGATTAACAGCCTATATTTTGACCATTTTCCTAACCTCCTTTCCCGCACATAAGTTCCACAAAACTTCATTGGATCCTTCACTTCTTTTATTTCCTTCATTTTCCCCATTTTGCGGAATCCCGACATACTATTGGACATGATCCCTTCATCTGCCATCCGGTATCCACCTCTTTTCCCGCATAGAAGTTCTGCAAAACTCTATCAAGACCCTTTGCCTTTTCTTTATGTTTGTTTCTTCTAGTTTGTAGAAATTCGATGGACTACCAAACATTTGTTTTCAAGTTCCAACATCATGTCTTGCCATGTTTCTCAACATTCCTTCCAACTTCCATTCCATTTCCACAAATTCTTCGTTCCACCTTTCATCCTGTTTGTGGAAATTTCCCGCCTATTGGACATTTCCACCTCTAGTCCTATCCTATTCCTCTGCACTCCTTCCACCCCTTTTGTAGGAAATCTTCGCACTTTTGGATCTCCTCTATCAGACACCTTCACTTCCCATGTCTAGTTCCCACCTACAATTCTGCAACTTTTCCTCACATTTCTCCCATCCTTTCCTCCAATCCCGCATCGCATTTCTACAAATTTTCTAAATCTCTCTAAAACACTTCAGAATGCTCCAACAACTTCCCAAGTCACCATTAATGACCAGATTTGACCCCTCCAACAACACAAATGCATTTTTATTGCCCAAACAACATCACTCATCTCAAGGGCACAATTCCAGCTGCGGATTTCAACGATGGATGATGAAGGCATGGGTCGCCATGAATTTGATGGTTAAGTTTCAGCTATCGATTGTCCTCATGTGAACTCCAGATCATTCATTTTGAACAGAAAACATCTTACATGTGGATTTCATGGGATTTCATCCTGGTCTACATTCAATGCTTCGACATCTTATAGTACATCAAATTCTTGCGAACGACCAAAGGGAAAGAAACTAGAACATTATAAATACAAGTTTGTTTGTCATTCTAAGGGTTGGTCACTGATCCAGTTTCTTGATTGCAAGTGCTTCAATAGGGCATGAAACATTGTAAATCTAGTCTGTAAGGGATGGAATCCATTTTATAATCCATAGGAAGGTTGTGTAATGAACACAATGCATGTATATGGTATGTCTCCATGGCAATATGTAATTATTCAAGGAAACTCTCAATCGCAGTTGTAAATTTCCTCTTGCCACATTTGCTGGTATGAATGTAACAAGGGTTAAATGAATGTGTGATAACTTCTAATTCATTGCAAAGCTTTTGTGATGGTCTCTCCATTGTTTCATGTGGGTTTTTGCAGTACTAAGATCAAATTATTAAGTATGTTTATATGCATGAAGTGTTATCTTTTATTTGCTAGCTCACATTTGGTTCCAATTATGTTTTGCAAGCCTATCTCCCTCTTACTTACAGTTCATGACTCTATTGCCCAGTGGAGTAGGCACTAGTCTAAATTGGTGAGAGATCAAACACTTTCTATTTAATCAATCCTCTCTATCCCCTTTAAATTAGGAGTAGATTAGGGTTTCACATGCAGCAAGGATTCATTATTATAATCTAGGGAATATCCTATGTGACTTCAAATAATTAAATCATTAGAGAATCATGTTATGCATGCCTACACCTTGCAATTGTGTATGAATTGTTAATTGGATTCATTCATAGAGATATAATACTGTTGTCATCTATAGGTGCATATGCAAGGTTATAGTTTCAACTTAATTAGAGGTTTTATGTGTAGTTTGTTAGTCTGTGACCTAGTGACAATCTTTGGAGTCAAGCGTACATCGGATACAACTACAGTCTTCTCATCTTGTTTACCTTCCGTTGTAATCAAATCTTGTTAAGGATACCTCTAGGAACACCCTCTTGAGTCTAGTTGAGCTCAACTGAAGGAGAGATTATCCACTCTCAACAATTTGTAAAATGCCCTACTTATGTTGAATGAAATTATGCCTTAATTTTCTTCAAAATCCTCAATCCCAATATTAATTGCATAACAATATCAAATGAAACATGAACAATGAACACCAAATCTCTAAAGTTAGATTGTTGTCTTCAAATGTTGATGATCACAAATATTTATTGACTGTTGCGTACATCAGCTATGACTGATTATTATCAGACTTCTATACAAGACAAAATGAGCATCTAGATGCTTTCAAGCCCTCACCAATCAATGCTAAAACAATGAGATAAGACCAATAAGATGTCTTGTCATTCAATAGACCTTACAAATGCACTTAAAGAATTCTGGTATGCTGCTGTGACAGAGATGTGACTGCTGCAATAACCTGTGATAGCCCAGATTGCATCAAAATATCAAAACAATGCCACAAATATGCTTGCAATTGCTAGCGATTGGCTCCAAGGTGAAAGCGAATGATGTGGGAACTCCTTCCAATGCTTTGTGACTCTGAAATGTGCCTAATTTCCTCTGTATGATGGACTGTATCAGTTCTGATATGAAATCATATAACCCAGATTTGTCATTGAAGACCAAAGGTGCAATTCCAAGGCTAGTGATGAGCCTTCTAGTGTCACGATTTGATGTTGCAATGCTCCCAATACCTCCAATCTTCAAATATCTTCAATATCTTCAATCATAAAACTCTGAAATGATTTTGTATCAGCTGACTGTGATGTAAAATCAGACTACCTGAACATAACATAAACTTCCAATAATGTCTCCAAACTCAACGAATACTACCTTGGCTTGAAAGCAATGAAACCAAGGGTTCTCAATGATATCTTATCACTCCAATATTCTTCACAACCTGCAAATTTAAGCTCAATAGTGAATATTTGAATAATATCACCTCACATAAAGTATGGGGTCATCATCATACAAACACAAGGGGTCATCACCTTGCAAAATGATATGAAAATCGGAATTCTCAGTCAAACAAAAGGAATAAGAAAACATACCAATACATCAATAGTTACCAATTTAAGTCGAAGATCTCTATTTATCCTCTTCAATGGTAGGTGTTCCTTCTCTTTGACAATTTGGAATGTAGCTTGAGTTCCACCAATGAAGAACAAGAGCCTTGAAATATTTTAAATGAATTGCATCTATAAACTCAATCATTTAAAATCAATCTTTAATTGTTTTAAATGAAATATAACTACTCGCATATGGATCGATCCTCTAGCAATAGAATCCTTCTTGCACAGGCGGCTGGAAATGCTTTTGCATGCAAGCATTTAAAATCCTTCATTGATCATTTAAAATCTTTTCCTCATGCCAATCAATTTCTTCTTCAAGTTCCATCGATTCATGCAAATGCTTGAGCGAATGATGTTTAGCATTTAAAATTACAACTTCTTCAAGCTGATTGATTCTTCTTGGCTAGCGGACTCCTTGGAATTGGCAATGAAGTTTTAAAACAACATTTTAAATACTTTTTACCTTACCCAACCATTGGCACTTCAAACTATGCTCTTTTGTCTTGGGCAAATCCTTCCTCATAGCCGTTGGGAACAATTGGGACCATGTTCCAATGTGCGCCATCTCATAATGCTAATCGATCCTCTTGTAATAGCCGTTTGGAATCATATCTCCATAAGCTTGGACCTATAACAAATGTGTTACCAATAGGTCCCACCTGGAGCCATACTTCACCCATCGATTTGGCACAATGAACAATGTGATTCCATCATAGATATTGGACAAATGCAATTAAAGATTCCATTTGTCATTATTCACATAATAAAACTCAAGCAAAATACTAGTTGAACCAACTTTCCGGTTCTCCATGTGTAGACATAAACTAACTTTCCGATTCTCCATGTATAGAAACAAGCTCAAACTAGAAAATATAACTTAGCTCAAATTCGGGACATTACACAATTGGCCTTTAATCACTCATATTATATTGATGAGCTGATTGATTCAACTTCAATACAACAAGTCCTTGGCCTTGAAGTGAGTTAATTCCTCTAGCAGTGTGAGCAGCGATTTCAAGACCCAACAAAATGACACTATTGCTAAGGATAGTTTGATTTGGTTGTCATCTAGAAGACCTTGGTAATTCAGTGAACAAGGTTTGAATTTTGCAATGTGTTAAGTTGGCATCCCGTCAACTTACCCCAACAGAATGGCACCGTTGTTGGGGATATTTTAATCTAGAAGTTACTTTGACTACCTTTGCAACACAGTGATTAAAGAAAGTATTGCAGTTGTGCTCATTCGTTTGTGTGCAAATTGGCACCCCATCAACTTGCACCAACAAAATCACATCGAAGAAGATCATGGGTTTTGAATTGAAATGAAGACTCTGCCAGTGAGCTAAACCCAGACCACTTTCTTTCCTTGGAGATCAGATATGCTTTAAGGAATCCCTCTTTTGATAGAGGTGATGACTCTATTGTCAAAAATCAAGTTTGGTTGTTACTACAACCTATTTGTTGTCAATACTTCAAGAAACATCTCAAGCTTATAACAGTTGATGAAGAAGGTACACAAGCTTTCTCTCTTCTTCCCTCTTGAGACAAAGTTTCTTTCTTGGTAAAGAAACCCTTCTTTGTAATAGCTTAGTTTTCTGCCCTACATGTTAGAATGCTCTAATCATGGCTTCTTGGTATGATAATGATCATCTTAGGGCAGATCCTTCACATGCATCTTCTTATGTTTCAAGCCCTAGATACTATGATGAAGCCGATACCTATGATTCCTATGGTGATGCTTATTCTTGCTATTAAAATAGCCCTACATCTTATGGTGTCCTACCTCATAACCAAGCATCCATGCACAATCACAATGAGCCTGTTAGGCAGCAAAAAGAAATTGAAAACCAAATCAGGTGCTTGAGTCCAAGTTGCAGCATAAAGAAATTGAAAATCAAATCACGTTATTTGAGTCTAGGTTGCAATCTAATGCTCGTCCTACTACCACTAAAAGCCATGTTGTTCAAACCCCTATCATTCCCTTAGACACTACCTACAAACAACTAGACCTCTCTTGGGTTGATAACGAAATGCAAACCATGACATCCAAGGTCTTCAACTAGATGCCTAGATTTGATGGGTATGATATTCATGAAGGAGACACATGTTGATGAATTTTCAAAATTTATGGAAAATTTCAGTTTGAAGATGAAGACATGTGGATGAGATTCTTTGTTAGGTCTCTATGTGGAAGGGCAAGGAAATGATTTGATAGTT
Organism: Cunninghamia lanceolata; assembly: GCA_027924645.1. Taxonomy (NCBI): domain Eukaryota; kingdom Viridiplantae; phylum Streptophyta; class Pinopsida; order Cupressales; family Cupressaceae; genus Cunninghamia; species Cunninghamia lanceolata. Next base: position 3,352,491 of record BSBN01000371.1, on the reverse strand, counting down.
TTCCAGAGTGTTATTTTGCTTCTTGGAAGGACCTTGTCACTGCCTTTGATGAAGAATGTGCAAGTGATCTAGAACCTATTGCTCTTGTCTAAGAATTGGTCAATATCAAAAAGCAAGAGCAAGAATCTAGTAGAGACTTTAGCCATAGGTTTGCTGTTGCATTTTCAAATATCTCAAATCCTTGCAAGCCTGATACACCTGCTTGCATTGATATGTTCTTTAAAGCCTATGAGGTTGATTTGAGTTTAGTGTAGGACCTGAGGCTTACAAGTCTGCAACAGGCTTACAAATGCCTTGACTCCCTTGAAAGAATGAGGAATGATTACACTGCAATATTGTTATCCTAAAATACAAGTGCTACTAGTAATGAACAAGTTGCTATGAGTAGCAACCAAGTGGATGCAACATGTTAAGTGAATACAACATCTGATCAATATGATAGTGTGCTTGGGAGGGCAGAAATTTGTAATGCAACATCATATGATAGCAGTGCAGATGATGAAGATAGTATATGCACTTACTTCAGTTGGATGGATCATCCTTTAGAGATGATAATGTTGTTCTGCCAATTGACTCCCAACTTGAAGTTGAGGTATGCAGTTCTGCACTATGTGATGGCCTAGGGGAGAAAGAGGAATGTGTGTGCACAAGTGTGCAAGTAGATAGATTAGTTAGTGAAACTAATTGTGTGGAGTGTGTACATGCATGTGATTGTCATGTCCCCTCTTTAGCGCTGTCTAGCAGAGACATGAGAGTTGACCTATCATCCGAGTTCCCGTAGGTCAGCAGCGTGGTTAGGGGACCTATCCAGAGGCAGTGTAGCTTGGCACAGAGCTTTACAGGCCTTTCCAGTCAGTTTTTGACAGTTTCCTATTTTTTAGGAAGGGTTCCTATTTTTTAGGGTTTGACCGAGAGTTGACCAGGAGGCATCAGGGGACCTCCAGGAGCATTTTTGGAGTTTTGGTCAAATTCCTATTTTTTAGGAGGTATCCCTACATTTTAGGGAGGCACTGTCAGTTGGCATGACACGTGGCGACATCACCAGTGGCGTGGGCTACAGAAGTTCTTAGTTCAGGATGGCCAGGTGATGGATTTGGAATAATTATTGAATATTAAAGTGTGGCTTTAATATTTAATAAAAATAAATAAAATAAAGTGAATAACATGTCACTTTATATTAATAAGTTATTAAAAAGTCCCCCACCTAGTTGACACAACGTTGTGTTTAAAAAGTGGGCTTTTAATAATGAAGTTGGGCCCTCAACTTGGGCGCCCAACTTGGGAAGACTTCATTAATAAAAGGATCTTTTAAAGATTCTTAATTTTGATCCCTTTTGGAACCCTAAAGTGGACGCCCACTTTGGGAAGTGCATAAAGTGACTTTGAAGTGCTATTTGGATCCATCTTTTGCATATCTTTTGAAGCTTCATGGCAGCTCTGAACTCTGTGGAAGGGGGCAGCAGCATTCAGACTCTTGGGAACGAAAACTCTCAAGGATTTTGGTGAATTGGACGATAACCCAGTTCTTGTTTGTGGGAGGCCTACTCTGGGTCTTCATTTGTGCATCATTGGACAGATTCCAGGGCATGTTATTGCAGATCTAAGCTTGCAGCAGTGCTAAATCAGCTTTATTCTTCAGATCCTTCATTCTCAGTTGCATGTATAGCCTCTTCTAGGCCAATATTGCCTTTGTATGCAAGTAGGGTTGCAAACCAGGCTTCCATTGAATATTAAAATACAGATCTGATGGGTATGTGCCTCAATTTCTCATGTGTTATCTTTCTATCAGTTATTATTTATTTTTAGTCCATTTTATTTAAGATTGCAGCTGTATGTATTTCTATTTGCCATCTTGGCAAATACACATCTCAAGAAAACTGAAACCCCTTCTGCATCTCCTCTCTAGTCTGAAAGAAAACAAAAAAAAAAATAATAAAAAATCATAAAACAAATTAAATCACAAAAAACAGCGCTTCATTTCAGCAACAGCACTTCATTTCAGCAAAGGGATCCATCAGGGATCTTTCAGTGGTATCAGAGCCTTTGACCTGCCAGCCTGTGGGGTTTAGAGATTTGCTTTCTATGCATACAGACAGGTATTACACACGCAGGACAGCCCAAAACGAGCTTGGGATTGGTACAGCAGAGGAACCAGTAATGGCTGAAGAACAGAGAAATGCCAGGAGAGATCAGGATGAGGAAGAGAGAGAGATGATGAGAACCCTCATCAACACTCAACCTAGGATTGCTCAGACCCTTGACAGGATACAGGATGCCTTGGAACGATTGGAGTTAGATAGAGGCAGACGGAGCAGATCAGTATCAGTGGCGGGAAGCCAGCATAGTCACAGGTCACACGCATCAGCTAGGAGTTCCCATCATTCCCCTAGGCGTGGACAGGCCAGGGATAGACCCTTACTTCCTCAGTTTGCACCAGGTGAACGGCCAGCACAGATAGAGCCACCAGAGGTGGAATTTTAGGACTCAGTCATGGCGGCTACAGCTGAGTGGCGAGCCTTACCCCCTGAGGTCCGGGATGTCTTTCCTTTTCCACAGTATTGTGCACAGCGCAGAGATTCTACCAGGTTTAGAGGAGACCGAGGCACTAGACCACAGCAGCAGAATTATGACCTCAGTAGAGCTACTGGGAAGATCACGTTGGCTACATATGATGGTACGGGTAGTACGAGTGCACGTGCTTGGGTGCACAAGCTGGACATATATTTATCCTTGAGACCCATGCCTGAGCGTGAGGCTATCCAGTTTGCTGTCTTACATTTAGATGGGGTTGCCTATGATTGGTGGCATCATGGACTGGTCACCCAGGATCATGCCTTGATTCATTCCTATGCAGAGTTCACTGAACGACTCATTACCCGGTTTGACCGTAAGGACACAGAACTCTACTATAGGGAGTTGGCACATCTTAGACAAACAGGACATGCTGAAGCTTATGTTAATGAGTTCCAGCGTATTGCAGTTATGGTACCTGATATGCCCCAGAGGCGTAGCGTGATGTTATTCATTGAGGGGTTACAGGATAGGCTTAAGGGATTGGTACGTGCCTTCCAGCCGGCCACTCTTAAGGATGCCATTGATGTGACCTTGAGATTGGACACCACTCCCACTTATCAGTCGGATAAGAGGCCATTCAGGGAATCACGGCCTTTTCAGAAGGCCAATACTCCACAGTTCAGAGATGGACAGTCAGCTAGACCTCCTAGGATGGATCAGGAGTCACGGAATGATTTGAGGAGGAAGAAATTATGCTTCTCCTGCAAGGAGCCTTGGGAGCCCGGACACCGCTGTATGGGTAAGGGCAGAGTTCACTTGGTTGAGGTCACATCTGAGCTTGGGGATGAGGAGATACCAGACACCGACATTGAGGACAGCCCTGAGGAGGTTATTCAGGAGCGACCCCAGCTAGAGATAGACATCCCTGATTCATCGGCGGCAGCCAAAGTGACTATGGCTACCCTATCCAGTTATCCCAGGTTCCATGCCTTTCGGTTAAAAGGAACCTTACAGGGACAGCGAGTCATGAGTTTGGTTGGCACAGGAGCCACGCACAATTTTATTGATCAGAAATTGGTGGAGAGGCGTGGATTACAGTCTGAGGTGTTCGAGGGTTTTGGAGTTAAGGTTGCAGATGGTGCAATGTTGGGTTGTACTCGGAGGATCTCACAGCTCAGCATTCAGATGGGTGATTTTACTTTGACGGATGACTTTTATATCCTACCCTTAGAGGATTATGATGTGATTTTGGGTATGCAGTGGTTACAGGGTATTGGGAGATATATTATTGATCACCACCGCATGCAGTTAGAGTTCCTATCTGGCGGGAAGAAGGTGATCTTGAGGGCAGCCTCTGACGGTGGACCCAAGGAGGTATCTTCTCGCAGGATGGAGTCTATTATCAGACATGATGATGTGCTCTGGGCCACACGTTGTTTTGTGAAATCCAAGACACCCACTCCTCAGGATGCTAGAGCATTTCATGTTGACATACAGACAGTGATGGATCGGCATGGCCGAGTATTTGGTGACATACCTCCTGGTGTACCCCCGGATAGAGGGTTTGAGCATGGGATAGAGATGGAGGATGGAGCTAAGCCAGTCATCACCACCCCGTATCGTCATCCTAGAGCATACAAGGATGAGATTGAGAAGACTATTCATGAGCTGTTAGATATGGGTTTCATTCGCCCCAGTTCTAGCCCCTTTGCTTCTTCTGTAGTACTGGTTAAGAAGAAGGATGGGACCCTACGGATGTGTATAGATTACAGGGCCTTGAACAAGAAGAGAATCAAGAACAGATACCCTATTCCGCGCATTGATGAGTTGTTGGACGAGCTTCATGGAGCCATCTACTTCTCTAAGATTGATCTTCGTTCAGGCTATCATCAGATTCGTGTACGAGCAGAGGATGTACACAAGACCGCCTTCCGTTGTCACTATGGGCATTATGAGTTTCTGGTGATGCCTTTTGGCCTTACCAATGCTCCAGCCACCTTCCAGTCATGTATGAACCATCTCTTCAACAAGCAGTTGAGGAAATCAGTTCTAGTGTTCTTTGACGATATTCTGATCTACAGTCGTACTTGGGAGGACCATCTCAGACATGTTGAGGAGGTACTTAGCATCATGGAGAGTCAGTCTCTATTTGCTAAGTTGTCCAAATGTGAGTTTGGACTTAGAGAGGTCCTATATCTGGGTCATGTGATTAGTGCTGATGGGGTGAAGGTGCACGAGGAGAAGATTCAGGCAATTAGAGATTGGCCACACCCTCGGAACATTACTGAGTTACGGGGTTTCCTTGGTCTATGTGCTTATTACAGGCGATTTGTGAGGGGTTTCTCTCAGTTGGCAGCTCCCTTGACAGACCTCACAAAGAAAGGGGCTTTTAGATGGACAAAGCAGGCACAGGGAGTCTTTGACAGGCTCAAGGAGGTTATGAGTACTTGCCCAGTTTTAGCACTTCCCGACTTCTCGCAGCCCTTTGTACTTGAGTGTGATGCTTCCGGTTTGGGCATAGGAGCGGTTTTGATGCAGAACCGACACCCCATTGCTTTTGAGAGTCGGAAGCTGCGGGATAATGAGAGGTTGTATTCTACATATGATAAGGAAATGTTGGCTATTATGCACGCATTAGCCAAGTTCAGACAGTATCTTGTTGGCAGCAAATTCGTGGTAAGAACAGACCACAACAGTCTGAAATATTTCCTTGATCAGACAGAGCTCAATGATCGTCAGCAAAAATGGGTGAGCAAGATTTAGGCTTATGATTTTGACATCGAATTCATAAAGGGGAAGAATAATACTGTGGCTGATGCACTTTCTAGAAAACCATCACTTGCTGCCCTATGTTCACTGAGCGAGATTTCAGCAGATTGGAAGGCTCAACTTTTAGTTGAGTACTCCAAAAATCAGCATGCTTGTGAGGTCATGGATGGTTTGGTGTTGGATGATAGGTACACTGTGGTAGATGAAGTCATCTACTACAAGGGCAGGGTGTATCTGGTTCCTGGTTCTCAGTTGAAGGAACAAATTATGCATGCTTATCATGATACTCCGACAGCAGGGCACCCAGGTTATGGTAAGACCTACAGGGCGGTTCGAGAGAGATTCTCTTGGAAGGGTCTCAAAGCTGATATCTTACGTCATGTTCGTGAGTGTTTGACGTGCCAGCAGAATAAGTCTGAGCATACTTTCCCTGCTGGTTTATTACAGCCGTTACCTATGCCGGAGCAGAAGTGGTCAGGGATCTCCATGGATTTCATTACAGGTCTTCCTCGGGTGCAGGGGAAAGACTGTATCTATGTTGTAGTAGACAGGTTGACTAAATACGCCCACTTCTTTCCTATTGCAGCTGATTTCACAGCATCTCAGGTGGCGGAGTTATTTTTCAGAGAGATATTCAGGCTCCACGGTCTTCCCAAGACCATAGTGAGTGACAGGGATAGTAGGTTCATGAGTTCTTTCTGGCAAGAACTTTTCAGGCTCACAGGTACGGAGTTGACACCCAGTACCAGCTACCACCCACAGACAGATGGGCAGACCGAGATTGTTAATAAGTGGGTTGAGGGGTATTTGCGCAGCTATGTGTCAGGACAGCAGAAGGCATGGGTGCGTTGGCTATATCTAGGAGAGTATTGCTATAATACTACACACCATATGTCTATTGCTATGACACCTTTTAGAGCCCTCTATGGTTACGAGGCATTATCTTTTGTTGATTTGGCTGTAAGTGACAGCAGGGTGCCCTTGGCACAGGATTGGTTACAGGAGAACCAGGACATCATGAGATCTCTCAGGGAGAATCTTCAGCAGGCACAGAATCAGCAGAAGGTCTACGCTGATCGGCATAGGACTGAGAGAGTATTTGAGGTGGATGACATGGTTTTCCTGCGGTTGCAGCCTTACCGACAGAGTACCCTTAAAGGGGGTGGAGCTGAGAAGCTCAAGCCTCGCTTCTACGGACCATATCGGATTCTCAGGCGTGTGGGAGAGGTTGCTTATGAGATTGAGTTACCACCTGAGAGTCGGATTCATAATGTGTTCCATGTATCTTGCCTGAAAAAGGCACTGGGGCAACATATTGTAGCATCACCCGATTTACCTCCCTTGGATGAGGAAGGTAAGCTGACTCTGGTTCCTGAGGAGATCTTGGAGGAGAGGGAACGACGGCTGAGAAGTAGGGTGATTCGGGAGTACTTGATTCGTTGGAGGGGACTCCCTATAGAGGACGCCACTTGGGAGGGAGAGTCCATTTTACAGCATCCGACCTTGCAGTTGCTTGTGGGCAAGCATCTTCGAGAGGGGAGGACTGTCATGTCCCCTCTTTAGCGCTGTCTAGCAGAGACATGAGAGTTGACCTATCATCCGGGTTCCCGTAGGTCAGCAGCGTGGTTAGGGGACCTATCCAGAGGCAGTGTAGCTTGGCACAGAGCTTTACAGGCCTTTCCAGTCAGTTTTTGACAGTTTCCTATTTTTTAGGAAGGGTTCCTATTTTTTAGGGTTTGACCGAGAGTTGACCAGGAGGCATCAGGGGACCTCCAGGAGCATTTTTGGAGTTTTGGTCAAATTCCTATTTTTTAGGAGGTATCCCTACATTTTAGGGAGGCACTGTCAGTTGGCATGACACGTGGCGACATCACCAGTGGCGTGGGCTACAGAAGTTCTCAGTTCAGGATGGCCAGGTGATGGATTTGGAATAATTATTGAATATTAAAGTGTGGCTTTAATATTTAATAAAAATAAATAAAATAAAGTGAATAACATGTCACTTTATATTAATAAGTTATTAAAAAGTCCCCCACCTAGTTGACACAACGTTGTGTTTAAAAAGTGGGCTTTTAATAATGAAGTTGGGCCCTCAACTTGGGCGCCCAACTTGGGAAGACTTCATTAATAAAAGGATCTTTTAAAGATTCTTAATTTTGATCCCTTTTGGAACCCTAAAGTGGACGCCCACTTTGGGAAGTGCATAAAGTGACTTTGAAGTGCTATTTGGATCCATCTTTTGCATATCTTTTGAAGCTTCATGGCAGCTCTGAACTCTGTGGAAGGGGGCAGCAGCATTCAGACTCTTGGGAACGAAAACTCTCAAGGATTTTGGTGAATTGGACGATAACCCAGTTCTTGTTTGTGGGAGGCCTACTCTGGGTCTTCATTTGTGCATCATTGGACAGATTCCAGGGCATGTTATTGCAGATCTAAGCTTGCAGCAGTGCTAAATCAGCTTTATTCTTCAGATCCTTCATTCTCAGTTGCATGTATAGCCTCTTCTAGGCCAATATTGCCTTTGTATGCAAGTAGGGTTGCAAACCAGACTTCCATTGAATATTAAAATACAGATCTGATGGGTATGTGCCTCAATTTCTCATGTGTTATCTTTCTATCAGTTATTATTTATTTTTAGTCCATTTTATTTGAGATTGCAGCTGTATGTATTTCTATTTGCCATCTTGGCAAATACACATCTCAAGAAAACTGAAACCCCTTCTGCATCTCCTCTCTAGTCTGAAAGAAAACAAAAAAAAAAATAATAAAAAATCATAAAACAAATTAAATCACAAAAAACAGCACTTTATTTCAGCAACAGCACTTCATTTCAACAAAGGGATCCATCAGGGATTTTTCAGTGGTATCAGAGCATTTTTTAGGAGGTATCCCTACATTTTAGAGAGGCACTGTCAGTTGGCATGACACGTGGCGACATCACCAGTGGCGTGGGCTACAGAAGTTCTCAGTTCAGGATGGCCAGGTGATGGATTTGGAATAATTATTGAATATTAAAGTGTGGCTTTAATATTTAATAAAAATAAATAAAATAAAGTGAATAACATGTCACTTTATATTAATAAGTTATTAAAAAGTCCCCCACCTAGTTGACACAACGTTGTGTTTAAAAAGTGGGCTTTTAATAATGAAGTTGGGCCCTCAACTTGGGCACCCAACTTGGGAAGACTTCATTAATAAAAGGATCTTTTAAAGATTCTTAATTTTGATCCCTTTTGGAACCCTAAAGTGGACGCCCACTTTGGGAAGTGCATAAAGTGACTTTGAAGTGCTATTTGGATCCATCTTTTGCATATCTTTTGAAGCTTCATGGCAGCTCTGAGCTCTGTGGAAGGGGGCAGCAGCATTCAGACTCTTGGGAACGAAAACTCTCAAGGATTTTGGTGAATTGGACGATAACCCAGTTCTTGTTTGTGGGAGGCCTACTCTGGGTCTTCATTTGTGCATCATTGGACAGATTCCAAGGCATGTTATTGCAGATCTAAGCTTGCAGCAGTGCTAAATCAGCTTTATTTTTCAGATCCTTCATTCTCAGTTGCATGTATAGCCTCTTCTAGGCCAATATTGCCTTTGTATGCAAGTAGGGTTGCAAACCAGGCTTCCATTGAATATTAAAATACAGATCTGATGGGTATGTGCCTCAATTTCTCATGTGTTATCTTTCTATCAGTTATTATTTATTTTTAGTCCATTTTATTTGAGATTGCAGCTGTATGTATTTCTATTTGCCATCTTGGCAAATACACATCTCAAGAAAACTGAAACCCCTTCTGCATCTCCTCTCTAGTCTGAAAGAAAACAAAAAAAATAAAAATAAAAAATCATAAAACAAATTAAATCACAAAAAACAGCACTTCATTTCAGCAACAGCACTTCATTTCAGCAAAGGGATCCATCAGGGATCTTTCAGTGATGTAAAAGATGAACAAGTGATTAGTTCCTTGTTTAATGTATTGCCTTTATTTATTCCATTGGATGATGATGAAGCTACTGATGTTTGTTTACATGAGGGTGACATGGATGTGCTTGCACTTAGTGATAAGATTGTTGAGATAAATGATAGTGCAAACATTGATTTTCAGTTTGAAGGCCTTGCCCTTGATGATTGTGAATATGGTGACCATGTGGACACATATGAGAGCCTATTTCTTTGGTGCAAGACTTGTTGTCTCCCCCATGTTGATTATACTTTAGGTGGGCCACAAGGAAATGTTTTTAGAATGAACGGGGAAGAAGATGCAATGTGTTATCAATTAGATTTGAACAGTGAATATGACACAAGTTGTCAAAATGAACTTGAAATAGAGACACAATTTGAAAAACTTGGTTCTTCACTTGAAGTGTCTTATGATGTTAACCTTTGTGTTGGTGGTTTGAATTGTAGCTTAAATCATCCTTATGATTTAAACATTGAAAAGTATATCAACACATGTGGAAGTGATGTATGCTAGCTACCTATTGTCCAAGAGTTTGATGTGAACACTAGTGACTATGAAGCTTTCCTTTGTGATGATGGTCATTGTTTCTAATGCTATGGATGATAGTGATGTGCCTGAATTTGAGTCATTTATGTGGGTCCAACATACAAGTGAAAATGATGTCGAGCTACAATACTCTAATGAACATAAAGATCAACATGTAGCAGCCCAACTTGATGATGTACATGAGCTTGAGGTATTCCAATTTGGAATGCAAGATGATTTTCTTCCTTGTGTTGACCAAGGTTGCAGTCAATTATATTTTTCTTTGCCATGTGAATTGGAGGTGTTCTCCTTTTGCCTTAGTTCACATGAAGAGGTTAGTAGGTATGATAATGTTGAGACTTTGAATGATGGATGTCTACTTTCATCCATGAGTAATGGTACTAACCTGGTTTTTAATGATCCACCTTATGCTAATGTGGGCATATATGAAATGTATGGCAGAATGGAGTGGAAAGATCATGCACCTACTACTATTTGTGGGTGGATTGTGCTAATAATTCTAATGATAAGTTTGATCTTAGCTCCTTGAGCATTGGTTGCATGATTAAGCATGCTTGCAATAGATATCATTTGCTGCAGCTAGGTGGTGAGTGTACTTTCAATTTGAGGTACATCAGCTCCTTCATTTAGCTTGTCTTAGAAAAGACAAGTGGTCTTCAGCAATTGGTCCATGGCCTTGTGCCATGGCACTAGGGTCTAGCCTGCACTTGTCCCAATTTTGGTTATAGGAATACTTTCTCAAATGTTTTGTGCCCTCATGTCATTAGTTGTAGGTAATCTTGTACATACTTCCTTGTGTCTTTTCCTTGTATATATTGGTATGTTTGGTTTCCCCTCCCTCCTCATTCCTTTTGCCTTTTTGGTCTACTCCCAGAGATAGTTGGATCCTCGCTGTGCCTACGAGGGGCACATGTTCCCAACCAAAGCCAATGTTGGGATCCAACCTGAAAATACAAATTCATCTAATTCTTTGTCCCCTTTCTGCACTTGCCCTATTTTGCTCACCATATATAACCGATCTGAGAAATTTTAAGTGGGTCTTCCTTTGGTCAAATTCTATCTACCATAGTTTACAAACTTGGACTCGGCAGACCCAAAAAATTTAAAAACTCGGGACTCAGCAATAACTCGGCAAAGTTACGAACATTAAAAAATACATTAATTTTAAAAAATATATTAAAAACATGCATATTGCTGAATTTATGAATCATATTACAGATTTTTTCATATATAGATCAAAATTAAAGTTCAATACACAGGTTTTCTGATGAACTATGAATCCACCCTCATACATATTTATTGGCTTTTTTTTTTTTTTGCAAGATTGATAAATAATGTCCAATGTCTTCATAACCTGTTTCTTCTAGAATTAAATAGAATTATTATGAAACACTAACTGATGAATAGTAATGACTAATAGGTATGATGAATGAGTCCTTGTCTGTGGGAACTAACATGGAATTTGTCCGTATGTAGGTAGGGTCCTTGTATATTAATATAAAAATATTTATAGATTTTAAATTTTTTAATATATATTCTATAAATATTTTAATATTAATATACAATATTAAAATATTTATATATTTTTAATATAATATAATATTATAACATTAATACACAATATTAAATATAATATTCTATCTTAATGTTATGATATAATTATATTCTATAAATATTTTAATATTAATATACAACATTAAATTATTTATATATTTTTAATAATGTTTTAACATTAATATAAATTATTAAAATATTTATATATTTAATATAATACAATATTATAACATTAAATATTTATATTAAATATTTTAATAATTTAAATTAATGTTATAATATTATATTAAAAATATATACATTGATATGCAATATTCAAATATTTATATATTTTATTATATTAAAAATATATAAATATTTTAATATTAAAATATTTGTAGAATATATATTAAAAAATATTAATATGCAACATTAAATTATTAATGTTATAATATTATATTATATAGAATATCTATTAAAAATTTATAAATATTATTATATTAAAATATTTATATATTTTAAATAAATATAATGTTATACCATAGGGAAGATAAAGTGCAATGCGTATGAAGTCTATATTTGCATTGCAATTCGATTATCATTTTTTATTTGAATTGATATGGCTTAAAATAAGAATCAAAACCCTAGCCAAATCTATGAAAGCCGAGCTCAAATCAATAATCGAACAAAATTTCAATTGATAACATTTCTTTGGAAAAAGGAACAAAAGACCTTCGAAATCCTGCGAGGAAGAAAAGTCGAAAACACGTCAAAATCCCAAGCGAATGCATAGCCAAATCATAAAACCTTGCAGATTACTCAGACATGAAATTTTAGGCAAGTTTTTCAGACATCAAGCGATTTTTAGACGAGTATTCGCAAATTTTTAGGAAAAAACCGCCGCGCTTTTTTTCAAAAACTTGTCACCAAGTTATTCAGGCGATAACTCGCCACTGGAATTTGAGGGCGAGTATTCATGAGTTAGGCGATTACTTGCCGATTTTTTAACCTATGCTATCTACCCAATGTTGAAGTTGCAAAAATCCAAGAAAGTTTTAAGTCAATTTCTAGAGTTGCAAAGTTTTAGTGGACTACCAGATTTATTTTGCCCATTCATTATCCTGTCCTAACCTCCTTTTCTACACATAAGTTCCACAAAACTTCATTGGATACTCCTTTCGTTTCCTTCATTTTCCTCATTTTGCGGAATCCTAACATACTACTAGACATGATCCCTTCATCTCCCATCTGATATCCACCTCCTTTCCAACATAGAAATTCCACAGAACTTTATGGAGCCCTTAGCCTTTTCTTTCCATTCATTTCGTCCAGTTTGCAAGAATTTGATGGACTGTCAAACATTTGTTTTCAAGCTCCAACATCCTGTCCTGCCCTATGTCTATGCATTCCTTTCAACCTCCATTCCTTTTCCACAAATTCTCTGTTTCACCTTTCATCTTGTTTGCAAATTTACCCCGCCTAGTAGACATTTCAATCACTGATCCTGTCCTATTCCTCCGCACTCCTCCCACCCATTTTGCGAGAAATCTTCGCACTTCCAGATCTCCTCTATTGAACACCTTCACTTCCCATATTTGGTTCCCACCTGCAATTCTGCAATTTTTCCCTTCATTTCTCCCATCCTTTCCTCCAATCCCACATTGAATTTCCGCAAATTTTCCAAATCTCTCTGAAACACTCCAAAATGTTCCAACAACTTCCCAGGTCGCCATTAATGACTAGATTTGACCCCTGCAACTACTCAAATGCATTTTTCCCACCCAAACAACATCGTTCATTTGAAGGGCACAATTCTAGTTGCAAATTTCAACAGTGGATGAGGAAGAAAGCATGGATCACCATGAAGGCGGTGGTTGAGTTTCAGCTACCGATTGTTTTCGCGTGAACTCCAAATCATTCATTTTGAATGGAAAACATCTTAAATGTGGATTTCATCCTAGCCTACATTCAATGCTTCGACATCCTGTAGTACACCAAATTCCTGCAAGCAACCAAAGGGCGAGAAACTAGAACATTATAAATACAAGTTTGTTTGTCATTCGAAGGGTTGGTCATTGAGCCAATTTCTTGACTACAAGTGCTTCTAGATGGTTCTAGGGCATCCAAACTTGCAAGTGTAGTTTGTAAGGGATAGAATCCATTTTGTAATCCATAGGAAGGTTATGTAATGAACACAATGCATGTATATGGTATGTCTCCATGGCAATATGTAATTATTCAAGGAAACCCTCAATCGCAGTTGTGGATTTCCTCTTGCCACATTTGCTGGTATGAATGTAATAGGGGTTACATGAATGTGTGATAGCTTCTAATTCATTGCAAAGCTTTTGTGATGGTCTCTCCTTTATTTTATGTGGGTTTTTGCAGTATTGAGATTAGATTATTAAATATGTATCTATGCATGAAGTATTATCTTTGATTTGTTGGCACATCTGGTTCTACTTATGTTTTGCAGGCATATCTCCCTCTTACAGTTTGTGACTCTATTGCCCAATGGAGTAGGCACCGATCTAAATTGGTGAGAGATCAAACACTCTATATTTAATCAATCCTCTATGTCCCCTTTAAATTAGGAGCAGATTAGGATTTCACATGCTGCCTTGATTAATTGTTATAATCTAGGGAATATCCAATGCGACCTCAAATAATTAAATCATTAGAGAATCATGTCATGCATGCCTACACCTTGCACTTGTGTATGAAATATTAAGTGGATTCATTCATGGGGATATAATAATATTGTCATCTATAGGTGCATCTGCAAGGTTCTAGGTTTTATGTGCAGTTGGTTAGTCTGTGACCTAGTGACAATCTTTGGGGTCAAACATACATTGGATACAACTATAGTCTTATCATCTTGTTTATCTTCCGTTGTAATCAAATCCTGTTAAGGATACCTCTAGGAACACCCTCCTAAGTCTAGTTGAGCTCAAAGTCAAGGAGATATTATCCACTCTCAACAATTAGCCCTCTAGGAGTGTGAGCAACAATTTCAAGACCCAATAGTGCCTATGCATTGACTATTGTACTCTCAACAAGATCACAATAAAAAGCAAATATCCTCTGTCATGCATTGATGTCTTGTTGGACCAACTTCAATGTGTGCAATACTTCACCAAGATAGACCTCCAAATTATCAAGTACATTTTAGAAGACAACTTTCAAGACTCAAGGGGGACTATACGAATGGATGGTTATGCCCTTTGGCTTAACCAACGCCCCAACCACATTCATGCACCTAATGATCAACATCCTTGAACCCTTCACTAACGCCTTTCTCATCATCTATTTGGATCATAGATACAAGACTCGCCTAGACTGAGCGAATCGCGAGCCGGGCGAGTTTGGCAGACTCAACTAGTGATCGAGTCTCGCCAGACTCGCCGAGTCTAGGCGAGTCCTATTAGGAAGACTCAGCCAAGTCAATGAAAAATAGGGGAAAAAAACTATAAAAAAAGGAAAACCGTTAAATGTAAAAGCGTGAAAGTCAAGCGTTTTTTGAAGGGTTTGGAGGATTTTTGAAGGCTACTTAAAAGCAATTAAATTGTGAAATATGACATGCGCCATGAAGGTCTCAAAGGCTTTAATTTGGTCTTGGTGGCAGGGGCTCCGCCCCTCGACCCTACTGGGGTCGCTGCCCCCAGACCCTTGCGAGGGGCATTGCCCCTCGACCCGGTTGGGTGCATTGCCCCCAAACCCCCAAAAGGGGCACGACCTTTGCCACAAACAGATTTTGGGCAATGACTTATCACCCATCACACTAGAGGAGGTTGATCCACAATCAGGTTGGATCACTTAGGTTGAGGATCTTGCCTTTAGTAATGAGGACCTTGCATGGGTTGACCAGGTGGACAGAGAGGCAGAGGCAGTAGCCATGGTAGAGGAGGAGGATAGAGCACGAGCAAACACCTTGGATGTTGGTGTGAGTGTCACTGAGACGGGCAGATATCATGGCTGCGTCATCATCCAGGACCTATCTTAGATGCCCACGCAAGACTAGTGATATTGGGTAGAGTGATGCAGGCTCCTCTGAACCATAGACTTCTAGTTTTTGCTTTGATATTTGGTTTGTACTTTTGATGCCATGGATTTCATATTCCTTGAGTTTTGTATACATTTGACAATATTTATATATCTAAATGTGTTATTTCCTTCAGCTAAAATTTGCGTTTATACTTATGTGATCGATGTATACTTGTGTATGTGATCAAAGTAGCTTCTATTTGATGAGTTTATTGTGTCTTAAGGTTTATTTATTAAAGGGTGCATGAAACAAGTTTTACATCCTTAAAAATCTTTGAATTTCTTGGGTTTTTCAAATTTCCGAGTCTTAGGTGAGTCCGAGTCTTGTAACACTAATTTGGATGACATCCTCATCTACAATAGGACTTGGGAAAGGCACATGGAACACGTCTTGTGTGTACTAGATGCACTATGCCAAGACAAACTCCAAGACAACCTTGGTAAATGCACTTTTGGCAACACGCAAATCCAGTACTTGAGCTACATCATCAACCAATCTAGTATACATGTAGACCCCAACAAAATCAAGGCAATCCGAGTTTAGCCAACCCCACGCAGCCTAACTAACTTGCACAGCTTCCTTGAACTTGCCAACTTCTACTACAAGTTCGTACTTGACTTCTCTCACATCACATGGTCACTCAATCAATCATGCACGTCAAGACACTATTCTCATGGACACCTACACAACAATGCACTTTCAAGGAGCTCAAGTGGTGCCTCTAAACAAC
This sequence comes from Cunninghamia lanceolata, assembly GCA_027924645.1. Taxonomy (NCBI): domain Eukaryota; kingdom Viridiplantae; phylum Streptophyta; class Pinopsida; order Cupressales; family Cupressaceae; genus Cunninghamia; species Cunninghamia lanceolata. The sequence continues at coordinate 3,336,398 of BSBN01000371.1, read as the reverse complement.
ACTTTTTCTTGCAATACTTGACATTGTGCACCCCTTTGAAATCCATATTGATGCATATGACTATGCAGTTGGCACTTTACCAACATAGCATCAATATCCTGCTACTTACCATTTAGAGACTTTCAACGGCACGGTTCAATGCTACTCCACCAATGAAAAGGAGTTGTATGCCATTGTACAAGCTATCAAGTAATGGTGCCACTGCATCATGGGTAAGGAGACAATCATTCACTCTATTCATAAGCCACTCCAATTCTTACATACTCAAAGAATATTGGAAAACACACGACAAATGAAGTCAATGACATATCTACAACAGTTCCATCTAGTGATCAAGCACAAGGGGAAAGACAACAAGGCAACCAACTATGTCAACTAACCACTAGTTCATGAGCTCATTACAATGTTGAGCTCGTGTGGTCACAACTTCGCTAACTAGGAGTTCCTCTACCCAACACAGACTTTGCACAAACTTATGTTGAGCTCTCACAAGGCAAACAGGTTGGCAAATTCTATCTATCCAACAAACTTCACTACAAGATTGAGCATCTTTTTGTTAGAGATGACACACCATGCTAGGGGCTCATCTGGGAGATGTATTATGCCAAGGCTGCTAGACACTTCAATGTTACCAAAATACTGGCAAAACTTCAACAACACTTCTATTGGGCTCACATGCATGGAGGCATTGAGCACCACATTAAGTCTCTCATTCCTTGCAGCATCGCCAAGCCTACAAAGAGGAAACTCATGCTCTAAACCCCTCTCAGTTCTAACAACCTTGACAATCCATCAACATGGATTTCTTGAGTGGACTATGTACAACAAAGAAGCAACATGATTTGGTGTTTTTTGTGGTGGACAAATTTTCCAAGATGGCCACCATGATTGCGTGCAAGAAAAGCCTCACCACATTGAACATCGCACACCTTTTCTTCACCCATGTTTGGGTCCATTTCAACTTTCCAACATCCATTGTTTCTAACCAACCCATGGTTTGTTAGTCATTTCTAGCAAACCTTGTGAACCATGTTAGATACACAATTGAATCAATCTAACATCCTTCCATCTATATACAGACAGCCAAACAAAGGTGGTCATCCACACTCTCATGCATCTATTGTGCATCTACAACAGTGTGCACTCGCACACATGGGATGACAACATCCTATACATCCAACATGCCTACAATAAAGCTCTTCATAGTTCTAAGGGGCATAGCCCTTTCCAAATATGTCTTGGGTTCCAACTAATGTCACCCCTTGATATATCCTACCATGCATCATCTACATCGAAGTCATGCACATAGGAATAGGAATCTGACAAGGCACAAAAGTTTCTAAAACACATTCAAAATGTGCACCAATAGGTTTAGCAAATACTCACGCACCAACAAAAGTAGAAAGAGTGCCATGATGTGCACTGCACACCTCACACATTTCAAGTTGATGATAAAGCCTAATTGCATCTTCAAAAAGAGCACTTCAAGGGTCCACATCAAAAGATGAAGCCGCTATGCTATGGTCCTTACACCATTCTCCATGCAACTAGTGACACTAGAACATCTTTGTTCTTGATCTCCCATAATACTCGGTCTTGCACCTAGTATTTGACATGGAACTCCTTAAGTCGTAATTCCCCCTCTAATGGAGCCCATGATAGTCCACCATCCTACAAAATTAGACCTGGCACATTCACATCCAACACGAAGGATGACATCATTGACACCACTACTACTCACACTTGCCGTGACACCCATCAAATTTTTTGAGTAGTCAAAACAAGGCAATATGCAAATCAGGCTAAGTGGTATACTCTTTAGCAATTGTAAGCGCAATTTCCTCAACTTGTAGCCGATGCAATGGGGACCATTGCTCCTCACAGGGGTATGAATGATTCGAGCGCAACCTCATGTGCCCACTTCCTCAACACTAGTCAATGTGCACAACACAATGCTCACGCTTCTTTGCGCAACATTCTTCACACAACTCTACATGCAATCTTCGAACGCAACTGCATATAATTGCTTATGCACATAGTGGAGCTTTGCACATGGTTGCACATGCCAATGCCTAGTTAGATGATACGTGTGCAACACATGAAACAACACCCACATGCTATGCTTCCATGCGTGTGTGCCACCTAGTGGCCTTTGTGCCACAAAACATGATCATACAACTAACACCATATGCATCTAACACATAGTGCCATCTACATGACATGCTAAGCAATACAACTAGCACCATACACATTAGAGACTTGCCAACATCTACAAGGAACCTAGCTAACAACCTACCTGTATATTGTGTATAAATATCCACTTTGTACATTTTTGGAGTTAGGAAAGGAATACATGGATTCTCATCTAAACCCTCTATACATTTCCACTATTCTTTTGAATAGTGGAGGCATATCTACCAAAAGCCTTCCACATCTCAAATGTGTTTTCGGTTTGCATATTTGTTTTCCATTATGCATTCTATGATTTTGTTGCATTGCTAACCAATCTATGTGATCATCCACCAATTCACCTAAGAATCGGATCAACTAAGAGCGTAACAAGTGGAACTCTTATGGAAGATTTGAAATTATCATTTTTTTCCCTCAATGATGTGGTGTGGAGGGAGAGGTCCAAATGCATCATGTAAGGACCACATGCCCTATAGAACTATTTAAGGTTGTATTACATAACAAATTCTAATTTACATCTCTATAAATTGCTTTATATGTGTGCTCTACAAAAAATACTTTCCAATGATGTGCATGTCCAAAATGTTGAATTGATCTGAATGGCATGTGTTGGTGCGCAAAAACACGGGGTCTCTCCTCTAGCACCACCACCAAGAGTGAAATAAATGGGGAACAAACTATCACAAGCAAGAAAAGTGATACATCAACAAAGAGAGGGTGGTCTTGGGCCAACGCATAGGATTAGGGCAAATCCTTTTTTTTTTCAAGCTTTGCAAAACTTGGGGGGACATTCCCTAGAGGTTTGTGTAATGTCCCTTATAGGAACAATACTAATTTTACCTTAAATTATTTATTTCCAAAGAATGTTGTAAACACATTAGAAAATACTTATAATAATCTTTCTCACAATCAAGTTAATATGATTAACAAACTCATAATGGCATTATTAATCCAACTAAAACCTAACTATCTAGGAGACTCAACCATAAGAGAGTTGAGGAGTGTGACTTCGGTGGGGTATCTTGGATCCTCTACCCTAGGCCCAAGAGCGGATATACCATCCCCCTTGGCCTCATATGGCACATGCCATCCAGATGAGGTGGTCTACCTAATGAGGCATCTGTTATTCCGTTCCCCCTCCTCTTGTCATTTCCTTTCCCTTTCTCTATGATTGGTTCCTTTGAATTTGCATGTCTATGATAGGAGAATGAGGTCACAAAAGGGTGCCCCAGAAGCCATCTCTTCTAAGCCCAAGGGCAGTTACCTTTTGTACCCCCTTGGCCCCTTGGGATTATCCAATCCCCTTGGAATAGCGTACCTAGAAGAGTGCCCTATTGTCATACCCCTCTTGCCCCACATTCCTTCTATCATAGTCAGCATAACACTCATGCAAGAATCCACATTAATCAAACTCATAGTTGCAAATAATCATATCAGCAATGCATAATGAATTATGAAGGTGACATATAAATGATAATGTGCATGAACTATTGATGATGATATGCATAAACTACTAATCAGATTTAGACAACACCCTATATCTATTCTCAGAATATATATGCAGACTCAGAAATATTATTCTCCCTTTCTCCAAAATTAGATATGATTCCTGCAGATTAGAAACTTAGAACAGATGTATGTTTTCTTCATTCAATTTATAAGTTATATATCCTTCGATTTGCTTAAACACTCTCCTTATACCACTCAAAGTCCTTTGATAGGATGCATCTCTTTATAATAATTTCCAAATCGCACCTCCTCACTAATTGCACCTTATGATTAATACTTAATCGCTCTTCATTTCTAAAACTTTTATCACTCCTTATAATTGCATCTCTTCGATTTGTTTAATCACTCCTCATCACATTACTAATCACTTTATATTTTAATTACTCCTTATACTAGGATCGCTGCTCTATGTGATTCGCTGCAGTTTGATATTAATACATATGCTCTAATGATAGATTGGTATTGATTGGTGCATTATTTCCTTGAGTTGCCAGTCGTACACCTTCATAAGGGAACCCCCATTCCAAGAGAGGACAATTTCTGACACAAGAATCTGTTTTGTCTGTCTTTATTATATTTTATCAGCTTTGAGAGTTTCTTCTAACTGCTGTACATGTTCTAAAGAGTATATATATCATAGTTAGTGAACATGAGGAATCATGGCTTTTGGCAAGCAATATAATATGAAGTGGGTCCTAGCCATAAAATATTGAAGGTTTAATAATGCCATATTGTAATCGCTGCCTGTTTTTATATAATCGTTGTCTTTTGGGTTTTACTTTTATTTCTGCATTTTATATAATAATATATATTGTTAATATTTATATTTATTTTTATTTTTATATAATATCTTAATTATTATTAGTTTGTTAAATAAATATATTAAATTTATTTATATTAAAATAATATAATAATATTATTTATTAAATAATATTCTATACGTTTATTAAATATTGATACATACACAATTATTACTAGAAGCACTCTGTATCATTCAAATTAACTGCATTTCAAGACTATTTAACATGACGTTTTAAATCTTTAATTTAAACAATGCCTTAACATCGGGACATCACAATTTGAGTATATGGAAACAATTAGAGACAAGGCTTTGACTGCCATGCCCTAATGGCGGTCAAGGACAAGCCTACAAGACCTCACTAACAGCAGATTACAAGCAAGAATATAAGTGCACCAACAGATGTAATCAGTTTTAGTCACTAAAGATGAATCTCCTCAAATTACTTACACACTTATATCCTGCACTCTCATTATTGCAATCTTCTATACATTTATCTGACACCAGCTCACTGAAGATTTGCAATTACAACACAATGGAATGTAATAATGAGCCAAACTCCTACTACACAAACCTCTGAATGTCTATCTAACACAAGCTCCCTAAGGACATCCAAAGTATAATATTGGTTTGCATAGATAGGCAAAGTAGGAAACTAAACTAGTCCTGTTGCTAACAAGAGAAGTTATTAAAACGAGTTGTTTGGCCTCTCACCAATTTGACCATTGCCTACTCCATTGGGCAATAGAGTCCAAACTTGCAAAGAGGATGGAAGCATGTTTGCACTTCAACATTGGAACAAGGATTGTATGCACAACCCTAAGAAATAAGGAAACCTACAAATGACATTCTTAATTATCCAGAACATCAGTAATATTCCACATGCAGTAGAGAGAAGACCATTACAAAAGAGTTTGTAATGCATTAGAATGTTGCAACATTAATCAATTCTTCATTACATTTGTGCTAGCAAATGTGGCAAGAGAGAACCAACAATTGGTTTGGAGGCTCCCTTGAAATACAACGATTTGTCATGGAGACATACATCTACAAATAAAACCCTACGAGACTACACCCTCCCCTAAATTACAAAGCATGTTCAATCGTTTACAAAGCTGGAAATACATCATTTGATACCCTAGAAGACTACTTGAAACACTTGCAGTCACAGATTGGTTCAACGGCCAGCCCCTTTTACATCTTTTTACATGTATATATAGTATTACATTTCATTCTTGTTGCTTAGACGTGAATCTTGGCGTGGTAAACCAATTTTCAGGTGCCCATGCCATTGCATATCATCACACGGGTTTGCACTTGGAGCCATTACAAATCGGACCAGCAACCCATACTTTTGTGCAAAAATCGCATCCTTGAGGGGTCCACTAGTACTGGAAAGAATTTGAAAGTCTTTACCTGCTTAACCGTGTCCATACAAGGCCATTAATGGCATCCTGGGTCATGCAAGAAGGTAGGTGAGGAGTTTGAATGCAGGAACACCATGGACGTTTGAATTTAAGGCCTGCAAAAATCTTTTAATATTTTGTTTTATTCTTGTCGGCACTTTTGGGAAACCCTAAACTCGTTAGAGATTTTGGCCTGCATGGAACCATGTCAGTGAGCTCAGAGGTTCAAGTACCTGCCGAAAGGCCGACGCTTCATCCTTTTCTTCTTTTTCCAATTCACTCCTTTCAATCCTGGCAATATTTTGGCAACATTGTGAACCTATGAACCATGTCGAAGGTTCATGAGGTTTAGGAACCTTAAGAAGTTCCGACATTTTATCCACCTCATCTCTACTTCCTTTTGTCGGCAGTTGGAGCTCCTTTTGAACCTTGTCGACTATTCAAGAAGTTCATGAACTCGTGAACCTACCGACAAAGCCATTTCTTTCTTCACCCCTTTTTCTGTTATTCTCTATTGGCGATTTGGCCTCCCTCTAAACCTTGTCGGCATTTTGGCCAGTTCATGAACTCGCAAACCCACCGACAAGCCTTCTCTTTTTGCCCTTCTATTTGTTGTTGGTGAATTTGGAGATTCATGAACTTACCGAATCGTCGAACTTCATTCTTCTTTCTTCTTTGTTAGTGTTTCAGCAAGTTCAAGAACTCACAAACTCGCCTTACTAATGACTTTCTCTTTTATTGTCAAGTGATTGTTGGTGCTTCGGCAAGTTCATGAACTTGTGAACTCACCAACATATTTCACTTGTCTCATTTACCTCTGTTTTTTGTCGGCAATTTGGCAACACTGAGAACCTGTGAACCTTGTCAAAGGTTCAAGAGGTCCACAAACCTTAAAAAGTGCCGACATTTTGCTCCTTTAAAGGCATACAAGGCCTATACTTCACATATTTTGAGGACTACCAACATGGACAAGTAACTAAAGCATAAAGGAGAAACCAGGAATCACACCAAACACATTTGACCACGGGGCAACCCAATTAAAAATATCTCAGACCTGTTATAAGTGATGGGCAAAATAAGGCAATGCAACCAAGGGGGCACAAGACTTAGGATTTTTTCAAGTTTTGAGTCATGTGGATCCAGGCTCCAAGAGCATGCTTTCCATTACTACACGATGTTGTACACAAAGGTACGTTTCTCTAGGTACTAGAAGATGGTTTTATACCAAGAACCAAAACGAAGGAAGAACTTCGAACTCAAATTCCCCATAATAGAATATAGCCAAAAACCATCTAGAAATTCATGCTAATGAAATTTCCAAGTTTCTAAGCTCTCACAATGCTTTCAAACATGTACATGGGTAAAACACATTTTCTTCTTCAAAACCTAGAATGCTAAAAGTTAATGCTCATATTAACCACTTGTGATGGGAAGTTATGATACACATTTTTTCCTTCTTTTGGAGAAAGGCATTTTATATCACATCAAGGAATATTGATAATTACACTAAGTAAACAAAAGGATTGCAAGGAATACAGCTGACTATAAAAGATAAAATTTGAGGTGACGCCACAAAGAAAAAAAACAAACTCCTTTATGTAAGCAAGTTTGTGTTTGACAAGCATTGCCAAATATTGCATTTAAAGCCCTAGCTCCTCTGAGCTGAGTGGGAATTGCAAAGTTTCTTCACACCTTCACTTCCACAAGAAACTAATGGCATTTAGTTGTACTAAATTATGTAAAATTTTGCAATTATTCCTGTTCATCCAAGTTAGGAGAATAATGAATGAATAGTTGAACTTCTAGGTATGGGTTATGTGTACTAATCATGTGAAATTCACCTTTCAAATAATGACCTAAGGGTATGTGGGTTATATGTAGTCTGAGTATGAAATTCACTTTTAAAATAATAACCTATAAGGATAAAGGGTTTGGGAGCATTTAAGTTCCTACGTAGCATCCCCCCTTAGAATAATTAATTCACTTTGCTCTAGTGTCGTATCTAAGACTATTAGTTTGAAAGGATCGAAGCCTGTATATTCAATCAGACACGGCCTTGTTCTAGATTTGGACACAAGAAAGTGGGCCATCAAACAAATATATACATCATTTATGGGTGCATCTCTCACTTAAAAGGACCTTTGCAATTGGCATCCTATGCACAGAATTGGCATGTTAGCACATACTTTAAATGTCACTGAAACATTCTTCAAGCATTGGATGGAACAGACTTTCTCCGTGTAGGTGTAGGACAAGTAAGCAATGTCTAATGAATGGTATAATGGATAAGCTAGAGATGGCATAGTCTACTAGCATAGATATCTTAAATACATCTATCTAAAAGACACAGAGATATCAAAGAGGTTTGACGTCTTTTAGATAGTTGTATTTAAGATATTTATGCTAGTAAATAACTATTTATATTTAATATATAATATTATTATTTTTAATTATATTAATCCGGCAGCCCAAAGTAATGGCCACACTCAATCAATCCTTTACAAATTAATAGTATAATAAATAATAAAAAATTATTAAAATAAATATAATATTTATATAGAATTAATAATATACTATAATATCTAATTAACAATTTATTAAAATAAATATAATATTCATACATAATTAACAATTATAAATATTTATTATTATATAGAATTATAATTATTAATTTTGATTAATTACTTTTAGTATATTCTATAATAATATTAATTATATACTAATATAATAAATAAGATTTTTTTAATGAAAGTATTTTTATGTTAAAAGAAATTATATATGCTTCAGCCCATGAAATATTTAAATTGTTTAAATATGTAAATATTTTCATCAGATCTCTATTTATAAAAAAAAATACCTTCAAGTCTCTATTTTGATCTTTGATCTGCTGCTGCTTCTTGGCTCCTCTACTTTTCTACACTTTGTTTTGGTCAAATTGTTTTAAAAATTTTAGAGTGTAATTTTTTAAATAGTTTTTTGGGCCAGGGTTCATTTAATTTTTTTGGTATGTCAACAAGCAAGGGGTTTTTTGGTATGTCAACCGGCAAGGGGTTTTTGTGAACACACTCATGCCATTACAACCCCCTTGCTGCTACTGTAGTTACACCTCTAGTGTAATTACATCATTACCTCTTACATATAGAAAACTTTTTAATTTGTACAATCACTAGACAAATGGCCAAAGAAAATACCATTAAGTAACTACTGCCATTCCAAAATCCTTAAAAGAGAAAAAATTCATATTAAAGTCTACCTAAGTTGCCAATCTTGGTACGGGGATGGGTACGAGTTGGGATATATATATATAATTATAATTTATTATTTAATATATAATTATAATTTATAATTTTATTTATAATTTATAATATTATATATAATTATAATATATATATTATTATAAATTATATTATATATTTTATAATTTATGAATTATAATTATTATATAATAATTATAATTTATAATTTTATTATTATATATAACTATAATTTATGATTTTATATATATTAAAAATTATAAAAATAGTAATACTCATAATTGTCAATAAACAAAATATTTAAATACTTCATAATTTAAACAAAAATTCATAAATGTCAAATAAACTAGGGTAGAATAAGGTTTTCCGTTTTATTCCTCAACCTTCAACCACGATAATAATTCACACGCAAAAACAATGAGACGATGGAAAAATGAGCTTTCAACACTTGGATAACAACACCCCTATGACATTTTTTTGTTGACTCTCACCTAGATACGCACCCACAGCGAACCCTGTTGGCGTTTCAATTCGCACCTCTGGAATGCGAGTTGGAAACGGACAGCTATGCACAGATAAACTGTTCTTCGAATTAGGAGGGGAAGCTCCCTCTTTGTTGAGGATTGCTTTAAAAAAAAATAAACTAAATTGCCTATCTTTTTTATTCTTAGCTGTGAGCACAAGGTTATAAAACTCTATCGCTGCAACAGAAGTTTTTTCTCTTAACTTCTAACTACAGCTAGGCCTAAACTAAATGACGCTTTTGACCACCCAAGTAAATTCAAAGCTTAGAAATCAAAAGTAAACAAGGAATGATTTGTTTACACAAAAGCTCAAATAAACTTATTCCAGATTGCACCCGAAGACTCATTGTACTTTTAGGATGTAAAATGAAAGAATATGCAAGCAACACATATGACGATAAACTAAATGAACATGAGAGAGAATCAGAGCAATGGAAGGCGTGAGATTTCCTTTCTCAATATCAAGAAGTTGTTACAACTCCAGGACAACAGTATTGCACCAAAGACAGGCATGCAATATGTGATCAAACACTGGATTACAAATGACACAAGGTGAACAAGCACTTGAATAACAATTTGCAAGCAAGAATAGGCTCAACAAATTTTGCTATCACAATTACCGTTACCAAACAATGGGCAAGGATGCCCTTATTTATACACAAATCAAAGGAGTAGGGAACCCTAAAATCTCCTTGATCCTAGCTAACTAATTTGCCAACTCACAAGCTTTATTTCTATTCTAGACAAAAGATTTAACTAACACTCGCTTTAAAACAATTTGATTTAAAGCAGAGAAAGCACCAACTATTACAAAGTAATTTTTCTATTTAACGGATGGGTAAGAAAGCGATAGCTTTAAATCGGAAAAGCATTGAGTTAACTATTGTTTTTTTGTTCCATCCTTATCTACATCGCTGCTCATTGGTGACATCACCCACTGATATTTTGGGAAACGATATCCTCCAAAAAGCTAATAACCACTTTCTTGCTAGGAACATTGATACTTTCCAAGATGATATTCTGATTTTCTAACATCTCTTCACCATTTGCAACCATCCATAGGAATTCACGAACTTGGTCCACAACTTTATCAAATTTTACTGTCATAGCGGCAAAATAATTTATCTTGCCGGCACTGAGATCACCATTAAAACTGTTGCGGATGAGAATCTGGAATGTTGTCTGTACTTCCCTAAGATCATACAGGGTACCATTTTCTCTCATATGAGCACGGGATCTGAGAAACAAAGACCTCACGAACTTGAGAACACTTACCACCTTTTCCCTCCATTCCGCTAACTCTAAGGATATCCTCTCATGGGTTTTTACTGTGAAAAGATACTATGCTTTCCAAGTAGAAACCTTCTTATTTTTTGTTGAATCAACGGAATCATATGCTATCTTCAAGTCAGAGATTATGATCTCAAAAACCGGCTTGTCTTTAGCCATACCCTGCTAAACCCCTGAATGCCTTGATGCAAATCATAAGCATTGTACTTCAATTGACGGATCTGTGAAAGTACATATCTGCCTTTAGTTACAAACTCTTCCACCCAATCCTTCATGTGCCTCCTGTAGATGACCAACTGACTTAGCTGTTGTTGATTGGCTGGTGATTCCAAAATTTGAGGAAACAATAAGGTGGCCTGTGAAGTGCCATGAAGAAGATTGGAAATATATTGCCGCAACTGCCTATTCTCAACCTTGAGGGCTGCTTTATCTTCTCCATCCTTCAACACTCTTTCCTTCAGATTATCTGCTGCAACCTTAAAGAGATTCACATCCGTGTGTCGGGTACTTCTACCAAGATTGGCTCTGACCACCTTGAAGTCATCAACCTTAATCTCATTGGCATTCTTATCTTTCGGCGGTGTTGCAGTTTCAAGAATAATCTCTCTGTTAGCATTTTTCACCATGTGAACTTGCTTCTTAAGTTTCTTCTCTGGTATGTCTTGGTAGACGCTATCAAGTTCTATGAAGTTCAACTGGTATGAAGGTTTTCTCCTCTTCCTACCCAAGACGTTCTCAAGCCAAGATGAGCCAACTTCTTTGGGAGGCTCGGTTCCAGTTCCATCAACTCCTGATGAATCAATGTGTGTTGCAGTGTTATGAACTAGCAAATCTGGTTCTGAATCTATATGAATGGGAGAAGGCCTTGGCAATGGAGGTGGAGAAACATGAACTGAAGGCATTGTTTCAACATGTGGTGTTGATTCAGCCAAAACTTCTGATGCAATTGTTGGTTGTCCCTGCTGAATATGGACTGGAGACTCAACCTTTTTTCTCTTCAACTTGGCCATCTTCATTCCTTCTGGATGAACGCTCATAGCCTTAACCCTTGGTTTCGATTTAGAAGTGGAAGGTACAAATGATTGAACAACTGGTGGCTCTGCAACGGGAATGGCTACTTTCTGCTTCTTCTTATTACTCAAGAATATCATACTGTTCTTGACAACCCGGCTCGTTCTTTCCTCAATTGAGGTGTTCTCTTTGGCAGACCAATTAACTTGTGATAGTGGCTTTTGCTCGACCTGATCTCTGAAATACATGGGAAGTAGAACTTCACCATCATCATCTGACAAGCCCTCTACATCCTCTGATAGGATATCAGTCAACTGCTAAAAAGTAAACATGCTATAGCTACATTTCCGCACTTCGAATTCATATGCACAATTAGCCCAGAAATCTTCGACTGCATGTGCATGTACACAATTCTGACCAAGGCATGCTGCAAAAAAACCAAGAGGATCATATGAAAACCTCCTGTCGAATGACTTGAGGCCATACTTAGACAATTCACCACCAATTACTTTGGCATATGCTCCAGATCTACATCTATATATACCCATCCCAACCGGAAAACTGAAAGTCGGCTTGCGCCTACTACGCAAAAATGAGTGAACTTCATAGACCTGCCTTAGAAACTCCATGAACGCTACCTCATCCGTAGGATATCTTGGTAGCATGACTGGCTCTCCAGAGAAGCCATATACCCTAATGTAGGAGAATGTGGTAAACTGGATAAACCAATCAGCCCACTCCACCATTGTTGATCTGGCATCAGCTGAAAACCGTATATGCAGCTCATTGTCAAGATCTCGCACCGCATGCATAAGGAATGCATCATTTACCCGCCTATAATGTCGTTCAGCCTCTGAAAACTCTAACTGGGGTAATGGTGATATATATGTTGAATGCCCAAAGTTCCAACAATATTCAAAGCCTTAAACTGACCTTGAAAGACCATTAGATATATCAAGTATGACATCATGTGGAATTCATGGGCCCTTTGAAAATTAGTTATCTGATGGTGGAGACTATCACTGATTAGTGCTGACCAGTCATAGTGTTTTGTTCTGTCAACAATCTAGGAAATGATGTAAAACATCCAAGGCTGAAATTTATTGGCCTCTGCTTGACCTGTGACCCGGTTCAGCAAAGTAATCATTATCGCGTATTCTTCCTTGAACTCTCCACGTCCAGTGTTCTTTGGCAAAACATTCTGCTTCTCTTTCAACCACTTTTGAGCAATTCTTTTCTGATATTTTTCCTTGTCATTGTGCTACACCTTGCATTCTTCAATAGAAATGACGAAGTTCTCCCACGATGGTATTGAAAAACATTTTTCAATGTCATTAGGCCTGAGGCTGCAGAGTACACGCCCATTTGCTGATTGGATTTCCCTTGTAATTGAATTGTAATGTTTAGTACAAGAGATTACGAATTCAATGCTTTGCACTGTGACGGGGAATGAAGTTGCTGCAAGCAACCCGGAGTGACTCAGATTCCTGATGGCGATGTTTCTTGTGTCTTTTAAAGCATTCAAATTGAATATTGGAAGCACCTTATGCAAATCTGTCTCGACGGTTCTCAGGTAATCATGAACCAACGCCGTTTTTGGCTTGATTTCTATTGGAGAGTACTGCATACTGAAAAACTTGAAGAATGTCTGTGAACACGCCTATGTTTGGAAATGTTTTGCACAAAAGGCTGAAAACTGTTTGTTGATTTCTTTTAAAAAAAACTTTTGAGAGAAAAAGTTAGCACGTGGGTTTTGTAGACAATCTCGTTCTGAAGCAACCCAGATCGTCGGATTTTGAAAGAGCGGAGGATTTCCCGAAAAAGTGGCAAAAAAGCAAATTTTCGAAAAACTAAAATTTTCCAATCTTCAAGAGGACGTGATTCCAGATGAACCCATTTCGATGAAAATTGAAAAAGCTCTGGCTCTGTTTCTGGAAAATGATGCCCTAGAAAAATGGACCTTGAAAAAGAGTGTCTTTGTGCCTCCCAATCCTGAAACCACGAAAAACATTGAAAAAGCACTCTGTTTGGGTTCTCAAATCTTCATGAGAAGAAAATGATGTTCTTCCTCTAGATGCAACCTGTAAAGAAAATGAATAAATAAGGCCAAAGGCTTGTTTTTATAGAACTTAAGGCAAAAAAAGTAGCTTTCTTTGTGAAAGCATAAATCTTGAAGCCTATCCGTGAAGATAGCAACTCTTTGAGCAAAAATCCAAGTTGATATGCTCGCATAGGATGAATTCCTATTTTATAGTTGCCTATGGCTCACGTGTGAGGATGATGAAAAAGCTGCTACTTTGATGTTGTCATCAAACACGCGAAGTTGCAAAAATGTTAGCCAATTTTCTTCCGTTTTAATGCTTTGAAACTTTTGCACTTGTTCTAACTTCGTCGTGGCCTTCCTCTGACTTCCACAAGATGACAAACTATCAACGTTGACTGAAAAAGCTAACTGATCATGGCATTTTGAAGTTTTATCAATTCTGATTTGATCCCTAGCCTCGAACTAACGATCTGACGACATTTGACTACAATTTCGATTCCTGGAAACTGTCGTCGAACGAACATCGGGAAATGGTTGGAAGGAGACATCATCAAAACATGAAAATTTCTATCTCTGGAGAACCCAGGCGCCCTCACTGGACAGGGGCGCCTGACATCCCATGCCTTAGACAATTTTTGACAATTTTCAACTTTGCTTCTTTTTCGTTTTTCGTGCGCGCTTCGGTAACTGTGAGCTCCTGTTTGGATGTTGAATCTCACCTGTCGAAACAAAACTGAGACTAATGGTCAAGCAATCAGACAAGTCTGATGAAAACTAAATTGATTGTACCTTCTGCCTGCCTTGGAAAATAGACCAGACTGATTTTCTGTGAATCTAACTAAGTTGACGGAGGAAGATTTGCCATTTTCTGAAAAATAATGAAAAATAATCTAACTCTGGAGATGCTGGGCGTCCCTAGCCTCCAGGGGCACTTGGGATTTCATGCCTTAAAAAATTTTCGATAATTTCCAATTTCTTCCGTAGTTTCCTAGTTTTGCGTGCCAGTAGCTACTTTCTGTCATCAATTCCCGTGATCTATCGGACAACTATCACTAGATGAAGGGTGAACTGGATAGCCTGAGCATATCTGAGATGAATCCCAGCTTTTCCAAGCCTATTGACTGAATTTGACTAATTTTAACCACCTGGAAGCAGGCTGATGAGGCCCTTTTAACGTTTTCCAAGAAAACACAAAAATATGCTATCTCTGGGAAGGTTGGGCGCCCCTAGCCTCCAGGGGTGCCTGGGATTCCCAGACTTAGAAAAATTTAATGATTTTCAACTTTTCTTTCTTCTCCAAATTCACCATGCTTCGTTTTCCATTCTTTGTCGGTCAACGGTCGCTCAATTGTTCTTCGTCCTCTAAACAGCACTAAAAAACTTGAAACTAACTCCTGGCAGATGAACTTCCTCCATTAATGGGCGAAGCACAATTGTTCTTCGTCCTCTAAACAGCACTAAAAAACTTGAAACTAACTCCTGGCAGATGAACTTCCTCCATTAATGGCCTCAGAGCTTGTGCTTCGCCTTCTGAAAAAGCAGAATTGACCCACTAGAGAAAACTTGACCGTTTGCAAATTCTGTAATGTCCCCTTTTAGGATATCCTTGATCTGTTAACCTGCACACAAGAATAACTACTAGAAAGGGACATTAGCACTATTAAAGATCAATTTAGTAATGAAATCAATACATCATAATCATAATCAATAACAATGAACAAGAATGTAATGTTACTTGTGCGTACATATATCCAAATGTATTTCCACATACTTAAGCATACTTATACATTAGCCATGTTTAGGCCTCATGATATACTTTGGGAATGGCGACATCGAGCCCGGTCATTAATCTAGCCCTATCATCTACCCTAGCGGAGGGGAAAACATTATGTTAAGGCGCTGGATAACTAATCTCCACTGCCATGGGCCCAAGGGTTTCATGAACGCCCATCAATACCACCACTTGGCCCAAAGGTTTCATAAACGCCTGTCAATACCACCATTTGGGAGTCACCCACCGTGTGAGACTTAATAACAAACTAATCTCCACTGCCATAGGCCCAAGGGTTTCATGCTTGCCTAGCAATACCACCACTTGGCCCAAAGGTTTCACGAACGCCCGTCGATACCACCATTTGGGAGTCACCTACCGTGCGAGACATTAATAACAATACCGCACTTCCCTAACAACCCAAACGTCCTCATAGGGGCAAAGGTGAAAGATTAAAGACATGGCAAGTCACGCTCATCCCTCGTATATCATGAGTTAGGTAAGTATAATCATTTAAAGATATTTATATGGGTTAGAGAGATCATACTGATGCGTGATCCTTCTCCTTAGATGAATCAAAGATGCACAAGTGAGCCTATGATCACCTGATCACCAATATAGTGAATACCTTGATATCTCACAAGGTTATTATATGGAATCCAAGATTCCTCTTATTTATGCTATTGCTCCTGTACTAGGAACTAAGTTAGATTAATAATGGATCCACCAATAATGGTTGGACCCATGAGTGTACAATCACTGCACCTCTTATCAATATTGCTTAGGCTATGAATGATGATTGATGCTGCTTAAACTGTATTTTCTTCCCTTAGATTATTTTATATATATCTTCCATTGTATTCCTTGCTTCTTAGATCATTTGATATATTCTGAAGAGTTGTTCGTTCTGCTGCTGGTTATATATGTATAAGAATATACATACTAAACTCTACTTGATATGATGATTCCATGATTGATATTTCCCTTTCAACCACTATCCATTCCATACTTATATCCTTAATGGAAGCAAGGGATACACCTGTAATGTCCCCTTGTCACAAATCAAAATCTCTTTACCTTGATCACAAATTTCAACTTGCAAAAAGAGAACATTAGTACATTTTTGCATTTAAAGCCAACATATATAATTCAAACATAGAACATTGCCAACTCATAACTTAGTTCATCATTGATTACTATCAATACACATTACTATGATCAATGCCATGATTATATTAATTTATGATCATTTTCTATGCATATCACTATTATTAATCTTGTGATTGCTTTAAAGCACATTATCTATCATTCATATTTCACATGCTATTCTTATGATCACTATGCTTTGCATATCATTAACATTTCACATGTTACTCTCATGATCATCATCAATATGCCTTGCATGACATTTCACATTATCTATGATCTTTGTCAATATATATTGCAAACTTACTATCTCTTCATATGTTGTTTATTAACAGCCTATGGAAGATGAGATGGGAGTTGCCGTTATCCACCATGGGGCTCTAATGTCTCCTATCCTTAGATTCAAGTGGTATCCTTAACACCTTTAAAGTCAAGGCCTCTATGAGACTCCTTGGTACTCTTATGATGCCTTACATCAAAATAACCAAGGCCATTACATCACTATCCTTGCACTATAGGTACCTTATACCTCATGTGACAAGGCCTCTATGTGATACATGTCCTTTGCACTATGGGTACCTTATACCTTATGTGACAAAGGCCTCTAAAATACCCGTGAGTGGCCTCTTGGCACTTTCTTCTCTTCCTCCCATATGAGGTTAATAAATCACATATGAATAATTGCATATAAGATATATCATTATGAATAATGGAATATAACTATCTACACATTACAATGTTAGTGATGACTGTTTATAAATCAGTGCAATCATAATTGATATATTTATGAATGACAATCAAGAATATAAATGAACTCTCATACCTGATTATGACAGCTCGATCAGAACTATCGAAAGAACAATAATGTTGAGATGCTTACTTGTTGTTGCAACCCTTTGGACTGTGATTTCTGCAAAATTCCTTGATCAGATGTAATCCTTTATATTGTCAAACCAATAAATATCAATGTTGTGCCTTTTATGGCTTATATCTGCTGAGAGAATATTATGTTATTAGATATCCCAGATAAGAATGCTCTTATTTTGATGAATGGGAATGAATGATTCGATTGATGATTATTCGATCCTTCAAAGATCCCTTTTAAAGCCTCAAAAGGATGCGATTATGAAAAGACACCTTCTTACAAGACGCTGCCCTTTCATAATCGTGGCTTTAATAATTGTTTTATTCTTTTTAACAAAGGAGCGCCACCTTATTGTATTACGATCATGGTTTGTTTGACTCTCTTCATTCATATTTACGTGGGGTATTACTTGGCACCTTGGAGTAATGCGAATGTTTAAGGAGATAACTATTTCTCGTCATATCGACGCTGCCATATTATGATCATTGTTCATTTTTATAATATAATTTTTTATGATCCTTGTCAATTATGACTTCATCATCCATGTTAACTATTACTTCACAATCGGTGTCTTGAGCTAATTTGCCTTTTTGACTTGATTTAGTCTTTATCTCTATATGAATGGTCTCCAATCTTTAATTGGAAACTATTGATCTATGACAACCCCCTTCCATAAGGATCACCTTTCTAAACAACCATCGTACCTTTTTGTTAATGCCAATTAAGTAGGGATCGCTGCCTTAACTCTTAATCACTGTCTCTTAACCGTTGTCTGCTGCCACTTCCTTAATTGCTGTCCTTTATTAATACTATTGCTGCATTTGTTGGTATTACTTATTTCCCAAAATCATTGGGTCTTGCATTTTTATTAATTCAAAATTACTGACTTTATAGTAAAGACATCGTATCACCCTTACTAGCCTTTTCTAATCTTAATCGCTGCCATGTATGTTAATTATTTAATTGCTGACTATGCCTAATTTACATGTCAGCACAAGCAAGCGTGGGTCTTCCTAAAATAAGATTTAACTTATTTCCTTTATATAATATTTCGCTGCCCTTTCTTATGTGTTAATAATATGCTGCTTTATATTATATATTTATTCTTATATATAAGTATAGTATTAGATATATTATTTCATAATTATAATATATTTATAGTATTAATATTATATTATAATTATAATTATATTTAAATTGTTAATATTAATATTAATAATTATATTTATATTTATATTTATATTTGTTATTTATAAATATAATAATATAATATGTTATTTATTATATTTTAATTATTTATATAATAATATTATTTAATATTATTTATTAAATAATATATAATATTATATATATCTATAAAACACCGTATTTCACATAAAGTATCTTCACCATCTTTATCATGTTGTTTAAATCATTACATTGACTTATTCAAATTGATGATCGCCGTCCTGTAGGAGAGGGGACATGATAGATTCCGTCTGGACCACCTTGATCGTGAAGCAATATTAGCCAATCAAAATCAGGCAAGACTCCTGAATCAAAGATTCTATTTTTAAAAACTTTTTATTTTTAAAAAATTTTGTCAGCATCCGTATCTCAAGAAACCAAGAAAACCTAAATTTGACGTCTATTTTTAAAAACTTTCTAAAAATAGAAACTTTCTATTTTTAGAAAATTTTGACTTTTTAACGAAAAATTTTCCAGACTCTCACAAAATGCCTTAATGAAGCAAAAATTTGATTGGGCACAACAAACCCCCCGCCATCATGTCCCTGCACCCATACCTAAACCATACTAATATGGGAACGACAATGTAAACAGAAGAACCCGGTGGGCCGATAACATAGAAGTCTACAAATGGCCCCCAAGTAGCTCAATGGGATTCAAATGTACACAAGTTACAATAGAAAATCAGGAAAAACAAATATTAAAAAATAAAACCAAAACTAGTATTAGACCTAGGAAGGAAAAGAGCTTAAGAAGAAAGGGATAAGCCAAATGTCTAAATCCTAGACAAATTGGTATGAAAAAGACAAGAGAGAACAAGACTATACTCTGCAACCAAGTTAGGAGTAGAAGAGGGGTCAAGATCCTTATCAATCATTTGAAAAGGGAATGTCGAGACTAATGATGTATGCTAGAGAACAATTCAGGCTAGGAGGACTTCATTGAAAAATCCTAATATGCAGTAAGGTTCTCCTTAGAATACCTCTACGGTCTACCAACATCCAAGGCTAATGATTGGCAATGTGTGTTTGCCCTTATGGTGATCCAAAAGTATCTAGCAATTAGATCATTTTACAGTAAAATGGTGGTACTCTACATCTATGCCATCTTGACCACAAGGTTTAGGACCTTCCCAAACACAATGGTCAAACCACAAAATCCTAACCCCTCTTATTCTATGCTACATACTATGACAGTGTCATCCCTATCTTGCATATCTATTTTGCAGAGTCTTCATAATGCAACAAAATAGAGAATTCAAACTATTAAAAGGCAAGCAGTTGCATTCTTGAAACAGCTCAACAATCCCTTCATCTTCCATACTTGTATATTAATGTATTTTATTCATTATTTGAGAAGATAAACATAGGCATAGTCATCTTGTAGCATATAACATACATCTAGCCTCTCTATCTTTGTACATAGAACTTGCATGATACAACTTTGTATTACAATTCCAGCATGGTGTTCTATTTCTCGTCATCATATTCTCCACCAGGACTAGATCTACCGCCTTTGCTCCCTCCAAGAGGTAGAGCCTAAGGAAAACTTCATTTTCGGATTCCCCAATTTACTGTAAGTTTCAAGGGAGATACCACTGCCTCTACAGAGACTCAGGCAACACTCTATCTACTTTCTTCAAATATCCAAACCAAAGGTGCCTGGCCCTTTATCTTCAGAAGGTTGTCACCCTGCACAGAGTCTCTATAGGCCCTAGAGCCCCCATATTGATCACATCTTTTTTCGATCCCATTCAGGAGATCAGCATCACTAAACACCCCTTGGATACCCCTACCTCACACATAGAAGCAGATAGACCTATGAGATGGTGTTTCTCCCAACAGACCACTACTACTCAAATGCCCCTGCACGTTCTCCCTCAACAATATGGTTCTGCTCCTCGACATTGTGGCTCTGCTCCCTCAACCACCCCTTGGGCCACAGCTACATTACGAGTTTCTTCACTACTATGAGAGTTACACTAGCCTTGGATGTTAGAAGAGATTCTGGACAGGGTGATTTGCTTCCTCCTTGCACCACCATGCTAACCCCTAGGCCTTCAGCACTCCTCAATGAGCATCACTAGATCAAGTATCGGTCCTTACACAATGATCAATGATGGCACCAATGATTCCTCCCTTCAAGCCCTGACAAAGATATTTGATGGCATTTGCAATCTATCCTTCCAGATTCCATCAGCCCTTGCTCTTTGTGGATTTTGTGTTGGTGTTGAACTACTTCATTTAATTTTTAGTGCTTTCATTCCTTTATTTTGTTTTCCCAAGATGCTCTCTTCCTAGAACTTTCTACTGTAAACTGATGTATTATCAAGTTCCATTGACCTGTTTCTGGTCACTCATGGACATTAACATAATTGCTTACTCTTGTACTCTATTTGTTTAAGCACTCTTGAGTATTATTTTCACTCTATCATTCTTTCATTCACTTCAGTTCATAACACATTTGACTTTGTTTGAGTGTGTCTCCCCCAGGTCATCCTTGAGCCCCAAATCATATAGTGCTGACGTGAGCAATAAAGAGTACCTGATCACCTAAATTGGGAATGATATTATAAGGTTTGACTTGTCGTGGTAACTACTAAGGCTAACTGGAAGAATTAGAAGCAGTGGTTGGTTCCTCAATGTTTATTATGTTCTTCTCTACCTCAAATATTGACTGAGAAATTGAGGTTGTGCATCCATAACTGATCTTTCAAGATATCTCAAGCCAATGCAAGAATATGAAAGTATAAACTATAGAATCTTCTAGTAAGATGATATTTTCTTGTGCTGAAAGTTGACAGATCTTATGAAATAAGACATATTAAATGGAACAGATATTAAATTTGATTGTGTATTGGAAAAACTACAAGAGCCAAGAACATGACTATTGTTCATTTCCATGGTTTCTAGCCCCCCTACTTTCTGCAATCTCTCTGTGATAAAGTTACTTCTTTTTGTTTCACAATGAACCAGGCGCATTGCTTCTTAAATATTGCTTGATTCCATTTTTCATGTCTTAAATGAAGATATCATTGAATTTTGTTTTTCCCAAGATTCTCAAGCTTAAAGCATAGCAACACGACCCTTCTACAGTAATGACACAGTGTCACTGTAGTTAGTGTTTCTTATTATTGGGGTTCAAAACAGTAAAACCTGGGGAAATCTTGGCAATTTGAAATAAGAGATAATATGCAAAAAACATTAAAAAGGAAATTTAAAACGTTTCCTTTTTTTATTATTCGTATTTGATCCATTTTTTTCAATTACTAGGATTTTTTGGAATTGCATGTGAGTTTGACCAAGTTATTTTTGTGTCTGACAGGCATTTCAAGCAGCATAACCAAATGACCACCAGGTGTTATAAAATTTTCCACTACTGTGGTCTAAAGGGAAACAATTTAAACAACAAAAAATACAAAGATCTAGATTTGCAATGACCTATCTCAGTGAGTCAGTACTTTTAAGGAATTGGTTCATTATAGGGATTCAACCTAAATCCAACAATGGACTCTTACAGTACATGATTACTTACTCAATATACTATCAATGACTGCTTTTCTAATATCTGCTAAAGAATAAAGGACTCTTCATGTTTATTTTATATTCAACTAATAAAATGTAAATAAAAATGCTAAATGGGGACATCATACCTTTCTGAAACAAATTGTCCATATGAGATATCACTTGGTTTTGGTGGATTCATCATCAACCCTAGCTGAAAAATGTAAGGGGAGCACAGTCAACTGAAATCTCTAGAGGAGGTCAAACATGAAGTAATATCCTTAATTCAACTAAGGTATCACAAGTTACAACAAAGGTATTATTTGATTACTGTAAGGGGTTTGGCTTTCCTCAACTTGTAAGAACTTAATTATAATAATAAACTGTAATACCAGTGACAAATAAATATTTCAATGAATAGATTGCATGTTTACAGTAACTAAAACTTACAAATATTTGTCCTGGTACATTAGGACTTAAAGATATTGATGCCACTTTATATATCTCTTCAACTGTCTGTTCAAAGCATATGCAGAAAAGAGTAGTCATTAGTATCAGAACCAAGCTTCATTAAGTCAATTTTCATTATAAATAAAAGGTTATTCCACTGCTTATCTACTTCAAAGGAAAATCCAGTCACTGTGACAGAGATATCACAAATATTTAACATTAGAAATAATGATAATAATTATTTCCATGCATGTTTTCAGTTTCAAGTTCAACTATGACCATTTTTGCCAATCAATATCATTTACTGGTGACAACAATCGGATACCGCCAAGAACTATATAAGCAAAAGCCTCCATGTCACTTATTTCCTGATAAATGTACACACTTGGCGGATTATTGTGCATTTCTGCTACTTGACACTTGTGACAGATACATCAGATGTGGTTCTATAAATGCAGACAGGTGATACATTTCAAAGTGGAAATCTGGAACAAATTGAATAACCTTATTTGAAGATAACTAATACTTGCAAGGGCCAAAGAAACTCATTTGAAACTTTCAATGTCTTGTCTTAAATTGAAATTTTCATTAGATAATTTAGACAATTCACTAGATTTTATTATTAGAGTTTACTGACCATTCCAAAATTGACATGTAAGTCATGTTTTTCCACAAGAGATGAGGATCTCATCAGTGTTCTCTTACTGCATATGATTTTATCTAGCATCAGCAGTTTACAAGAAGGAACCATCTGACGGGGTCAATTGGCAGTGGCATGTTTCTACATACAAATGGTTAAACAAAATATTGTCCTACTAAGTTGCCAAATCAGAATTGGGTACATGGATACAACACACCGGTATGGCAGTTTTTTGGGGGGATACTATAACAATCATATATATATATATATATATATAATGCTGGCCTAAAAACTATAGTATATTAATATAAAGCTAATACTATATTAAACATAGTTTTTTAACTACATTGAATATTCCAAAAAAACTATATTAATATGGTTTTTTTTTTAACTATATTGGAAAAAGTTATTAAATAGTATAGATATGCTAATAATATAATATTAAAGTTATTAAATACCATAGTTGTTAAAAATTTAAATACTTTCAATAGTTATTAAATTATTAAATACTATAGATATTAAAATTTAAATACTATGTATACCTATTTTAATACTATCAATACTTCATTCTTTTATTAAAATTTAATTTAAATACTATCTATACCTATTAATACTATCAATACTTTATTCTTTTAAACTTCTAATCTTAGAAGACATTCTTTTATCATTATTAATAGAATAGAATAAGGTACTCATAATAGAATTAATGTAAATTATTATTAAGTTATTAATAGTTCTTATAAAGTATTCTGATAAAGGACAATAACCCTAAGTGTATCTTATTAGGAAATTCATCGCTTGTAGACTCTAAAGGGAATGACGCAAATTATTTTGTTTTGTATTTTATAATCTCTTCCACTGGTGGAAGATCGATGTGCTCACTTCATTACATTCACCTCATAGATATGTTACCGAACCAACAAATTTATAGGAATAACATCTAGCGAGATAAAGAAGGTGATTGGAATAATGTTTAGCTAAGTTTGTAATTCTGTGCTTCAGGATTTAACTGTGTGATGGATTTTTTGCCTCAACGTTTCGGATCACACTACATGATCCATCATCAGGAGCAAAGAGAGCAAGAGAATAGAAATGGTAGATTTGCAGACTAGACAAGCTAAATAGGAGGGAAAGGGGATGGCGCGGGAAACAAGAGACAACCAACAAACAATAAAAAATTTGTAAAGTCAGTCCAACCAAAAAACTTACATGCCAAAACATATCTAAATCTAATAAATACAAAAGAATAAAACATGACAAGGGCCAAGATAAGCTAATATATATATATATAACAAAAAGAAGGGACAAGGAAAAAGGAGCACATAAGAGAAGCAACTCGGAATAAAATGAACACATACAAAGACGCATAAAAATCAACAAAAGAACCTAACGAAAGAAACCAAACAAATGAATAACCCAACAAATATATATATATATATATAAAGGACTAAATAATGCGTGTTAAAAGAAAGACGAAATCAAAAACTAAAGACATGAAAAAGGGAACATTAGAGCAAAAAGCAAAAAGGAAAAACTAAGAGAAGGCTATAAAGTAAGATCAAAGAAGAAAAATACAAATATGATCACATAAACTATTAGAAAATAAGAACAAGAAAACTCACACAAAGAGAATACAGGTGGAAACCAAAACGAAGAAAGAAAGAAACGAAACCATCAAAGCACAAAGAAATAAAGAGGAACAAGAAGCAAAAGGTCCTACATAAGGACGGTCAACAACACACCAAGTGAGCTATGAAGGAAAGCATAGACCACCGAGTAAAAATAACAATAAATAAAACTAAAAAGAAAAAGAAAAAGACAACCCAAGAGAAAAGATCATGAAGGCGGAATAAGCAAATGCAAAATCTAGGTAACCCTATGAGTAAAAGAGAGGCTCAAACTATAAATCCTATGAATGAAAAAAACCAAATGGAAGAAGGAAAGGAGAGAGAAAACAATCTAGTGGCTCAAAAACAACAAGTGAAGGTGAGAATAAGACAAAAAAGCAAAAGACAAGTTAAATAGAGGAAAGATTGCACCTTCATGGATCTAAGGAGAATGCAAAGCCCAACCACAGAAAGAGAAATATACACCAAAAGGCAATAGGCCCTCATAAGAGGAAAAGAAGGGCAGGAGTAAAAAGAAGGAAAGAAGAAAAGACTAAACCAAAAACCAAATTGAGGGACAGCAACACAACCAATAACACCAGACCTAGTAAACCAAAAAGGGAGAAGACAAGGAGAGATAAACAAACCCCCAAGGAACATGCAAGAAAGATTGAAAAAGAGGGTTGCTGGGGGGAGACGCCAAAAGGTCAGAGAGGAGGTGGGGGGACAAAAACAACTAGTCAAACACAAAGATACAAAAGGAAGGGGAAAGAAGAAGAGGGAAAGGATGAAAGAGGTCAAAACTAAAGACCCAACAAAGGAGAGGACCAAGGGAAAGGGAATGGAAAGAGGGTTCACCTAAGTTACCAGGTTCTTCTCAAATGCCCAATGTTCCCGTATGGGTTCGGCTCGGCTACGAGTACGGTTCGCCAGGGGGTTCTCTGTGGGTTCTTCCCAGGCACCCTGGGTTCTCTGTGGGTTCTTCCCCACAGAGAACCTGGGTAGAACCCAAGAGAACCCAGGGGAGGGATGCCTAAAATGGTGTCAAAATCAACTTTTTTAAACATTTTTTTAACCTTTTTTTAACTTTAAAAAAATCTAAATGAGTCTATTTCGCCCTAAAAGTGAAATTTATCCAGGTATGATTAAAAGTGAAATAAAGTTTTTAAATCATAACTCGACAGTTATCAAAGTCCACGTATATGTCCAATCTTAACTCAGTTTATTGCTGATAAATCTGATTTCAACGTAACAAGGTAAACAGGGGGGTTCATAATACCTAGTGAGTAAGTATAGAACAGCATAATAATACTTGACATCTGATTTGTTCAACCAACATCTAAAGTATTTAATAATCACCTAGAACTATCCTCTTTCAAGTACTTTCCAATATACGTTAACTAACTCATAATCATGGTTTAGCAAACAACTTATTTCCTTACAACATTAAACAACATCCCAATGATCTTAAGTAAAAGATGTAGTTTAGATCAGTCTCCAACAAGCAACTATATTCCTCATTACTTCATTTTCGCAATGTTCAACAACATAACCCATAAAATAAACTGAATTAGCATAAGTACAACCTTACAAGGTCTGATAATAACTTTTATCAATATGCTAAAAATTCTACCTTCAATGAGTACTCTACAATGTCACAATTCCTTTGTCAAACTCAACTAATGCAAAGACAAGTTGCAATTTACATTTATCCCTATTCCAATTGAGTATTTTGATTTTCCTTAATGCAAGTTATGAAATATGAGGTATTTTGCTATTTTATTATGTTGTTTATTGGCAATTAACATATTATGAGTATTGTTGTTTTTAATTTTTTTTAGTCTTAAGAGTTTACTATTATATATATATATATATATATATATATATATATATAGTCATAGTCGTACCATACCCGGGCAAAAAAAAATTTGTCGTATCTGCGTAACCGAACCCCGTATCCGTATCTGAACCCGTACCAGGACTGGCAACTTAGATGTTTAGTAGAATAAAACTCATGAAATCACATTCCACATTTGAGCAGCAGCTATGATGTTAAAAGGAGATAAATCTCATCTACCATGATATATAGTCATTTAGGGCTTTTTTCAATCCAAAATTTTAAAAAAAAACCTTCGGAAATTGTGTCTGCCTCTGGAACCACTCTCTCCGAAAATGCCACATCATCACTAGAATCGGTTAAGTTCAACTAGCGAAGAGTGGAGTTGTTTCCAGCAGGAAAAAATCAAATCCTAGTCGAATCCATAGGCAATTTGAACCAAGATCCAATTCTGATGACAACTCTGCAAATTACAAACTGGAACAGAACACATAGGAACAAGAACAGAGGAAATAGTATACAGCAGTAAGAAGTTTCAAGCGACAGGAAGATAACTACAATTCATACATTCATATAAACTACAGAAATCAAGTTCTCACAACGTTCTACTATGTTAATAAGGTTCATTCTACACTCAACTGAAAGACATTGTACAGCAAGGCTTCCTTTATTCAATGGTCCACTAGGCGATCATGTGTAGAAACTACACTTACAACAGAAATAAGATTTGGTCAAACAGACATACATCTGTTATTCGATTTCAACTGCATAGACTGAATTTGAAATAACCCACCCCCTTATGTATATAGAATGAGCTCTGAACTGGGTTTAGTTTTTCTCACAGTTTCAAAAGGTTTTCTGTCGTTTAGTTGAACCCTGTTTGCGTTTTGGTGTTGGGTCCATAACATAACATAGCATGCAAATATATATCTTTGAAAATAATGAAAATGAAAGATACCCAGATGATTTATATTCATGAAAATGCAACATACATTACAAATAAGCAATACTCGTATCTTAGAAAGCCACAAAATGAAATTTCTTCACATACCCAAGTTGCTGTAGCAAAGTACAACGCTGGGTTTTGACAGAACAGCCAACAAATGGGCAAATCACCTCCCAAAAGAACGATATCAGACCAGAACTCTACTCCAGCATGGTACAGCAAATAGAAGAAAAGAATCGACCCTTTTTGAGGATCTTACAAGCTCCCACAACCCCATGTGGCTGCCTGGTAAAGTTGGGATGACCTGCTATGGGAGTGATCAGCTCCAAACTACAAGCAATAATCTCTATTCACTGCTGCTAACTCGGTTTCAGTCCTCCAAGATGCAACGCCAAGATGGGAAGGAGATTCAACACCAAATAATCACCAAACTCCCAATGTCACCTTCAATGGTACAGCTGGGTCTGCTGCTGGTACGGCCAGCTTAGGAGGGTGAATGACCATCAAATCTGCTCCAAAACTCCTAAGAACTCTTGCAAACTGTTCTTCATAACACTGCAATAATTATCATGCCAAATGACTCCATTTTTCTCCTTGCAAAAGTCTCCACGACAAGCCACTAATCACTGAGCTGAATAAAATGAAGCACAATGCACAGCCACTATGTATGACTGTCCCAAGCACCCTTAGATGATCTTGCACACCCGCGGAATGCTACTACAGATGGTGGTTTTCGTCACCAAATGCCAATGGTTTCTTCAAACCCTCAAGAAACTTGCAGAGCCAAAACATAAGTAAGTAATATGTCGTGAATGAAATGAAATGCCTTTTACCTTTTATATTTCTCCCATGTTGATCGTTTCTTTTGAGAGAGGGAGAATATTTTATTTAAAACTTTATTATTCTTCCTTGGGCGCCCATGTGTTAAGTGACTTATTTTGGCATTACTTTATCTTTTTCCTAAGTCACCATTAAATATATTAAAGTCCAAAATATTAATAAATAAATATAACTTACGGACTTTAATATGAAAGCCCAAACAGTCTCGGAATCTTATGAATTATAGACCGTTGGAAAGGTATTGACAAAACGCTTTGCCTCCAATCATGAACTGCCTCATCCGGGTGAAACCCTAACTTACTTAAAATAGTAAGTTTCCGCACAAGTGTCCAAAATCCACCAAACAAAGGCCAAAGTCCCCTAACCACCATAGTTAGCCTACAAGAACCAAGTATAGGCTAACACCCTCTCAGAAAGGGGACATTACAGAATCTATTACCTCTTACACAGTCGGTCTCTTGCCTTGCCCCTTCTACTACCATTCCTTCTCTCCCTCAGTCTTCACCACGTCCCCAACTCCTTTCCAACCGTCGAACTTATACCTTCCTTTTCTCTTTTCTATTTTGGCAGCAGTAACTTCTTAACTTCCTCGTCGTGGACCATTGTGGTAGTTTTTTTTGTTTTGGTTCTTTCTTCCTTTGTTGGGCGGCAGGGAGAAAACCATTCCCTCAACTAAAGGCGACAGGAGAATTAAGCAACATCCCTTGCCCGCTAATGATAATTTGGGAGTTAACAAATTACATAAACAAGCCGATGACTTAGAGAATTAACCAATGACTAAAAAGCTTCAACAAAACAAAACTTCACAAGAAAATGCCCCGGCATCACAATTCTAGGACGTTTCGTACCCAGAATGAGCCTATATATCAGCCAATTCGGCAACATAGATATGAAATACTTAGAGAAGCTTCCATCACTTTTTAGCTAAGTTCCATAAAATCTTTATCTATATTTGATAAATAATAATTTCCATTGGAGGACATCTTTCTCAATGACTCAAGAAAGGCTTTCATTGATCTTATTATCATTCTCCTAGAAACCTCCCAAAAAATAGAAGCTTTAACAAAGAGGCATGAAAACCATGGTTGACAAGGTCCAATTTTCTAAGTCCTCTACCAAGTGAGACAAGTCACAAACATCACCCATACCATGTATAACTTGAGCTCTTGTCCCTTAGTTAAAGTAACATTGTGATACAAAGGAGAGACAGTGTCATCATAATCTAATAATTTAATAGGAGACAATAAATCACTATGAACACTTATGGGAGCAATGTGATTGTAAGAATAGAGATTGATGCTTGTTAGAGGCTGAAAGTCCTTTGGTCTTCTTTAGGATTATTTACCATCATCATCCAATCTAATATTAGTCATCTCTAGAGCCACCATATTTCAAACTTGATTTGGGAGATCATAATCTTAAATATGAATTTGCAGCCCCTCATTCAAAGAATGTGTGATAGGGATATTTTCCAGCCAATCAACCACAAAGTTATAACCCCTTTCTTGATAATCAACTCTAACTCCCTACAAGCCTGAGAGAGTGCTGACTATTTGGTTTATACTATTTTCCATGCACCAATTAATTTGCACCCTCTTTGTTCTTGTTGATGGAGTCCTTGTAGATTTTTCAAATTATGTTATTAATCCTTGAATCTCTTGCAATATTACTTTTCTAGGTCAATCCCATTATGAAAAGCTATCAATTCAATCCTTGATCAACCCTAATCATCCCTCCTATACCTACTTGACCGCAATTGTTTTTCCCAGCCCCAACTAAGTTCATTTTATACCATTCTTTTATAGGTGGAACTCATTTAGCTCTTGGATTTTTCAAGTTAAGCGGCACTTTTTAATGGAATGGAATATTCCATTTCTATGCAAAATGGTAATTAGTCATTTTTGGAGAATCTACTAATCTAGCATTTGTGTTTTCTTGGAGTAATAAACCATAGTAGTGCTTCAAATATTGACCTTGATAAGTCCAATTAACTAGGGGAGGATTGGTTATTACATTATTGAATATTGTTGCATTTTGCTCTTTCCAAATATGACATGATAAAATCTAGAGCAAAACAAGACATACACTTATGGATTTGCATTAATAATTGTATTTGAATCCATTTCCTTAAGATATTGATCAATAGAGTTGAGTTGCACATTTCTATTGCCAAAAATGACAAAACCTCCTTCCATATAGCTTGGGCAAGAGGGGCATTGTAGAAACAAACGCTTGGTTGTTTCTATGTTGTTCTTACACTTTAGGCATTTTGTTGGCCCAACTGTAATACCAAAAATCATCTTGATGATTATAATACTACTCTCACTAACCCCTGGTAGCGCAGACAAACCAAGAAGTGCAAGTCCAATCATGCCTTAGTGGGTCGGGATGAAGATAGAGCAGAGGTTGAGGGTAAAAGAAGTGGTAATGAATGACACTTTTTAGTCATATGTCAAATATATAGCCTCCAATATATCCCCAATTTTGAAGGTGATCAAATATGAGTGCACTAATAGCATGATCAGCCAAATGAAGGTGGTTGTTTGACAAAGAAACCCACCTTGTAGTTCTACAATGAGTGCGTTTATCCTATCATTCAAGGAGGTGAGAGATTCTAAATACGTCTTTGCACATAGTCGCCTATGCATTGAACCCTGAGAGATATGTAAATAGAAAGCTTACACGGGGATGCGTCCCCTGATCTTCTAGCCCTGTCCCTGTCCCCGGTGGCGTTTCCGAGATAGGGGGACGATAGGGGACGTCCCCTTGGCGTCCCCTGGAAATCAAAAATTGGAGGGGACGTTTCGAAACGGCAGAAAATTTAGGGGACGGTAGAAAATTCAAAGGGCATGCTTGGTCGTCCCCGGGACGGCTGGGGACGTCTCAAACGTCCCTCGACCGTCCCGGGGACCAGGCGTCCCCGCGGTAAAACACTCCCAATGCACGCCAAAAAAATTAAAAACATCAAAACCACTAGTACAATTCATAAAATGCACCACCAATACAATATATTTATAGCCTGTAAAATTTACCTTGCAATGTTCAAAATTTTTAAGGGCTTACTGGATGAATAAGGTGGATACTCAAGCTCCATTATTTCATATTACTAAATGAAATAGACATTATTTCTAGACGAATTGTGCTATTTGGTCAGAACCCTAGCTGGGGCTAGTAGTTAAAATTAACTTCATTTTTCTACCGACAAAATTATACACAATAGAATTCAAAAGCTTCTCAATTACCTCTGCCCAATCATTGTCACCATTGTTCTCTATCAAATGGTTCCACAGCCTAGTAGATACAACTGGGAATCAATTTAAAATATTGCCTAATAAAAAGATTTTGAAAGTGCTCTATAATGAATAAAAGCAATATTTTCCTTGTGAATAAACATAAGTACATCTATT
Organism: Cunninghamia lanceolata; assembly: GCA_027924645.1. Classification (NCBI taxonomy): domain Eukaryota; kingdom Viridiplantae; phylum Streptophyta; class Pinopsida; order Cupressales; family Cupressaceae; genus Cunninghamia; species Cunninghamia lanceolata. The sequence goes on along the minus strand of BSBN01000371.1, from coordinate 3,304,132 downwards.
CACAAGAAATTTCAAAGACATACAACACACACCAACAAAAATGATCTCACATTCTAAAATTACTAGATTTGGGGAAGACCCAATTACAATAAAGAATGTCCCTATGATGAACACTATGATCCTCCTAGTAATAAGGATAAAAGCATGAGTCCAAAAAGCAATGTTTTCTTATTAGTCCTTTTTGGTAGATAAATTTGTGTGATTGTTTAAACTTTACTTAGGCATTTAAGCAAAAAGCATAAATATCTCTCTGTATTCAGAGATTATCACAGAAGAACTTGCCTTACCAGATCTGAGATATTGTTGTTAGCAGTTATTGACATATGTGATATCTCTATTTCTTTGTCTCTATATAACATATTGATATTTTGAAAAATTCATATATATATATATATATATATATATATATATATATATATATATATATATATATATATATATATATATATATATTGATTGAAAAATTCATATATCACCATTCCCCCGCCGTCCCCAAAAATTGGCCCTTGGACTGTCGTCCCCAAAACGCCGTGGAACACAGGTAAATAGACCTAGTAGGCTTCTCCCCATAGATGACGTGAAGGTGAAGAGGGGCTTCATGAAGGCCATTAAGAATATGTACAATACAAGGGAAGCCACATTGATTCAACATGAGTGGACGATATTTGCTAAACTCAGGGGCTATACAAGTTCGGCAAAGATAGGGAAATTTTGGCACAAGGGAACCCAATGAGTTGGTAGCAGTTGTATGGGCCTTAATCATTGATATGCAAACTGGCCACTCGAAAATTTTCAAAGATTTATAGTTCCTCTGTTGTGAAGAGGAACTGGTTTACATACAGCTTTGTCCACTCTATCAAAAGAAACAGACTAACCTCTAGGAGCACAGAGAAGCTTGTGGTTGTACACGATGCCATGTGTCTCATAGATCACAAGATGATTGAGCACAAGGAGATTCCAACAGCACAGTGAGATGTAGAGCCTAATAAGCTGATCAAATTGATTAGGATAAAACTGCGAATACAAGGTTGGTCAAGGTCCAATTGCAGGAGCTAGACAAGTCTAGCAGTTCAAGCAATATCTTCATTCTTATTAAGATTTGCAATAGAATTTGTGATATTGTACCACTGTAGTGCCCCTCCATATTCTCTTTGGTCATGCTGGTAATCTGGCTAAGGAACCTGAAGAGGATGATGGAACATGAGCTTATGTACCAGGTAGTATTGCCCAAAGTTGAAAAACCTACCAAAAACCCGTGTGGCTCGCGAGTACTAGCGATGCAATTTCTGCCGCGAGTTATAGTGAGAAAAACTCAACACGAGTTTTTACAAAAACTCGCGGCGATTTAACCATCAAAACCTCGCCATTCCACGCACGTTTTTCTGAGAAAAATCGGGCAAATGTAGGGTATAAATAATAAAACGAAACCTAAAAAGTAAAAAGCATTTTTATTTTGTTAACCGACGACAACGACCACCCACGGCGGTGACGAAACCCTAGCTCAGATTTGAAAGGTAAGATTTGAAATCAAAATTTTAAAAATGTTGTATCATATGAAAGGAGAGATTTTAGACGAACTGTCAAAATTTATATACGATTATGATGATATATTTTAAAAATAAAAAGACTATCATATGAAAGGAGAGATTTTGGACGAACAGTCAAAATTTATATACGATTATGAATTTATGATGATATAAAGACTGTATCATATGAAAGGAGAGATTTTGGACGAACTATCAAAATTAATATACGATTATGATGATATTCTTATGAATCTATCATCATAATCGTATATAAATTTTGACAGTTTGTCTAAAATCTCTCCTTTCATATGATACAACATTTTTAAAATTTCGATTATAACAGTAAAAAATTAAAAATATTTAATAGTTTTAAAATTTAAAAACTTAAAATTTTAAAATGTATCATATGAAAGGAGAGATTTTGAACGAACTATCACAATTTATATAGGATTATGATGATATTATAAAATTTGTCTAAAATCTCTCCTTTCATATGATACAACATTTTTAAAATTTCAATTGTAACAGTAAAAAATTAAAAATATTTAATAGTTTTAAAATTTAAAAACTTAAAATTTTAAAATGTATCATATGAAAGGAGAGATTTTGAACGAACTATCACAATTTATATAGGCTTATGATGATATTATAAAATTATAATATCATCATAATTGTGACAATTCGTCCAAAATCTCTCCTTTCATATGATACAGTCTTTTTAAAATTTCTATTGTTTTATAATATAATATTATAAAGAATAAATATATCATAATCCTATATAAAATTATAAATTATGAAATTCCAGTTTGATAATACATATCATAGACCAAAAAAAGAGTTCCATCATCACTAGAAAATGTAAATCATAAATTTCTTCTATGACTAAAGCTCAAAAGAGTTTTGTTTCTTTGTGTGGGTGGTGCAGAAGTGGCTGGTATAGCCGGGGTATCCTCAACAAGATCCTCATCTATAGGATCAAGCGGTACATGTGAGGAACCCACCCCTAATGGCACATCAATATCATCTGACTCTCTCTCTAAATTTTGATTTATATATGAAGGAAATTGGCAATGCATTCTACAATTTCAGAAATGCGTGTTTTTTAAGAATATTTTTTAAAAAATTATGTTTGCCGAGTTTTTCCCAGAGTTTTTGGCGAGTCCCGAGTTTTTAAAAATTTTGGGTCTGCCGAGTTTTTGCCAAGTCTGAGTTTTTCAACTATGGTATTGCTGGTATGATCATAATAATCGTCAGGTATTTTTTCGATATTTGGATTATTTAAAGTTGCAATTGTTTGATTAACGTTTTGGTTAATTGCGGCATTAAATAAAATTATTGAGTTAAGAAAGACCCATCTCTATGAGACATCCTATCTGACAATTTTCCATAGTAATTTTAGATGGATCAATATATAGGAAATTGGGTATGCATGTTCGGCAAGTCTGTCACTTGCATAAATTGGTTGATCTGTATGAACATTTTCTTATATTGTCATAATACCAATATCTTCTCTCTGTGCATAGAAATGTAGGAATGATATCAATATGAGAATTCAACCCTTGCAAGAAAGGGCAATCGAATCATATAAGAGATTTTATTCCTCGATTAATTATATAGAAGAATAAAGGAACCGTTGTACCTTAGCTTTCCACCACTTTGTCGTGGGAGTCATGGAGCGACAACACCCTTATTTCCTTATAACCATCATTTACTTCACAGTCTGGTCACTGAACGATAATCGTTACTAAAACTTTATTAGGACATAGCATGCTTTTAATGGTTGTTGTCTAGTGAGTTTTAATGATTCTATATTGAGATAATGGTGTCAGTTTTGCATTAATATTTATGTTTAAAAATAAATTGTCAGGAAATAGTGTGAGGACTGCTTGTATTTTTATGTTAATGACCTGTCATATAATGGTAATAGGAATTCTCACAACGTATGTTTTTGGCAACCACAAATTTTGGCTTTGGCTGTATGCCTTAAATAGGCATTAAAACTTAAATGTAAGAATCTATCGCGGGTGGATCTCAAAAGAAAAATGGGGAAAATTTTTTAAACTCGTCGGTTGTTCCTATCGACCCAGCTCTTTTCCACATCCAATCGGTCTATTTTGAGACAGCCAACATTAACTTCTGCCACACACTCTTAATAGATCAGTAAATATATTCCTAGCGTTCCTGATATGGAGAGGGGGATTCAAATCAAAAAAGGGAGAGGAGAGGAAAGATTTAAGGGAGCTGAAGGGGATGCGAACAGAAAACAAAAAAAGAAGCGCCTTCCGAGGGATCGAACCAAGGTCATGGAGGAAATCCTCTTTCTAAAGGTATTGTATCGTTTTCTAAGTAGTTTGTTTGTGCATCGAATTATAAGTCTCCTTATCTCATAAAGTTGCTCAAACAATGCATTACAGTGCCTTTGTGTCTCTTTCTAAATACAATGGATCTAATCTAATCTTTGGCATTTAGAAGAGATTGATTATAGGAAGCCTTCTAGATAGCCAGCTCTGTTAGGTAGGTCGACCATGCACATAGGAATTATAATGCAATAAGGGTCACAACATAATAGTAGTAGGAACGACTCTCTTCTGATAAACCGCACAGCTGCATTCACCCAGTTCACAAGCTAAGTTGGCAATGTTAGGTTATGTTTTGTGTGCTCCATTAGTCCAAAAATTCTGAGAGTATTCTTGCAAAATCCATCTTGTGAATACCCTGTTGCTCATAATTTTCTTCTCACAACATCCACTTCCGCACTCCTTCACCATATAAAAGGATGGTCCTAGGAAGTGCAATAGAATTTGTTGTATTGTAGTTGGGACATTACCATAGGAGTTGAAATAAATCAGAGTGGCCGTCTTTATGGATGGGATTCTCATATGGTGGTCATAGCAAAAAGAAAACCATTTGAGTTTATGGATGCCTAAAGTATAAGTAGTTATTCTCTGTCTCCCTAAAAGCCCTGCTCTTGATTTTTGTAATACTTTCTATTCTTTACTTTCAGATTATGGATTTTAGCCTGATGGTGCATTTATTTCTAAGTCTATTAAGTCCTTTATCTATAGCCACCCTTGACTAGCAGAAGGAAGTCAAGCACTCTCTAGGGGGATGGTCAAACTACGCATGGAATATCTCAGACATAACCATTGTTTACACTCGTTAGCCAAATTTTGATGGGCAATTGATTCATTTTCTATGATGATCGACCCATGTGCTACATCATAGCTATGCATGAGTATACTTTTCTTGGGGCTTTCCGACTTTCAGTTTGTGTGCTTTGTGTGTGTTTCCACTTGTGATCTATATTTTTTTTAGGAATAAAGCCAACTGTCTTTCTATTTCAATTATGGTTGCCCATAGTGGTATCATTGTGTAATCACTACTGAGCTTCTTGGTGGTACTTCTATGCATATGTTTCTCGTTCCTTTTTGCTTAAACTGTGCAGAGGAGGCTAAGATTGACCCTAAAATGACTTCAACTCCAATCATTAAATAATATCAAAGCTAGATTTGCCTCCACGCCGTGACCCTGTGCATGTGTGCGCATATGTGTGAAAGCTTGTTTTATCCATACAATGCATTAAGATTTGTTCTCCTCATTAGTTGGCAATAGTCTTTGGTTTGTATACCTTCTAAGATAATGGGTAATGGCGTAGACCTTTTGTTTCGGCTTGATAGATTTTGAAGACTTAAATATGTTACGTTATTCTTTTACGGACCCTTTTATCGCCTTTTACCTATAGAATTACAATGGTATGATGGTTGAGTCCTTTAAGAATAGTTGTTATCTCTTTTGTCATGCATAGGTTAAATAAGATTGAGGTCATGTTATTGAAACGTTTTCTGCTTTCATTGAAAATGAGATTATGCAACAACCGCAAAAGAAATGAGATTTAATTATATGGAGATATGGGTGGTTGGTTGTGGCCGTGTAGATATTAGTAACGTTTTCTTAAATAAATGCTGCGAGTTCGTATGTAAATTCATAATTCGATATCATTTTAGATATAAATATGCTATTATCTTGACACTCTACCTATTTGTGTAGTTCCAACCAACTCTCAGATAGATATCGTATTGCCTTTTTATGATTCTATCCCTTCAATGCTAGACTCAATGTCCACCTTATTGTCCATGTGCACAATATTCTAATGGCAGAAGTGCAATTTCCTATGACTCTTATTGTTTCCATTAGTATCCATGTTGTAACTTGTAAATTTATGTCCACGAATGAGCTTGGGAGGTTAATGGAATTTAAATATATATATATATATATATATATATATATATATAGAAAATGGAAAGAGCTAAAAGGTGTTCTATGAAAGGCTCCAGGTTAAACTTGTGATGAGGTAATGGTTTAGTGTTTTGGCTAGCAAATTGGAAATTCTATAGTTTGGTGAATGTCAGTATCCAGAAATTTATTTGAATATATATAAAGATGGGAATCAAGATATCATGGTCTTGTAGTCACCAATATGTCTCTAGTATGAAAGGTATCCATGTATAATTAGTTTCTTTCTGCTATTTTACTGAGCAGGCAAGTTCTTCAATGCCTGTCACATGAACACAGGTAAGATTATGTAGAAAATCCTTATCAGTTCCATTGTGTATACCTCATGTATATTTGCCAATGTTCATGCTATTAAACACATAGAAGCCTAAATATTTTATTCTTTTCTAATACAATTGTATGTTTGCAAAAATTATTGTTTTCTTTAATTTAACTATCAATGTAGATGAGGCTTGACTAGCTAATTATGTAGTTGAGAAGGTGATTCTGTAAATTTTTATGTCTTTAGTAGAACAGATAGACTAAACCTAACAATTGATGATGACTAAGACAAGTAGAGTTTATTAGAGTAATTGTCTAATACCTTGTTAAGAGGGTTAGTTAGGAAACTACAATGGTTTAGTGAATAAACTTAATGTTTGGTAGTGATATAACACAGAAAGTATTACTTAAGACACTTGAGAAATGATAAATCTAGTCAAATAATAGCTTCTTGGTTAGAAACTCAATCCCAGATTAATCTCTTGATGCCCTATGTATTATAAGCTTTGGTAGAGAATTGTACCTTTGTCTAACTTTAGATAGAATTGTGTATTGTCGACTTATGTGGTGGAATGGGTTGTGTATGCATGTTAAAAGGCTTACGCTAGTCAGTTCTCTTGATTAACCTTGTAAGTTCGTAAAATCTTATGAGGTAATTATACATTAGACTTGGGTTCCTAATATGTTGTTTAAAGCTGGTCAATATTTAAGTTTCTTATTGATAGTTCACTTTATAAAAATTTACAAAAGTTTTTTTTAGGAAGTATTTGTGATGGTGAATCATTGAAAGGTTATAACTAAATGATGTTGCTTATCAATGATATTTATTTAGTTGTTACAAGATCCAGTCCCAAACTGCAAAGTCTCTGCACTATGCGTACGTAGGCAAGGCCATCATGGATGAGCCCCCGAGACATTAGGTCAGCCCTTTAGGGCCTTAGGTTATCATTTAATGCATTTGATATTGTGTAATTAATAATCATGCAGGTCTAATGTTTCTTCAGATGTGCAGTATGAGACCTTAGCCATGCAGGACTCATAAGCTAAGGAAGCACCCTTCCAACTAGTGTATGGATGATCATCTGGCACCAGGGTAAATGGGTATACATATGTATAATTTAAATTTGATATATTGTATCCAACATTTCAATTACAATGAATGTGATATACTCTGTTATGTAATCTGAGCTTTACTAAATGAGGATTTGTAAATTGTATCTATCATGCTAGTCCATTATTGTGTCTATTAAGTCCATTATTGTGTCTATTAAGTCCATGGTTATTTTGATCATGTTCATGTGTAGTAATGAGTTTTTGTATATGGTTGAATGTGTCTTAATTTCAATAATGCAGTCATGTTATCCCTAGAGATGTTAGTTAACTTGCTGAATCAGACTATGTTAAAGTTTGCTAACAATATTTCTATTTTTAAAGAAAAAAAATATTCACCTTTTTACTGTTGTAGTTGACTTCTCTCTAGGGTTGCATGGCGGGGCATTACAACCACCCTCTATTATATGTTTATGATTTTAAGATACCATTACTTTTTCCTTAAGTTTCACCATTCGATAATATTAATGATCTGACACAATATTTAGAGTCAGCCACTGAGTTCTTAACTTCTCTTATTTGTACCTATTCACTTAGAAAAAGTAAAAACCACTTGTTCATAATTTCTGAACCTTTAGTTTGGTGGAACAATCTTGTTATCTGCTTGTGCACATTTTGCCTTTCTAATTTCTGTTTGCTGCCACACATCTAACCTTCTTCCTGCTTTCCTGTGTGTCATATAATGTGTATGATATCTGAACATTTTAGGAAACAATGTCTTGTCGATCTACCTACTACCTATTCTTTCATTTCTTACTCTTCTGTTCATGTGGTTATTTACTCTAGTTCAAGTGACAACCTAAATTCACCCACTCTTCCAACAAACAGCCCATGCAGATACAAAGAATGACACAGAAGTGGGAAAAGAAAAATAAACATTGATATCCAGAGAGCTAAGTCCAACACAGGCATATTAATGTTGTATCTAACATCAGACTTCTAATTTTATGAATCAATAAATAAATCAGTACTTTAAAGTACACTCAACAAGACCAACACATTTTCTGAATTAAATTTCACCATTATTTGTGATGATGACGATGATGTCACTTCACACACTTGTCAGAAAAGTAAATTGAATAAATTTAGCACTTCCAAGATAATTCCTTGAGAGTCAAGACAAAGAATTGCTAATTTTATGATAAAGATGTGATATACGTGTAAATGTCATTTCTCAAAGAATAAAGATGCCAATAATGTTATTTTGTATAAGCTTGATAAAATAGACTTATTTTAGTCAAAAAAATAGATATACAGAGTTATAACCATACCCTTGGAGAAATGTTTGTCATTTCAAAATAACCTCCACGTTGCCCGCACTCACCCCAATATCCTTTTGACACAGTATGATATGACACGAGTTGGACTTCTTTGCTGAAAGGGAAGCCCATATCCATCAACATCTACACAATTAATGAAGGATATTACAATTTAGTGTAAAATATGAGACTAGCGCATTCACAAATCCTCAACTCTCATGAGCACACTAGAATATCAACCATACCTTCTTTGTACTTATGAATGGACGCTCATCCTGATAAATATTTTGTTGATACACCTCATCTGCTAACAATACCAGATTCTCTATGTAACAAAATTCTACGATTTCCTTGATATTAGCTTCGCTTAGACACTGACCAGTTGGATTTCCTGGATTTATAATCACCATGGCTCGAACCTGTACTCATGCAAGGCAAATTTGTTCAAGATACTAACAAATATGGGGAATCATGCTTAACTAACTCTTATTTCAATTCAGTGTGTAAATAAAACCATTCAACGCCTTTCAAAAATGTAAATTTAGCTGTTAAGCAAGGAAGAAATCAGTTGCCTCCCCCCCCCCCCGCCCTCTCTTTCTCAGAATGTGAAATGTTGTATTCTGCACAGTAAACATCAATGCCTTGGTCTTAAGAAGAAAACATTTACAGTCAATCCTTTGCGACGTGCTTCCCAAACTGACTGTCTTAGATTGCCAATGTCAAGGCCCCAGTTTGCAGACTCTTCCAAGTAATATGGTATGAGGGAACCACCACACAGTGAGATTGTTGCCGAGTAAAGAGGATACTGTGGAACTGGAACTAAAATCTGCAGATATTTATTGAAGAATATCATCAGATTATGAAAAGGTCAGCATGCTATGAATTTAAGACACTCCAAAAAATAACTATAAATATCCATCATCTTTTACTTACAAATTATGAAGCTGTAATTCTCTCTAGAAAAGACATGAACCATAAACATAATTCAAAACAGATAATAAACTTGGTAGGGGAACAAATGAGAAAAATGTATAGGGGATAACAAAGCTTTATATGAAACACATGTTCTCCATTAGCATCAGGATGTTCTTCGGCATTACGAGTTATTTATCATGAGAAACCTCTTAAGAAGGAAGGATTTTTATAAATTGTGTCGGTCAGGATATCGCTTACCAGTAACAGTGCATTCAAGCAAGATAGGGCATCCTTTTATTGTTCAGAAACTAATATTTGTTAGTTATTAAGTGCATGTCTATGTAATTTGTGCTCAAGAATATTGGGTTAAAAACATCATAAATGATACAGTAATACTTTCCACGCAGAGTTAAATATGAAACTTGTATCAAATGAAAAATAAATTATACATACACAATAAAACAAACAAAAATACATTTTTTCAATGTCAAGTACCATGAATATGTAGAAAATTAAACATTTCAGAATGCATAAATATTCTAATGTTGCCTCTTGTGTACTGTAATGTCCCTTTCTAGAACATTTCTTATTTTTGCCATAAAACAATAAATCTAACTCAAAATGATAATTGCATTGAATTTATAAATATGAATTTATCTAAAATTATGAATTTTATTATAATATTCAGATTTATAACTTATGCAATAATTATGAAAATAGCACTTATCTTGATTTCTGCTATATTTTTCCTTCCAATTTGCAGCTATTCCCTTGAATGATTGTTTCTAATGTCTATCCAAGTTAGGGGTTTCCGTCCACTAACTTGTTAAGAGAAGTTAAGGGTTTTCGTCCTTAAATCTCTGCACCTTTGAGGGGTTTCATCCTCTTTGGCTGAATCCTTATCTTGTATTCCACAAGAAAACAGATATTGTGTCTTCATGATTGATATATTTCATTGATCTCTTTATCTTTTTGAATGTCCTCCCTTTTATATCTGATTGTTGAAAGACTCACACCCTTTCTCATACAACTGCTGCCCTTTGAAGGAGTCAACTTTTCTAAAACCACCGTTGGCCTTTGATAAATTAAAATTTAATTTTAAATTTAATTCACTTAACTCCCTAATCACCCATGTACTTAAGCGCCCTCTTTATTTCCTTAAATCATTTTTCTTATCATGCAATTTCATTATGTTTATTTAATTCTTCCTTGGGCGATTCATAACTCTCTTAATTCTCCTTAAGTGACAGCCTTCTTAATATTACTTAATTCTTGGAAATAGCCTATTGCTAGAATTTTTACGGCTCTGCAAGGGCGAGGGTGCCAAAACACTTAGTCGAGGGCCAATCTCTGGATTTAGACGCCGCTGATATGAATGGCAACATATAGAATTTTTCCGGCAAGGTATCTAGCCGCCCATGATTTAAGTATTGGTTGATACAACATCATAATCATAAGATGTATTTCTTCCTTCTTAAGTTAATTTTGATATAGGCCATTGAATCAAATTCATTCTCTTGATATAAGACTCCCAAAACCCAAGGGAAATGTGTGAGGGGCGTTGGGTTATTCTTATTCTAATTTCAAGGAGGGAACATTACAGTCCGCTCTTCCCAAAGATTGCTTGTCCTCAAGCAATGTTGGTTCAACTCTTAGTCTTTCAAACTAAATCATTTTGCCAATACCAGGATCCAAATCAACTTTGGAGATTGGTAATTCCTAGACTTTGATCCTCCTTATGATGTAATTAGCTGCTGCTGCGACACTTTGAAATAATTAGGAATTGAAAATTTTACACCCAGTGAAACTTCTCTTATTGTCTTGGTTATGTCCGACTATGTACTATAATGATGTCCCTTGGAGAGTGGTTGTTCGTATACTTGCCTCAACTAGACTGCCAATATAATCCTTTAATGTCGTAAGGTTGATACCATCTTCTAAAGTATGAGGACAATTTATTGTCCATTAGTCTTCGGGCCCATGTACTTGTATTTCCCAATAACTCTCAACAACAAAACCAAGAGTTGGAAATTGGCAAGGTCAGTAATTTAAGACAAGTTTTCTCTCATCCTCAAAGAGAAGAAACAAAAAGACATCTTGCAGCCCTGCAACTCTTTCTTCCAACTCCACCTTACAAGCATCAAACAAAAGACCATTTTCAATCATTTTCTCTTGTACTTCCTTATTTATATCATTACACTCTTTTAATGTGTTTTCCAAATCATTTTGTTCTTGTCTTAGCTTTGTGCACATTTCTTCATGTCCTTGGCTCAATACTCTTGTTTCATTAAGCTAAGTTTGCAGTTCTACAATTTTCCTTTCTAAATCCACCCCACTAGAATCCCATACTCTCTAATCCTCGAACATCTTTGCTTTTAATTTCTTGGCCCTTTTATTGCATTTTCTTGACTCATTTTTATCATTTCTATGTTTGGCACATAATTCCTCATGTTTTGTGTTCAACAGTTTTCTTTCATTAATTGCAAAATCAAGCTTATTTTGTAGCTTTACAATTTCTCCTTGCATTTGTCTTACAAGCATTCCCTGAGCATCTATCTTCATTCATCTTTTGTTGTAATTCCTCAATCACATCGTTGCATTCCTTCACCTTATTTTCCAACTCATTTTTTTCTTGAATACATAACTTCTTATGGTTCTCACTCAATACTCTTATGTGAATAAGCTCATTCTTTAGAGCTGCAATGGTGCTTTTCATGGTTTCCTTACTTTGTATGAGAAAATTTGATTCACTTTCCCTAATTCCTCTTGGTGTCTCTATGCCTTCCATTTCAGCCTCATTGTAATGTCCCCTTTTGAGCTAAAGTGACTTGCTTGGAGAATGGAAAGTTGGCAAATAACTTAATGGAAAGTCACTTTTTATGTAACTCAACTATTTTTCCTTGGCAAAACGAAGTTGGGAGATGACTTTGTATATTTTTGTAATATTTTTAGAAAAGTCAAAATTAATAAAATAATTTGCCAAGAGGAAAAGCGACCCACTTGGAGAGTGGAAAAAAAGAGAAAAAGGAGAAAAAAAGGCAAATGGCAATTAAAATAATATTTTAATTAATTAAAATATTATATTTTATTCCAAAAGGTGACCGCCCAAGCCTTAGAGGAAAAAATAATCATATATTATTATTTTATTGTCTCTAATTTGGCAGCCCAACTTGAAGAGAAAAAGGAAAAATTATTATAAATTAATATTTTATGTTGGTGGACTTCAAAATAAAATAAAATGGATTGGAATTAGGTGCCCAAGTGAAGGATTATAAAATATGAGGTTTGGAGGTCATTTTCAACATCTTGTCATATTGTCATTTGATATTTGGAGAGTTTTCTCTTGGTTGTAGCAGAGTTTCAACGAACTTCTAAGGACGAAAACCCTTAGAATTTGTGGCTTGGACGAAAACCCATTCCACTTTCTGAGGTGGATCCATCCGCGGTTCATCATTGAGCATAATTGTCATTGTCATTTTGTCATATTGTCATTTTGTCATAATGCTGATTAAGGGCAGTGGCATATTTTCTATGTTTTTGTCATTTTGTAGTGGAGACTTGCAACCTTTGGACATTTTGTTGTAATTTCTATATAATAAATATACACATTGACAATTAAAGCAATTAAATTTTGTTAATTTGTTTGTTGACTTGTGAAATCTCAATTCAACTCTAATGTTATGTATTAAGGTTCTAGTATATGATGAATGCCTTATCATATGAATATCTGAAATTTTCTGTATTTTTTAATTTTCCCTATTTTTAAATAGTTGTCCCCTACCATTCCCTAAAAAATGGCCTCAAAAAAATCCATCCCAAAAACACATCCCCCCCTTTTGCCGCCCTTGTCCTAGAAATTCAGTGTAACATAGATTAGTATCTAGTTATCATTTATGCACCATGCAGTATGCATTGTGCAATGCAACAAAATCAACAATATGAACATAAATGAAAAAAATCTATTTGCCACAATTCATGGACTAAACTCTCATTTTTATTTGCTCTCTATATCTCTATGTTATTAAAATGCCTTTAAATTTAAAAAATAGTAGGTTTTTCTCTCTTTTCGTATTTTTCTACGTTTTTTGAAAATCTGATTTTTTCTCAAGTTTTTCCCCATTTTTTCCAATTTTTTGAAAAAATCTTATACTTTTGGTTTGCCGATTTTTTCCCAAAAGATTTTTGCTGCTATGAACAATATATATATATATATATTGGTAAGTTCTACCAGAGGGGGTAGATCCCATTTCATATAACAAAAACATGAAAAGTTACATAGCAAGAGAAATGGCGTTGATTCCATTCGCCAATACATTGATCCTCTCCAGCTGCTCTGCCAACAAGAGGTCACCATAGAGACTCAAAAAGTTGGCAAAAGTCGTCATGTCACAATTTTCCAATCTTTCTCTGAAGATCTTAAGAGCCTCTACCACCTTTTGCTTCTTCACTGCCTCAACATCAAAGATTCCACAGATATACCCTCTCTTTGGGTTGGACTAACATCATGTCCAGCTATAAGAATATCATCCCTGATATCGTTCCTAATCAGGATACTTAGTACCTTCGAGGCCCGATGGAGGTAGCCAGTTGTCTATGCCACCGTAACATAGAATCGCTCCACAAGTACACCATCATGCGTATGGCTTCCCTGAGATTCATTCAGACCAGCAATAGCTTTGATGGCTGCCCTCAGCTCCTCTTCTTCAGTTTTGAACAGTCGTCTTATTTGTTGATCAACTGATTTGTCAGCGCACTGGCATTTAACTCCGAAGTGGTTTTTCCCAGCCATCATCCACAATTGCTTGCTTCACAAGCAACTCATCACCTTTATAGCCGGAGAATGTCTTATTTCGAGCAGAGACAGTCTTATGTCGTAGATAGGTTTAGCAGAGGATCAAAGCCTCATGCCCTTATTTGTCTGCTATGAACAATATATATTAAATACATAATAATAAATATATATCAATTTGGGGAAATTATACATTAATAATTTAAAATTTAAATCATCTTATCTTGACTAATGAGCAATAATAAGCAATCAACCCACTTCTAATCTTCTTTCGCTGAGAATTGGATACCCGAGGGATTTTTATAATGGAAATGAGCTTCACAAATAGGGTTGCACCATTATGCAATATGATTTGAACCCATAAATTAGTGACAATTTTAGGTAAATATGGAGGCTAACAATTGGGTATAGTGGAGTTTCTACTAAATGCACATAAGCTTGAAAGACTAAAAATCTGGAGGCGAACAATTTTAACAGCTATATTAATTTTATCAAACATTTTTTCCCTTTTTTAAAATCCCATGTTCGGGATAGCTAGTGCACAGCCCAGACATACCCACAAGGTACCCTAGGCAGGTACGTTTGGGCGATAGGGTCGTGCGTTGGCCATCTCATCCATGAACCAACCCCTACTCCAGAACTAGAACTAGTCCGGTCTAGCAGTAGTAGGGAAATGGGAAGAACTTGGTAACATAGTATAAATGTTGTGGCTGAATGTTTGCTCCATGAGTTGAACTCCCTTTTACACAAATTTGGCACATACTAGTAGACTCATGCTAGGGAGTGCATTCTATAACGACTAGAACCATTTACAACACTTTTATGAGCCAAAATCAATTTAGGCTAGAAACCAAAGAAATGAATGTTTGAAAAAAAGAAAAAAAAAACTATAAAGTAATGTAAAACCTACTCGCTAGGCTCTCACCAAAGAGTAGATAGGGAAGTCTTAAACAAAGCAGCCATGAATAAGAATGTGCAAAGTGAACACATACTTAGAGATTTAAGCATATTTTAAAGCATATCAAAAACATTTGATCTTTAGTAAACATATAATTGTTAGAATGAAGCTTACCAGGTTTACATTGTATCATTGAATTTCTTCTTTTGTCAATAAATAAGTTGATATGATAAATCTGGATTAAAACTGCTGCATTAATATAGGTTTGGTTCTTTTAGCAGGTCCACCAAAGTGTATATGTTTGCCAGCTAACTTTGGACAATTACTTTTTTTCCTAGCAATAAAACAGAAAAAAAAATGTCTATCCAATGTCACAAAGGCTTAACAAGATATATCAGATCTTCTGAAAAAAAATGAACGCGATATACTTTAAATATGGATTATCGCTACACAATAAAAGTTAGCAACCGTATTCAAAAATCCAAGCACAAGATCAATGAACTACTGATCTGAAAGGCAAGGTCCTTATTAAGTGTTTAGACGATGAAGTGTATCTCATCTCCTAGTATGCTCCAGCCCTTCAAAGACAAAGTAACAGGATGACATTCAGGGAACTCAGCGTCTATAGATATGGAAATGGAATCCTTTTATAGTCTACGATGTCAGGCGACCTGATTTTGGGTCTACAAGCGGCTTATAACATATGAGACTACCTCATTCTCCCAATATGCAGGAGGCACCTAACTGTGCTTCTAATATGAGGCATACATACCCTACCCCCTGCAGGATTCGCACTTGTGACCTCTCTTTCAAGAGGGCAAGTTTTTCACCAACAAGCCAACTCAGGATATGAGTAATGACACTTAGCACAGCTGTCCTATTTCAAGTAAATACATCAATATAAAATTGGATATAATCATATGGATAAGTTTCCATAAGAGAGGATAAACATACTATCTCATGAATTCCTCCTGCCCATTCTACATTCATCCTTGCCCTTTTTGAGATGTAATCTCAAAAAGGTTTCCAAACTATTGGATAACTGAAAGACTAGTCTGTACTTTGATTTATAGTTCAATGAAAAGTAACTAATTACAAAGTTCACTAAGATCTGCAAATGTTACTCCAAGGTAGAGCTCTATAATGAATATTCATGTGCCATGATTCAGCTGTTAAGAAGACTTTCCAAAACTACTATAGCTAAGCCTAACTCTGTTATGCCCCTAGTCATTCACTTGTCATCATATATCTAAGTTACCAAATTGGCAAAAAAACCAAAGATGATTCCAGGTACAATTCATTTCGAAATTGGTTTTGGATTCAATTCGACCAACGCCTGGCTTTTTTCTAATAGATTCATTTGGAATCATGACTGCACGTACCAAGCAATTCCATTGACGTCAAGGTGATTCCAAGGCTCTTCCAAGCAATGGACATCATTTTCAACATGGTAGATGTCTATTTCCAAATACTTTAATCTTCCCGTTTAATGTTTTGTAGACTGTTGTAACATGAAACAACAAACAAATTTATAGATTAAAAGTAAACACACATGATTGTCAGCATTTTAATTTGCACCTTTCAATGTGACACAAAATGGAATAGATGTACAGTAGAATGGCTCTTCTAGTTAGATGGGGAAGCTCCCTATAAACAAAAAATAACCTAATCTAAACAATATGTAATTGCTATTTACAATTGGTTTATGATCATGCTAAATAAAATTAAAGGTGTCTTTTTGGACTCACCTAGGGCAAAAGGCTAGCATGCTCTTTAACTCAAGGCAAAAGATTTTTATGATTTCTGACCGAAAGAAAACCCTATAATAATTACAGACTTATGCTGCTCAACTAAAAGTGGAGACTAACTAGTGGAAGTACACATAAGGATTCAATAGATTTAAAGTTTAAACAATACATGGAATTCGGTAAATCAAAAGAAGGGAATGGCATACAAAGCTACCAGCTTAATTTACCTCATCAACACATACAAAGAACATTATGAGCCAAGCAAAGTAATTCTATTTGCATAAGGGCATTAATTCTGGGGAGTGCGGTGTCAGTCGGTGTTACACTCTTCTCGTCTATTCCTTTCCTCGTAACGTTGGAGTATTTACTGTCGACGTTGATCCCTTTCTCTCTCGGCACACAGATCTTGTAAAATTAGAAAATGTCTTGCTAGGAGCCTTGGAAGGCGGTTGAGGAGGTTATCTACTTCCTCGTTCACACTAAGGTTGTCCCAACTTTCATCTTCTGCTACCTCTTTCCTGTCCGCTTCCCTTCGTACGTGCTCCCTGACTGATATTTCCCACAGATGTACGAGGTCTTGCGTAAGATTGTCTTCTCGTTGTTCGTTAGGTTCTAGTTCTTCCGTGGGCTGTCCCATTTAAGCGGCCATCTTGGTCACCTGACTACTCAACCCGACTATTCAACCTAACTTCTTGTAGGCAATGGCGCCAAATGTTTACTACCTATGTAAATATGCTTGATATATATATAGTAAATAGAATATGACTATGCAAGGAAATATAACTTCATAACCAATACTCATAGAAGATTCATACCAAGAAGTTTGAAAGATATCACAGTTTCTTCATTAATATGCTCTTATATAGTAGTATAGGGATTCTCACTCTATGTGTGGTTCCTAGTACAATGATATGAAAAATATATATGTGGCTGACGGTTGCTAGTTACTGCAAATCGTCACCAACTACCCGTAACTACATACAACGACTGAGATTGTCAACTAATCTCGCCGACAACCCAAAACATACTTATGTAATTATAACTATAACTAATATGTCGTCTACAATTGCATTCACAATTACAACTACCAACTTAACAACCACTATAATACAAAGCTTTCATTAATTGTTAAGTGATATTTAACTAATAAAAACACAAATAACACATAAGATAGAACACTTCAACAACAATTTAGAAGCAAAATAGACATACTAAATTCTATTGATGATTACTAAATTCTAAATCAACACGAACAATACTCAATAAATGACAATGTCAATAAGCAGGCATAAAAATTACCATTAGAAATCTATGTGCAAATGGCAGTTATTTATAAAGTTTACAAAGCTATTGCATGAAAATAAATGAAAAGCTAGCTACAACTTTTACCCTAAGAGCAGACTACTTGCATATTACAAAATTTTATCCACTGAAACTAAATTTGAACTCAAGCAATCTTCAGTTAGACTGTTGATAAAGATTACTATAAACTAACACTAGAACTCACATCTCTTGCATGATAAGAGATCCCAAAATAGATTTCTAAAAATAGAGACTTCCCAAAAAGCACATAGATGATAAAACTAAAATTAGAGACCACTAAAAATAGCACCGCCTAAAAATAGACTTTTCAGAATATACTCTTCTCCTTGAAAACAGCAACAAATAAAAATAGCGTGAGCTATTTTTAGTGGGCTAAAATCACTGAAAATAGACTACTGACAAGCGGATTGGCATTGATTATGACAAAGCTTTTCCTCTGATCAGATCATGGAAAACCCTCTGAAGCTCTAAAACTATGAATCTTAAGATACTTTTCTTCTATTGATCCTTCAGCAAAGCCTAGCTCAAAATATAGCTCTAAAAACTCCCTAGGGTTTGATAGCAGACAGCTTGTCTTATATGTTTTGATCGATGAAATTATTGGACAAACCTTTATACTGCTGTTGTAATTTGGATATGATGATGATTGCCTCCAAAACCTTAACGAATCAGCCCATTGCCTTATGAAATACCTCTTCAGATTTGCTTTCTTCACACCCTTTTTTCTGCTTGTCAACTTCACTTGAACTTTCTGAGTAAAACTTTGGTGAAAGACAGAGCCTTTTTGAAAGGAATATCAATAGTGGTCTGTGATCTCAAACGTTTTTTACAAAGATTTAATAAAGAAGTTACCGATCTATTTTCTTTGATGGATGAAAACTTGAGCAAAACACTCCACCAGTGATTTTTTCTCCCTTGGGTGCTAATGGAAAACCTTGCTGAATATGAAACCTGGAATTATGTTTGGAAGATGTTTCTGCTGAAAGGTACGAAATACTGCTGTAGAAGATCACCGATTGCCAAAGAACAATGGAAACTGATTTTGAAACCCCACTGAAGATGAAATCATATTGATATGATAAGTACACCTGCTGTTGATATTACTTTTATGCGCTGCTTCAGACAGATGATCTGCTTTGTTTGTATTCTGCCACTGAAATGTATGTTTCTAATTGGCATCCTGCCCTGTTTGGAATAAACAATGAAGAAGAAGAAGCCCTTTTTAAACACAAAATTCTTCTCAAATCAGGTGCCAAATACCAGATGATCTCCTTGTGCGAATCTGCTTGATCATGAACCTGGGCACTGCATTTATTTATAGCAGACTTACTTTTGGTTTGAAAAATCATGACAGTTATGAATAGGTGTCAACTTTATAAATAGACCTTTCCTTTTTATGCTGATCGGCTATTCATAATAAACATGCCTCACTCTATTATTAGATGAACCCCTTGCTAGAGTTTAGTCAGCCACCATTCATAGGTGTGTCCCTGTACATTGTATATGCATGCCTTTCATACACAGCTGAATCCCACTAATAGGCATGTGCCTATATATTCCAATTCAGATCTAACAACTTGAAATTGCAATCCCCTCAATCAAGTGTTCCCCTAGTCTTTAATTTCACACCTTGAACAACACCTTACATAGGTGCGTACCCTAAAACAGCAAATTGATTTCAAAATTTTGACTCTCATTCAAGCGCAGGCCTATCAATAGAAAAATTATTTACAAATTTTGAAATCAAAGCCCCTTTATCAGGCATACCCCTTAACATAGGATTTCACATCTCATTTGACATGTGGTTTTGCCCTTGTTGAGTGTGTGCCAATACTTTGATTTTGATCTTCACAACCTAAATCTGCATTCTCTTAATGAGGAAGATGCACCATATGTTGAAATTGCCCCTTGAATCCCTTTGCCTTTACATACACACCTGACTGTGTTTGGCATTCAAAACAAGGATTTCATATTCTCCTTATGATGGGTGCGCACTTTAGCAAGGCGTTCAAGGTTCTGATCTTGCACTTTTGAATTCCCCTTCTCAGGCACATACCTGAATAAGCAATTCAGAATTTGCTTTGTGAAAGCAAAAACCCATTGGTGAAGCGTGCACCAAACAATGCAACTTCAAAATTTTGATCTTTGACAATCTTCCTCTTTCAGGTGCACACCTGTGGATTAGCCTTAGCAACTTTTTGATTTTGAAACAAAAACCCTTCAAAGGTGCACACCTAAATGCACATTTGTTGAATTGATCTTTGTTTGGTGAATGCTCTACTCCTTGCATAGATCCTCATCCTTCTACTTTTCTTTTACCTGACAATCTGGATGGCCATAAACTTAATATGAACTTTTCAAGTCAGATCCTTGATGAAACGTTCTCCTCTTTGGCAAGTGCTGGTCTTAGTGAATTTTAGCTATCATTTGAAATCCATTCTTCATCTTTAGGAATGCATTGGAAAACTGTATTGTTGCCCCTAAAAAGATATGAACCAGAAACAAGACACCGACAAACAAGACAAAATTTTGAAACATGACTGCTTAAATTGATGAAAAGATGGGCTTTTAGCTTTAGAACTTGACACAATATGAATATTATTATATTTGTATGGGTACAATACTACAAACAACTTTCAATCAGTCATCCAAATTTATGCCACATCAAATAGTACATTGGACATCCAGTTATAACTTTTTGATTTTTTGTGTGTTGTTGGGTTCGATATACAACATTACTTTTAGTTGGTTGTCTCCATTTTATGGCCGCTAAACGACTGCAAGGGTGAGTGAACGAATAAGCAAATCAGATTTGTGGTTCAGCTATGCCAACTGTTTGCTTCCAAGATGTCTTCGACCGGTCTCATTTTCCGTATATGTTTTATCCCTGCCCACATGTCACTTTGAGATTTGATTATCCATGCTTAATGTTTTAACCATCATTCTCTAATCCTTCCTCATTATCACTTCAAGAAGCAATTAAAAACAGATGTAAAAAGATCTTTTATAAAACAAAAGATGCTCTTTTATTTTGTGATTTTTACTTTTTTTCCTTTTTAAGTTTGTCTTTGTGTCTTTTTTCCGTTCTTTTTTATATTTTGTACTTTTAAATTTTTAATGTTTCCTTAAATTACTCCACTTTTGTCTTTTTTTTTCAATTTTGTCTCTTCCTTTTTTTATTTTTTATTTTTTCCTTTTGATTTGAATAAATGAACAAATGTTTATTTATTTATTGTTTATTTAAATTGATATCAAATAAGTATACTGTATTTGTAATATTTATGGTAGTTTTGTTTAGCATATGCATGATACGTGGTATTCTGAACTTAATTCCTGTTTTTTGGTTGTAAATATGTATATATTTATTATTTTTATATGCTTTTAGTATGACGCACCTTTCCCAACTACCTGTACCCGTACCCAATTCCAATTCAGCAACTTAGTTATATATAATGTCACATTATGGAGTAGCTGATCTATGGCACACATAACCTTTAAACAGTCAAGTAATAGAGTCTATATTTTATATTTTCTATGCAGTTTGCTTCAATAGGCCTATGGGATGTCCCGACCTAATTTTATCTATAAATAGTTGCTAGAAATTCCATTGTAGGCAGCCATCAGTCATCAAATTCTCTAGTTCATTATTTGCATTTCTTCTTCTTCGAGGTTACTCCTCAAAGAAGCCTTCCTTTCATATTTCTTTTATGTGGTATTTTCAAACTCTCGCTTCATTTACACATTGGATCTCCATTATTTTAAATATTTAAATTAGATTGGATTATATCATTATTGTTGTTATTTTCAACGTTTGTTCACTATTGGACTGGCATACTACTGCTACCAGGAATATCTTTTCATCCTGCAATATAGTACTGTCATATCAAGTGGTATCATAGAGGCAATCTGTGCAGCAAAATTTTGCGGCACAAAGAAAGAGTCGAAGACAGCTGTGGATTCAACATTTTCCTGTGTTGAACATTGCAAATTTTTGTAGTACTTGCATTTTCTAATGAGTGGAGTTATTTTCCTGCAGTGAAGGATATATCCAATCAAGAGTCTAATAGTCTATGTAGCCTAAAACCATCAACAACAAAATTATATAGTATCTTCATAAATAGCATCAGGCTAAGTTTGAAGCAGCAGGCTTTTCATAAATAGCTTGGAAGCAAATTTTTAGGGGTTAACGAGCAAAGCAGTCCTTAAATTATGGCCTAGGTAAGCCCAGGGCACAGCCCCTGGATTGTGGATCTGCCTTGTATGTCAAGACATACTCGAGGTGGATCACAAGCAGGGGGCAGTGCCCTAGGCAAACCTGTGCCATACCTATGGCCTAAAACCAAAAAAACACATTTTTAAATGGAAAAAAAAGTAGAATTTAAACTAACCATAAAAAGTGACTATTAACTCACAAACACCACACGACACAAAAATAAAACTCCATTCTTAGCTTTCATTCCTCACCCACCCAAAAACAAAAGGTATCCACTAAGTTAAGCACAAAAGATTTGTAGCAAAGAAGGTAAAGGAGTTGGTGTATAGGCATTCCCACCTGTCAACACCTGAAAAAACCAGTTCCCAAAATGCCCCATTTTGCCCCCAATCTCCATTTAAATCCTTCATTGTTGAACCTATAGTTTATAACCGATCAGAGATGTCTTTCATAGGTTTTCATGTATTTGCCTTTTGAAAATGCAAGGTAGGAAACCCAAAAAATGACTAAATCTGAAAATATCTAAGTGTTTCCTTGTATTTTCACCTCTGTTGGAGTTTCGGAGTTCGGAGTTCCTGCCTTCCACCTTGTGTTGTCTATCGGCTCCGAAATTCGACTCCAAAATCTTTCTAAGTGTTATTCTTTGCAAATTGTTCTAAGTGCTTCAGAGGTCGGAGTTTCAGGGGTTGGGGTTTGAGCCTTTCGTCTTCTTTAGTGTTGCGGTTGGAAGGAGAACCTGGAGGCCGAAGTCCGACAGGTTCTATTTTCTCTAAGTGTCTCGGAGGTCAGACTTTGGGCCTTTTGCCTTCGGTCTTCTTCATGGCAAGTGTTGGGGAGAACCCCTGAAGTCCGAAGCCTAGCAAGTTTACTTGTTCAAAAATATTCTATGAAGTGGTCGGCGAAGTTAAGAGGTTGGCTCTTCTTCCTTCCTTTTTGGAAGATGAAATAGGGAAGGCCTAACGGCCAACCTCCAACAAGTACTCTCTTCTTTGTGCTGAAGGTGGACAGTGGGGTTCCTCTCTTCTTTCTTCCTTTGAGGAAGGCGGAAGGCGGAAAGCCCAACGATCAACCCCCGACAGGTGATAATTTTTCTAAGGCATTCCGCCTTTCCACGGAACCTTTTGGGTGGGCCCGCGGCTAACTTGCGGAATCACGGGAAGCTACCACATGGTGTAAGGCGAAACGACGAAAGTCCAAAGTCCACCTAAGGTTCCAAAATTTCCTAAGTAAAGTGGACTTCGGGGGTCGGAGTTGTGGTGTTTTCTCTTCTTCAAAGCAAGTGAAAGCGGAACGCCCGAAGTCCGATTTAGCAAAGGGAGAGAAAGAGATTGCAAAAAAGAGACAAAGGCAAATGGTGAAGGTCCGAAGGCCGAAGTCCAACGGGGCCAATATTATGCTAAGTGTTGCGGGCATCGGAAGGCGGGAGTTTCTCTTTCCTTCCTTCTTCCTTTTGGAAGGTGGAAAGCGGAAAATCCGAAGTCTGAAAGTCCGATTTTTCGGAGGTTGGCTTCCTAGCCTTCCAGACTCCTCCAACCACCAGGGATCACGCCAACTACTTCCGGGAGCACCATTAATGCGAAATGGGTGGCCGAAATTAATGTTGTTAATGCAGTTTGTGGAGTTGGTGAGGATTTTCCCTCCCATTTCGCCCTCAGAGTTGACTTGCTCGCGCTATAAATAATATATCGAAGCTCTTTTCAAAGGATTGGTTGCTGAACCAATTGTCTGGTCTGGAAAACGCCTAAGGATGATTTTAGGGCATCAAGCAGAGGAAAATGTTTGGGCAGTGAATGAAGGAATATGTTTGATACAACGTAGGAAGGATTGCAATGCGCATTTTCATGCAGTGAGATGTCTCCACGGTTATTTGTAATAATCATGGGAATGCATTGTCGCAGCTTTGTATTTTGCCTTCACCACATTTGCTGGTGCGATTGTAATAGGATTTGATAATGTATGACAGCATTTAAATCAATACAAGCTTTGTGTTGGGTCATTTCTCTATTGCAAGTGGGTTATTATAGTTTGGCTTTGGATAAATAAGTATGTCTAGTGTATAAAGTGTAATCTGAGAAATGTATGTGAATTATTTTAGTTTTGTGTTGATGCTAGTTCAGCCCATTTCTTTCCTCTTTACTGTTTATGACTCGGTTGCCCAATGGAGTAGGCACCGGTCCATATTGGGGATGGATCAATCATCTTTTCAATCAAATCCT
Source organism: Cunninghamia lanceolata (assembly GCA_027924645.1). NCBI lineage: Eukaryota > Viridiplantae > Streptophyta > Pinopsida > Cupressales > Cupressaceae > Cunninghamia > Cunninghamia lanceolata. The sequence goes on along the minus strand of BSBN01000371.1, from coordinate 3,279,581 downwards.
CGTCCTGTTAGCTGGAAGAGTAGGAGTAGATTTAGTTTAGAGTTTCTCATGTTCATGATTCGTTGCAATAACCAGGGATAAATCTGAAGCGATGCAAAACTGTTTTAATTATTAGTGAATCATGAACATGTATGCCTGCACTATGTATCTTGTGTATTCAAAGTTAAGTGGAGTCATCTTAAGGAATGTAATGAAATTATACTTGGGTGCAAATGCAGTAATCAGCTTAATCAGAGGCCTGTGCAGCCAATTTGACTTAACCTAGTGACAGCTTTGGAGGAAGTGTACATTGGGTATGGATGTGTTAGTTTATTTGTGTTTTATTTCATGCCTCTAGGAATATCCCTCCTAGGTCTGGCTGAGTCTGAAGTGCAAAGGAGCATACCCACTCCTGTAGGTTGTCCAGAATCGCCCTGAACTTGTTGATAAACCTCGTTCAGTCACCTTGACGACACCCCTAGCCTTGGTGATTGTGAAATGTTTTAGGGTTTTGGGTTGTAGTTATTTTGGGAGTCAACACCACCTATGAATCCTCTCACACAAGAAAGTCAAGTACATGGAAGGGATGATGAGGCATTGGAATGTAGCACCAAAGCATCCAAACTCAGATGCTTTTGTTGGACAACTTTCCTTAGTTTCAAACAATGATGAGGGGCACGAGGCTACCATACAAGACATGCATAGTGAAGCTATTGCAAGCTGGACAGATGTTGCTTGTGGCTCTAATGAGCCACCTGATGATGTTGATGCTCTCGGTGAAGAGAAATACAAGGACTTGTATTAATTTTCCATGTGCAGTTGCACTAATATAAGCCATTTCAATTGATCTTTAACATTTGATGTTGAATTACCACCATTAGATGTGTATGGTTTTAATTTCATTTATTTTGTGCAAATTGCAGCTATTATATATTGTACGGCCATATCTGACTGTACCAAAATTGGGTCAAAAAAAATAAGCAAGTCACTATATTGTGTAATATCCCCAATGGGATCTGCCCTAAAATTCTGATTTTGGTTTTCTGATTTCTGCCCTAAATTTCTGCACTTTTAGAATTCTGCTCAAACCCTAGAATTCTGATTTAATTTTCTGATTTCAAATAAACATGGACAGCAAACATATATGCAACCAAATGCTCAAATAACATAGCAATCATGAACCCTTATGATTATATCTTCAATCATGAATTCATCCAACTATACATGACATCAAAATGCAAACATATACATGGAACAAATCTGATTTCTGGATTATTCAGTCTGCTGCTACAAATCAGAACTTCTGAATATGCAATTACATCCAAATACATAGGCCAAACATGCCCAAAGACATCTCAGAAATTTGCCATTACAAATCAGACCTATCAATAGGTTTGTACATACCAAAATAATATAGAATGAAGCTCCAAAAACCCTCTACAATGGCGGCGCTAGGGCTGCTGCTCGGATTAGGGTTGAGAAACCCTCAAAGATGAAGAATTCACCTCCAAAGGCCAAGTTGCCCTCCTCAAGGTGTGGCGCTCCAAATTAGGGCAAGCCCTAATGCAATGAACACACAAAATGCCATGGAAATAACCTTCCAAATGTGGCGCACAAGTATAGGGTAAAACCCTAGCTCCAATGGCATAAATGCCACAAGAAATTCGCCTCCAAAGCTGATATAAAATCTGAATATGCAAATCTGCTCTTCTCCTCCACAAATCTCCAATGAAGTGCAATTATGAACTCCGTATGAGTCCACCTCCAAAGTGTGATTGGGTTTTCGTCCAATCCACTTATCTTCCTTAGGGTTTTCATCCTAGGAAGGTGCTGAACCAAAATGATAACAGCCAAGAGATAAATCTCCAAATGGAAGGAATGTGAATGAATGATGATGAAATGAGCTCCAAGGAACTTATATTTATACATGATTTGCTCTCCTTCCTCAAAGCCGACCTAGACATGGCAATTCCTTTATTTTTAATTGTTTCCCTTTCTCCCATAGGGCCGACCTCCCTTCTTGACGCCCAACACACAATTAAAACATTTTATTTTATTTCTTTTATATTCCTTCTTTCCACTCTCCAAGTGGCGACTCACTTAAGCATAAGATGCATCAATATTTTGCCCTCAAATCAAGTCGTCCTCCTCAAGGTGACATGTCATAAATTACACTTATTTTTCACAAGGCATTTTCCAAATTTCCCTTCATTTTCCATTCTCCAATTGGGTCGCTCCATATTAGGGCAAATTATTTTATTAGTGATGACCTCATCAAAAATACCACAAAAATATGCTAAGTCATTTTCGATGCTCATTTTGCCCTACAAAACTGGCTAAGTGTCGAAACTCTCCAAATAGGTCATTCCCTGAGCCCTTCGGCTTAGCCTACAAGAACAGAAATAGGCTAGCCAACTCCACTAAGTGATCACTCCGAAAATGGGTACATTACATATTGATTGTGCAAGAAGGATGCCTTTATATATTGCCACCTTGTGGAAATGCAAATTGTTGTGGTGAGCAAGACTCTAGGCCATTTGATGCCTTTGGGGTGCACCTTATGCACTTTTTGCTGAATTGTCTCAGCAAGCCTCCTTTTGTTCTTTCTTCATAAGGATTCCCCCTATTGCCTCTTGTATGTTGAGAAGATTTGTGTAGTTGATTATCAGCAAATTAAGACATTCCATTTGTTGTCTACAACAATTTTGGAGAAGAAATTGGTTGTCTTTCTGGCATTGAAAGTGGATGAGAGGCATAGAGATGCACTGCTTAAGTAAAGGAATATCTGCTCCTTTCTCTTCCATTTTGAGTACAAATCCAGCTAGGATGTCATTTATATTAGCTAATGATATTAACATGGATGAATAGGTTTGTACAGTTTTGGGAATCTGCTCATAATGGCTTGTATTGCAGTTCGGGAATATTGGGAGAGTAGTGTTGGGAGTAGGCTTAATGGTTATAGTATTTTCTTGGGCAAGGCTTTTGGTAGGAATGACAGCGGCAATGCCAAGAGGACTTGTTATTTCTAAGTGGGAATTACAGCTTTGATTGAAGAGGTCTGTAGGAATGTAAACCCTCCTTACAATATAGTTTATAACACTTTTAAAAGCAAAGATGGATTATATAGAAAGAGTATCATGTTTTTTTGAGATAAAAGTAGCATGAGAGTTGGCAGTGAAATTTTTTCAAAGCATGGGCTCCTTTCCTTTGGATGAGGGGGATGCTGGAGAGATTTATTCATCTTCTTCAACAGTAATAGGCTCTTGTTTGCTGTTGTTCATATTGCTGCTACTACCCTGCTTATGACCATTCTCTGATACTCTCTTGTATGTTTTCAGTGACTTGTGTGGACTGTGAAGGCAAGCACATTTGAAGTAATCTAAGTCTCCCTTTGTAACCTTTGAGAGTATACAAAGACTTTTTCTAGAAATTTTCATTGGATGGCCATATTTTCAGCAGAGTTACTACGTGGATTAGCATTGATTGAAAAATAGACCATATGAGGTGGACTTTTCCAGTTAGTGAAAGCCATTTGGTTGTCCAATTTGAGTCTTTTGTTGTAGTTGGTAGATTATTGTCATCCATAGGCATTTATTTTCTTTCCAATGGATTGGAAATCCCATTTATGTCATCAGTAGCATACCTCCTTGGTATCCTAGAAGCAAGCATATCTGCTCTGTTTTCTAACAAGGGTGTTGGAAAATTTAATGCTAGACTTGCACATGTTGATCCTTTGTCTTACTGTTTGCTAACTTTGCTGCTAATGTAGCAAGATTGCTTTAGTTGTTTTCATGTTTGCTAAACTACTGGTTGAGCAAAGAGTGGTGTCATCTACAAATTGATATCCATAGCTCTTGCCTCCATTTGTAGCTGGAAGTCCATGTATTTTTTTGTAGTTTGTTTTTTGATTAAGGATCTTGGAAGAGTTTCCCCCAATAAGATAAATAGGTATGGTCTCATGGGCTCTCCTTGCCTTAATCCTCCAGTTGTCTTCAATCATGCCCCTTTTTGTCTATTGCCGACAATAGAGAAGATAGAGTTGCTGACACACCTTGGAAAAAATTCCAAATGCATCTGTCAAGTGCTTTTGACATGTCCAGTTTCAGGAAGACTCCAGGCCAGCTGTGGTCTTTTGCTGAGTGGATCAGTTCTTGTATCACTACCATATTATCTGTAATTTGTCTTCCTGGAACAAAGACCAATTGTGTTTTTCAAATAATCTTTTGGAGGGTGCAAATTCAGCCTTGAGGCAAAAAGCTTGGAGATGATTTTATTGATCATGTTGTATAGATGGATTTGCAAAATTGGGTTTAATCTCAAGCTTGGCCATAGGGTAGGGGAACAAAATTTGAACAATATATTAGGTAAATGGAAAAATGAATCCTCTTGTGGAGTTCCACAACGGGGGTCTCATATGCCAAATTTGCACCTGGCTTGGCCATGACCTGGAAAATAAGTATAACCTTTACCTTTATATTTAATGCCATTAATTATCATTTTTTAAATACCTTAAGGGGCAATGCATTTCCCTGTGAACCACTTGTAATGTCCCCTTCTGGCAAGCCAAAATTTCTGCAACCTTGCAAACAATTTCAACTTACTAAAAGAGAACATTAGTATTCCACTTTTCATTTCCTTTTAATCTTGATGATAATCATAATCATAACCATATACTATTTGCCATTTCATAAATCCATTTTTCCATACATCATGATTCTCCTTGGGTGAGATAATCTTAGACCTCTTATTAACCTCACCTTTCACCTTGTGAGAGAAGATTCGTTAGGTAGGTGATGTCATCTCAATCCTATGGGTCCATTAATATAATTCCTTAGTTTGTCAACTAAGGCCCATAATTCCTTAGTTCGTCAACTAAGGCTCATTCCTTCGATACTTAAATCGAAGGTCCATAGCAATATCCTTGATTCGTCAATCAAGGCCCATAATATCCTTGATTCGTCAATCAAGGCCCATTCCCATGGAATGATCCATACCTACCGTAACTATCTACCCCACATTCTTAGTGTTAGGTAGTTTAGTAAGGGGTCTCATATCTAACCCTTGGGTGATCATGCCCATTAAGTTCATATGTACAAACCATGATACCAATTTTGTCTTATGCCGTTGCCATATATTCCAATATGGAAATCTTTATTTATCTAATACATTGCAATTCAATCCTTTATTGAGATATGCACACTAAATATCTATGTTAATCTGATTCCATTTCTTCACTTATTCAAATATTTAGCTATAATCCTTAACTTAATAATGAGTGCAGATCCTAAAACATGACTATTCATATCTTGTTCTAATTCAGAGATAGATAAACATGAGATTCATTTTATTACTTTTCCAACCTACGTACTAGATTCCTATTTTACCATTATATATTTTCTATTGTATATTGATAGTAATGTCTGCATACTAATTTCTTTAAAGCTTATAAACATGATAAATAAGTAATAGACTTACCTTAAATACCTCTAATGGATGGTGGATGCCCTGCAGAACCGGTGTCTTCTCTTACCCGTTGTGACCTGAATCCCGACTTCCTATCGTATATTGCTGATTCACTGATTCCCTGTGGTATCTTCGATGTCTTTATTCGATGCTGATTATAATAAGATCCAATGTTCGATGATGTTCCAGTCTATTTACTGCTATGAAGTTCTTATCCACAGATGTGATATGTTTTATTTGTTCAATACCCGATGGTAGATTATTATCGATTTCCTTCGCAGTGAATTTCCGTTGATGCCTTGTGAGGGGGAGCGGAATCCTTTAAATAAACCCACGAATGGGTCTGATTACTAAGAGTCGTAGCGATTAGCAAGAGGGGTTTCACTAGTTCTTTAATTTGTTTAAATATGTATGATGTTTAATATGTTAGTTTATGTGATCGGTGTCCCGTAGGGAGATCACTATCTTTTGCTTATTTAAATTTTTATTGGTTATCATATTTATGTATGTAGGAATTAGATATATATCGATAAATGCGTGCTTATAAATGTATACTTATAATCTATTTACATCTTATGCATGTATCTAAATTTTGTGTGATTATTGCAATAGATATTAATGCATATATTTACATGTATCTTGTCATATAGTGAATTAGAACTTATTCTTAATTGTTGACCTTATATGTCAATTGATATATATATATAGGACATTCATTGTATAGGGAGTATGACAGACCCTCCCTACTCAAGATTGCTTGTCCCCAAGCAATTAAGATTTGGATGATCAAGGATGTCTTCTTTCTCCCATGTAGCATCATCATTGGGCAAGTTTTTCCATTTGATGAGGTACTCTGTAATGATTCGGTTTCTCAATCTTCTTTCTCTAATACTTAGAATTTTCTCAGGTTCCAGGGTCAATTGTCCCTCATCATCGAGAGGAGGGAGGTCTTCACATGGAGTAATCTTCTGGCCCAGTACTTTCTTTAGCCGGGACACATGGAATACATTGTGGATTTTGCTATTCCTGGGAAGTTCTAGTTCGTATGCAACTTCTCCAATTCTTCTTATTACCTTGTAGGGTCCATAAAACCGGGGTTTAAGCTTTTCTGTACCACTGGATTTTAGAGAGGATTGCTTGTAAGGTTGCAATCTTAAGAATACTAAATCTCCCACTTCAAAGGTTCTTTCAATTCGCTTCCGGTCAGCATAAATCTTTTGTTGATTTTGTGCATGAAGTAGATTATCCCTAAGAGCCCTCATAATGTCCTCATGTTGCTATATGAAGTCTTTCGCTTTGGGACATTTACTTTCCCTCAAGATCATGCCTCCAAATGAAGGTGGTTCGTAGCCATATAGAGCTTTAAAGGGGCTCATTCCAATAGACATGTGAAATGTTGTGTTGTAGCAATATTCACCAAGATGTAACCATTTAATCCATCCCTTCTGGTGCCCGGTGACATAGTTTCGTAAATATCCCTCAATCCATTTATTCACAATTTCAGTTTGTCCATCCGTTTGCGGGTGATAGCTTGTACTGGGGGTTAATTCTGTTCCTGATAGTCTGAACAACTCTTGCCAAAAGGAACTCATGAAGCGGCTATTGCAATCACTGACTATGGTGTCGGGTAATCCATGAAGTCTGAAGACGTCTCTAAAGAACACATCTGCTACCTGAGGGGCTTTATATTCGGCCGTCATAGCCATGAAATGAGCATACTTCGTGAGTCTATCCACGACCACATATATACAATCCTTCCCTTGTGCTTTTGGTAGACCGGTTATGAAGTCCATAGATATACTACTCCATTTTTGTTCTGGAATGGGTAAGGGTTGTAGTAGCCCAGCTGAATGGGTTTGTTCCACCTTGTTCCTTTGACACTTATCACATTCTTGCACATATTTCAATACATCGTTCTTTAGTCCCTTCCATGCAAACTTTTCTCTAATCTCCTTGTAAGTTTTGTAATAACCCTGGTGTCCCGCTAGAGGGTGATCATGGAATTCTCTAAGGATTTTTCCTTTCATTTTGGATACGGCTGCCACATAGACCCTATCTTTGTAGAATATCAGTTCATCCTGGATTTTGAATTCATCACTTGGTAAACTGCCTTCAAGTATACCCATAGTGAAAGGATCCTTAGCATAATCGGCTATGAGGTTGATCTTCCAATCTGGTGAGATGTTGGTCATAGCACATATGAAAGGTTTTCGGGAGAGTGCATCGGCTACCACATTATTTTTCCCTTTCATATAAGTGATGTCAAAGTTATAGGCTTGGAGTTTGCTCACCCACTTTTGTTGCCTATCATTTAAATCACGTTGCCCTAGAAAGTGTTGCAAACTATTATGATCGGTTCGGACTGCAAACTTCCCACATACCAAGTATTGTCTGAACTTGGCTAGAGCGTGCATAATAGCTAGCATTTCTTTGTCATAAGTAGAGTATAATCTCTCTATTGCTGTCAATTTACGACTTTCAAAGGCTATGGGATGTCTGTTTTGCATAAGTACTGCACCAATCCCTTCACCCGAAGCATCGCATTCCAACTCAAAAGGTAGAGAAAAGTCAGGTATAGTTAATACTGGGCAGGTGCTCATGGCATGCTTTAATTCCTCAGAGGCCCTTTCGGCAGCATCATTCCATTTAAACAATCCTTTCTTGGTCAAATCGGACAAGGGTGCAGCAATCTTGGAAAAGTGTCTTACGAATCTCCGGTAGTAACTGCAAAGACCTAGGAATCCTCGTAATTGAGTTAGGGTTCTTGGTTTGGGCCATTCCTTTATGGCCTTGATTTTCTCTTCATCGACCTTGACTCCTTCTGCACTGATTACATGCCCTAAGTAGAGGATTTCTTCCAATCCAAACTCACATTTGGATGCTTTAGCATACAGGGATTCTTGCTCTAGTATGAATAATACCTCATCTATATGTTGGAGATGTTCTTCCCATGTTTTGCTATAAATTAGAATGTCATCGAAGAAGATGAGCAAAAACTTCCTTAATTGTTTCCGGAAGGTGTGATTCATGCAAGATTGAAAAGTTGCCGGAGCATTTGTTAATCCGAAAGGAAGAATTAGGAACTCGAAGTGTCCATAATGGCATCTAAAAGCTGTCTTTGGTATATCTTCTTCCCTCATGCGGATTTGATGATAGCCCTATCTCAAGTCAATTTTGGAAAAGTACTTTGCCCCATGTAGTTCATCTATTAACTCATCCACCCTTGGTATGGGGTATCGATTTTTGATGGTTTGTTTATTGAGAGCTCTATAATCTACACACATCCTCATTGTCCCATCTTTCTTTTTAACTAATACCACGGATGATGCAAATGGGCTAGAGCTCGGCTGAATATGCCCCATTTCTAATAGCTCATTTATTGTTTTTTCTATTTCCTCCTTAAATTTTTGAGGATGTCTATATGGAGTGGTAATGACGGGTTTTGCCCCTGGTTCCATTTCGATCATGTGTTCAAAACCGCGCTTAGTGGGTAAGCCTGGAGGAATGTTATCGAATACCTTCTTATGTTTCCTTAAAAGAGGTTGGATGTCTATGTGAGTGGCTTTACCTTCGGGAGTAGATTTGTCCAAAACCAAACATTGGACTGCCCATTCCACCTGATTATGCCTAAAGGCTCTTGCCATACGTTTGCATGAAACGACTCGGGGTGACCCATCAGATAGTCCATGAAGGGTGATTCTTTCCCCTTGAGATTCGAAGGAGAGTTCTAGCTTAGGAAAATCTATTGAGATTCTTCCTAGAGAATGCAACCATGGCATGCCTAGGATTATATCCATGTTTCCCATATTTACCACATAGAAATCATCTTGGATGGGGTGTTTTCCTACAGATAACTCTAATTGGGGTAATAGTTTTGAGCACTCTTTTGTGGAGTCATCAGCTAAGGACACCATGAATCCCTCGAAGGCTTGAGTGTCTAGTTTCAAGCTTTTAGCTAAAGACTCATCTATGAAGTTGTGTGTGGCCCCGCTGTCCACTAGGGCAGTTATTTTATTACCCTTTAGGTGGCATCTAAGCCTAAAAGGATGATGCCTAGATACCTTAGAAATTGTGGCCAAGGTAACCTTCTCCTCATTTTCATATCTTGTTTTCTTGGTTGGACTTTCTTCCTCCTTGTCGGATAAGGCTTCTATGACTCGCATCTGTCCACACTTGTGATCTTTCCCCCATTTTTCCTTGCATTTAAAACATAGTCCCTTTTCTTTTAAATCTCTTAGGTTTTGGCACATATGTCCTAGTTTCCACGGGTCTCCACATTTGAAACACGTGGATCTATCTCGTTTTTCTCCTTTTGGGGGAAATGGTTTATCAAATTTACCTCTTATGCATAGGTTTGGTGAATGGTTGAGGGGTCTTACTAGTTTCTAATTGAGTTGCCATTTCGATGGCATCATCCATGGTAGAGGGTCTTAGAGCCCCTACCAAGCCTCTTAGCTTTTCATCCAAACCTTGAACAAATAGGAATGTGAGTCTTTCATCATCTATTTCAGGGACTCGAATGGCTACTTTCTCAAATTCATTCACATACTCATCCACGGTTCCCCGTTGTCTTATTAAGGTTAAATCCCGGAAGTCTTGTTGGGGATGCCTTCTATCAAATTTCTTGAGGAATTTATTGGAAAATTCAGCATAGGATGTGATGGAATCATGTCCTTGAGTTCTTTTCCCGTTATGCCACCATTCATAGGCCAACCCTTCTAGATGAAGAATGGCAAATTGGAGTGCATCTTTCTCAATCATAGGATTAAGTCGGAAATAGTCATTTAATTTTTGTAGCCATGCTTGAGGAGTAATCTTATGGGTTCCATCAAAATGTGGAAGGTTGACTTTGTTAGCTTTTTGCTTTAACTCCTTGTTGATGGGTCTTTTCCCTTCTTGTTAATTCATTCCTCCTTGAGTTACTATAATCATTGAATGATATCACTCTCCTCACTTCGGGTTCCAAACTTGCGTAATCCTGAGCAATATCATTTGTGCTTATTGAGTTCGGAGTAGGTTCTTCTGTTCTCAATGCTTCCTCTTCCGGAAGAAAGGATGGTATAGGGATCCTTGAATTGGATGGAGTATGGCTGTTCTCGAAATGATTTGATCCCCCTTCCCTTCCATTTGTTGAGTGAGTTTTTGGTTGGTCCATATTGTTACCTACTTTTTGAAGTGCTTCTATAAACATTTGTGTGGTCTTTTCACCTTGCTCCATCATGGCTTTGGTGATTCTTTCATTTTGTTCCATCATTGCCTTTGTAGTTGCTTCCATGAAGGCCCTCATTTCGTTGTTCATTTGTTCTTCTAGTGGTTGGCGGTTCCTTCTAGTGTATGTCTGCATAAACTTGCTTCACAGGATGGCAGGTCGAAGGCTCTGATACCACTGTAATGTCCCCTTCTGGCAAGCCAAAATTTCTGCAACCTTGCAAACAATTTCAACTTACTAAAAGAGAACATTAGTATTCCACTTTTCATTTCCTTTTAATCTTGATGATAATCATAATCATAACCATATACTATTTGCCATTTCATAAATCCATTTTCCATACATCATGATTCTCCTTGGGTGAGATAATCTTAGACCTCTTATTAACCTCACCTTTCACCTTGTGAGAGAAGATTCGTTAGGTAGGTGATGTCATCTCAATCCTATGGGTCCATTAATATAATTCCTTAGTTCGTCAACTAAGGCCCATAATTCCTTAGTGTTAGGTAGTTTAGTAAGGGGTCTCATATCTAACCCTTGGGTGATCATGCCCATTAAGTTCATATTTACAAACCATGATACCAATTTTGTCTTATGCCGTTGCCATATATTCCAATATGGAAATCTTTATTTATCTAATACATTGCAATTCAATCCTTTATTGAGATATGCACACTAATTATCTATGTTAATCTAATTCCATTTCTTCACTTATTCAATCATATTTAGCTATAATCCTTAACTTAATAATGAGTGCAGATCCTAAAACATGACTATACATATCCTGTTCTAATTCAGAGATAGATAAGCGTGAGATTCATGTTATTACTTTTCCAACCTACGTACTAGATTCCTATTTTACCATTATATATTTTCTATTGTATATTGATAGTAATGTCTGCATACTAATTTCTTTAAAGCTTATAAACATGATAAATAAGTAATAGACTTACCTTAAATACCTCTAATGGACGGTGGATGCCCTGCAGAACCGGTGTCTTCTCTTACCCGCTGTGGCCTGAATCCCGACTTCCTGTCGTATATTGCTGATTCACTGATTCCCTGTGGTATCTTCGATGTCTTTATTCGATGCTGATTATAATAAGATCCAATGTTCGATGATGTTCCAGTCTATTTACTGCTATGAAGTTCTTATCCACAGATGTGATATGTTTTATTTGTTCAATACCCGATGGTAGATTATTATCGATTTCCTTCGCAGTGAATTTCCGTTGATGCCTTGTGAGGGGGAGCGGAATCCTTTAAATAAACCCACGAATGGGTCTGATTACTAAGAGTCGTAGCGATTAGCAAGAGGGGTTTCACTAGTTCTTTAATTTGTTTAAATATGTATGATGTTTAATATGTTAGTTTATGTGATCGGTGTCCCGTAGGGAGATCACTATCTTTTGCTTATTTAAATTTTTATTGGCTATCATATTTATGTATGTAGGAATTAGATATATATCGATAAATGCGTGCTTATAAATGTATACTTATAATCTATTTACATCTTATGCATGTATCTAAATTTTGTGTGATTATTGCAATAGATATTAATGCATATATTTACATGTATCTTGTCATATAGTGAATTAGAACTTATTCTTAATTGTTGACCTTATATGTCATTTGATATATATATATATAGGACATTCATTGTATAGGGAGTATGACACCACTTTACTTTTCTATTAAAAATTCGTATACAAAGCCAGTAATGACTCATTCTGTAAAATCATATACACCATATGCCAACTGTAACATAAGAAAGGACTAGTCATTCAGTGTATTAATTATGAGAGTGGTGCTTTGCTGTATGATAATCAACTACATGGTGCTTCAGTGATGATATTGACTTCTTTCTATTCATCAAACATACAGACAGAATTCTCTTTGTGGTCTAAGTCTTTTTCCATTCTTGGTATTATACTATTATTCTCACGAAAAGGCATTGCAGCTGAAAGTACTTACCCCATCATTTTCATTGCGGATGACAGTATTAAGAATCTGCATAACTCCTTTACTAGCGCCATCTGTGAGGAAAATCAGCTCCGGATCGCTGCATTGAATGCATAAATATTTCACCTTGAAAAATGTATCAGGATAAAGAATAACAAGAATTATTTGGCTGAATTTCATTTATCTGAAATGTAGCTTATATAATTTGCCTATTGAAACAGTTATAAGAACGAATTATACATAAACTATGATATCATTTCCATATTTATCTTTCACAGATTGAGGATTTGTAAAAGGCTAATTTAACCGAGGAATTTTATCTCAAGGGACAATGCTAGACAAATCTTAAAAATAAAGATAGAATGTATTGCAGAAATCAACTGAAATGATAAAGCAAAACACTTACTGCCTGCATACAACCAAGCATGAGCTAGCTGTCAGGGACAATCAAAACTCTTGTTATTGAATATTCCTAAAGAGAACAAGTGAGACAATGATAATGAGGCATGCAATACACACACATATGAACATACAATATGTGTTTTACCCCAGTTTTGTGGAGATGCCATTTTGGTTTTAATCTCATTTTTTCATTTAGTAATAGTTTTCTTTAATGGGTAAATGAGGGTGAGAAATGGAACTCTGTCCCAAAAAATGCATGAGAACATTCTTGGAAAATTCAAATCAACTGTATTAACTGAAAACAAAAGTAGCAGTTAAACATGGGAGACAGAAAAAAAACACTCCTGCCTAAGAAAGGGTCATCAGGACACAAGCAGCCAAACCATAGAGATTTACCAATGGCAAGTATCAACAGAGCTCATTTAAGTATAATAGCAAAAAATGTTTGTTTGAAAACCTCTAAAACAACCTGCAGGCTCACATCCAACTATGCAGTAGAACTCAGAACACAACAAATATTTGAAAACCAAGATTGAACCCAGCTGGTAGATGGCCAATTTGAACTCAGAACACAACAAATATTTGAAAACCAAGATTGAACCCAGCTGGTAGATGGCCAATTTGCAATAACCACCCTAGTTTTTTTTTTTTTTTTTAAATTTTCAACTGTAAACAAGATGCTAACATGCAATCTCCTCAACACCTTCTGATCACCCAAATCTCGAGATGCGCAAGGTGAGAGCATACAGTGCATTGGACTCGCACAAACTATCCAATGCAGCTACAAAATGTATGCAATACAATGCTCACGCAACACACTAAGCAGCCACGCTGTCCACAATATGTGCTTATTTAGTGGAGTGGTCAATGCAACACAAGATGATTGCACTAGGCAACTAAGCCGACCACAACTACACTTGTTCAGTGGAGTGCTAGATGCAACAGAATGAACACACGAGGCAACAAAGACAACCTTATCAATGCTTATTCAACGGACGTGTAATGCAAGCCACTGGCAGAATGTCTAAAGCTTGATCGGACCAAAATGGTCGATTGTTTGCAAGCTTTCATGTCAAATGGGCTGAGATATGAAATGCTATAAATATTGGTGATAAACCGTCCAGTTTACAATATGAAAATGCATGATAATATGACCCATGGCAGTACTACCATCTAGGGTTTACAAACACAGATTCATTGCAACTATAGAATGATATTACAAACATTAGAAAGCTGCAATATGATTGTTATATTCAGATTTTCAGAGTAATATACTGCTGCAACAACTTTTCAAGATCATAAAGCACACCAATTCATGTAAAATCAAGAAACAATCATACCCAAGTGAAGTTTTGATGCTGTAGAAGGAGATAGAAACCTTAGACACACTGTAGACACGTTGGATTCACTGAAATTCACTGATACTCAGGTCTGATAGAGATTTGCAGTGCTGCTAAAAACCCAAACCAGCATATAACTTCATCAAAACCCTTCAAGTCAATCATAGTTCATCAGCAAACCCCATGAAATAATCATGCTAGGTCAGGGGGGCTCAAAACTCCTTAAAATAATCCCCAGAAAGGAGGTGTTTCAGCCTCTAGAACTCACGCCCAGCTCCTGAGAAGGTGTATAGCCTGTTCAGGAGGTCGGCCAGCAAAGAAACAGTGATCAGTCCTTCAAAACTCTCAAAACAGCTATAAAAATTTCACCTTAAATCATACGCTTGGAATAGATAACGGTTTCAGTCATTTGAAGTGATTTTGGATCTTCAGCAAGCTTCTAATAGTGCCAAGGATGAGGTGCAACCTCCTTGAGAATCACAACAATCTCCAAACAAATATCAGCACAACTCAAAACTGAAATCAGATTCAAAGATCATCAAACTCACACCAAATAACTATTCATTCAAATCAGAGAACATCAAATACCATTGTAGCTCCAATGTGATTCCTGAAGTGAAACCACCAAGTCTAGCTAGGGAGGTTTTCGTCCCTAAAACTAGAAATCTCAAGAGGGTTTTCGTCCTCGAGAAATTTTGAAAACACAAGTTCTCTCCGATGCATAAGCAAATATCAAATCATCAGTAACCTCAACAATGAGCTCCAATCCTCCTTTTATAACCTTTTGGAGCAAATAAAATATTACTTTTTCCCTTTTTGCTCCAAAAACTTCTTTTTGAAAATAAATAATAAACTCATTTTCAAAATAATAATTATTTTTCATGAGCAAAGTCCCCCATGTGCCTAGCGCCCTTGTTTGCACACCTTAAAATCATTTCCAATGAATAGTTACCCACATAGTTGCCTTTTTGAATAAAGCCTTTTTAGACAGCTTTAGTAATAACCATTTAATTATCCACCCAAGTTGCGGAAAGCATTTAAATAAACCAAATATGAAATTCTAATCATACCATAATGCTCCTGAGGGTTAAAGATGATGACCCAAACCAACTTGTGACCAGCTTGTAGGGGCTCAACTGGCTTAGGAATTTCATGGATTCAAAGGTTAAACACTTTGGCCAACCTAGCTTTTTCCTTGTTGAATTTGGCCTGAACAACCATTGCAATAACTAAGGGGGCTTCTTAGCCCCCTCAACCACTTGAACCTACAAATTATGTTCATCTACCTATTTATTGATGAACTCTTGATGTGTTGTTTTTTCCTTAAGATACTCATGTTGAATGAACAACTCTCATTGTCTTTGGATCAAGGAAATAGTTTCCTGAAGTTGTTGGAAATATGGAGTGATGGTATGACAAGCATTGAAATACATTCCTATTATAAGGCATTAATGATGGTGTCCTACAATTGTTGTTGGAGAAGTGAAATATCTTTCAAAATTTTAAACCTCATTCCTCAATTGCGAAAACCTTAGTGAACAACTTGTTGTATTGGAGCTTTGTGTTTTGATAGTCCAATCATTAGAACCAAGTGTCCCTATGGTGATTCAAATCCCTTAAAGCCTAAAACCACAAAAAAACAATGGTTTGTCGGCAACAAAATCAATAGTAGCAATGTGGGGCCAACCACCATAGAAACTTGATTCAAGAACTAGCAAATATTTAAATAGCAATAGAATAAATTACCAAAAGTCCTAGTTTGAAATGCGCATTGGATTAGATCCTCTACAAGAAAGCCATGATATGCCACGAAAACACCCAAAGTACTAAACAAAATACATACTAATCTAGTAATGGTGGGAGCCTTGAAGCAAAGATATGAGAGAATCTCATTTCAAGGTTGTACAAAAGTGGGAATAGCTCAAGAATTAGATAGGGGATCAACACATTATAGCTCAAGTTCCCTCTAAACCGCGATGGTCACCTATTACATGGTTCATGAACTCTACCTCACTCAACATTGAGTTTAAGTGCCTATTATTTGTTATTTACTATTCATTATCCATTGGTGGCTTTGTGACAAAATGATTATTAGGACTCTATAAGTAGGGTTGATTTATTGTCACTCATTTCTTGCTTTTCAAATCAAGACATACTCAAGAGGCACACCAAGGTCGTGACTGTAAGTGATGGAAACTAAGTGTAGGTATAACCCTTGCAATAAAGAAAGCACAAACCAAAAAGAGATGTTAACTTCTAAAGATTCTACAACAAATGGGTATTCAGACAAAAGCAAAATAGTCACATTCCAAGAGTTTAGCAAGGATAGCCACACATGTCCAATGGTGGAATTATGAGGAAACTATAGCAGGGACAATTAGAAGTGGGCTAAGAAAACAATTTGTCAATGTTGTGGTTCCAAAGATCATGGCAATGAAAACTATTCCCAACATAATGTTTATTGGGAGCAAAGGGAAGAAATGGAGGCAACTACATTTTCATGTAGACCTAGAATTAAAGTAAGATGGTTGCTTACCAAAACTCTAACAAAAAACCAAACATAAGTCATTAGGTAACTACAAGGGTATGGAATGTAAGAATTGTCAGTCCTAAAGAAAATGACCAATTAAAAAGAAATGAAGAAGTCACAAAGAAATGTCACGATAGACTTGGTGACGTAAGTACTTCAACCAAAAACTCCTATGATGATGGTGACACTAATTATTTACGAACTTAATATATCTTAGACCATAGCATAAAAAGAACATCAATTAGAGAAGATGAGGAATCTCACCCATTTTGATCCAAGTGCAGCAATGTAAAAATGCTTGAATATGAAGGAACCTTGACCGATGATGTAAGTATTGAGAACCTATTGATGCAGTGTATCCACAACCTCCTCACTAATAGTTTAAGTGATGGACAAGATATAAAGATGATCGTCTAAATGAAGTGCCAAGAGCAAAAGATGACTATAGTCAAAGGAGTGATTACTACCTAAACAAGCTTTGGGTAATTTGGGAAGACCTAACTTTTTTGGCTACCATGTTTTCACGTAAGATTTTCGAATCAACGAATATAGTTAAATGAAGGGTATACTACTTGAACAATATATTGTAATTGAAAATCACAAATACTTGTGGATTATGTGATGATTGTCCCTCAAACAATGGTTGAGCCTTCAAAGCATCACTTGGAAAGTGGAAACCAATGGTTATGACAAGATTAAGTGATATAAGATTGGAGCAAGAACAACATAACTACTTCAAAAGGACAGAAAGAAGCTATTTGTGAAAGGAAGCATTGTAAGTGAAGACACAACCTGTATGTTGATGATTGTTTTTCGACAAGTCAACAATTAGAGTGAAATACAAAGTATCTGACTCCCTCTTGAGCAAAGCCTCTCGAAGGCTGAACTATGTGATCAAACAAGATGATTCCAAGGTTCCTTTCTTATGATTTTGTAAGAGACAGCTCAGCAACTAAGTATGATTTTGCTGTTGAACACAAAGGGACGTACGCAATTGTTCGAATAAGCTGTTTGATTCAATGATTATGAAGGCGAACACTGGAGAATCTAAGTACTACAACTTATAGTGTATGATTTGGCAATGATGTTCTTGATTCTAATTCTAACTGAATGGATAAAAAAAGACAAAAGATGTAAGGTTTAGTGATACTAATCTAATCCTAGATGTAAGGGTGATTACTGCTCAGGTGAAATCAAACCAGATCTTGCTTCGCCAAGACAGACAACTACACAAGATTGATGCAATCTTCTAGGGTTTTACAAGATGTTTAAATCAATTATGCTCATGAAGGATTCAACAAACATAAAGATCAAATTGAAGCTCAATTTTGTTCAGACTAACCATGCACTGCAATTTGCAAGCCACAAATTACAAATGGTATGAACTTATAGATTTCACCACGAAACAATAAAGAAACTCCACCAATTAACATAAACTTAAAGAAAACTTAATCTAACTTAATATTCGCTTGAAAATCTAAACCATGCAACACTCAGAAACACATATAGAATCACCGAAACAATGAGTCTTTTATTATTTCAGAAAGCTCTTGCAACAATTCCAGAGTTTTTCAATCGTACAAATGAGAGCAACAAGAGCCCTTTTATAGACCTCAAAATGAATGAAGGGTCAAGATCGATTAGCCAAGCCAGCGGACCAGATCAAGCCACATCACAAGTAGTTGTAACAAACTCTTCTTTATTAAATGAAAGAGGCTAACTTTATTAAATGAAAGAAGCTATGAAGAAAGGAACAAAGGCACGCCTCCCAAGAAGATAAGAATGACATGTAATTAGCCTATGAGGAATCCCCATGTGAATATCCATCACTAGAAGCTTGGCATTCAATGAACCTAGACACTATTTGCTTGACCTCCTCCAAAGGTACACTTGGCGCATTCTGCATGGTTCCTTCAGCTTCAAGTACATCATCTGAATAGAGGCCAAGTGTCTTTTCCCAATCAGTTATCCTTGCTTTGTTGTCGCCAAGGTGGACAGCAAGTGAAAATATACTATCAAGCCTTTCATCAATAACATCATCTTCTTGAAATTAGAAAGCTTGAACTTGTTCTTTCAGATTATCAAGAGTCATCTCCCCAAATGGATTACAGATCTTCATCAAAGAGGCATGTATTCCATCCTGAACCCTTTGAAGTACACTTTTAACTCTTGACATGTCTGTTTCTATCTTATCCAGCAATTGTCCTTTGATGCGAAAGCCAGAATACCAGGAAGAGAAGTTATATGTTTTACCTTCTTCAATCACTTCAGCATGTAACAACTCATCAACTGATGTTTCCATCAAGCTTTTCAAATGTGGCAAGTACTGTTCTTTGATGTCTTTGAATTCAACACAAACTGTTATCAATGCAAGTACCCTTTCCTTACGATCAGTAATCTTATCACACACTTGCATGATATCTTCCAGATGTCTAAATGTAGCCTCCTTTGATCTTTTCATCTAATCCCTCATTCTATGAGATGAAGACTTCAACTCTTCTAGGTGTTCAACTGTTTCTGGAGGAAGGAGAGATGGACGTGTAGCAACTCTTTCCTGTTGATGAATAGGATGAACTAAATGCTGGATGTATTGCTCTAAGGCTTGGCATCTTTGCTCAGCTTTGATTCTACCTTCTGTTTCTTGTCTTATAATAGCTCGAGCATTATCAATTGAATCCTGAAGCTCTTCTTCTACTTGCATTCCAGTTAAAGGACCCAGATTGATTGTATTGATGTCATAATCATCAGGTGTTACATCTTCTATATTCTTCTCAAGCCTTGGAACTGCTACATGAACCTTCCTTACTCCAGTTTCATCTTTAGTGATCTTTGAAAAGATAGTTGCCTTCTTCTTTGGTTTCTCTTTAGACATGTCCAGAAATAATTCATCAACTGGAAGAGGACACTTCTCAACTTCATAATTCTCTCTGATTCTTTCCTGTAACCATTCTGGTAGTGATGAAAGATCTTGTTGCTGTTGTAACTGCCTTCCTTGTGCAGGCAATGATTCTTCTTCAGCCTCATCCTTATCTTCGGTATTAGCTTCATCAATGATCTCAGTATCATGTGGACTAGAAGGTACTTCTTCAGCTAGAGCTTCAGGAACCACATTCTCAGCAGGTACCACTATGTCTTGATCCAATGGAGTATCACCTGGCTGTCTAGAAGAAGCAGTTTCAATACTTATCCTTTTCTTCTTCTTACTGGATTCTCCTTGGGCAACCTCAAGCTGTTTTCTTTTCTTTCCCTGTCCTGAATCTCTTTCACTTCCTCTGCTTCGTGAATCTTTACTAGGTGCATTGTGTTGTTCTTGCTAATCCACTTCTCCCATTTTAGTATAGGTGAGTGTAAGATACCCAACTAATTCTACCAAAAATTTTCCTTACTTAAACAATTTTACTTGCTATTAATTCATCAACTACTGCAACAATACAAAGATATACATCAAAGACAACTACTTGAATGAGAGTTGGGTACTTGTCTAGTTACTTGATTCAATCAACTTGCAATGTCTTATTACATGGATAATGCTTTCAATAGCATGAAGTACAACTTATTCAAATGGAAATACAAAGGAAAGGCCTTGAAGCCTTGATGATTACAATGGGCGCCTATACTTGATCAACTCAATTGAACTCAATGATGTCAACTGAATGTCAACATCTCACAATATCACAAGGGAGCATCACCTTGCTTGTTGAGGGAGCATCACCCCAACACTTGAAACTTGCAGGTCTCAAGATTACAAGCTCAACAGCTTTGCAGAGAGAATTTTTTCAAATGAACAGATGCCAAATGAATGAAAGAGCTCCTCCTTTTATAGGCCTTCCAAAGGCAATGAAGGCACGTTTTTCAATGCACAAAGAGGAACCAAGGCATGTTTCCCAAGGGGTATATCCAAGGGAATATTCCATCTGATGACTCATTCTGAGTTGGCAAGCTTATCCAGAGACCTTGACACGGATCTCGAAGACAGTCTGTTGACCAATGAGAGCTTAGGTAGTTCCAACTACCTTATCTCTGACTAGGCGCCATATTGCAAAGTCCTCCATGCTAGGCGCCAACTTGAAAGAGGTAGAAACCAGGATAGGCGCCTTCCCAAGTTAGGCGCTTCCTAGAGATAGCCAAGACTCAGAAAGTGCGCCTCATCAATGATACATGTTTTTTTGTTTGTACTTAACCACTTGTCCTGTGATGTTTTCTTGTAGGTGAATGAAGAATTGAGGTGGGGCGCAGTTCCAAGGTGGTACAGGAGGCAAAGTGCGCCCTAGGCAATTGTATGCTCTTCCTTGTCATTTGATCTACTTTTGATAAGTGACCCTTAGACAACATTCTATCTCCTTAGCAAGATGAATGGATCTTCAACATCCAAGTCTAGTTTTAGGCGCATTTTCAAGGCTCTGGATTTATGAGATGGCGCCTACCATCCTGGAGAACTCAATCCAAGTCTACAAAGTGTTTTCAACCTAAGGCGCCAAACAGGGTCATTGAACTATGCCTTAATGAGGTGTCTTGATCCTAGGCGCCGTTTTGAGGTGGCAAGAGCTTGGATTCGCGCCTAATGAAGTTTTGATACTTCCAAACTCTTAACTACATTCATCCAAGCTTAGGTGCTCAAATGGAGAGTCCCTGGAATCATACATGGGCGCCTTGTTGTTCTGGGCGCTCATTATAGAATGCTACAACTTAACACTAGCGCCTAGAGGGAATCCACTCAGAAACCTTCATTCTAGATGCTTATCAACTTTCCATCCTGAAGCGCCAATCCATAGGAACTTATTCTAGCGCCTTAGGCGCTCATTCTGGTTTGCACCAAGAGGAATTCGCGCCTAGAGTATTCTCCACACATTCTGAACTTAGAAAATCAAATCAAGTGGGCGCCTTAGGAAGGATGTGACTTTTTTCTTGCACAATCTTCATCTCAAGCCATATCTAAGTCAAAAAAATACCAACTTCTGCCAAGCGCCCTTCATGGTGTCTGTGAAAAGGTGAATTGGCGCCCTCCCTTGAATGGCTCATCCCCATGCAAGTGTTCACTTCCGGAGGCATGAAGTAAGTTCAGAACATCACTGCTATTAGCGCCTACATGATTTGGAGGTTTTGAAGTCCATTTTATCCATGAGGCGCATTTTTGAGATGAACTGATATGAGTTTGGCGCCCAGTCTTGAATTGCTCAATTCTTCCTTGAGAGCGCTCATACTTGATGTCTTTGCAATGCAAGAAACCAATTGTCTTAGCAAGCACCCAGGCTTCCTGAGGAGCTTGAGTATCATTCACCCACTGGAGTCTTGTTTAGGCACCATGAAATACCTAGGCGCTCAGTCAATATTGTTTGACCACAACTTGGCGCCTAAGATGACTTTACTCCCTTAAGTCAAAAACTCATCTCATCTTTCATAAGTACCTCTAATCCAAGTGGATTGGAAACAACTCCTAGGTTAGGCGCACCTTTAGGCTTGCACAAGGAGGGATTTGCGCCTAAACTTGAGATAATCAACTCCCCTGCAAATGCTTACATTTGAAGTCATCAAGGTGAGTTAGAACACTATTCCCAGTGAGCGCCTTGATTGAATGAAAGATTTAAAGACTACTTCTCCATTTAGGCGCATATCAGAGTAGCTATCACTAGGCGCACATTTGGGAGGATTTGGCATGGAAAATGCGCCTAGCTAGACTTAGCCAATTTCCTGTGAATTTTGAAGTGTATGATGTTTCAAAAGTTGCTAATATCATCTCCACAGATAGCGCCACTCCTTGCCTCATGCCCTGACAACTTGAACAGATGAAATGGCTCTCAAACTTAGCCAAACTTTAAGTTTCTGACTTGGATCCTGCAAAACAATAGAATTGAATTAGTCAAAAACCACTTCATTCCCTTATCATTCTGAATTAGCCTCCGGGAATGATCAATAGGCTAATCCATTCTTTACTGGATGATCAAGCCGGAAACGGGGACATGACAGTCTCCCCTTCCCGGGATTGCTTGTCCTCAAGCAGTTGAAGGTTAGGATGCTCCAGAATCTTTTCACCTTCCCAAGTAGCATCCTCCATTGGCAACCCTTTCCACTTCACCAGATATTCTCTGATGCTTCGGTTGCGAAGTTTCTTCTCCCTTATATCCACCACAGTTTCAGGTTCAAGTGCAAGCATTCCTTCTTCATCGAGTGGTGGTAGTTCATCAGTTGAAACCACATGTTGACCTAGTGCCTTTTTGAGACATGACACATGAAACACATTGTGGATGCGGCTTCCTGCTGGCAAATCAAGTTCATATGCCACTTCCCCTACTCTTCTCAACACCTTGTAGGGTCCGTAGAACCTTGGTTTCAATTTCTCTGCACCTGACTTCTTCATAGTACTTTGTCTATATGGTTGAAGGCGCAGAAACACCATGTCACCTACTTCAAAGTGTCGCTCAACTCGGTGTTTGTCGGCATACAACTTCTGTTGATTTTGAGCTCTTTGCAAATTGTCCTTCAGGACTCTCAAAATATCTTGAGTATCTTTCATCAATTCACTTGCCCTGGGAGCTCTACTGTCATCCAATGCCAGATCAACAAATGAAACAGCTTCATATCCATACAGAGCTCGGAAGGGAGTCATGCCAATTGACATATGAAAAGTAGTGTTGTAGCAGTATTCACCCAGATGAAGCCACTTAATCCAAGCACGCTGATGATCAGACACATAGTTCCTCAAGTATCCCTCAAGCCATTTGTTTAAAATTTCAGTCTGTCCATCGGTTTGAGGATGATAACTAGTGCTTGGTGTTAAGTCAGTTCCAGCTAATCGGAATAGCTCTCTCCAAAACACGCTGATGAACCGGCTATCTCGATCACTGACTATGGTTTTAGGCAGGCCATGTAGTCGGAAGACTTCACGAAAGAATAACTCGGCTACTTGCAATGCTGATGACTCGACTGGAATTGCAAAGAAGTGAGCAAACTTGGTTAATCTGTCCACAACTACATATATGCAGTCTCTTCCATTCACCTTCGGAAGACCTGTGATAAAGTCCACAGAGATACTCTCCCACTTATGTTCAGGAATTGGCAGTGGTTGGAGTAATCCTGCTGGAAATGTATGTTCTGACTTATTTTGTTGACAAGTCAAACACCCCCTGACATACTGAAGAACTTCTTCCTTCAGACCTTTCCAAGTGAATCTTTCCCTGATCTGTCTGTAGGTCTTGAAGTAACCAGGGTGTCCTGCAAGTGGAGCATCATGATATGTCTGCAAAATCTGTCGCTTCAACTCCGATTCAGTAGTCAGATAGATTCTGTCTTTGTAATAGATGATTTCATCAATCACCTTGTACCTATCATCCTGAATGATTCCATCCATGATCTCACAAGCAAATTTTGATTTAGAATACTCAACTAGAAGCTGAGCCTTCCATTCTACTGAAACTTTGCTTAGGGCACAAACAGCAGGTCTTCTAGACAGGGCATCGGCAACCACATTTTTCTTGCCTTTCACATATTCAATGTCGAAATCATATGCCTGTATCTTCACAACCCACTTCTACTGTCTTTCATTCAAATCTTTTTGCTCTAGAAAGTATTTCAAACTGTTGTGATCAGTCCTGACCACAAACTTAGATCCAACTAGATACTGGCGGAACTTAGCCAAGGCATGCATGATTGCCAGCATCTCTTTGTCATAAGTTGAGTACAACCTTTCTGTATCCTTCAACTTCCTGCTTTCGAATGCGATGGGATGTCGGTCTTGCATCAAAACAGCTCCAATGCCTTCTCCTGAAGCATCACATTCTAGAACAAAGGACTTAGTAAAATCTGGCAAAGCCAGTACTGGTGTTGTACTCATCACTTCCTTCAGTCTATCAAATGTAGCTTGAGCTTCTATTGACCAAATGAAAGCTCCTTTCTTTGTTAGATTTGTCAAGGGTGCAGCAAGCTGTGAGAATCCTCTAACAAATCTTCTATAATAGCTGCAGAGGCCTAGGAAACCTCTTAGTTCTGACACATTCCTGGGAACTGGCCAATTGCGTATGGCTTCAATCTTTTCTTCTTGAACTTTCACACCATTTGCTCCTATCACATGACCCAGGTACAGAATCTCCTTTAGGCCGAAATCACACTTAGACATCTTTGCATACAAAGATTGATTCTCCATAACATTCAATACTTCATCTAAGTGTTGGAGATGTTCTTCCCATGTCTTGCTGTAGATCAAGATGTCGTCAAAGAAAACCAACAGGTACTTCCTCAACTGCTTGTTGAACACATGATTCATACAGGACTGGAAAGTCGCTGGTGCAATTGTTAGCCCAAACGGCATCACCATAAATTCATAATGTCCATAATGGCATCTGAATGCTGTCTTTGGAATGTCCTCTTCTTTGGACCCAGATTGATTGTATTGATGTCATAATCATCAGGTGTTACATCTTCTATATTCTTCTCAAGCCTTGGAACTGCTACATGAACCTTCCTTACTCCAGTTTCATCTTTAGTGATCTTTGAAAAGATAGTTGCCTTCTTCTTTGGTTTCTCTTTAGACATGTCCAGAAATAATTCATCAACTGGAAGAGGACACTTCTCAACTTCATAATTCTCTCTGATTCTTTCCTGTAACCATTCTGGTAGTGATGAAAGATCTTGTTGCTGTTGTAACTGCCTTCCTTGTGCAGGCAATGATTCTTCTTCAGCCTCATCCTTATCTTCGGTATTAGCTTCATCAATGATCTCAGTATCATGTGGACTAGAAGGTACTTCTTCAGCTAGAGCTTCAGGAACCACATTCTCAGCAGGTACCACTATGTCTTGATCCAATGGAGTATCACCTGGCTGTCTAGAAGAAGCAGTTTCAATACTTATCCTTTTCTTCTTCTTACTGGATTCTCCTTGGGCAACCTCAAGCTGTTTTCTTTTCTTTCCCTGTCCTGAATCTCTTTCACTTCCTCTGCTTCGTGAATCTTTACTAGGTGCATTGTGTTGTTCTTGCTGATCCACTTCTCCCATTTTAGTATAGGTGAGTCTCTTTCCTTCATCAAGCAAGGCTTGTACTTGTTTATTTATCTGCTCTTCAGTGATAGCAATGATAGGCCTTATCAATCCTTCATCGTCAACCTTTTCTCTCTCAGCCCAGTTGACTTCATAAGACAGATTCCGGATCTTATTGTATTCATCACCCAAAAGAGCTCTTTCACCTTCTAATTGATCAGGAATCCTTAGTACCTTCGTAGCTCTTACTAGATCCCACCTCAACCTTGAACATTTTTGCATTCTGATATCATCTTCATCTATAACATCAGCCCAGTGATCTTCCAATTGTTCTTTATGCTTGTAAGAAGAATATGACTGCTTGATGGCTCCATTTGGATCAAAGTTTTCTCTCCTTGAATCATGCGGATGCAGATGATAAGCCTGAAGCTCGACTTCTGAATGCTCAGCTGCCTGCAGTGATGGACAAGAGTAATATCTACCAAGCTGGAGAGGAAACTGAACTCCTGCTTTCTTTCTTGCTTTCTGCATCTTATGAAACTCTAACAGCTATCTTGAAACCTCTAATAACACCATCCTGTTTGAAGGATATCTGGGCAGTCTATATGGAAAAGATGTAAAACCTTGGATTCTGATATATGTGAACTTGTCGTACTGGATATAATATCTTCCATACTGCTTGATGAAGTTCCTAGCAGCACCTGTTAATCTTCTATGCGGTTCACCCCTCAATTTTCTCACTATGAACATGGCAAAAGCATCATTAAACCTCTTATAGTGATTAATGTTCTTCAAATGGAGTTGAGGATAACACTGATGTGAGAGAATCTGCCCAAGCTTTGTACCTACTTGCCCTTTAGCTGTTAATCCTTTGTAGACTACATTTCTTGCTTAGATATAAACGAGGTATGAAGTCATGAAGAAAGACTTTGTTTCATCAAAATTCTCAAATTGTTCATCTAGACAATGGCTTATAAGGCCAGCCCAGTCAATCACCTTGTTCTTTGTAAACATATGATCAAAGTAAGTATACATCCATGCTTCGAAAGTAGATGATTGAGGCCTACCTGTTACTCGATTGAGGAACATGATCAGATAACTTATCTCTTGCTTGAAGTCAGCCTTGTGGTACTTGGGATCTTCAGAGTTGTAAATCTTCATCGATGAATCAGTCATCCACTTCTTCCTGATTTCTTGCATGTAGATCTTAGAGTTGCCTTCGAAAGTCATCTGAGCAGTTGTAGGGCAAATGAATACTCCTTTTCCTTTTGGGATGTTGAAGATTTCCTAGATAGCTTCTCTTTGCAGGTAGGCGAGAACAGTTCCATCCTTAGCTATAATCTGTCTTTTCTCTTTATCATAGTGCTGAACACACTCCAACACTAACTCAGTGCTTGGTAATGTCGGTGGGAAGCATGCTGCTTGAACAATCCCGCTCTTTGCGATGGCCTTGATGTCTTCGTTCCTTGTGATGGCGAGAAAGAAGTCCTTCACCTCCTCTAGGTTGACGTGTCCTATGTTGGTGTCTCCGACGTCCTTCCACTGCGTTTCTAGCTTGGACTCAGGTATGTTGGACTTAGCATCCATCTTGATCAAGACTTGTCTCTCCTTAGCAGTCATTCCCATTTACCTACAAGCAAGACTTTGAATAAGTGGCTTAAAAAAATAGATTTTACCATCATCTATATCAATGATTCAAGTTAGATCACTTCATCAACTTCTAAAGGACACTTCACCTATTCAATTTCAAGTTTCACTCAATCTTTCAAGTACAAGAGAGGTCTCATGAATGAAGATCAACATACACTTTAATTCAAAAGCATTATCAAATAGGATCATCATCTCTACATCCTACAAGAACCTGATTTCTGGATACAAATCTGCAAATTTAAACAAATAAAAGGTAATTTTATGAAGTAGAGCTAATCAAAACGTACCTTGTATCAAATTTCTGTCTTAGAAAATGCAGATTTCTGGAATTTAATGCAAAAATCAGTATAGAAATGGCAGAATTAGAAGTAAAATCAGTCCTCTTAAACATAGATCTGCCTTAAAATCTGTTCCCTCCTTGCAAATTCGCTGCTCTTTGGAAGAATTCGCTCTCTTTGATGAATTTCGCTGCTCCTTTGATATTTGCAAATGTGAATGAGGTGAAATGAAGAGGAGCGCCCATATATATAGTATCTCTGCCTTATTAAATGTGGTCGGCTAGGATTTGAGGTCGGCCTCTTCCAATATTTAATATTTGCAACTTTCAAAATTTAAAATTATTAAGCGCCAAAATGAGTAGGCTTCTACATGGAGTGCGCTCAAAGTGGAAGTTTAAATGCATTTGGGCGCCTATGTTTCATGTTCTCATCTACTCTTCAAGATCATTATCAACTTGCATAGGAGTGTTGGTGAAGCCACGGAATCGTCTCAAAGGATCACTGGCATCATGTTCAAGTCTCTTCAAGAGGTTATTCCAATACATTCACCATTCAATTCCAAGTCCTCATCTCAAGATTCCTAACACCTTAGGCACTCAAAGACTCATCCAGGCAATTTAGCTCTAGGCGCCAAACTAGATGAGAGATGAGGTCTAATTCTTACATCGAGGCGATCTTTTAGGTTCATGCTACTAGGGAAATGCGCCTTGCTATAGATAGATGATTCTCTTCAATCTTGGATAGAAACAACATCAAGTCAAGTGACTTTTACCTTTTGAAGCCAAGGCGCTCAAATATAATTGATCTGGAATACATCCTTCTCTAGGCGCTCAATGGGTAATCTTCTGACTTCCACCTCTAGGCGCACACTTTATAATACAAATTCATTTGTTCCTTTCTAAGGCGCCAGAATGGGTTTACACATGCAAGGCGCCAATTGATGATGTTACTACATGTAATCCTTCTTTAGGCACTTACTAAGGTTGCTTTGATACAATGGGCGCCTGGACTCTTAATTTTCCACCTTAGGCGTTAACTTAATTCTTACCTCACCATGCACTCCAAGGCGCTCCATCCCACTTCAAGGTAGCAGAACATTCACTCCAAGGCGCAATTTGGTGAGCACTAAGGTTTGAAGGAATTTCTTATCTAGGCGCCAGAACAAGACCACTTTGAAGGCAAATGGCGCCTACTTCCATAGGGGTAATTTCTACATATTTGATCATCTTTGAGATTCAAGATAAGCTACCTCCTCCAAGGCGCTCAACTCTATCCTCCAAGCGCTTAATCTTCATCTTTTCCAAAACCAATCCACCCCAGGGCACCAGAATTGACAACTCACATCAAGGCGCCCTCAGAAGTGAACAACTCCAAGTGTTCTTCATGATCCCTTAAGGCGCTCAAAACTTGTTTCAAGGATCAACATCCCTCTTAGGTGCTTCTAGTCCTCACTGAGGCACTCTCTTGAAGTTGATTGAAACTCCTAGATACTCACAGCAGATGGTTTTAACAAAAGGGGCGCCAATTGTGGTCTTCCCAATCCCTAGGCGCACAAGCTTCATATTTCCCACTCTTTGAACTGAGGGCACCCAAACTACTTCCAATATCAACCTTTTAAGGCGCTCCATCTTCCCTAAGGCGCTCAAATAGAATCCTCTGACATACAATGGGCGCTAGTTCAATTCCATTATCAATCTTGGTTGACAACCTTCATCTTTCATCAAAGCGCTCGAAATGAAGGCGCTAGATCCAAAGGTGCTAGGCATCATGTCTCTCCAGGGCGCAAATCATCATGATCTCCCTAGGCGCAAATGGAGATGATCTCAAACGTTCTAGATCCATGGTACCAACTTCATCATACTTTAGACACCATTTCAATCAAGGCGCTCAAACATTAAGGTGTTAGAATTCACACATGTAAGGCGCCAAAGTAAACTCAAGGCGCCAGAATGGGTTCACAACTCCAAACATTCAATCCAAGGCGCTCACTCCATGTTATTCTTCTTAGGGCACTTTTTCAGGTTGAATTGATGACAAATTGGCGCCTTGAACTCACCAGAATGCAATTTTCAACTCCAAACGTCCACTCCCCACCTCCTAAGGTTCTTCCAAGTAGACGCTATTTGATATGAAAGATCACCTCTAGGCGCCAGAGTGAAGAGGTGATGATACAATTTTCTAGGGCGCTTATTTTAGGTTAAATGGAGATGGGAGAGGCTCTTAGACACTTGGGCGCAAATCATGATTCTCACTTGTCCTTAGGTGCTATTGTGTGGTAGTTAGAACCTGTAACTACAATCTTCCATTCCTGAGTTAAGGCGCAAATTTCATCTACTCAAACATCCACTCCATGTTAGGCGCTCACAGAAGGCTCTAAAGATGGACACTAGCGCCTTAACTCCCTTGTGCAAACTTTTGGACTTGGCGCCATAATCGACTTTTCACACTTCCCCTTTCCAAGGTGCTAACAATACTTCTCAATGACTACAGAGATCACTCTGGGCGCTAAAACTTGTCTTGACAACCATCTCTTCCATTAGGTGCTATTTGGTGTCACTTTCAAGATCTTTAAGATTTCAGGATCTCAGGCACCTGACTTAGTCATTTTCAGGATCATTAAACAGATTGTCAAAGGACTACGAGACTCAAACACCATTGATTTCATCATGAAATAATTCTAAGACATCATCAAGACTTAATGCAAAGCCTCTGAACTCAAAAAGGGGGTCCCCATCTCCAATGGGGTGATGTGTGATTTGGTCACAACAGGATGATCGTCTAAATGAAGTGCCAAGAGCAAAAGATGACTATAGTCAAAGGAGTGATTACTACCTAAACAAGCTTTGGGTAATTTGGGAAGACCTAGCTTTTTTGGCTACCATGTTTTCACGTAAGATTTTCGAATCAACGAATATAGTTAAATGAAGGGTATACTACTTGAACAATATATTGTAATTGAAAATCACAAATACTTGTGGATTATGTGATGATTGTCCCTCAAACAATGGTTGAGCCTTCAAAGCATCACTTGGAAAGTGGAAACCAATGGTTATGACAAGATTAAGTGATATAAGATTGGAGCAAGAACAACATAACTACTTCAAAAGGACAGAAAGAAGCTATTTGTGAAAGGAAGCATTGTAAGTGAAAGCACAACCTGTACCACATGAAGAAAGTGCTTGGAAAGTCAATAGAAAGATTGTTAAGGTTCTAATAAGCACCATTAACATACAAATGGTGTATTCATATCGAAGCATCGTTTGAAAACGACATCAATTTAGAGAACGGGTAATTGACTCTGTTTGCCTTCAAGCATATACAAAAGGCTATGAGGAAGTCCAATCCACCATTGATGTACATGAGAGGGAACTGAGAACATAAGAGAAGGGAGGGAATTGAAGATGTTGAGACCCCAACTACAGTGCAAAACAAGGGTTGCTTATTATAAGCTCAAGTGAGACAACAGTGCAAAACAAGGGTTGCTTATTATAAGCTCAAGTGAGTCCTATTGTAAATCCCTGATCATGGCATTGTTGAATGTAGGTACAATGCTCACAATATATGGAGCAACCATAAATAAATATTTGCTAATGAAGACTCTAGAATGACCCAAGGTTGAATAGGATTCAAAATAGTCAAATTCCAAGGGGACCAAGAAAGATAGCAAGAGGTGACCAATGATAGAATGTTATATGCAGAAAATAGGGATGCTATAGTAGGGAGTACCAAGATAAGGATGCTAAGAAAACAATGTATCAATGTGATGATATTAAGGATCATTAAGATGATAAAAATGTTGTTCTATAAATTACTTCGTTAGTGGAAGCCAAATTTGTAATAGAGACTCGAGAGCATATATTCATTCTTTTCCCACAGAATATATGAGTTGAAGAGAAGGATTACGTCCATGCCAGACAACCATTTCAATGCAAGGAGGAGGTCCTACCTAGACACCTCTACAAGCCAAAGCTAGATATCCATATTGGCCCCCAAAAATTTCAAAAGGAGACATTATTTGTAGCCCAGAAGAGACATCCCAATTGGATATTCATACGAAAATCAAAGATGTTATGTTAGCAAGTTTGCACAAAATCAACAAAGACAGATTCCACACAGGCCTAGGACACCTCAAAAGAAAAGCTGAATTCAACATCTGCATAAGGATGTTTGTGGAGGCTTGCAGAAGAAGTCCAATCTGGAAATTTTTACATCATTGTAACACCCAGCAATTACTTTCATGAAGGATGCCCAAAAGACATGATCGATTAAGCAACCTCGACATCTGCTCTTGGCATCATTTTTTAAAGAATCTAAACCTCCATTTTAGCAGAAAATATACATAACAGAGACAAGACCTAAGGGAAACCATGGTAGGTACCTTTTAGAGCACTCCAGCACACCACTTTTCATCAATATAATTATTTTGGCTGCCATTGTCAAAATAGTGCAAGTCTTGGAAAAGAAACCATGAACATAACTATGGCCAAGAGAACCATGTGCTTGACCAAGTGAACTATAAGTATGAGTCCAGTCAAGAGAACCATGAGTGTGAGCATGACAAAAAGACCCAAGGTTCAATACTTGAGTGTGATGCACAATTTTAACAGAGAGGAAAGATATTAAGCCCAAGTTTTGCTGTGATTTCATCTGTGTATGATAATTAAGTTTGTCATGATGTATGTATGTGCTTTTCCAAATACTATTATTGATTTAATGGGAATTGTAATAGAAAAAGCATATGTACTTACTCATCCTGCATCAAAAGAATGGCATTCCCATGATTTCAGTGTTCATTTTACTAACTGTTCACATTATGTCCTATGGTAAAGATTCCCTCAAGCATGGAAGCATCAATTTGTCCCGATGTTTTTCTATAATCAGACTCACCATATATCCACACACATGCATGTGGACCAGAAAAGTATGTCTGTATGTATCAAGGATCATATTCGTGCTATCTTTTTCCCCACCTTCCCTATTGTGGTCCCACCACCATCCTCTTCTAGGAAATGTTTGATAAAAGAATAACTGTTGAATATAATAACTTTTGCACTGAATATGTATGTTGAGCATACCAAATAAAATCTCTTAAGGTTAAATTTTATAAGAATTTACCTTGGATATCCATCACGCCTTTCAATAAATTCAGCAACTTCCTTTCTTATTCCTGGAAGACCCCGTGAATCACTATAGGCACCTAATTGGTCACAAGAAAGAAATAATATTTCTCAGTCTTCTTTCTCATTTTAATAAATAATTATATTCACAAAGTTGAGAAAAATTGTAAAAAACAATTATTCGAGATTAGCAAATCAATGTAATGTAGCTTGCATGCTCACCATTCTGACCCCCTTTATGGAATTTTATTGATGCCCAAATCAACAAACTTGACAGATGGGTTTAGGATTTGCATTAGCAACAAATTGTTGAATCAGGAATCATCCTTAGAAGTTAACATTATGTCTTCAGAATACAAAGACTAGGTGATTGCTAACTTTTTAAAACAAATTAAAAGATCATATAAAGGATAGAAAGACAAATGCAGAACCAAAGCCTCTGACTTGTAGCAAAATAAAGAGTCTGGGCATATCTTCAACAAAGAGAAGCATAGCAAAACTTTACTAGTGGAAGAATGGTTAGCTAAACACCTATAGCACATATATCCCAGATAGAACTTAAACAAATGAAAACTAAGACAGCAGCAGAAACAGAAAATTAAGGACTAGATAACTCAGACCTCCTGTTTTCCATTGAAGTGTAAAAGACTTAAGTACATATTCAGATCAGGCAGGGCAATAAAAGAGTTTTGATCATGTGCCATGATATGCCTTTTATGAAATATCATATTCAAAAATTCAACAATATAGAGTTGGCATTTAACTAGAGTTGTATTTGCCAGTGCAAGAAGAGAAGCAGTCTGAAACAGAGGCTGTGAGAAGACAAAAGAGGGCTGGAATAAAGTAATTAATCCACGGGATTGTTGGCCCTTCCAGCAGTACTTGGACTTGCATTTTCTGCACCATTCTGGAGATCAGAGCCAAACCAATTTGGTGGTGGAGTCCTTGCTTGAGGATGATGTATTGGGAAAGCCCTTACAGAAGCAGTTCCACCAGTCCAGACTCCAAACCCCATCCCCTTCCATTGGGAGGGTTGATAAAACTCTCAATTAAGTCATTCATTTTCTACTATTTGGCAGGTAAGGTGCCCAAAAAGCAACTGTTCTATAGTGTCAATACTCTTATGTTGCTGCTGGAAAACATTAGCCAGATACAGGATACATTTTGGATACATTTTTCCATGCTGACTAAAGTCCTATCCAGGACAGGGTTTTGGATTCCATCTATGCCTATATTTTCACTCAGAATTTTCAGGCTCCTATCAATTACCATGGCACCCTTCTTGTGGCTATGTTTATCCTTACTAAATATGGTTTCATCAGATTCATCCAGCCAATTTTGAATTATGAACTGAGGAATACAATGCTAGAATTCATTCCAGTGAGAAAATATATTAAAATGCTATTTACCAATCATTAGATTTGTTCAAAGATGGAAATGCTCTTACCTGATAGTTGCTAGACATTGAAGTTTGCATACCAGGATTAGATGGGCTCCTAGAGTGTACAGCATCCTAATCATAATCATCAATTAGAGGCTGCTTATCTTTCTTCATTTGCTGAATACTGCTAGCAACTTTGAGGTTCGGTTTGTGTCATGTTCCTAACTCAGATTTATACCACAATTGCAAAACAATGATCAAGCAACACAATATTTCACAATTAAGTAAATAATCATAGATTGAAATATACTGAAATATATATATTTGTCTTCCATGAGATGAATACAATGCTGCTATCAGTCAAGATTACATCAATTATTGGCTCAAATCTGCAGCTCCAAGTAGATGGACTGATTGTTTTCACAAGGGCGAAGGGCTGTTAGGCTTCTCAAAGATGGTTCGCTGTCTTCCTTGCTGCCTTCAAGATCATATGCTGCCCTTTTTGACTTGTTCGCTGTCCCTGAAACAGGTTCGCTGCCTTGTTGAGGACTGTTCACACCCTTGAAATCTCCTTTGCTGCCTTTAATAGTGACTCCAGACCTGTTCGCTGCCCTCAGAAGCAATTCGCTGTCCTCCAATGTAGGTCCGCTGCCACCCTAGGACAGTCTGCTGCCTCCTTAAGTGATTCGCTGCACTGCTGCTGCTCTCTAGGACTGATTCACTACCTTATATCTGTTGCTACAAGCTTGGAAAGAGGTCTTCAAAAGCTTCTCCTAAGCAGACTGCAAGAATGCTTGATATTAGATGAATGGGGTCATCACCATTCATTGTCAAGGGGCCATCTCCTTGACGATGGACATTAGAATTGGAATTCTAAGCCAATTGGAATAGGAAACATACCAAGAACAATCGATGATGAGTGATGCAAATGGCAGCTCCAAAGTCTTCTTTTATACCTGTCCTTTGTTCTAGAAGTTAGTGCCTCTAGAACTCTCCTAGGCTAGTCGGCCTTCCTTGTGGTTTATTTCCTTTCCCAAAGGTGGCGCCAACTCCAATGTGTAATATGGATCTAAGCAAGTCGGCCAAGGAATGAGTAATGAATGCATCGGCCAAGTGTGATGAATGAATGTGTGGCCCAAACAAGTTGGCCCAATGTGATATGTCTAAAATGCATAGGAATGAATCCAAGTCGGCCACCATAAAATAGATGTGTATTTGAGCAAGGAAAAACACATGGAAATGAGCCAGAATCTTCATCAAGTCGGCCTCAGAGATGTCCACGATAAGTGCCCAAGTGTAATGATAAACCTTCAAAGCATCAAGGGTGAAGTAATGGTTCCAAAGCAATGCATCCATATGAGAGTCCCTAAGATGAAATCCATACTTCAATATGAGTCTAGATGAAAGCTCTGGAGAAGGCAAACCATCCCAAGCCAAATATCCATGAAGGTGAAGTGATAACACCCAAGCATATGTGAAGCTCGAGCCTATGCCTCGAATCCTCATGACAAGCTCTCTAAGTGATTGATTCCAAAGAAGATGATATGTCGAAGATAACCCATCCATATGATAATCTATCTCCCTAGCTCGTGTGGTCCTCAAAATGACCCGAAGTGAGATGAAAAGCCTGTTAGGTGACCATTCCCAAAAAGGGACATGATAGTTTGGCAATGTACTTCTGTATCTTCCTCTTAATTATGTTTTTAGAAAAAACCTTAGACAAAACAGCAGTAACCAGACAGGTACATTTGTAAAAGTTAGTTTTTCTTTCTATCTAGCCATGAAATGTCCCATACTTGAGACAGGCCGACTTCCCTTGATGAGATAAAATTTAAATTCAAGATTTAAATTTATAATAGTTTAAGAGAGTTGACCTCCTAGCATGGGCCGACTACATATATGGCCGACCTCATCCATAAAGTTGGCTGAATTGAAATCAGGCCAACTCCCCTTAAATGAAAGCACCAAGGATCATATAAAGAGGTGCGATTTGAATTAATGATAAGGCAGCAATTAAAGTTATGAAGAGCTGCGATTTATTCTATGAAGAGAAG
The DNA here is from genome assembly GCA_027924645.1 of Cunninghamia lanceolata. NCBI lineage: Eukaryota > Viridiplantae > Streptophyta > Pinopsida > Cupressales > Cupressaceae > Cunninghamia > Cunninghamia lanceolata. The sequence goes on along the minus strand of BSBN01000371.1, from coordinate 3,243,249 downwards.
CATTGTTTATGAAAGGCTGCGATGGGGGTGAAGGTATAAGAAGAAGATAATGGGAGGATTTGAAGGCATCGATCAGTCAAGGAAATAATATCTGGAATACACAGTAGCAGAAAACAAATATAAAAAAGGCAGACAGCAATATATATCAGAAGTGATATACATTCTGATAGCTGTGATAGCAGATATTTATAAATATTGTATTACAACAGCAACACTACTATATACAGTAACAACAAGAATATATTGATATTGTAACTTAACTTATCAAGAGGTATATTTTTACCCATTTAACCCAGTAGGCCATCACATTTGATATGAATGTGAAATGCATATTAGGGGACAAGCAATAGCCCTGGTCCCTTCATCAAGTAGCCCACCCCAAGTTGGATGGACAGGTGTTTCTGTCACTTGTGGGCCAAGGGGGTGATTATCCAAGATGGATGTAACCGCCCTTGGGCTTGGTAGGAGGTGTACCCAGCTCCCGGCGCCCTATATGCTTTCTCATAGAGTTTCATTATGTGATTGACCATTGGGAATATCCGTGTATAATTCGTGCATGATGTGTATACTTTGTGCTTGTTAATTATGCTATGATGATTTGATCCATTATTTATGTTATGAAGTATTGATCTCATTAATAATTATCTAATCTACTAACCCTTAATATTTCTATTGTCCTTAAGTGGGGGCCCTGGCTCGATTGGCTAAGTAATTCCGTTGCAGTAAAGATGGTCACGAAGTCCAATCTCCCCCCATCCCCGTGGTACCAGAAAGCGTGTCGTGCCAGCGTCACCAGTCACATGAAAAAAAGTTTACCAGGCACCAAAAATATATATATATATATATATATATATATATATATATTGTCCTTTTCTAGTGATTATTATTGTATACAGGTAGAGAAATCAGGAATATCCTAGAAAGGGACATTACAAGTGGTATCAGAGCTTTGATCCTGCCAACCTAGGAATCAAAGATCATGTATGCAAGTAAGCTAAAGAACCCAAAGGGCATTAGAAAGAGAAAGAAGGAAACTTGCAACAGGAAACAACCCAGGCAACAACCCTACCCAAAAAAAAACAATGCGTGAACAATTGGGAAATGTGTCATGTCCCCATTTCCAGAGTGATCACATGTGGAGATGTTGATAAGCTTATTCACCATCCCCGTAGGCTAATATTTGTGGTAAGGGAATGATTTTGGTTTGAGCTTGGTTTTAGAGGATGGAAAACTATAATGTTGGTTCAACAGGTGATTTTATTTGGATTTTGGCTAAGTGTTACTTGGTGATATTTTTCATATAGCCAAAATATTATGACTTTCTAGCCAAGGATGGAAAAAATAAATGTTGGAGATAGAAAAGGTGAAAGGATGGAAAATGTTATCTTTAATTGCATTTTCAATTATATATCATTTTATATTTTTCCCAACACCACATTGGACAAGTAAAAATAAAAATAATAAAATATTATTATTTTTATGAGTTGAGTCCCAAATTGACATCAAGGGGGAATCATTTAAAAATAATAAAATATTGTTTTCATGGGATCGCCGCCCAAGGAAGGAGGAAACATTTAAAATAATATTTTTTATTTGCTCAAGAGGAGTTCGCCGCTCAAGGAGGTAAAAGAAAATAATAAAATTAATTTTTATTTGGTCATGGGAAAATTGGCAATTAAGGTGTAATGTCCTCTTCTAGACACATGGTTAGTCCATCATTGAGTTCCCGTGGACTAACAGCTTGGTTAGGGAACTGTGGTTGTTTTGGCTTTGGAGGTTTGTGTCGGTGGAGGAATTGTGATTTGGATTCATTGGATCCAGTTGGCACCTACTTAGAGGCTCAGTCTTGCTCTTGGTCAGTACTTACTATTTTTAGTAAGTCTAAGGTCGGTGTGGGTTTGGCATTTTCAGAGGGGCATCGAATTCATCTTGTCGAGGGCTTTCCGATGAGCTATAGATCTCTTATTTCCGGCACTGTCTTCATATTTATTTTAAAGTCCGAAGATTTATTAATGTTATATTAATATGGACTTTATTATATTGGTGCAAAAGTGACTTAAGGGGAAATGAAGACATAACTTTAAGTTGTGACCATGGGCACCCTTCCCTAGGGAAATAAAAGTGTTTTTAAAAGTTAATTTCCCTCCTTAATGCCAAACGCCCATCTTGGAGGGGAAATAAAAAGAGGGTTTGGAGCTCATTTGGATTATGCTTGCTTTATGATATTTTTTCTTTGGAGCTCTGCTAGGGTTTGAGGGTTTGAGCAATTCGAACCAGGCTTTTGGAGACGAAAAGCTCCATTAGTGATGCCATTCTACAGATGTGCAATACCACCCAAAGGTGCCATTGATGGTGAATGCATCCAGTGTTCACAGTTGTGCTGAAATGGAGTCCGACGGATAAGTTATTTGGAGATTGTTGAGCATATCTTTGTAGTTTATTGGAGGATTGTGTTTGCAGATTGGAATGAGGGTGTATTGACTGATTAGAGCATATTACATTGGGGTTTTGGGACTGCTGCAACTTTCCTTTGCTGGCCATACACTCTAGACCAGGTCGTACATCTTGGAGTAGCCCATTTTGAGTGGATTCCGGCATTCATTCACTCCTAGTTTGGTCATTCAGCTTTGGAGAATATTTCAGACTGTATATAGAGCAGATTCAAGGTGATTTCAATATTATATGTTGCAGATTTCTCACACAATCATGGTCGTACCTCCCCAGGAGTGACGTGGGGGTCTTGGAATGTCATTTCGCCTTGTGGGTATCTCATATTATGCATTGTTAGAAGCATTTGGAGCTTATTTGTATTGCCGATACCATTTGTATGCTCTTCTTTGTATTTCTGGTGAGATTGGAGTGATTTCCAGCCATACCCATTGCTAGTCCGGCTACAATTGTTGTATAAAGTTGCAAATCTCAACATGGGTATGTGATAGTAATTCATTATTGGCCATTTTACTATCTGGGTGGTCAATAGTTTCTTCATATTCTTTGTATATTTTCTGGGTTTTGGTTATTTGCTCTATATTGTATGCTCTGGCAACACATGCAGGAAAACTGAAAACCCCTTCTGCATTCTTCTGTCTAGTTCTGAAAGACCACAATAAAAATTAAAAAATAAAACACATAAAAAGATCTTTAAAAAATTACAAACAGGTACGGCACATTACACAAGGAGAAGGGAAGAAAATTCAATAAAATAATATTTTTTTAAATATTGGCGTCTAAGGAGATATGTGGAAAAAATGATTGTGGTTTCATGAGTACATTTTATTTAAAATTGTCAAGTTGGAGATTGCAATTGATTGGTGGACGCCTAGGTTGAGAGGAGAATAAATAGAGATGTTTGGCTTCAATTTGAGTGTATCGATCATTTGGTAATCTTTGCATTTGAGAGCTTCTCTTGACTAAAATTGCATTTTCAGTTTGCTCAAGGTGGTGTTCCATTGGCATATTGTGGATTGGTGATGATCCTTTTCCACTATGATGGGATGATATCATTCAGATTTCATCATGGAGCTTGAATTTGATGTTTGTATGGAGATATTTTGCAGATTTGGAGTGTTCTTGGATCATATTTCATCACAGATTGGCATTGAAGGCTTTGTGGTTGGATTGCTTGGCTTATTGAGGGATTTTTGTTCACTTCCAGCCATATTTATCATTCTGATTTTTAGGTACAGCAGGTACAGCGGAGAGTTTTCTACAGGTCTGAGCAAGTTTCATCATCATTTGGAGGGTTTGATCTCATTGGAAGCTTCTAAACCCTAATCGCCCTCCTTCTAGGGCCTAGTGCTAACCTTTGGGAGTGACTTTTGGCATCATTTTGACATTATCAACAATCAGGGTTTTGTGACAGCAGGGTACAGATTTGCATCAGACATATATTCAGAGATTTGTTCATGTTTCATTCAGTTTATACTTCAAACAGGCCAATTTCCAGCCCTACTGATTTACATTTGACAAGGTTTTGAAGGGTTTCAGCTTAGGGTTTTAAAGCAATTCATATTTCAGTCATATCAGGGTTTATATCAGACATATCAGACCTGATATAGTGCTGTTCCAGTCAGAATTCAGTCAAGGATTGACATGCATTGCATAATGGCTACCTAGGGTTTCATTGTTCAATCATTTGGCAAGGGTTTGCTATGTATTTTGATGACATTTGCATGATGTATGAGTTCTGATTTTCAAATCAGACTTGCTGATTGAAAGCTACAGCCAATGTAATCGTTCACATTCAATGAATAAAAGCCATCAGCACTTTCCGGGTATGTTATTTACCTGTTTTGGTTGATATGGTTTGAGTATAACTTCATCATTTCGTGTTTGTTGCATTTATAATTCAGTTCAGTTAAGGAAAAAATTCAGTTAGAACTAGTAGGGTTCCTTACAAAATGAATTGGGGGCTTTCATGGAAAACAACTCAATTACTCCTACAAACCCTCCAAAACATGAACAACAAAATCAGCACTCTTAGACTCAACCAAGTTAATGGGAGGGATGCCTCTTCTAACCATTTTGAAAACAATAAAACTTCTTTAGGATCAACACCTAGAGCAACAAGACCCACATTCTTGCCTAGTGAGGAACAGGCAAGAGAAGAAGAAGAGCCCATAGCAACAAATGACATTGAGGAATTGGTAGAAGCCTATTCCAAAATTGATCCCGAACTTAGAAAAAATATCCCATTTAGAGACTATTGTGATATGAGAACAAGAAATACTTCAAGGAAAGATAAAAGGAAACCTAAGAAAGACTTACAAAAAAAGGTAAGTAGGATAAACCTTGAAGATTTTGATGGATCGGGAAAAGTCACAGCACGAGCGTGGATCCAACAGCTTGACACATATCTTTCTCTTAGCCCCATGACCGAGGAAGATGCTCTTAAATTTGCCACTCTACACTTGAGAGGGGTTGCACACAAATGGTGGCACCATGGCTTGATTACTCAAGGCCACCAAAACATAACAACTTATGATGAATTCACCGAAAAACTCATTGAAAGATTTGACCAAAAGCACCTTGAGAGATATTTTAAAGAATTAACTCAATTAAGACAAGAAGGGACCATAGAAGACTATGTGGTAGAATTCCAAAGGATTCAATCATGGTCCCCGGAATCCCCGAAAAAAGACTCATTTACCTATTTATAGAGGGACTATCCAAAGATATTTGTAGCCTAGTAAGTGTCCTAGACCCCACCACTCTCCAAGATGCGATATTAAAGGCCCTACGGTTTGAGACCACTAAAACAAGGGATAAAAGTTACTCCAAAAGTATGTCATCAAAAGATAAAACCTTCTACAAGAAAGATGGGCATCAAAGGACACTTCCTCCTATAGATGACCGTGAAGAGCTTCGAAGAAAAAATTTATGTTATAGGTGTAAGTAGAAATGGGAGTCGGGACATAAGTGTGGAAAAAGAGGCCAAGCATGCAACATAGAGGCATTATCCGATGAAAAAGTATGGGAAGAAAAAGAGGAAAACCCAAGCAAAAAAAGAAAGTGCAATGAGGAAGGGTTTACCTACAGAAGACACCACTTGGGAAGGAGCCGAGATCATTGATGATCCAAATTTTAGATTGCTTGAGGATAAGCAATCTCTGGGCAGGGCAGACTGAAATGTCCCATACTTGAGAAATGCCGACTTCCCTTGATGAGATAAAATTTAAATTAAAGATTTAAATTTATAATAGTTTAAGAGAGCCAACCTCCTAGCATGGGCAGACTACGTATATGGCCGACCTCATCCATAAAGCTGGCCAACTTGAAATCAGGCCGACTCCCCTTAAATGAAAGGGCCAAAGATCATATAAAGAGGTGTGATTTGAATTAATGATAAGGTAGCGGTTAAAGTTATGAAGAGCTGCAATTTATTCTATGAAGAGAAGCATTGTTTATGAAAGGCTGCAATGGGGGTAAAGGTATAAGAAGAAGATAATGGGAGGATTTGAAGGCATTGATCAGTCAAGGAATTAATATCTGGAATACACAGCAAAAAACAAATATAAAAAAGGCAGACAGGAATATATATCAGCACTGATAGACATACTGATAGCTATGATAGCAGATATTTATAAATATTGTATTACAACAGTGTAATGTCCCTTTCCTAAGCAGCTCAGTACTTTGGGTTAGTCTATCATTGGGTTCTCGTAGACTAACATGGATGGTTAGGGAACCCATGTTGGATTTGCTCATCTCGAGGTTCAGTTGGCACTTTTGGAGTTTTGTTTTGAGCTCTTTTTGGCGGGATATCATTTCTGACTCTTTCTGGAGTGATTTTGGGCATGTAGTTCGAACATACTATTTTTAGCAGGGTCCCCGAACTTCGTGCGAGTTGGTGCGATATTCCTAGACTTCACTCGATTTTTATTAGCCTTCTTGTCGGTACTTCGAGATCCATCTTCGAAGGCCGTTTGAGCAATTATTTCAATGGCGCGATATTTCCCTAAGTTAAATTAAATATTTAACTTAGTAAGTATAGTTATAAAGTGACTTTATTAAAAGATGGAAATATTTCAAAAGGAAATTAAGTCAAATAACTATCCAATGTTGGGCGCCCATGGTAAGTGATTAATGTGGAATATTTGAATGGAAATATTAGAGTATTTATTTTCCCCAAATTGTGTGTTGGGAAAAGGGAAGGCAAATAAAACATGTTGAGAGTTCATTTTTGTTTATTCACGACATTTCATTTTGAAAGAAAAATTCATGTTGGTTGAGCCAAGGGTTTGAAACCTACAACTTGTGGAGATGAAAACCTTCACGAAGTTGAATACCTGCGGAAGTGAAAGATCTTTCTAGGGTATTGCTGGTGGTCTCATTTCAGGGGTCACATTTGTGCTTCATTTGCAGATTTGAATGTTGTCGCAGAGAGTTTATCATTGCTAAATCTTGTGTTTTTTGAAAGGATAATTTGTGGAAGAGGTTGAAGAATGTTTTGATGCATAGAAGAAGGGCTTAATGTTAGATTTTTCAGATTTTATGAAGTTCCATGCAAGCCATACTAGCTCAGTTCTGGTCGTACCATTTTGGATGGTTTTTGGGACTGTTTTTTGAGATGCAAACAATTTGATAGAGGCACTGGGTATTAGTGACTTATGGCAGATGTTTTTCAGCAACGTTGGTGAGAGGTTTTGAGGGAAAATCATAAATATATACTGTTGTTCCAATTTGGTCTAAGCCGTCCCATTCTAGGGTCAAGGCGTGACTTCATCAAGGGCCAGCACTTAGTTTTTGGGTCATTTATGCACACCATTGGAAGTGTTACGAGTCTGAAATCTGCTGTCAAGTAACTCAGCAAAAGAGAATCAGGGTTTTGAGTGTTAGTGATGATTTTGTAAACTTCTAGACTGCTGTATCTTCATATCAGACCTGTACAAACTCAAACCAGCAAATGGGTATGCTAGTAATTTGATGTTTTGCTCATCTTTTATATGGGTATTGTTCATTGCTGTTATATTATGTATTTCCCACATAAATAAGCATCTGGGTAGCGTTAGAATGTTTTATTTTTGAATATATGTATGCATGCAAAAAACCCAATGTTATGTTCAAACACATAAAACGCACCAGGTTCAGCAAAACTTAGAAAAAATTTGGGGTAGAACATTACAAACAGCAGCACTACTATATACACTAACAGCAAGAATATATTGATATTGTAACTGAACTTCTCAAGAGGTATATTTTTACTCATTTAACCTAGTAGGTCATCACATTTGATATGAATGTGAAATGCATATTAGGGGACAAGCAGTAGCTCTGGACCCTTCATCAAGTAGCCCACCCCAAGTTGGATGTACGGGTGTTTCTGTCACTTGTGGGCCAAGGGGGTGATTATCCGGGATGGATGTAACCGCCCTTGGGCTTGGTAGGAGGTGTACCCGGCTCCCAGCGCCCTATATGCTTTCTCATAGAGTTTCATTATGTGATTGACCATTGAGAATATCCGTGTATGCTTCATACATGATGTGTATACTTTGTGCTTCTTAATTATGCTACGATGATTTGATCCGTTATTTATGTTATGAAGTATTGATCTCATTAATAATTATCTAATCTACTAACCCTTAATATTTCTATTGTCCTTTTCTAGTGATTATTATTGTATACAGGTACAGAAATCAGGAATATCCTAGAAGGGGACATTACAGGCCAGCCCTCTAGAGCTTCATTTGCAACGAAACCCAGAGTGCAGATTTACAAATGCACAATATTCTTTTACATCTCTTTGAGGGGCAACTTGTTGGATTTTGCAAGATGCTCTGCTAGATCTCCCACTTGAAAGTTCTAATCAGCTGGACAGGATTGAAATTGTTAGTTGGAAGTTGGTTCGAGTGAAACAAAAAAGGCAACCCTAAAAGGGTTGACAATCATGCATTTCCATGCTAAACTCATGATAATACTGCCAACTAGCCAAGTGAAGATTTTGGAAGGTCATTGTGCATGTTGTTCAGTTCCATTAAGGAATTTTGTTAAGTGGTGTAAAGAACCGTACTAGTTCTAACTGAATTTTTTCCCAAATTGTACTGAATTTTCTGATTTAGTTTTCTCTGAAAGTATGCAATAATTTCAATACCCACTTTCTTCATTGCACTTAGAATATCATGAACATGGAAAGGTTCAACTATCACGTGAAACAAACATCGAATGATCAATTTATCTTCAAATTTCATCAAACAGAACATAGGAAAGACATACCCGGAAACACAACTTCACTTCTTTATTTCAATCAAGAGCTGATTACAATTGTCTTTGGCTCCAAACCCTAGCCCAATGATGCCAAGGCAATGTAGAATGATCAAAATGATGAATAGACTTTGTTGTAACCCTGTAGAAGCCCAATGGAAGGTCTAATATGACTGATATGACTGCTGTTATGACTGTTGTTCCCAATCAGCTTGCCCAGATTTGCAAATGACACAAAACCCATGCCAAAATGTACTTCAAAACCCTAGCGATAGGCACCAAGAATGTAACAATGGAAGTGTAGATCATTTTAGTGATGCCAAAGTCTTCAAATGATGCCCAAACACACTCAGATCTGTAAGTTGTTCACTGCTGTACCCTGCTGTCATAAAATCTGAATATGCAAATCACTCCAAATTGTTAATATTCCTTCTATATGCCAAGCGATTAGCTCCAATTGCATGAAATATCAACAATGAATGAAAATGTCTTCATACACATACCAAATGTCCTTCAAAGCCTCCATGAAAACCTGCAAATTAATATCCATGATGAAATCCATATGAAATCATCTCACAATGTGGAATGGGATAATCTCCATACCACCGAAATCAAGGGATCATCTCCTTGAAAATACTGAAAATGCAATTTCCAGCCAAAACACATCAAAATGAAAAACTTACCAAGAGTTCCATAGTTGCAAATTGAAGCCAAATTAGCCTATTTATCCTCCTCTTCGCCTAGGCGTCCCAATTTGCCCAATTTTGCAAGTATTTGGAATCCACCAATGAAAATGTAATTGTCAAATGACAATTTTAAATGAAATGCAATAATCAACCGCCAACATTTAAAAAACTATTTTTTATTCATTTTTTTCCTCCTCTTCACATGGGCGTCGATTCCTTTCTTGGAGAATAAAACATAATTTTTAATTGAATTTCCTCTCCTCAAGATGGGTGGCAATTTCCATGCAAATAAAATAATATTTATTAATTGTATTTCTCCTCATCATGGGCGGTGATCCTAGGAGAAAATAATAATTTATTCATTTTCAAACAACCTCTTCTCCTTGGGCGGCGAACTTGTCTTGGGCAAGTAAAAATCAATATTTTATCAATTATCCTCCTTGGCGTTGGGCACTTGATCCAATAAAAATATTATTTTATTATTTTGTTTTCTCCTCCAAAGTGGCGTCAATCTCCAAGGTGGCATTGGAAAATTATTAGAAAAATATATATTTGAAAATGCAATTAAAGATTGACATTTTCCATCTTTCCACTTTTCTATCCTCCAACATTTATATTTTCCACCCTTGGTTAGAAAACATGACATTTTGGCTATATAGAAAATATGATAAAACAATACTAGCCAAAATCCCCATAAAAACACGTTGAGCCAACATTATAGTTTTCCACCCTCTAGAACCAAGCTCAATCCAAAAATCATGTCTAGCTCAAAATGAGGACATTACAAGTGGACAATGTTGCCATTGGAATTGTGATCTCCATCAATCACATCACCCTTACAAAAGGTGACCTGTTTGCATAAATGTTGACAAACTTTCTTGCACTCATCCCCGTCCTTGGCCATGAATATATTCACTTAGCAGCATTGTGCTCTGCAAGAGCAATTTTGTGATAATGGCATGAGCTCAATGCAGGGATTTGTAATATTGTATTTTGAAAATGAGGAGTACCAGGAAATATAGCTGCACATGGGGTCTAGGTGGAAAGAAGCACTAGGAGATAGGGTAGATGGAGAGAGGGAATTAAACCTGAGTGGTAAAAACAACATTGGGGAAACTGGAAAAGAAGATTTGTGGCAGTTGGGAAAGTCCTTTTCGAGGAAAGGAAAGATATTATTAGGTAAGACTTGCGGTAGGGCAAACAAATATAATGAGAGTAAATGAAAGCAAGAAACTAGGGAAAAAAGGGCATGATGGAAATTGCAAGATATTATTAGGTAAGACTTGCGGTAGGGCAAACAAATATAATGAGAGTAAATGAAAGCAAGAAACTAGGGAAAAAAGGGCATGATGGAAATTGCAGATTGGTTCATGACGACTGTTTAACATAGAAGATAAAAATCTAATTGTAGCAGGTATGATCATTATTCAAATTTTCATACAACCCTTCCCTCATCACTATTATTTCTATTTATCCCACCAAATTGGCAAATTACAAATAAGGGCCCCTCTTTTACAATGACAATAAATATGAAACTGGGACTATCCATGTTTTAAACATGCCCACCTTAAAAATATCATCTCCCATTAAAAATATTTTTATCTCCTCGTCTGTAAATATTCTCCATTTAATAGCGCTTATATGTACACTTCTCAGAACACTAAACATGTTTGTGACATTGTGTGGAGGCTTGGTAAGCCTTGGCATTTTATACTAATCAAGTCTCATTTTTTAGTCCCCTTCAGCATTGATTTTTGAAAACCATGCTCCTGGACCAATTGAATATTTGTTTGGAGTGTACAAAGTTCGGCAAAATTACATTTTGCTTGAGTAGTTGCTTGAGTAGCGAAGTACAGGCACTCCGTCATTTTGTATGACCTCTCCAATGCCAGATGCTCCGAGATTTTTGTTGGAGGATCAATCAAAGTTTAATTTATAGCATTGCATTGGTGGTGAGGACCATGTTTGTCTAGGCTGTATTATGAAGCTTTGAAGGAAATAGTGGAATGGAATATTCCAAGTACAAACCAGTGGACAATTCAACATATTTGCTGAGTTGAATTTGTTTGTTTGCTTTGATTTGATTGAGAGATTCATCAATCAGATTTGAGTGTGAATTTGCTTGATTATGATGACTAGAAGTTGGTTTGTGTTCTCAAAGATTCTTGAGTTTCTCTCCTTCCATACATTTCACAATATGAAAAACGAAGAGCCAATCCATGCATATGCTTGAGCATTTCAATCTCAGTCCTCAAACCATTCCATTTAGATATCTTTGCATCCAAATGTTCAGGGCTTAGAGGGAAATGCACAAAGAAAAGGCTGATTCCCCCCATCTAAGTTGAGCAAATGTAAAAGTGAATAGAGGTGGGCAAAGTTCCTCACATCTTGGGAACAATTATATTCAGGGCAACCCATCCTCATCTATGGAGGTTGTATGCGGTTAGAGTTTTTCCATATGATAATAACCATATGAAAGCTTTTATGTAGGCTAGATGAGAAGAACTCAGATATTTGCACTCTTAAATTATTTTGTGCTATCGAGCATAGTTAGTAGACTCAGACTCAGAGAGTACTCGGCAAGCACAAAATTTTCGTCTCGACAAAAACTCGACAACTTAAAAAATACTAAAATTTCTTTAAAAAACACAATTTTTTTGCAAAATTCAATTACAAAATGTATCAAATGAGTCTAAAAAACCATGAGTAAGTTTTTTTATTAAATTTGATTCTTGAGTACATATGGATTACAAAATCGTATCATCATGCAAAGCCAAATAGTGGATAGTATTATGAATTTATGATGATTGCCTTTGAAAATCATCATCATCAATTTCATATCAAGTAAAAAATTACAAGTTTTTAGAATTTCCTCTTCCCCAACCTAGTGAAAAATTGGGGGGTAGAGGTTATGGTCCTTGCATTCGATTGTCGCTCCTTGCTTGGCCTAGAAGACTGTGCTTGTGGCTCCACCCTGCTACTAGATGGCAATGACTCCTCTACCATATCAATGTCATCCAATCCAATCTCCCCTACTTGTGCTGCAACCACATCCTCCATAGCTTGCCTCTCGAAATCAACAATCTCATCCTCTGTAAACAAGGAAGGCTCATCATCCTGCACAGTCCAATCACTGTAGGAATCAATCTCATCCAAATCAATAAGTTCTTCTGGTTGGTCAACCTTTCTTGTGTGAAGCTAAAGGTTGTATGCACAAAAACAAGATCATTGAGGCGTTGTAATGTCCCCATTTTCTGAGTGATCACCTAATGCAGTTGGCTAGCCTATCCTATTCCTATAGGCTAAGCTGGAGGGCTAAGGGAATGACCTAATTGATTAAACATCATATTTAGTCAATTTTATTAGGGCAAATTGATGATAAGAGATGGCTTTGTATATCTTTGTGAGCTTATTTGTGAAGTCAAAATAAATAAAATAATTTGCCCTAGAGATGAGAAACCAAGGAGAGAGAAAAAGAAATGAAAGGAAGGAGAAAAAAGATGGAAATGCCTTTGGATATCTTGAGAAAAAATAAAATAAATTAAAATAATTTCCCTTTGAGGTGGACGACCTAAGTGAGAGGTCAAACATGAAATATTGAATGCCTAAGTGGTTCGCTCCTCTTAGAGGAAGGAAAGAAAAATAAGAAAAAATAAAATGCCTTGTCTAGATCAGCCAAGATGGAAGAAGGAAAACAAAATAAAATATTTTATTTGTAATTTTGGGCGCCTAGCATGCCTTACATGAGGTTGGCCCTAAGGAGGAGAGGAAAAACAAATAAGATAAATAATATTCCTTGAGGAGGTGAGAGCTAGACTTGGAGGGAAAAGGTAGCTATAAATATAAGATCATTTGAGGTCATTTCATCATCCATTCATATCATATTTTCTTCTTGAGTTTTTACTTTTTGGCTGCAACTTTGGTTGGGCTTCATTCCAAGGACAAAAACCCTTGTGAATGTGGTGAGATGGATGTAAACCTAGCTCATCTTGTCGAGGACTTATAACGGAGTTCTAATTGCACTTCATTGGAGACATTTGGAGGTTTGGAGCATCATTGCATAATCAGATTTGAAGATCAGATTTGGAGCAGCATTGTGGTGGCATTTTGTGTGCATATTGCATTAGGATTTTGCCCTAATTTGGAGCGCCACTTTGGAGCAGACTTGAGCGCCCATCTTTGGAGGGTGATTTTACATGTTTTAGAGCAGCAAACCCTAAGCGCTTGCCAAGGAGGAATTAGCTCATCTAGGGTTTGATTATTGAAGGCTATTTTTGCATATATTTGGTATGTACAATCCTGGTTTAGGTCTGATTTATAGATCAGAAATCTGGGCATATGTTTGGCATGTTTGAGCCCAAGAATTCATTGTAAAATCAGTCCAAAATATTCAGATTTGTAACAGCAAAAGTTACCTACAGAAAATCAGATTTGTATGTTGCATTTGGATGCCCTGACATGTATTTTTCATGGTGGATTTCATGTTTGATATGAATATCAATTGGTAGCATCATTTGGCATGATTATTTGTCATGTTTGGGCACTTGTACGCTCGCTGTGATAATTTGTTTGAAATCAGAAATCAGAATTAGGGTTTGAGAGGTAGTAAAACTCAGAAATTTAGGGCAGATCCCATTGGGGATATTACAGTTGTTGAGTCAATTTATTACGCTTCTCCATGTGAATGGCATCAAACAAACTCCAGTTGCACTCACAGCCAGAAGCACTACAAGGTTGAGACAAAATTCGGCGGGCTAGCCTTTGCAAATTTGGGGTATTTCCACCCCAATCTTCCCACCAAGAACCTACAAATAAGGTATTCAAGATTTCGTAAATAAATAATATTCTACTAATAATTGTAATTTATAACTTGCAAGATATAAGACCTCGCTTTTTCTTACTTGGTGTCTAAGTCGGTCTTCCTCGTACAGCTAATGGTGAAGAAAAGAGCCTCTCCCTAATTTGCTTATAATTTTGCAACTCAAACATGATGAGGTCTCTCTCCTCAATCTCAAGTGCCATCCTCACAATACATGTGTATAGGCCCTCCATAACCTCCCCAGTGACACCTAAGAAGCTATCAAAGAAGAAAAAATTGGGGTTGAGGTAGTACCCTGCTGCATGAATGGGTTGGTGGAGTTGATTGTTCCACCTCCGATCAATGATCTCCCAAATAGGGGCAAATCTATTTGCATCCCCCCCTATAATAGTTTTGGATGGCCTCTTTGGAACTATCCATAGCCTCATAAATATATCCCATTGCATTTTTCTCCCCATCCACCAAGCGCAGAACCCTCACCAACGGCTCCGTTACCTACAAAGTACAAAGTAGAAACAAATTTAAGTTACAACTTACAATGAAACAAAATACTTTTAAAGTTTATAAATAAAGGACTCAATTTGAAAATTAAATTAACTTTAAAGTTACCTTGACAATCTCTATAGCTCTAGTTGCAAAAACATCGTCAAAAACTATTTTTGCGATCCTTTCTCCATCAGCCTTCTTTGAATAAGTTGAGTCTACCCATGCTTGACTCACAAACATCTGCTTCAAGGGAGTCAATAAACTAGAAATACTTTGCAACGTTAGAAAATTAGTTGCAAACCTTGTAGCACCGAATCGTGCAAGCTCTTTCCCCTTGGTGTAATCTCTCATTAAGTGAAGAACCCATGGATGATTATAAATATATTTTGTTATGTCTCTTGCTGCTTCTACAAATGATCTCACCCAATTGATTTTGCCTATTTCCTCCAAAAGAATGTCAAGGCAATGAGCTGCACAAGGGGTCCAAAAAAGTGTTGGATCCTCTCTTGAAGCAATCTTCCAGCGACCACCTATGCCGCTGCATTGTCAATAACAACTTGGACAACATTTTCTATGCCCACACCTCTAAAACAACCTCCTCCAACATCAAGCTCAAATTTTTTGCATTCTTTATTTTGTTGGAGGCATCAATCGACTTCAAAAAAACTAACTCACCATTTGAAGCCACTAAAAAATTGAGGGTGTGGTTCCTTCCATTTGTCCGTCCATCTAAAAGAGTTGTGCATCCAAACTTTCACCATTGCTTCTTTTCATCTTCCACAATTTGTTTTGCATCTACAATAGCATCTTGGAGCAACCTGCCACTTAAAACTTTTAGAGAGGGCGCTGTTGATGATTGTTTTTAGACAATTCAACAATAGAGTAAAACACTAGAGTATCCCACTCTCTCTTGAACAAAGCTCTTCAAAGGCTAAACTATGTGATCCAGTGAAGTAACTCCAAGGTTCCTTTTTATGATCTATGATGGGTTAACTCAGTGATTACATGTGATCTTGCTGATAATCACAAAGGGACTTACACAGACTCTTCCTCTTTCATTGAGCTTATTCCTCCTTTCAGTGTGGATGATGTATTCAGGGTCTCAATGATAAATAAAATGAAAAAGGTTAAGGGTTCAGAAAGTTAATCTAAGGTCAATGAAGCAATGATGTTGTATGAATAGACAAACCCCCTAAGTAAACCTAACTTCACTTCGCCAAAGATGCCTACAACTACATGAAGTTGGTGCAATCTCCTAAGGTTTGCGAATGGTTTTCAAATCATGAAGGTTCATATGAGTACCCATAAGACGGCGCAGCTCAAACAAGCATCCACAATCGAACTTATACAGATATGGCTCAGACTAGCTTTACACAACAATTTACCAGCGATGAATGTTAAAAGCATGAGCTAGGAGTTGATCAAATATTCAGTACAACAAACATTACATCAAAGAGCTTCTAGTCTATTTCTAATCTATTTTGAAACATCTCTCCATTTAATCAAAATACAAGAAATCATGTGATTCCACAAGATAACACTTAACACCAAACAAGTAGCTCCAATGTCTTTGCATTACTCTTGAGAAATATTTACAACAATTCCAAGTCCTCTCAGAAAATTTCGAGAGTCTCCTATTCTACTCCTACTTGCCTACAATCTAATTTCTATATCTTACAAATGAGGCAACAAGGCCTTTATATAGAAATCTCAATTACAATGAATGGCTAAGATTAATTCAATAGCCAAGGGTCTAGATCGTGCCACCTCAGAGGTAGTTACAACAAACTTGCTATTTTTAGCACAAGAGAGGGAGGCAATGAAGGCACGTTTTCCAATGTGATAAGGTAAGGTGAAAGCATTTAAAATATTTCTCCACATAGGAATCCCTTTGGCTTCTTTCATTAAATGATACATTTAATGCATTTAATAATGCGGCTAATCAAAATTGAATGATGTGTACTTGCCACATAGATGCCAACTAAGCATACTATGAAAATTGTATCATCTTTATGTGATGTATTCAATGTGATTGCTAGAACTTGTATGTTTAGGAATACATCTTGTTGATCTTTGCCTTGTACATCTCCTTGCAACTGGACGTATGATACTTGTAGCTCATTTGATTGACTTTGTAATGTTTCTTTTTCTTGCAGGTAAGTTGATATGATGATCTTCTTTGATGTTTCTTCTTAAAGAGTGGAGTAGTAGAGATATGATGACTTGAAGTAGAATGTATGATAATCTTCATTCGTGAAGAGTAGGAGAATCTCTTGGACTTGAAGGTTGAATGGAGCTTGAAGTATGATGGATGAATATCTTTGCTTGATGTAGAAGACTTGATGAAGTGATCCTTCATTGATGGCCTTTGAAGTGACCTTCTTTGAGTGTAGATGATAACACCTTCCTTAGATGTGAAGTAGATGTTGATAACCTCTAGAAGAAACTTTGAAGCTTGACGAACCTTGACTTGAAGCTTGTAGAACTTGACATAAAGCTTGGATGGATGAATGTTTCGAACATGATTATCCTTGATGAAGTGATCTAACATGATGTCATGGATGTAGGGGACTTGAACTTGATCCTTTAGAGTGGTGTTCCCTCTACAACTTGAAGATGACTTAGATGCTTATCCTTTAGATGATTCCTTGACTTCACCAACACTCTTCTCAACTTGATGATGATCTTGAAGTGATCTCCAAAGGTGGCTAGCATGATGCTTCTTCTTGCAATAGCAATTTCTTGACTTCACTCCTTGGATGTGAAGGTAACTCCGGACTTCTCGCTTGAAGGTGACTCCTTGTATAACTCCTTAGCCTTGATTGATGATCCTACAAGACAAGATAAACAATATATCGATCACTTCATAAGATAGGAATAACTTTAAACATGTAATAATCCTTTTCAAGCTTAGGCGCAAATATAGGTAAAAATAGGAACAAAGTGCGCCTAACACAAATTAGTCCCACATTCATAACTTTAAATGATTTCAAGCAATTGCAAGGGTTTAAAAGACTTCTCCCACTTAAAAGATTCATTCAAAAGGTGCTTTATGATGTAATTCCTTCCAAGGCGCCAGAAATGGTTTGCTATTGGGTAAAAGGGCGCCTAACACTAATGAGGCTTCATACTTGTCATTTTCATGTAGTAAATGCTTTGGGAGGACTCCCACACCTAGGCGCCCATTCAATAAAATCATTTCGCACAACTTACCCTTAGGCGCTCATGGTGGTATGGGGAAACAAGTCAAGGCGCCCAACATTATGAAGCTGATTTTTCAATATTTGAATCAATAAACCATGGTTTTGGCTTCCCCATTTCTAGGCGCCACCTTAGATTGTTTACAACTGAACCTTTAATCCTTATTCCTCCTAGGCGCAACTTGGAGTGTTTAAACATTTCCTTCTATACTAGGGCGCCACAAAGGATAATTCGATGCATGAAGGGCGCCTATCACCCTAAGGCGGAGTTTTGACAACTTTTCAATCAAGGCGCTCAAAGTGGTTGGAATGATGGGAGGCGCCCTGAGTTGCAGGCGCCATCTGGAGTCATTGCGAGTAGAGAAATGCGCCCAGAAAAGGAAGTCCAAGGAGTAAGGTATATTGAAAAATATATTTAAGTATAAGTTTAGAGATTGAATTTCTTATACTTTAAATATTTTTCAATATACCTTTCAGGATGTTTGAGATAGGTCCCAGATCCACTGGATTTAACATGTAGATTATAGAATTTGGAGGATCCACCAGATTTCAGACTTAGTCAATTTTTCAGTGTTTCAAGATTTCACGCTACCAGACTTAGTCATTTTCAAGATCTCAAACATAGTTAATAGTTGATTCTCTTTCAATTTTGGATCAAGACAACATTTAGACCTCCTCATGCTAAGGCGATCACATATGACTAATGTGGAGTGTATTCTTTTCTAGGCGCATTTCTGATGGCCTTAGCTCCTTTGGGCGCCTCAAGGCGCACTTTAATCCCAGGCGCCAGATCCTACTCTTCCTTCAGGGCGCCCATCTAACTCTAGATGCGTTAACACATTCAAGGTGCCATTTCATTCTAGGCGCACTTCTAGACTTTACTCCATAAGGCGCTAATCCTCAAAATCTTCTCAGAGTGATGGACCCACTCAGGGCGCTTCATGCTCAATGTCTTATTCCCAAAGGCGCATCTTGGAACTCAAATGCTTCCACACTTAGGCGCTCAAATCCTTCTTTCCAATCACCTATCTTCATCAAGGCGCACATAAAGTTGAAGGCGCTTCATCAAGACTCAAGGCGCTTCAACATCTCTCCTTGGTGATTCAACACATTGCCTTTGCCATCTGGGGCGCCATTACTCTCTTAAGTGAACCAACCTCAACTCCAAGGCGCTCAAGTCTCCTAAGGCGCATTCTCAGACTTCACCCTTGACACTATCACACTCACTCCTTGAGGCGCCAAAATCTTCTTAGGCGCAATCTCCTTAAGGCGCCATCTATCACTGTCTCAAACTCCATCCTCACTTCAAGGCGCCTAAAACTGGCAGGAGCAACAAGGAATGGCGCCTTAGGTCTTTTCCTTCAACTCAAGGCGCAATCTTGAGGTCATCTAGACGATGGAAGGCGCCCAAACTGTCTAGGCGGAGTTTTGAGGTGATCTTGGAGCAATTTCGCGCCCAGAATTGACAGTGCTCGAGGTAAGGTATATTGAAAAATATATTTAAGTATAAGTTTAGAGATTGAATTTCTTATACTTTAAATATTTTTCAATATACCTTTCAGGATGTTTGAGATAGGTCTCAGATCCACTAGATTTAACATGCAGATTCTAGATTTTTGAGGATCCACCAGATTTCAGACTTAGCCAATTTTCAGGATCTTCAGGATCAGGATACTAGACTTAGTCATTTTCAGGGTCTCAAACATCAGGATCAGGTCATCAAGGGGCTCTAAGACTCAAACACCACTGACTTCATCATGCAAAGGACATCATCCTGGACTTAGCAAAGCACTGGAATTCAAAAAAAAAAAGGGGGTCCCCATTTGCAATGGGGCGATGTGTGATTTGGTCACAACAGGCGCCTTGTACCCTTTCCCTACAACTATCAATGTTGTCACCAAACACTCCCAATATGGACTCCTTGCCACGTTGAAGAGAAGGTTGTTGTAAAACCAAAAATTTGCACAAGCCTTATCTGCTTCTTTGTGCACCTCCCTCTTCTACCCTGTAGCTTCCAATGAAGGTTGTGCTCCTGGTACATTTATAGGCACAAAAAACCCCTACAATTGAACTCTGCTCAAACTGGATCAGGAGGATGGGCCACGTATACATGGACCGCGACTAGAGACCACAATGCCTTGCGTATCCACAACAAATTCTTTTGACAAATTAGGAGCATTGGCTTCTTGTATGGCTGCTTGTGCCTTCACCCTCTCCAATTTCTTTTCATCTAGTGTTGCAAGTAGGGCTATCATCTCTTGTTTCACCTCTTTCGGGGCTTCTTCACACAGCTTGGCATCGCGGCAAGGAATGCTTGCGAGATGGTATTTGAGGCAATCGATGCCTCCACTAAGCTTCTTCTTGCACTAGGTACAAATCACAAACCCTTGTACCATTCCTATTATGCCATATTTCCAAGTGGGTTCACGGCTCCCAGGGTGTCTCCTTCCAATGGCCTGACTTGCATTTGCTGAGTCCGAACCAAATGCAGAGCCGGACGCCGTTGTGATTATATATTAACCTTCAATATCGATAACAACAAAAAATAGTGATTAAAAAAATATAACGATTTGAAGTCAAACATGAAATTAGGAGCATTGGCTTCTTGTATGGTTGCTTGTCCCTCCAACCTCTCCAATTTCTTTTCATCTAGTGTTGCAAGAAGGGCTGTCATCTCTTGTTTCACCTCTTCCAAGGCTTCTTCACACCGCTTGGCATCGCGGCAAGGAATGCCTACAAGATGGAATTTGAGGCAATTGATGCCTCCACTAAGCTTCTTCTTGCACCAAGTACAAATCAAGGACCCTTGTACCAGTCCCATTATGCCATATTTCCAAGTGGCGTCATGGCTCCCAGGGTGTCTCCTTCCAATGGGATGACTTGCACTTGCTCAGTCCGAACCAGATGCAGATCCGGATGCCATTGTGATTATATATTAACCTACAATATCGATAACAACAAAAAATAGTGATTAAAAAAATATAACAATTTGAAGTCGAACATGATTTTTTTTTTAAATCATGTAAAATTCAAATGCATTTAAAAAAATTAATTGTAATACGTTAAATGGTAATTGAATTAACGAATTTGATAAAAATATGATAATAATCATCTCTTAACCCTAGAACATAAACCCTATATTAAAAAAAAATTAAAACATTGAATCAAATCAACGTAAATCATTTTAAATTTAATCAATCCACAAATTTAGACAAATAGAATCAATTCAATTCAATCATTTAATTGTTAACATACTAAAAAAATTAGAAATCATTCATAAATTTAAATGCTTAGAAAAAAGAAGAATTGGAACTAACCTGTTGCAAATCCAAAATTCTAGAAATTTTTTCTTCAAATCGCCTAAAAAATCTTCCCAATCTGCTATAAAATTTGTGCTTGCTGCTACGTGTTTAATGGAGGGGTCAATGTAGGGTTTTAAAGGCAAAAAAACTGTGTGAATGATGTGTTTGACCCGTGTTTTAACCCACGTCGGCGTGTTTTTTCCTACGTCATGATTTTTTGCCACGGACTCGCCTGAAACCTAGCGAGTTTTCATTTGAAACCCGTCTACAGGGGCTCACGAGTTAAACCTGCAAATACTCACGCGGTTAAAAAAACCCGCTAGTACTCGGCAACTCAGTGAGTACTCACAGGGTTTGGGAACTATGCTATCGAGATCACCTCGTTCAATAATGATATGAGGAGGCAATGGAGTATTCACCCTTGTGCATAAGGCCAAATCATACAATCCTTCTGATGTGAATTGGATATGATTCTATTTAAAAAATCAATAAGAAAATTGCTAGTTTGCAATTTGCAACTTGTGCCCACCTCTTTGATTTTGATAGTATCCCATTCAATTGTGTTACAAGTCAATTTTTTCATGTAATCCGCAATGTATTTGAGCCCGTGCTGCTGAAGATCTTGCTGCAATTTGTACAAACTGGATTTAGAGAGACAAGAGCAACCATTCCAGCTATCTTATCATAGAAAAATTTATTCCCCATATCTCATTTTCCAAGTGAAGATGATTTCTAATCCCCTTTTTACATGCTTGGGTGTATTGGATAGAGGTTTTCACCAACTTGTTCATATAGTTTCTTCAAAAGGTTGCAGTAAGTATCAATTTGAGATAATTGTGCTTCGCAATAAGTTAGGAGCTTGCCAAAGTCACTAGCTTGCTCTCATGGAAAGAACTTTGTTGAAATTCTTGATATCCCAAATGTTAAGACTCCTTCCGTCTTAAACAAGCATGTATGATCCCATGAAACCATAGGGTGTTTAAAGTTTGAACCGTTATCCACTCCTTTCCAGAGAAATTACACTAACTATTAACAAGTTACTCTTTGATTTGATTGGGTACAGAAAGAAAGGTGAGTAGATAGATTTGTGTTGTACGAACTAATTGAATCAATTGAATTCCCACACACACACACAGAGAGAAAGAGAGAGAGAGTATTACTGTCCATGGATAACCAAAAGTAGGTCAATGGGACTCAAGAGAACAGCAGTTTACAATAGAAATTTCTAGGAAGAGAAACCTAGAAGTGCTCCACAAAGGGGAGGAACAAAAGCAAAGAAATACATAACAAGAAGGAACCACCAACACAAATGGTCAAGTAACTAGTGCATATAGCCAAGAAGGGGGAACAAGAACCCCAAAGGGAAAATGTTGAGGAAAGTTGGAAATCATCAATTATCACTATCTAGACTAGAAATGGTGAAGTCACAAGTACCGTCATCGATCACTATAACAAGACTGATACAAGATGTAATAATGCTCATCGGGGAGTGTCGAGGGCCAATAAGGTTAAGAAAGGTACTCCCTCTAGGATCACATCTAACATCCAAGGCCGAAGTAACCCCTATAGTAGTGAAAAAGCTCGTAATATGCATCTGCCCTTGTAGTTGGGGGGTGGCTAGAGAGGAGTAGATCTATGCCGACAAGAAGAAACTAAACAACACCATCAGGAAGAAACAGGACTACAATGCTAAGGGGGAGCATGTTGAGGCAAAAGCTATGAGAGATGTCATCTCACAGGTCTACCTATGTCTATAAGAGAAGTAGCAGTATCCAAAGGCTGTTTAAGGCTACCAGTCTCTTGGATGTCATAGAAGGAGGAGGTGATCAACCTGGGGGCTCTAGAATCCCGCGAGACCTTATGTAAGGACCTGCATTGAAGGGCGATGACCTCTCAAAGATAACAAGCCAAACATTGTTGGTATGGATATCTAAACAAAGTAGAGAGAGTATTGCCTAAGTCCCTATAGAGGCAATAATATCTCCCCCAGATCTCATAGTAAATGGGGCATTTGAAGATGAAATGCTCCTTGGTCTCCACCTCCTAAAGGGAGCAAAGACGGAAGATTCAGTTAGGGCAAGGAATATGATCGCCCACAAATAACTTGCACACTAATAATCATTGATAGATTCACCAGCTATGCTAAGCATGCATCTTTTCCAAAACAACTTGGCTCATACATCAACATAAAATACAAGGAATGTTATACTTAGATTTCTGTTTTTTGTCATAAACCAGATTTTAGATGCATGACAAGAAGAAAATAGAATACAAGAAAAAACACCCAGAAGCTAAAGTCTCTGCGAGCTAGGGTCGCAGCCGCACTAGAATATTTGCAACCACACTATACCAGTCTCTCCTGTGGTACAAATGTCGCTACTGCAAAAAACTGACTTTCTACACTAGTCCACATTTTTGCCACTACTCAACCTTGGGTTGCTACCGCAATAGAACTGTCACTGCCACACTAGTACTGTCACGGCAGCACTTCTAGTACCCCAAACAATTACCTATTTAATAATTCACATAACTATGACATTTTGTTATATTTCAGATATTTAAAGGATTTGGATTTATATATTTTGATTATATTAGAACTATGCTCCCCCAAGTTTCGGGGACGGGGTCGGGGAGGGGGACGGACGGGGACGGGGGGATGAGTTTCGGGGACAGCATTTTTGTTTGGCCATTTTTTAGGGGACGGCTACTAAAAAATAAGATTTTTTTTAAAATATAGTGAAATTTCAAATATTTATATGATAACATTGATAAGGCATTCATTATGGGCATTATAGAACCTTAAAAAATGAACACATAACAATAACATTACACTTGAACTTAGTTTTCAGCTTGTCACATGAGAGTTGGCAAACAAATAAACAAAATTTAATTGTTTTCAATGACAATCTGCATATATATTATATCAAAATTACATCAGCCTCCCCAATCAGCATATATCATATGGCTGTCCCCAATCAGCCTCTCCTAAAACTGTTGTTAACCTCTTCAAACTGTTGTTGCTCCTCTTTCTCCTTTGAAACTGCTATTGTTCACCAATGCAAAATGTGAAAATGAGTTATGTTTTTTTTTTATTTTTGGTTGATATGATCTCTATTTTAGGTTTAGGGTATGTTTAAAGGGATGTGGGGGTCCTTGTGGGCCCCCCATCCCTTCTTTTATTTCAAAAAATGTGTTTTTTAAAAAAATCCATTGCAAAAGTATTCGGGGACGCAAGGGATGGCTAGCCGTCCCCGGGATGGTCAGGGGAGGTCCCGACCGTCCCGTCCCCGAATTTTTTGGGGACGTCCCCAAGGAAGGGGGGATAGGTAGGGGATGTTTCCCACCCATCCCCGCGTCCCCGAAACGTCCCCGGTACAGGGACGGGGGTTCTGGGGCAGGGGACGCGTCCCCGTGGAGCATAGTATTAGAATAATATGCAGAAATAAATGTGTGTGTCTGTGAGAGAGAGAGAGAGAGAGAGAGAGACAACTGTAAAGCCCCACAAATGTTTTTAAATCTCCACTTTGATGGTTTCATATGGAGTTAACCAACTATAAAGTCCCACAGATGTTTTTGGTTGTTTGTATGCATAATGGGAAACCTCGATACTTCATAGGCAACTACCCCTCTGTGAAGTGCAGCAAAGAAGAATATCTCTTTGTCATTAAATTGGGCCATTAAGAATAGGAATGTTCAACTTTTTCCTGTTTATCATCTGCATCGAACCTAATTGTATTTTGTTAACAGGCCACTGCACTGCTAAATTTCTCTCTAGATAAGAGTAGAAAACAAAAGAGTGTCATCTCCAAACCCCACATTTAATAACCAGGAGACCATGAAGTTTATGTCTCATCTTTGATTATGCCAATACTCTGGAGTCTGGACAATGTCTCCCCCGTGATTATGAATACATATGGACTCAAAAAGTTCCCTTGCCTAGGGTCTCTTGAGGAAGGTAAGAGATCGCCTATGGTGCCATTGATGGCAATATTATATGTTGGAGTTCAAATATCAAATCCAGCCAATGATCCATGTGATAAAGGATGGGCAGTATCCAAAAGCCACCAATGTGGGATAAATGAGGTCCCAGTTATAATCATTGAACACCTTTACAATGTCTAGTTTGATCGAGATAGCAAGCCTGTTTTGAGCTTTTAATTGAGTTGAGAATTTTTTGAACACCTAAAATATTGTCAGTCATTTGTTATCCCCAAATAAAGGCAGATTGTGTCTAGGAGATGAACTGAGAGAGAAGGGGTTCTACATGAGCTGTGATAAGCCTGGTTAAAATCTGTATACCATATTACACAAAGCTCTAGGCCAATATTGGTCCATACTGTCCAAATAGGCAGATTTGGGAATCAGAACAAGCTTTGTGGTGTTCAATTGAAGAAGCATTTTCCTATTCCTCCTAGATTCTTCAATCAAAGCTAATAGTCCACTTTGATAATTTCCCAAAAACTTTGGTAGAAGATTGTTGGCAATCCATCTAGCACAAAACCTTATGGGGCAAAAAGGAGAAAACAATAAGCCTCAGTTTCTCCTCAATAACCATCCTAATTAGGTTGCTATTTACCTTATCCTTGATGACCATTGGAACATGATTAACCAAGAATCTCTGAGCCATTATTTTGCACTGAGCTGCAGTCTTTCTAGAAAAGATTTGTTGCACATTTCATGAGTTCATTGGCTGATGTTATCAGAGTGCCATCAGCTATTTTAATTTGATGCAATGAATTTATGTGTTGTTGATTCTTCACATAACTGTGAAGGAATTTTGTGTTTGACTCCCCTATCCTGATCCATTCTACTCTAGATCTTGATACCAATATTGTTCCTCGCTTTTCTGAAGAGTAGCAAGGTTTTGCATAAGCAGCCATCCCTCTTGGCCATCTTACTCAAGAATTTCCAATCTCTGGTTTTTTCTTTGGCACCAAGAGTGGTTTTGGTAATAAGAGTTGAGAGAAAATATTTCCAAATTTGCCTTTATTCCAACGCTATGGTTGTAAAGATTTGAAAAATGCAAATGAATTGGTTGATGAATTGATGTATTTACAAATGAGCGAAAATGCTCAATATATACAATGTACAAGAGGCAAGTTTTCTAAAAATAGAAAACTGCTGACATAGATGAGCATTAACTAAAACAAAATCAGGCCGACATAGAAAAACATACCAATACCCTCCCTTAATGCTCAATCTATCAACGACACCTATAGACCCCCTGAAGTGTACAAATTTATCAGAACCGAGGGGCTTGGTGAAGATATCTACTGGCTGCTCCGAGGTAGGAACATACAGCAACTGAATAGATCCGTCTTCAACCAGCTGTCGTATGTAATGACAATGAGTTTCCACATGCTTGGTTCGTTCATGGAAGACCGGATTCTTGCCCAGTTTGAGCACTCCCTGATTATCACAGAACAAGGGAGTCGGACCTGCCTGAGGAACATGCATATCCGCAAGCATCCGTCGAAGCCAAACTGCCTCACAACCTGCTTTAACTGCTCCCCGATACTCTGCTTCTGTCGAGGAGAGAGCCACTACCTACTGCTTCTTACTAGTTCATGTGACAGCACCAGATCCCAAACTAAACACATACCCAGCTGTAGACTTACGGTCATCAACAGAACCTGCCCAGTCAGAATCTGTGTAACCTTTGAGTATAGGATTAGAACTCCGAGTGTACAGAAGTCCATAATCAGGAGTGCCACTCACATAACGCAGCACACGCTTCGCTGCTGTCCAATGATCAGCCTTGGGGGCTGTCATGAAGCGTGATATGCAGCTCACTGCAAAACTAATGTTAGGTCTAGTAGCAGTAAGATAAATGAGGCTGCCTACTAGTTGCCTAAACAAAGATTCATCTACCACTGGTGAGGTGGACTGAGCTGACAATTTAAGCCTGGGTTCCATAGGAGTAGAGGCAGGTTTGCAATCCTGCATTCTGAACCTGTCCAGGAGGCTGCGAGCATACTTAGACTGAGAAAGAAAGATACTGTGCTTAGTCTGCCAAACCTCAACTCCTAGGCAATAATGCAACAAGCCCAAATCTGTCATATCAAAAGTACGACACAAATCCTGTTTGATCTCAGCAATCAAATGTGCGGAACTGCCAGTAATGATTAAGTCATCGACATAGACAACCACAAACAATATGTCATCACCAGAAAGTTTGATATACAGATTTGAATCAGATGGACTTCGCTGAAAACCATGATCTGTCAGGTACTTATCTATTTTCATGTACCAAGCCCGAGGGGCTTGTTTCAGACCATAGAGAGCTTTGACGAGTCTACAGACCTTGTGTTCTTGACCAGCAACCTTAAAGCCTGGAGGTTGCGTCATGTAGACTTCTTCCTGCAAGTCACCATTCAGAAAAGCACTCTTAACGTCCATCTGATGGACTTTCCAACCAAACTGAGCTGCTAAGGCAAGAACAAGCCGGATGGTACTCATTTTGGCTGTTGGAGCAAAGGTCTCCTCATAGTCAATGCCTTCTGTCTGTGAGAACCCACGAGCAACAAGACGAGCCTTATACTTGTCGAGGGTTCCGTCAGCTTTGTATTTCACCTTGTACACCCATTTGCAGCTAATGGGTTTCTTCCCTGGAGGAAGATCAGAAAGTGCCCAAGTGTGATTCTTTTGAAGACTCTGGAACTCAGCTTCCATAGCCTGTTCCCACTCAGGTATACCTTTAGCCTCTGAGTATGTCTAAGGCTCAAAAACACTATTAATGTTAGCCATGAGAGCAAAATTGACTGTAGGCTGCTGTTTGCTCTTATGTCTGGAAGTTCTACTCTCAATGAGCTCACCATCCCGGAGATCACTAATGGTTTTAGCATACCATTTAGGCCGGAGAGTAGAAGTGCTAACATCTGGAGGAGCTGGAACAGGTTCAGGATCAGCAACAGGAGCAGCAGGAAGAGGATTATTTTCCGGAGAAAACTCAGGTAGTGCATCATCAGAAACAGATTCTGCATCATCCCTCCCATCAAGTGGACCTAGTGGAAGAACACTTTGAGGCTGATCTTCAGAACACTGCTCAGAAGAAGACTGAAAAGGTCCTCTATCTTCATCAAAGACAACATCACGGCTGAAGATAAGACGATCAGTGTCAATATCTATCAGTCTGTAGGCCATATGGTTGTCACTGTACCCTGTCATCATGAGCTTCTGACTCTTGGATTCCAACTTCGAGCGCTGAGCATCTGGAACCCAAACATATGCAAGAGAGCCAAAAACCTTCAGGTGGCTGATCCTGGGCTTGCGACCAGACCAAACCTCTTCTGGAGTCTTCCCCTTAACAGCCTGAGTAGGAGAGCGATTAAGGAGATAGACTGCAGTAAAAACTGCTTTTGCCCAATACTTATTAGGAACACTCCTGTGCTGTAACATAGAACGAGCCATCTCAACAACCGTACAATTGCAATGCTCAACAACACTGTTTTGTTGCGAAGTGTAGGGTGTAGTCAACTGGCGTGCCATGGGTATCACAGAAGTCGGAGAATGCAGCAGAACAAAATTCCCCACTGTTATCTGTCCTGAGTGATGATGCTACAGCCAGAGTCTTTTTCAACCAAGGACTTAAACTTCTAAAAGATACTAAATACATCTGATTTTTGTTTGAGAAAGTACACCCACATCTTTCTACTAAAATCATCAACAATAAGCAAGAAATATTTGCAACCAGTAACTGAAGATGTATTCATAGGACCACAAATATCAGCATGAAGTAATTGAAGTACCTTAGACGCACGCCAAGAATCTCCATCCTTGAAAGGAGTCCGATGTTGTTTGCCAGCTTGACAGGCGCCACATACTCCAAGATGCTGTGTCTAAATATTAGGTAGGCCAGAAACAAGTCCCTGCCGGGACAGCTGAGAGAGATAATGGATGTTGAGATGTCCATATCGCTGATGCCACAAAGTGCTGAGAGAAGAAAAACGGGCTGCCATAGCTACTTCAGGAGAATCACCAGTGTCAATGAGCCGATGAAGGCCATGATCCTCTAGACCAACAGCAACAATAAGACAGGTCTCTCGATCAATAATAGAGCACTTGTGAGCACTGAACACTACCTCCAACTGAGGAGCATTCCTCATGATCTGACTCACTGGAAGCAGATTGAGTTCCATACCAAGAACGTAGTACACATTTAGGAAGACAAGGTTCCTTCCACCAGACTGTATCTGAACAGTGCCTCTGCCAACAACTGTGTACTCCTCACCTCCGCCAAAGATAACCGAATCACTGAAGGGAGAAAAGTCGGTAAACCAATCACGCCTATGAGTAAAGTGACGTGACGCACCAGAATCGATGTACCAAGCAAAAGTCTTGACAGGATCTGAAGACCCTTTAGCCATAAACGCGTAAAAGGCAGACTCCTTCTGCTCAGAAAGTTCAGCAACATGCGCCTTCTGATGTGACCCTCCCTACTTCTGTTCAGAAGCTATCCTCTGACGGCAATCTTTCTTCATATGGCCGAATTTGTGACAGTAATTACACTGCACATTCTTCTTCTTAGGGTTGCCCGGAGGTTGATTTGAACCGTGCGGCTGTGATGACTGAGATGACTGAAATTTGCTGTTACCCTTCTGAAAGGATTTAGCTGCAAATCCTGTTCAGAAGAGGACGAGGAAGCACTGCTACCAAACTGCTGTTTCCAGCGATCCTGCTGCAGGAGTTTGTTGCATAATTCAGGAAACTTCAGATCAACATTCGTAGACGTAATGTTGAGAGTCTCGACAAAGTGCTCGTAGGATTTAGGTAGACTTTTGAGGGTGATGACTACCATATCCTCTTCCTCCATTTTTCGGCCAATAGCCTCAAGCTGATCTCGAATGTCCTTAATCTTCGTGAGATGCTCCTATAAGGACATACGTTCGTCCATCATGATGGAGAACAACTGATTCTTCAAAAAGAAAGCCCGGCTTTTATCAGAGGTCTCATGAAGCTCCTTCAGGGGCTTCCAAATCTCAGCAGCTGTCTTGCCTGAAGGAATCTGCGGCAACTGGTCATCTGTAACAGAAAGCTTAAGAAGCATGACAGCCTCTCTGCGACTACGATCATCAAACTTGTCCTGATCAGCACCAGCGGTGGGAGGACGAGTTTCATTGCCCAAAACCAATTCATCAAGGCAGCGATACTCGAAAATAGTCAGCATACGCTGCTTCCAGATATTATAGTTTTTGCCATTAAATCGCTGACTACCCTCCAACATCAAGTTGGTTAAAGACGCCATTTGCATGTTTCCCAATGTAGGAAAATGACAAAAATCTGAACAGCGTTTAACTGAGCAGAACAGGATTAGGTACAAGATCCGAGATAGGTACGGTTGCACGGAAAACGAGGCACGAACTTCGGGTTACGGAAAAAAATCTGACAGGTACCCACGAAAGGGCTCGAAAAACCCAAAAGGAATATGTGGTCGAAAAAAAATTTCGTCAAATGCTGAGGGTTCAAAACCCTAGACGAAAACTTCAAAACCCTAGGCGGCCAGAAAACACCAGAAATCCGCAGCCTTTGAAGAGCGCATAACAGATACTGGGAGAATCAAATGGGCGGAAGCCGCGTGAGGGAGCGGACTGCAGAATCCGCGAGTTCGAGCGCGGATTCAGGAAGAGGAGATGACGCGGGCCGCAGAGCACTGGCGCCCAACACAAATGAATTCGTGAGCACAAACTGCAACCTCCTCTTGGCACGAAATCGCGGGCAGGAAAGACACATGTACCAGTGAAGGACCCGCGAAAAAAACGAAGGCTCCGCAGTGAAGAGGGAAGTCGCGGTCGCCAGAACCCTGATGGCCTGTGCAAAAACAAAACACGACCTCTGAAGATCGCGGCCAACACCCGACCTGCGGGGATAACAAAGACACAGCCTGCGAAAATCGCGCGGCCCTTTCACGCGGGCATGAACCAGACGACTGGAATAAGGAGGCTGTCCCAAAAAAACGATTCTCCAACACCGAAAAAAAATGATTCTCAGAAAAAAAAAAAAAAAAAAAACTCCACGGAATCCGCACGAGCAACGACTAGGATGCCACAAAAAACTTCGAACTCACAATTTTTGGCGCCCAAAAACGAACAACTCTGATACCATAAAGATTTGAAAAATGCAAATGAATTGGTTGATGAATTGATGTATTTACAAATGAGCGAAAATGCTCAATATATACAATGTACAAGAGGCAAACTCCACCGGAATCTACACGAGTAGCGACTAGGATGCCACAAAAAACTTCGAACTCACAATTTTTGGCGCCCAAAAACGAACAACTCTGATACCATAAAGATTTGAAAAATGCAAATGAATTGGTTGATGAATTGATGTATTTACAAATGAGTGAAAATGCTCAATATATACAATGTACAAGAGGCAAGTTTTCTAAAAATAGAAAACTGCCGACATAGATGAGCATTAACTAAAACAAAATCAGGCCGACATAGAAAAACATACTAATAGGTTGGGGCTTCAAGAAAATGAAATTTTACATAAACTTTTACATCATATTGTCCTCTATGAAGTCAGCTGACTTCCACCATTGTGCAGTTTGTTGTCTCGGTATTTCATAATTTAGTTACATTCTCTCAAATCGAAACTGAGACATTTTTGAAAATTTGGATCTAGATTTCAAAAACAAAAGACTGGTAAATGGTCCAAAAGAGTTGTATCAATTACGTTTACTGTTATTTGTTTGTCATTTGGTGATTCAGCTCTCAGAAAGGACTCAATCAAGTTTTTCACCAATTTAATGCCTCCCTTTTCTCCTGTCATTCAATGTAACCAAATACCCTTATAGTGACTTATACCTTAGCACAAAACTGTAAAGGTGGTTGCTAAATAACCACCAATATAGCAGCATACCTCCTAGAATTTGAGACAGTTACCGGATACTCCACCCCTCTCCCTTGGTACACGTATCGCTGTCTCGGATACGGATACTCATAGGATACGGCTCAGATACGTCTTGGATACCGTATCCAGCCGTACCAAGAAAAACCCTATTTTTTTCCCGTGCCGGATACACGCAAATGCGGCATTCTCATGATATTTGTGTCATATCCCAAAAATATTAACCCTAGAATGTTAAAAATTGCTGCAAGCAACTGTTCCATGACCTGGCATGCTGATTTCTTGTTGCAAGAAACTACTCTGGACCAGCACACACACGATTGGAAATATGTCTTTCTACGTGATTGTATTTACTCAAATAATTGCATTCATTCTAAAGTTGGAGATATAGTGTCAACAAGCAATGGAGGAAGAGGCAAATTTTATTAATTGATGATACTTTTTTTAATTTTTATCTTTTTTGGTTTACTTTACATTGTAAACTTTTATTTATTTATTAAGTTTAATACATTTAACTTTTAATTTAAGTTTAATTTATTAATATATAATATATTTGTTAAATATATATTATTTATATGAAATTTAAATTATTTAATATTATTTATTGCTACATATATATATATATATATATATGTCGTATCTAGCCGTATCCATACTAGGGGTCTTGAAAAATAGCCATATCCGTATCTGATACTGTATCTGTATCCATGCAACTCTGAAATAGACACCATTTCTCATTGTAGCTGAAAATGATTTGGTGATAACACCACATTTAAAGTCTTCAGGTAGTATATTGGCTCTATGTCGTTTATGAGGCCATCTTGCAAGACAGCAAAAAGATGGGTCGGTGCCCAATCACTGGGAACTATTAGTCAGTTCTTGGTGCTCTAAAGTGCCCAAAGGGTGGTCTTGTTCAACCAGATACATGTTGGTCAAGTTTGGACGGTATAAGTCTATATAATGGTTTCACACTACCATTATAAATCACCCTATGGGACTTGTCATTGTAATTCTTTTAACTCTATGCATGCTTCAAATAGAACCTTATAATATCCCCTAGCAAATTTGTCACCTTCAACCAAACTTATTCCACAAAAAGATATCTCTAATCCACCATCAAACAGTAAACAACATAGATGGATAAATGATATTTCAATTGAAGACAATCTTGATGTTATCAGTTCAGCAGTATACAAAAACAAATAATGAAGGTCAATGTATCTGGAATAGTTCAACTTGGTACATAGCAATACAACAGTGTTTGTTTAGATTCAGCGTACAAAATTATCCAACTACAAAACTATGGCCTACGGCCCAACAATAGACTAGTAACCAATGTCTACTCACAAATACTAAGGGCCTGTAGCTCCAACAATAGATAGGAAATTAATGATGACTCACAGAAGCCGCATTCCATGTAGAATTTGGAATCACCCAGATTGTTCAGCGAAATGAGATCTTGTTTACTTCAGCCACTATGAAACCCACTCTTTGAATGGTTACACCATGTCACAGACACCATTATTGAATTATCTCTATGAAGTCATGTGATGAATGGAGGTGCGACTGGGTAGAATGGAATCGCTTCTTTGCCCTAGGCAGCTCGGATCCCAACCATGTACAGTCCTATGTCAATGCCCAACGATCAAATGAACCATAGTTGAAAAACTCGCCAAGACCAAAAACTCGACTAGCCAAAAACTCACCAAAAAACTCGGAAAAACTCGGCAACTTAAAAAATTGTTTAAATTTCATTAAAAACGCATTTTTTTTACAAAATTCAATGATAAGATGCATCCAATGAGTCAATAAATGAGAAACAAGCTGAGTCTAGTTGTATTTGATTGATTTCAAAGCAAATTGGGTACAAAATGGCATCCTCATATGGAATGCGCTGATACTGATAGTCTGAGACAAAATGAAAATAGCAAATTGTTTTTGTAAAATTGAAAGTAAATACTAAATACTACATCTTCCTCTTCCCAAGTCTAGTGAAAACTAGGGGAGTGGTAGAACTAGGGGGTCTAGTCCTAGGAATCTGTTGTGGCTCCTACATCCTCGGCATGACAGACCGTGGCTCAACCTCCATCATGGATGTAGATGCTAGTAGTGGTACTAGTGCCGATGTCTCCTCCTCATCCTCCTCATCCAATGAGAATCCCAATTCACCGATTCCACCCCCATCGTTCCATTGCCTATCTCTCCAAATTGTAGATCTCATCCTCGGAAAACAATGAAGGCTGCTCATCCCACCCTGTCCAAGGGCTTCGATGTATCCAATGACAAGATGCATCCAATGAGTCCTTAAATGACTACAAAAGTGTTTTCTATTAAATTTGATTGATTTGAATGCAAATTGAGTACAAAATTGCATCCTCATGCGGAATCTTGATGGTTGACTCTAAGTCTGAAATCTTGGAACCCTGAATTTGGCTAAGTCTGAAACCCTGAAACCCTGAAAATTTGGTTAACTCTGAAATTTGATGGATCCTCAAAAATCTAGAATCTGCATGTTAAATCCCATGGATCCGAAACCTATCTCAAACATCCTGACAGTACAACATATACTTAAATATATTTTGAAATATACTGACCAATGTGTTCTTGATTTTTTAAGAGACTGAAATGCCCAAATGCCCCTTTTGCCAAGTTTTTTTAAAGACTCGCTGAGTTTTTGGTAAAAACTTAGCAAAAAATCGGTGAGCTTTTCACAAAAAATCGGCGAGTTTTTCACAAAAACTCGACAAGTGAAATAGGCGAGTTTTTGCATGAACTACTCGCCATCAAAAAAAAACTCGCGAATTTTTTCAAACTCAGCGAATTTTTCGCGAGTCTTGCATCTATGAAATGAACAATATGAGTCATGACCCAGAGAAACCAAATAATTCACCACCACCTATAATGAAAGCGCTCAAATCTGGAAACAACAGTAACCTCTGAGTTCAATGAAATTCCTTCGTTCAAGTTGGGCAAACCTAGAGAAATAATAAATTCAATTTAGCACAATACAGTCTCCTACAAGTGGAAATTGCTCAAATAAACAAATGGGTTTTCATCCCACTTGTCAATTGTCTTGAGGTTTTTCGTCTCAAGCGTAGGATCACAATGCGAAAATGCAGTTTTTTTTAAGGCAAAAATCTGATGTCTTCAAATGTGAAATGACCTTCCCTTTATACCTGCTCGCCCAAGGTTCCAAGAGCTTCAAGTGGTGCCGACCATCACAATTCAAATTTAAAAATCTTTTATATTTTTATTATTAATAATATTAATATTATTATTATAATATAGTTATATTATTAGTATGGTGTTTAAAAACACCTTTATTATATTAAAATAATAACATCAATCCATCTGAGCAAAGGGGACATAACAATCTTCCTGCCCCAAATATTGTTTGTCCTCAAGCAATTTCAGATTCGGGTGATCAAAGATTTCTACTCCTTCCCATGTAGCATCCTCAAGAGGCAACTTTTTCCATTTCACCAAATATTCTAGAATGACCTTGTTTCTTAGTTTTTTCTCTCATGTAAATGATCGCTTCAGGCTCCAAAATCAATTTTCCTTCATCATCGAGTGGGGGCAGCTCCAAGCAAGGGGTAACATGTTGTCCCAGCACCTTCTTAAGGCGTGATACATGAAAAACATTGTGAATTATGTTGTTTGCTGGTAATTCCAACTCATATGCCACCTCTTCCACCTTCCCTGTGATCTTGTAAGGTCCATAAAATCAAAGTTTTAGCTTCTCTGCACCACTTTCCGTGAGGGAAGATTGCCTATACAGTTGTAACCTCAGAAAAAGCAAGTCTCCCACCTCAAAAGTCCTCTCCAATCGGTGGTGATTAGCATACATCTTTTACTAATTTTGGGTCTGCTACAAGTTTTGTTTGAGTGCATTCAAAATATCCATACTCTGTTGTACCAGATCTCTAGCTCCAGGCACTTTGTTGTCCAAAAGAATTAAATCCACAAATGACAATGCCTCACATCCATATAATGCTTGAAAGGAGTCATATGTATCGACATATGATGAGTGGAATTGTAGCAATACTCTCCAAGATGAAGCCACTTAATCCATGTTGTCTGCTGCCTTGTAACATAATTCCTTAAATATCCTTCAAGCCACTTATTCACAATTTTTGTTTGTCCATCCGTTTGTGGGTGATAGCTAGTGCTTGGAGTCAACTTTGTGCCTGTCAACCAAAAAAGTTCTTTCCAAAGCAAGCCGATAAACTTGTTGTCTCTGTCACTCACAATGTTTCTAGGCAATCCATGTATTCTAAACACCTCTCTAAAGAAAAAATCAGCCACTTGTGGAGCTCTATACTCGGAAGATATAGCAAAAAAGTGAGCATACATAGAGAGTCTATCCACACCCACAAAGATATAATCCTTACCTTGCACTTTTCGGAGTCCTGTAATAAAATCCATTGAGATGCTTTCCCATTTCTGATTTGGAATGGGTAAAGGCTGCAACAAACCAATGGGAAATGTCTGTTCTACTTTGTTTTGTTGGCAAGTCAAACACTCTCTCTAAAATGCTTCAAAACATTTCCCTTGAGGCCTTTCCGAGGAAATCTCACTTGTTTGTATATCTTGTAGTACCCTTGGTGACCCGCCAAAGGAGTGTCATGATATGCCCTCAAAGTTCTCTTTCATCTTCAATCCTAAGACAAGGTGCACTCAATCCTTATAGAGAATGAGCTCCTCCACCACCTTGTACTTGTCATCTTGCAACTTGCCCTCCAAGATGTCAATAGCAAATGCATTCTTGGCATACTCTACTAATATAGAAGCTATCCGATCAGCAGAAATATCAGTCATACAACATAAATAAGGCCTCCTAAATAGTGCATCAGCCACCACATTATTCTTTCCCTTAACATACTCGATATCACAATCATAAGCCTGCAACTTACCCACTTTTGCTGCCTATCATTCAAATCCCTTTGGTTGAGGAAGAACCTTAAGTTGTTATGATGTGTCTTCACCACAAATCTCCCACAAACCAAATACTACTTGAACTTAGCCAAAGCATGCATGATGGCTAGCATCTCCTTGTCTTAAAATAGAGAAACCCCTCTCTGACTCCTTGAGCTTACGACTATAGTATGCAATAGGGTGTTTGTTTTGCATCAACACTGCTCCAATGCCCTCTCCTGAAGCATCAAACTCTAATACAAATGGAAGTGAAAAATCTGGAAGAGCCAACACAGGACATGAACTCATTACCTCCTTGAGCTTGTCAAAATCTCTCTGCCTCCTCACTCCAAGAGAATGCTCCCTTCCTAGTCAAATTCGTCAATGGGGCAGCCAACTGTGAAAATCCTCTGACAAACCTCTTGTAATAGCTACAAAGTCCCACAAATCCTCTCAAGTGTGATAACGTCCTAGGTTGAGGCCAATCCACTATTCCCTTGATCTTCTCCTCATCTACAATGATGCCTTGGGCACTAATCTTATGCCCCAAATACAAAATCTCAGTCATCCCAAACTCGCATGTGGATGCCTTGGTGAAAAGTGAATGTTGCTCAAGTATACCCAATACCTCATCTATATGTCTCAAATGATCCTCCCAGGTCTTGCTATAAATCAATATGTCATCAAAGAAAACCAAAACAAATATCCTCAACTGCTTACTAAATAACAGGTTCATGCAAGATTGGAATGTGGCTGGAGCATTAGTCAAACCAAATGGCATGACTAGAAACTTGTAATGCCCAAAGTGACACCTGAAAATGGTCTTGTGAACATCCTTCATCCTCATCCGTATCTAGTGGTATTCGGATCGCAAGTCAATCTTAGAGAAATATACTACACCATGAAGTTCATCTATCAGCTCATCGATCCTGGGGATTGGGTAGTGGTTCTTAATTGTCTTCTTGTTGAGTGCCCTATAGTCGATGCACATCCTCATGGTACCATCCTTCTTCACCAAAACCACGGAGGAAGCAAAAGGACTAGAGCTCAGTTGTATATGTCCCATATCAAGTAGCTCCTTAATCACCTTCTCAATCTCTTCCTTGTACCTCCTCAGATGACAATAAGGCGTGGTAATGATAGGTTTTGCTCCCTCCAACTCAATGACATTCTGGAATCCCCTATCAAGAGGCAACCCCAGAGGAATGTCACTGAATACCATGCTATGCTTATCTAGGATAGGTTGAATATCTATATGAGTGGTCTTTTCACCCACGGGTGAAAGTCTATCGATGACCAAACATTGTGCCACCCACTCTACCTATCCTATGCAAAAAGCTCTCTCCATCCTTTTTGTTGAAACAACCCTTGAAGCTCCATTTGATAAACCCTGAAGAACCACCTCCTTACCCTCAAATTTCATTTTCAGCTCCATAGTCTGATAATTCTGTGTATATTTGCCAAGCGAAACAACCACTGCACACCCAAAACTACATTTGTCTCACCTATGCCAACCACATAAAAGTCATCACATACTATGTGCCTACCCAAGGTGATGTCAAGTTGTTGAATCCTCCATGTACATGGAATAGTAAATCCATTGGCCACAATCACATTGAACCCCTCAAAATCATATGTCTTCAATTTCATCCTAGTCACCAAACCCTCATCAATGAAATTATGAGTGGCCCCACTGCCAATCAAAACTATCACCTTATGTTCCTATAGTACTACTCGCATACGAAAAGGATGATATCTAGGTGCTCTTGAAAGAGTGGCAAGTGTATCTCCTGAGGACTCTTCTGCTCCCTGATCCTCATGCTCCACCTCATCTAAAACAACCTTGGGCTCGGATTCCCCTACCTCTAAATCCTCATCAGAGACTGCCTCTATGTAGTGTACTTGTCCCTTCCCCAAACATCTATGGCCTAGCTCCCATGGCTCTCTACAAGAAAAGCACAACTTGTTCCTCTGAAGCTCATTCTTAGTTTCTTATACCTTTTTTGGTTTAGGAGGTAATGCCTTAGGTTGCAGAAAGTCCTTGTGGAATGGTCTCCTATGTTGTCCTAATGGTGCACCCTTGGAATAGGACTTGTTCTTGGTCGTGGTGTCCTCCAAGTTCAAAGCCCTTCGAATGGCATCCTATACAGATGTTCGCTCAAAAGCTCTAACCAAACCTCGAAGTGACTCCGATAGTCCCTCAATAAATAAAAACATGAGCCTCATCTTTGTAACATCCGACACCATGACTAAAACCCTCTGAAATTTTGCTATATAATCCTCTACTGAACCATGCTGCCTCAATCGTGTCAACTCTCTGAAATGCATCACTGGATCCTTCCTGTCAAATCTGTCTATGAGCCTCTTAGTGAAATCAGCATATGTCACAATATGATGCCCTTGTGTGATCAATCCATGATGCCACCACTCATGCGTTGTACCATCCAAATGAAGAATACCAAACTTGATAGCTTCTTCTGTCATAGGATTGAGTGAGAGATGTGTCCAATTTTTGAACCCAAGCCTGTGCAGTGACCTTCCTTGAACCATCAAAAGTTGGAAGTGTTGGGACCTAGTTTTTCTGGTTCTCAAACTTGCATAATTTCACCCAAAATCCATTGAAAAATCCTATGTTCCCCCCTTGTGAATTTTGAGTTTTACGTGCCTTAGAATGTGTAAAAAATCCTTAAAGTTCCTTGAAATTTCTAAGTGTTTTGCCTCTTGCGGGATTTCTAGCCCCTCCAAATATGCAGGGTTTTCCTCAGGGTATGGATATATCCTAAGTCCCTTCCCCTTCCCACATCCCACAAATCTCCTAAGTCCCTTTTGCGCGTCTTCAATGTGGATGCGGATGCATCCACATCTCCCTCAGACCTCTGCATCCCTTCCACCTTCCATGCTCTGCATTTCCTTTACCCCCTGGATCTCTGCAAATCCGGATCCCCCCGAATCTCCACAGATCCGAGACCCCCTTCCTTCTCCGCATCCAGTCCATCCTCCTTTATTCGCTTCCCAAACCCACTCCAGAACTCCGCAAATCCGGATCCCCTTTGAAATCCTGCATTGTGTCCCCACCATCCATCCTGCGAAAACCTAACATGCCCTCGGATTCGTCCACATCCGACCTCCTCTCCTACCATATGATGGACCCCCCTCTAGACCCGCAATTCCCTGTCTCCCCCAAAGTTCCATCATGTCTTGACCACCCTCGGATTTCCGCAAAGCTAGAAATAAGGTGAAAACGATAACAAAGAAAAGGTAGCAGAAACTTCCAAATGAGCCTGAAACCTCCACCAGATGCCATTAATGCACCAAATTCGACAATTGGAGGTTGGTGACGGATTTCAAAACGCAAATATTTTCCCTAATGTGTTTTTCCCGCTCAAAATCCTATGTGGATTGGGAAAAGACCTAAAATGCTATATATACACAAACAAAACACATTAAAAGGGTTGGTCTTTAAGCCATCTTGGATCTGGAAACACCTCAGGAGGATTTAGAGCATCAAATCACGCCAGTCATGTCTGTAAATGATTGAATACTTCCAGCAGTTCATAGAAAAGGTCTTCAACGAATATCCTCATGCAATGGTATGTCTCCATGGTAGATTGTAAGGATTCAAGGAGATATATGAACCCAATTATGTATTTTATTGCACCACAATCGTTGGTATGTTGTAACAGAGTTCAGATTAATGTGCGCGCATTTTAATACAATACAATGGCTTCGTATTGGTCTTCTCTTAGTTGCATTTGGGTTGTTGCAATTCTGCTCGAGATTACTAAGTATGTCTATTGTATGTGCATATATTTTGGATTTGTATGTGAATACATTTCATGTTTTTGTTGATGGCTATTGAGTATCTCCTTCCTTTTTGTTGTTCTTGACTATGTTGCCCATTGGAGTAGGCATTGATCTAGTTTGGGGATGGATCAATCACTCTTATTTTATCAAACCCTTGTTCTGTTAGATTTAGGAGTGGGAGTAGTAGGGTTAGGGTTAGGTTTAGTTTACATGTTCATGATTCAGTGCAATAACCAGGGATAAATCTGAAGTAATCCAAAACAATTCGAATCATTTGTGAATCATGTCATGCATGTCTGTATCTTGCCATTGTGTATGGAATATCAAATGTGTGTATCTTATGGGGATATAAGAAATGTGATCTATGGGTGCATGTGCAAGATATATCATCAACTTAATTAGAGGTTTGTGCAGCCAGTCGGTCTTGATCTAGTGACAATCATAGGGGGTCAAGTGTGCATTGGGTATGGCTGTGGTTATTAATTTATGTCTTATTTTATACCTCTAGGAATTACCCTCCTAGGTCTAGCTAAGTCGGAAGTGAAGAGGAGTTTACCCACTCCTATCAGTTGGTCCAAAATCATCCTCAACCTGTTGATGAACCGCTTCCCAATCATCTTAATGACACCCCTGGCCTAGGTGATTGGGTAATGTTTTAGGGTTTTGGATCTTGGTTATTTTGGGAACCAACAGGAAGCATCAACTTACTCACCCTCTACTATAGATCTCTATTGAACTTCTCTGAGTTAGTTGTCTTCTTGATCCATTCCTAGCATTATGAAATTGCATAAATGGGACCTAGTGTCTAACATCCGGATCACATCTTGAGTACTCATCTATGCAGCCATTGAAATCATTTGCTATTGGGTTTGGCTCCTCCTCTTCCTGTGGTAACTCCACTCTAGGCAAAAATGTTGGCTAGAAGGGTCGGGATGCTGATCCAATTGGAATGTGTGATTTCCAATACCATTCTGATTTGAGTTAATACCTTCTCCCCCATTATTTTGTATAGGTTTGGTGGAATTGTTAGTATTATTCATGGTTTGCAACATTTGAATGTGTATTTGTGTCATTTGTTCTTGCTATTGTGTCATTTGTTCCTACTATTATGTCATTTGTTGATGCCTTTGTGCCATTTGTTGTTGTATTTGCATGAAATCTTTCCACACATCTTCCCGATCTGCCATCTTATCTTTGCCTCCAATTCCACTACTAACCTCTTGTGATTCTACCTCTAACCTTCTTTTTTCTCTTTCCAGAGCTCTCTGATCCCTTTGACTCAGCTAAAATAACTAGTTCAAACCCTCAGGCTAGCAGGACAACCTGCTCTGATACCATTGTAATATCCCCTAGCAAATTTGTGACCTTCAACCAAACTTATTCCACAAAAAGATATCTCTAATCCACCATCAAACAGTAAACAGCATAGATGGATAAATGATATTTCAATTGAAAGACAATATGATGTTATCAGTTCAGCAGTATACAGAAACAAATAATGAAGGTCAATGTATCTGGAACAGTTCAACTTGGTACATAGCAATAGAACAATGTTTGTTTAGATTCAACTTACAAAATTATCCAACTACAGAACTATGGCCTGCGGCCCAACAATAGACTAGTAACCAATGTCTACTCACAAATACTAAGGGCCCGTAGCTCCAACAATACATAGGAAACGCCGATAAGGGCGTGGTTCGGTGGTTAAGTCACTCGGTTGTAGTGGCGGCCACCAGAGTTCAAACCCCTGCTGGGCCAACAAGCTCGCAGGCTTTACGCCTTCACTGGGCCAACGAGCTCGCGGGTTTGAAGTGTTCTTGCTAGGGGATGAGGTCCCCCGTGTTGTGGCCTCACCAGTTCATTGCTCCGGGTAAAAGCATTCGTGTGGAGCTGGAGGGCGTGTTGCACCAGCGTCGCCGGTCACATTAAAAAGTTTACCGAGCGCATTATCTTTTAAAAAAAAAACAATACATAGGAAATTAATGATGACTCACAAACACCGCATTCGATGTAGAATTTGGAATCGCCCAAATGTGTTCAATGGAATGAGATCTTGTTTACTTCAACCACTATGAAACCCACTCTTTGAAAGGTTGCATTGTGTCACAGACACCACTATTGAATTATCTCTATGAAGTCATGTGATGAATGGAGGTGAGACTGGGTAGAATTGAATCGCTTCTTTGCCCTAGGCAGCTAGGATCCCAACCATGTACAATCCTATGTCAATGCCCAGCGATCAAATGAACAATATGAGTCGCGACCCAACACAACCAAATAATTCGCCCACCACCTTAAATTAAAGCACTTAGATCTGGAAAACAACGACCTTTGAGTTTGATGAAATTCCTTCGTTCAAGCTGGGCGGACCTAGAGAAATAATAAATTTGGTTTAGCACAGTACAATCTCCTACAAGTGGAAATTGCTCAAATAAACAAATGGGGTTTTTGTCCCACTTGTCAGCTGCCTTGAGGTTTTTGTCCCAAGCGCAGGATCACAATGCGAAAATGCAATGTTTTTTTAGGCAAAAATCCGATGTCTTCAAATGTGAAATGACCTTCCCTTTATACCTGTTAGCCCAAGGTTCCAAGAGCTTCAAGTGGTGTCGACCGGCACAATTCAAATTACAAAAAAAATTATATTTTTATTATTACTAACATTAATATTATTATTATTATATAGTTAGATTATTAATATAGTGTTTAAAAACACTTTTATTATATTAAAATAATAACATCAATCCATCTAAACGGAAGGGACATGACAAACCTTTTCACAATGTCTTTAAGTTTTGGACCACAATAGGCCATGTGCTTTATGATCCATTACTGTAAGTATAACTACCTTGAATCCCCAAAACAGATATTTAGTTAGTGTTTTCAACCTTCCACAATCCATCACAACTAGAAAGAAAGCTTTTAATAAAACTTGTGATAGACATTTCGTTAGTCAACAATATGAATCACATTACGTGATCCATCTTCATCCTAATGATGGATCACATAGTGTGACTCCTATAACAGGATTTCCTAGAAACGTCCTTTCTGGATATTAAGTTCTATTATTTATAAGTACATAACCATTTAATAAGATAACTAAATAGGGATTTACAGCAATTTGCATGGTTTAGTGTAATGTTCAATTGCTTTAACTAGCATGAAGCATTTGTATTTTAGTTTGTTGCTTTATGGTGTAATATAGTTACATCAAAAACATATGACCATTTCCTCTTCTCTGAAAAATAAAACATTTCACTTGAAAAAATATGATGAACATTTTTAGTAAAAGACAACACTGAAGAGAAAACTAATTTAAAATAGCTGTCATAAATATGACTGTAACTAATC
This sequence comes from Cunninghamia lanceolata, assembly GCA_027924645.1. Classification (NCBI taxonomy): domain Eukaryota; kingdom Viridiplantae; phylum Streptophyta; class Pinopsida; order Cupressales; family Cupressaceae; genus Cunninghamia; species Cunninghamia lanceolata. The sequence goes on along the minus strand of BSBN01000371.1, from coordinate 3,199,133 downwards.
CAACTATACTTACCAAGACCACCTGATGTCATTGCAAGATACTGTTTGGCTCTTGTGATTGCATCAGCTGGGAACAGAAGGTCCACGTTAGGATCCTCAATCAGAAATGGTGCTTGACACAGTGCAATAACCTGATAAAATAGTTAAAAATAATTTCGTTAAACATTTGGGCATCTAGCAGAAAGAGCTGGCCATGAGTATCATTACTCTTTATTCCATCATTTTTTCATTTTTTAATATTATAATTTAAAGCTGATACTTTCAAAATATGTCTTGTCCCCCACAAGATACTTTATAAATAATATGAAAATCAATCAAGAAGATATATCTATCATCTCAGCACTGTTTTCATTTAGTAACATGGTAAAGCTTCTTTTTTTTTTTTTGCTCTGGACCTTTAGAGACAAGGAAATCATGTGTAAAAGGCTGGAAAGATTTTGAGTTGAGTAGGTCCTTCAAAAAAATCCCCAAACAGTTTTTGACAGTTGTGAGAGTCCTACATGTCCAGAAACTAAAAGACACATCCTTCTATGCCTTAAATCTTCATCTGTATCATTACTGAAACCACATGATAGCCTATTCTATCTTCCTGGCTCCCTAGTTAGTGTGCAGTATATGGTAGCTATCTCATATCCAACAGTGCTTTTATGTAATACTGAATGAAGACCAGATACTTTAAATTGAGAGACAAAGTGACCTGAATGTGAATTATAACAGCACAGAAAGATTTCAAAGATGTCTATGGTGTAATTTCTTTTCATCCAATGGTATCTGATGCTCATTGCACTTTTTTGGTCAGATCTTTCCTTTCAATGATACATTTGGACCAATCTCTTCATAACATAAGCAAGATATGGTTGCCAGATAAGTTATATCCTTGAAAGTTTTTATGAAAGCAGCAAGCACTTGCTATGCCAATGTCCACAAGTTTTGGTAGGCATTGTGGTTGCATGACATCAGACAAAGCAGTCCTTTCTTTCTAAGTAGGTTTAGAATTTTTAGAGTGATGCAAATCCTCCTTGGCACATGTAACGTCCCCATTTTCCGAGTGATCACTTAGTGGAGTTGGCTAGCCTATCCTATTCCCGTAGGCTAAGCCGGAGGGCTCAAGGAATGACCTAATTGACAAGATTCCACAATTAGCCAATTTTGTAGGGCAAAATGAGCATGGGAGATGATTTGGTATATTTTTGTGAGAGTTTTGATGAAGTCAAAACAATTAAGATAATTTGCCCTAATGTGGAGTGACCAAAGAGGAGAGTGGAAAATAGAAGAAAATATGGAAAATGCCTTTGGAAAAAATAAGAATAATTTATAATGTTTTTCCTTGAGGAGGACAACTTCATTTGAGGTCAAAAATATGAGGTATCATGTGCCTAAGTGGTTCACCCTTGGAGAATGGAAGGATGGAATAATAAAAAAATAAATTATAATATTTTTGTTCTTTTGGGCGCCTACACGAGATCAGCCTAGGGAGAAAGAAATAAAAGAAAAAAAAAGAAGATATTCAAGGTGGTTGGCCAGCTTGAGGAGAAAACAAGATTCATGTATAAATACAAGGTGGTTTGAGGCATTTCCATCATCATTCATTCATATTCCTTTTCATTGGAGATTTATCTCTTGGCTGCAACTTTTGGTTCAGCAGCTTCCTAGGACAAAAACCCTAATGAAGATAGGTGGATTGAACAAAAACCCAATCACACTTTGGAGGTGGACTCATACGGAGTTCATAATTGCGCTTCATTGGAGATTTGCAAGGAAAGAAGGAGCGACAAAGCAATATTTGTTTCTGCAGAAACCCTAAGGCCAAATTGTGAGATTTGTGCCAATTACAATTTGGAGGATCAAAGGAAAAATCAGATATTCAGATCAGACTTGTAGCACCACCTTTTGGAGGTATTTGTGCATCTTTGGAGCTAGGGTTTTCACCCTAGGTTGAGCGCCAAAGTGAGTGAATTCGCCTTGAAGCATTGCTGATCATTCCCAAGTCCCAACCCTAGCCGCCATCATTTTGCATGTGTTTGATCTTTTCCGAGGAGCGCCACCTAGCTGAAGAAGTTCGCCCAGCTAGGGTTTGTATTTTCACATCATTTTGCGGTATGTACAACCTACGATTAGGTCTGAATTATAAGGGCAGATTTCTGGGATGTGTTTGGGCATGTTTGAGCAGCAGATATTCTGATTTGTAGCAGCAGACTGATTAATTCAGAAATCAGATTTGTTCCCTATATTTGTTTGCATTTGGATGTCATGTATTGTTGGATGAGGTCATGAAGATATTACCATAAGGATTCATTATTGGCATATTATTTGAGTATTTTGGATGCATATATGTTCGCTGTCCACGTGTTTAAAATCAGAAAAAAAAATTCTAGGGTTTGGAGCAGAGTTCTAAAGTGCAGAAATCTAGGGCAGAAATCAGAAAATAAAACTCAAATTTTAGGGAAGATCTTGTAAGGGATCTTACAACACAAATCAACTCTATTTGGGAAATCCTAAGGAACTGTCTTCCCAGAAATTTCCTGTCCTTATAACTTGGCTTTCAACGTCTTTGACCTGAAAGAGGACATCCTCATCTAGATTCCGAGAAAGTTTTCAATATTGACTCTACAAGTGTTAAGGCCAAAGGCCATGCTTCACCCAAGACTAAGAGGGTGGATATTGCTATAGAGATAGACTAGGTTGCAGATGCCTTATTCGCTCTGTTTGTTTTGTTATGCATGTCATAATTCCCAGACCCATTGACCATTTTTGATTACTCAAAGGTGCTTAATTATTTTCTTTCTTCTTTCTTTCTTTTTATATCTTGAAAGCTACAGCTTAAGACATATACTAACTTCCTCCACATGAAGATACAATTTTTCATCCCTCAATCACAGAAATAAACTTTTATTAGTATATGATGCCATATATTCTAATTCTTCATCGTCATTGAATGCCTATTGGGTTCAAACACTTCTGCAGTATTATGACCACAATCAAAGGTCACAATTGTATTGATCACTTTTATTTTTAATTTTTCCAAAATCTGCATTCCCTTTAGCAGCATTCTCAAATATCTATAGAGAATGAAAGCTATTTGTGTTTGACTGGGGCTGTGTTTTTCTTATTTGAAATGTTCAAAAGCATAATTCCCATTGAGATTCAGTATGTCACCAGTGCTTCCATCTTTTTAAAACAGTTTCAAGGCATCTAGGTCAGATGCTGGAAAAAGCTTCTTGATAAAGCATCTAAGTGAACCTTGCAAATAACTTTATCATATTCACAACACCCTTCTTGATGTTTTCTGTAACACACTACTGAACTTCATGATATGCAGGAACAACTATTTATTCTGAGAAGATCAACAACCTTCAAAAGTATACCAAGATTAAGCCATTTACTAGCCATCCATATCTTCTCGAGTTGATACTATGTGGTGAATACCAGAGTCACTAACTGAGAAAGGATTCTCACATCAATATCCTTGGTATCTGAGTGATAAGGCATCAAGTCTCGATGACTATATAGAGACCTAGAGATTTCCAAACTTTGGATTGGTTAGAATAACCACATGATTGCATTTTCTGGTAGTTATGTCATCTACATGGTAGATAATGTGGTTGGGAAATACAACTCATACTGCCAATTGAGGGAACAATAAATTCTGCTTTTCTCCACCTCATATGAAGTCACAGACAAAAGCCCCATTCTTGGTATGCATCATAGAAGCTCCCCTAAACATGTGACTCCAACTAAGCACTAGCTAGCTATATGACCATTAGTTAACTAATTAAAGAGTACAATAAGGTCTACACAAATTGAAAAAGTTAACTAGTAGTTGAAGAAGAAATCAGAACAAAATGCTCATCGGATTTAAAAGTAATTTATTGAGTTGCAAGTCCTATACCTTTAAATTTTAAAAATAACAGACCAAAATGGAGCACCTTTTGATTCATTTAGCCATGATATATCTTCATCATGATGTTCTGAGCATGACTATTACGCCCTATGACAAATTACAGTATATGAACAAAAAACATACTGATGAATTTTGGTGAAAATTAAAACATTGTTAAATGTTTATGAATGGAACCGCATAAAATGGGAGGAACAAACCTGACGTGGGAATGTCAAAGGCTTTTGGCCCAAAGCATGGGGGTTACCGACATTTGTAAAGATGATCTGTCAAAAAAGAGAAAAACCAAAAGGTTTTAATGTCAAACAATCAAATTTAACATAGAATTTGCTAATCAACCAATCAATGAATATATTTTATCAGGAATTAACAAAACAAAGTAGAATAAACTGGAAGCACTGTTGTAAATAGATTAAATTATTGACTTATGTAAGATCAGAGAAATTATTGTAATAAATCATGAATTAACTTCTAACTGGTCAATAGAAGCTCATATTAGTAATGGTATGTATTCAAGGACTATAAATCCAATATATTGACTTATGGAACCAAGTTCATGAGGTTTATTACTACCTGAAAGTCAACAGAAAAATACTGACTATTAAAATTTTGTCATTGCATTTGTATGTTCAGCATGTTCCAGCTACTTTCCTGGTAAGAGTTAGATCTTTGCTGCTTTTGTATGTTTAGTGCAGAATAATCTTCTAAGAAAAAAAAGACAATTTTGTTATAAATCAAAACAAAGCTCCAGCCATTACCTTGACAATTTTTCTATCTATTATTAAGTTCAAGATTAAATATTTTGAACGAAACAAAAACACTTCGGGATGCTTCCTTCAACATTTAATGAAATTCTTCAGAAATCAATGTCCCATTTTTCTACTTTGAGTCCCCTTCGGTCAATTTCTAAACAAGTGAGTTTACTTAAGACTTGCAATGTGGCCAAAAGAATGCTAGGAAGTAAGACTACTACCCAAACACATGACATAAGTTCATGCCACAAGATACCAGACTTTGAAAAGGAAATGAATGCTGAGGCTTATTATCCCAAAGAGTTTGCTCGTAATTTGGAGGATGGAAGCCCCAGAGAGTTTGCTCGTAATTTGGAGGATGGAAGCCACAAGAAATTTGTGATGGACAAATTGCAACTTATAAATGCAATTTGATAAGCTGTAACAGAGTGGACAAGGAAATAACAAATTTGTAAACTAAGAATATAATGAATAAGGGCCATTTTGCAAATTTCATTGGATTATGTATCTTTTCTTTAGGTTGTCCTGTTCAAGAAGCTGTTTTAAATTGTTTAATGATAGTGCCAACTTACTTTGAAATAAATTCTAGAGACATTTAGTCCATTGTTTAAGCATATTGAGATGTTATCTTCGAATATTCGATCTTGTCAGCAGACACAAGTAGGAGAGGATGCAGCATCAAGTTCAGAATTCCATTGTTTAAGAAGTTGCCAATGAAGCTTGAGCTTGAATCATCATCAGGGTAAATGATCCGCTATACAGCTAGAACACAGCCTACTAGACAGCTACTATAAGCTATGCTACATACGCTCTATTTTACTTTATTCAAGCACATCAGACATTAAGAAATGGCCCAATGTTTGGTCCATTACTTAAATAGTTATTTTCTACCATTACTATGCATACCAAAGACAAAATAACACAAGGGGCTCAATCACTTGGATCTTGAATTATTACCATGGTTCAATTGGGGCATTAAGATTGCCAAATGTAATTTTCTGTTACTGTTCCAATAAAAATTTTAATTGATAGTTCATACGACATCAAAGCCCAAATGTTTACACAAAAGGAAAGAAACGGTACCTTTTTTCCTTCCTTCTGGAGCTCGGAGGCTCGCAGATAGAGCTCCCCTCTGACAGCATATGCAACCTTCTTCACATTCTCATTAATATTTTCATAATCCAAAGGCTTCAGAGCCATTCTTTAAACTGCTGAACAACCAAGCTGAAAGAAACAACTTCCAGAATCACCAGCGAAACAGACTGACCTGCCCCTAAAAATCCATCAAAATTTTAAATAAACTCAACAATCCAAAGCAGAACAAGGTCATCTAGGACCTAAATATCTACTAAAACGTAAATTTGTTCTAAAATTCAAAAGAATAAAGTTATAAACCTTTGCAGTACTCTGAAAAGGCCAAACATAAACCCTCCGGTAAAGAATAATGAACGCTTCAAAGAGAAAGGGCTATACAAAAATTTTGGTTCTTCAAATCCAAAAATCTATAAATCAAATCTATACAAAAAGTGGACAAAATAAAGCTGACTTCATTTGATTCAGCAACCAAACTATTAAAAGTGTTCTTAATTCAACTCTCATACGTTATATACGGACGAAAAAACGATATAATTTATCGTTTTTGACACTACTCGAAGAGCGATTCAATGATTCAAAATAGATTTAAATCAGAAAACAAATAAATTACATAAAGCTGACTTCATTCGATTCAGTAACCAATCTATTAAAAGTCTCCTTGATTCAAGGCTCCTACTTTATATGCGGACGAAAAAACGATATAATTTATCCTTTTTGACACTCCTAGAAGAGCGATTCAATGATTAAAAATAGATATAAATCAGAACACAAATAAATAATCTAATTAAGAGCGCTCGCATCATTGAGTAAAGTAAGATACTCTAAAAATGTGTATACACTAAATTCATAATAGTATTTTCGACAAAAATTGGAAAAAGCAGATTCAAATTACATTTAAATCGCAAAATAAGCCAACAATTCAACTAAAATGTGTGCATTTTGTAGACAAAATAATATACTACAAAAACGAACCTTGTGACCGCAAATCTTCAATTGCAAAACTTATAACCTTATTTCAAAAAAATAAGCATCAAAGAATCTCAGATACTGCAACAATTTTATTCTGTTCCTCTACATTTTACGTTTCTAGTTTCCAAGGTCCTGTAGCGAAATCTGATTTGTAATTGTACAAAACATTTACCCCTCGGAGAAAAAATTTCACTCGAAAGCTGTAATAAATTTCTGCTTTCCACAGATGCTCTTCAATCTAATAAATATATCATTTCTGGCTAAATTTTCCTAATTTTACTGGAATCGTTCAATCTTGCAATATAAATTGTTTAAAAAATTCATATGTACTTCAGTCTGGACTCAAATTTCAGAGGGAAAGCAAAATGAGTAGTGAACTGTACCTCTTCAAACCCAAATTTTTATCATCTATTTTTAAAAATGTTTTGTTTCTGCAACGAAGAGATAGAGGCTGCGTGAGGACCACGGTTTAAATATCGTGACATTTTGTGGTGTAGGGGTGAAGTGGTTTATTTTGAAACGAATGTTTATGGATCGTGTCTCTATAGCCAAGCAAAAGCCGGTAAATTATCCCCGTGCTGTGCCGCCGGAATGTGTGAATTTTACGTGATGCTGACATTTTCGCCGGCGGTCTTCGGGGGTTCGTTTGTATGGGGTTAGGCAACGGTCTCATTACGATGTATCTAACACGACTTTGGGGTGTGAATGGTGTGTAAAACAAATAGGTGATCAATGTTTTGGACCACTCAAGTCTCATCTATAAGGTGGACTTGATAGGATACAAAGTCGATTCAATTTTGTACAACTTAAAATAAATATATGATATCATGAGGGATATATAATTTAATTATGATTTTTTGTTGTTATGTTTGAACAAGGGACGCATTGCATCAGCTTCCATGTCGTTAGATGTTTGATTTGTTAGTTGATATTAAAACTAATATTGGTAACAATTTAAGTTTGCTAAAGTATTAAACAACATGTGTCACGTACTGGCTAGTACCTGCCATATGTTTTTGATTGTATATGTATTGTAGTAGGAGTGAATGCATTTGAATGAGATATTGTAACTAGAATATAGTATATAAACATTAACCCATAACTTGTATACAAAATGTCATGGTGTGTTTCTAGAGTTGCAATTGTTCCTATTGAGGAAGGAACTTCTGGATCACCTCATCCAACAAACATGTTTCCATATTAATATTGTTGTTGTTGTGAAGAGCAGATTGAAAAACTGAGATGGACGAGGTGTCAAAGCACCGTTCATTGTATTGTTTGTACTACCTGCAGGAAGAGAGACAGATAGTTGGAATTTGTTTGAATAACCTAGAAGAAATTGTTGATTGTTCTCTATCGTTGGTAATGAAGAGTGCAAAGATTTTTTTCAGTAGCTCACCAGAGTTGTACATTTTAGCATCAAGCGAGCAATGTTCAATGTTTGAATTCTTGCATGTAAAATCATTGCAAGCATCTTGGAAGATATTGACAGAGTCAGTATAATTTGTATTCAGTTTTGAATGTGAAATGAAATTATGTAAATGATGAATGAATTGATTAGAAATGAACTTACCTGTATTTGCAGTCATGTGAATGAAATTTGTAGTGGCTTCCATTCCTCTCATTGAAATGGTTGCAATATCATAAGCATATGCAGCCTCCTCTGTTGTATTAAATGTTCCAAGGCAATGACGTTTCTTGGAGTTCGGGTCTAGGATTTCTGCAGTGTAACAACCCCATCGACTTTTTCTAACACCTCTGTATTTAGGGACATTCATTGGAGGTTTGCAAATGTTCTTGCATGCCTCTAAATTTTTGTATGAAAAATTGGTCTTCGCATTAATGCCTCTGATAGATATAGTTGCCTTATCATAAGCATATGCAGCATCTTCTGTTGTATCAAAGGTACCTAGCCATTTACATTCATTGTAATAATAAATTTGGATTTATGCTCCATAACGACCATTTCCACATTTGTGGACACCTATATATTTTACTTCTTTTGTTGAATTTTTTAAGTTTGTAGGATTGATTGTCCAACCTATTGTAGGTTGATACTTTCTAGCGTAGTCTTCATTGTTTGGTTGGTCTAGCAATTTCTTTGTCATCTTATAGTCCAATTTTCTTGTTGTTGTCAGTTGTAATAAATCTACGCAACCACTATTTCACATGGAATCAATTGATTATTTTGATATCCTGCAAAAGTTACGTTGCAAGAAATAAGGCTTCTTAACACTTTGGCAGAAGGTGCAGAGAACTGAACATATTGTTACAATATAGTAACAATTTTTTAAAAGGTGCAAGAAAAAAAAAACATAGTGGAGGAGATATGCATTCTATCCACTTAGAAAATAGTGTGTATCATGATGGAGAACAACAGATATCTCCAATTACATGTATATGGTGAATAACAGATAGGAAATTAATGAAACTATATATTAAATGTAGCAAAAATATGCTCGAACATCTGTAAAAAAAATTATATTATTTGACAAGAGCTACTTTGTAGATACAAGGTAATCATTAACATGAGTATCATGAACCAAAAACATAGGTCGGTTGGCATCCTCTCCATCAATCGCATCTGAATATCCCTATGGGTGAATAATCGTCGAACCAAGTCCTGAGACTAGTATTTAGGCTTTCTTCATATATGAGCTAGTCTTGTATGCAATCAAAAGCAAGCTTTCTAAAGAGAGTAGATTCTTGCAAGATGTCCATGGCATAGGATAAAAATACAATAACTATTTTAGAGAAGGGGGAGTCTTCAACAATTTTGCGAGCAGTGAATACTTGAAGAGCATCCTCCACTGCTTGGAAATCTATCTTCAACACTTTTCCCGATCGCACTGAGTGAAATTGTCTTGTTGTGGGCATCACAATTTCTTAAGAGGAAATAAAATTCATTTAGGAGAGATGATATGCAATGCATAGTTATTGAAATGTGGAGCAATAGAACAATATGAGTAAGATGCAGATGGAGAATATTACAAAATGACCAGTTCTATCAATGAGGTAGATAGCTACAAGGAATATGAACAGGTCGATTATTAGAATTAGAAAGGTCCAGAACAAAGTGTCATTGTAAACAGGGTCAGCCATCATATTATCTATTGCAAATGTCAGTTAGAAATGCATAAGTATGATGAGGAATAGAAATAGCATATGTAGAAATAAGTATTAAGATATTGCAATGAACCAAAAAATAGGTAACTATAGTCACCTTTTTTAGTGTAAACTTTTCATGCAACGAAATTTTCGTATACAGTTGACAATTTCTGAAAGTAGACGCAGACAAATATGTACCAAGTACCTACAACATGGGCCGGAGATTAGGTACAAGGGTTATCTAAGAATCATTGTCAATGGTAGGTTGACACTTTGAAAAATACTCTTATCATTTTGAATAGTTTTTTGTGACTAAGTAATATTGAATTGGATTATCGACCAATGAGTCATGAACAAGACATTAAGTGTGAGCCCTGAGATGGTCAATCCTCTTTGTAGTTAGATGTTGCACAACTAATTGAGCACTCTGATCACCACTAATTCACCACTAATGAATGGCGAATGGAAAATACCATCCACAAGAGAGCAATCTGAGGTCTTGGGCATTTACATTGGAATGATTTATAAAGTGGGTTCACCAGATTTCTCCAAAATGTCCATAGCATGTAGTGTGGTAAAGCTTGATTTCATGGAAATTATGTATGTGCAAATAGGTTTCCTGGTGATATGAACTATTGTACTTGCAAAAATTGTTTCATTGTTATTGGGGTCTAGATGAAGCAAAAATATCCTGCCAGTGGTATCTCCATGGCCTATCGTTGGAGGCCTCTTGAAATTTCTAAAAGGCCCAGTTGTTTTGCTCAAGCATGAGTATTCCAACTAAACTTTATTACCAAACATTATATAATTGTGGACTAACTGGCTTAAGTCCATTTGATCCCCAATTTTTTCTTTTGATTGGGTTTGTTTTAGAATGGATTGAATAGGTTGTGCATAAATTCAACATTCTTTTGCTTCAAAGAGGAATCATATGAACAGATAGAAGGGATCGTGATGAGATCTCCCTTGTCACTCGTGGTTGCAAGTCTGTATGGAATACTTCGAGAAAATGATCATGGAGTTGTTCCACTTAAAAAGCAATTTGGTGAGCCTAATTTGTGGATACCGGCAGTTCCTATTGGCCTTAAGATAAAGAAAGCTTGAAGGTTTTCTATAACCACAACAACAGGGTATCAGAATGAATCAAGTTCATAGAGGAGGAAGAGGAGAGTGTCTTCTATAGTTAGGCATGTTGCTTTCTAGAAAACCTGATGGTATGTTGGGCCACCATGTTTACAAAGAGAAGACAAACACTAATCATAATCTTCAAACTAGCTCACATCACCACCCAGAACAAAAATTTGCAATTCTTAATATCTTAGCCACAAGGGGAGTGAGAATTTTGGGTGATGTGGATCTTGAAGAAAAGGAAAAGTACCTCCACAAAGTTCTCAAGGAGAATGGATGTACAGAGACACAGATTAAGAAAGTTATTGACAAAGCCAACTAACAAATTGGTATTCATACTCATGGGGACAATAGTTCATTTTTATTTTACTGGAATTTAGCTTAAAACAACAATTTTAGTGACATCAAATTTTGAATTTGCATTAAAAGTGTTGAGAACTGCGGATCTCTTCCCCTATGACGATTCTATGAAGAAAATCCACCGTGCTGCTACAGATCTGCGTGAGATAGAGGATGTACAAGATCCAATTGGCCGTAGGAGGATTCAATCCAATGCAAAACACGTTTCAAGTAAAAGGAAAATGGCTACTTAGAAGGTAGGGATAGACAGGAAGGATTATGTGAAGCCTGCCTTCAAGAGAAAGGATGTATCAGTTGATGAGAGAATAGTGGTAGAAGATATTATGTCCTACATGCATCGTGCATTAAAGAATTTGAAATTACCCAGACCTTCTGTAGACAAAAGTGTCGTTGTTCGTCTGCCATCACATCGTAGAATTTTAAGTCTCAGGATCTGCAAATTCAAGCAAAAAACTTTTAATTTCTAGGAGTCTATGCAAATACCTCTTTTTAATGAAGAAGATTTCCTCCACGTCCTTCGATCGATTCATCCAAAGGTGATTCTTTTATTATATGTTTGCACTCCTATTCAGCTCACCTAAAATCTTGCAATTTCATATGCTCGCCTGACTTATTTGCTTTAAAGGCTTTCATCCACAGTATCTGGCAAGGGACATTAAAGGACATCAACGATTTTTCCACTGCATAGGAAATTTTATGGCATGAATTCACTGTTTGACATAAATTTAGTTTGACTTCTATTTCATTTCATGGGCTATCATATTTTCCTTCTCATTATTCACTTTGAAAATTGAGTCTTTTGGAGATCGTTTAGATCAAATTTTAAAAAGTTGATTGGACATATAGATAATTCATGTCTTCTCTAGACTGTAGTTGTGCATGCTCAAAATTAATAGAGATTGACTTTTACAAGTTAGAATTTATTTTATTTGATTTTGGCTACGGAATATCAAATTGATTTGATATTTCTCTATGAGTACATTCAATTGATTTCATTTTTGGTAGGGTTAAAGTCGCCATCGCATTCATTGCTTCCCTCGATTCACGTGAAGGCGAGAACAGGAGGTAAAACCTCTCAACCAATCATTTTTTTTTGCAAAGACTACAAACTTTAGGCACAACAAAAATAAAAGTGTTTACCAATAATATTTCTTCTTACATTGAATTATTGTGTATGCCAGACAAAAGAGTCCCCTGTAGCCACAAAATATGGTCAATTCATAAAACTAATAAAATCAAATGAGGCCAATTGTTGACATCATGCTAATAAGACTATTAGACACTGTCATCCAATAAAATATCAGATAAAAAGAATTAATATATTGAAATATATGGTGAAAAATAATAAACATTGGAATATTTAGTCAATTGATTTTAATTTTGAATGTTGATTGGTTCATTGAATACAAATAATAGAACTTGCATGAATGCATTAGCATTCCTGCCTATGACAGGAATTAATAAGTATCACATAGTAGTATAGTACTTGTTTTTGAAATATTCTAATAATAGAAATTATCTTGCCTTGTAATGTTGTGTTGTTAGATGTTTTGTTTTAGAATTGTTTGTAACTATTTTTTTTTAAGAACTTAAATGAATATGATCTTAGATTTGAATGGAGATTTATTTGAATTTTGGGTTGCTAAACTTTTTTAAACTAATTTTTGGTAGCCATTGTAATTATAAAATGGCATTCATTAAACAAGTGCACAAATTTTGAAACATGTCCTATTAATAGTATATATAATATATTAATAAGTATTATAATTGAAGACAAGAAAAGATAAAAGGTAAATAATAGGAAGATAATGTAGTATACACACAAAACCTTCACCTTAAACCTTTATTTGTCCTCACATAGAGCGGATTGGAATGCACACTAATTCCAATGGCTATGCTCTTGATATGATATTATGTTGATTGCTCACTAAACAACAACATAACATTACTTGATAGTGTGATGTTTTGATAATGAGAGATCTATGATGATTTCGACAACATTATGTTACTTTGAATGTGGATAAAAATGGTTTGGTAGAGGTTTGATTTATAGATGCTTGGTTGATAGGATGGATGGCTAGGATTAAGAGGTGGAGGATTAGGGCAATCCTTATGTACTAAACGGTTGAAATTAAGAGGTTTAGTTTGACTTTTGTGCAAATCATTTATTATTTGTGTCAAGTGAATGAGGAGGAGGACAAGTGGGAGTTAATTGATTAAATAATAAAATTATTTAATTAATTATGAGAGACATGTGACATGGGAGGATAAATTAATTAAATAAATAAGATTTATTTAACTAATTTTGGCTAAGAGGGATAATAGATAAATTTGATTAAATAAATGTGATTTATTTAATTAAATTTAGTAATGGAGGAAATTGATTAAATAAATATATTTTTTTATCTAATTAATTTAGAAGGGGATATGGTAAAGGGGACTCTTAGGACAAAAGTGTCGCAAAGTGTCGCAAGGTGATGTCAACAAGGTGTCAAAAGTGGGTTTAAATGTAAAATGGATAACTAAGCGATGTCTAGGTGATGATCAATTTCAGGTGTCTACATTTTTCTCCTCTTTGAGATGGTGTTGCGACTAAGAGAAGTAACATCATTTCAAAAAACTTTAAAACATAGTGTTGGGTTGGAAAGGGATGACTCAGCCACTTAGATGAGTGACAAGGAGGAATAATGGAGGGATGGTATGCCCCTCGAGAGGATAGGCAGATTAGAAGAACACTAGTATACTCTCGAAATAGATGAAATGAATTGGTTAAGGAGATGGAGAAAATATAATGGATGGATAAAATGGATGAATGATACGTTATGTTGCATTGGGTGAACAACCATATAGTTTGATATAGCACTAGACATTATGCACCAAGGTATAAAGACTAGGGTGATGGGTGATGATGTGTCTTGTGCAAAAAGTATTGACTTGAAAAAAGATAAAAGGTCACAAGAAAACATATGCCATTAGACACCATGAAATGGAATACCATGATGTCGTTGTGACAGTATGTTGCAAGGACTGATACAAATACAAAATAAAAAGATAACACACACAAGCAAGCATGCACAAATGATAAAAAGATAAACAAAGTTGTTTCCCCTGTCAAGCTGAAAACTGATGATGTATTAATTGGATGATTGGCTAGTGTTGTTGGCCATGCGAGCAACACTAGGATTGATAGATTGATTTCTATATTTAAGATAGATTGACATTCTTAAGAAATAATTGCTTGATTGGATTGATGATGATGATGATGATTAGGTTTGCAGCTAGGCTTGGAACAAAACCATTGGATGCTTTTGGATGATTAGCTAGATTGCTCGGCTAGATTCGCATAGATTAAGGATGGCTTGCACTTAGATTTATTGCTTGGATTTTTTGATATGTTATGATTTTTGGTTTTTTGGATTTATGGGATGGTTGCATTGGATTACATTTGGATAGCCTTTGTGTTGGATACCAATGACAAGGGAAAACTAGGTCTAGAGGCAAGGATAAAGGTAAGATTGGATGGATGGATAAAAGGATAGGTGATAGTGGATGTGATAGATGGAAGATGCATGATGGAGGGGTTTAGGATGTGATCTCCAAGGACTATGTCACATAGGAATAGCATGTCCCACTCTAGGTAGTATGCTCAAGACTTTGTGTGACAATGCTTATGAGGATAGATGATAGGATTAGTGGTAAAAGATTAGCTATATCAAGAAATGTCCAAACCATTTTTCAACATTTTGTCCATGTCCTTATCAAGATCAAAGGAAGGGGTGAAGGATAGTTTGGTGCAATGGGATAGATATGCATATGTAATGGATGAGGATGGATAAGATAGGAGAGACATGATAGGATGCGATGGATGAGACAACTTGCCCCCAAGTGTAAAACACATAGATAATCAATCTACACATGACACCCATGAATGGGTTTTCATCATGGTACTTATCCAAGGTGTCATCGAGGTGGTTTTCACCATTGGACAATTTTTTGTCTTTACTATTTTGATTTTTTTTCTCTTTATTTTTTATTTTGAGTTTTTTGACTTTTGGATGGGATAGGTGGATGGGGGGAGAGAGAGATTAGGAGAAGGATGGGGACTCAAGCACATGTTTCCAATAGGAGGTAACAATATCCCATTTTGGATGTTGTCACACATAAATCATGTCGAGTGTGATTAACATGCACCTAAATGCTGGTAGGTGAGTGGATGAGATGGATGGAGAATAATGGATTATAGATGGTAATGATGGAGAATGGGTGGAAAAATGGATGATGGATGAAAGGATTATGCGAAAGCATGGACCATACAGGTGTGATGGGGGAGATATGCAGGATAGGGGATGTAAGATGGGGGTATGGAAGCATGAGGGAATGCCCTGGGGTTGAGGGGAACCAGGACTAAGAGTTGTACACACTGTAATGGATTTTGAAGCTTATATTTGTGATGGGGAGTGGGGAGTAATGGATATTTTTCATTATGGGATCGAGATGGGAGATTGTGGGATTGTCGATTTGGGGATTTAGGGACCCAAATGGACTTAGAATTCTTGGGGGTTTTGATGGTGTGTGGGATGAGGGAGAGGGATTTTTGATAGAGTGGGATTTCTCAAATGTATCTTTATTATAAGTGGTGTAATTATTAGTTGTCCCTCTAATTGTAGAGTCTTGATGTTTTCCTTGGAATTCTCATGTTCAACTGTAACCCCTATGGCATGTTGATTTATAATCAATCCCTCTCATAATAGTGGGTTTTCATTCTTCTCCTTATCCTTAATATTTTCAATAGTAGCCCCTATGGTGCACTCTATATCCTCCTCATTTTTAATATCATCTTCATTAGCAGCCCTCCTAGTGCACTCTAAATCGACTTCCATGGCTTTTTTATCCTTTTGTGGTATCTCTCTTATCTTTCTTGAATTTTTTTAGTCTCATTTCCTCCATGTTCAATTCCATATCTAATTCAATCTCTTCCTTGATCTCTCTTAGCTCCTTGTTATCTCCTTTTGTCATGGGTGTTATTGATTTGGTGTTTCACCAATCCTTTTATTCATCACTATGGATCATTCTCATTCTACTTATATTGGTCACATCTCTTTGGAGATCCCTTTAGGATCCCCCTTTCTAATTGTCATCCCCTAGGTGCCTAACCCCCTCTCACCAGGCTAGAACCTAGTGGATCTTGCCGCAAACCATAAATTTTTTCCTACTTATTTGTAATTCTTCTAAAGTATCTCCCATACCATTGCAAATGAGATATTCATTTATTTTATACTTCATTTACCATTTAACCAAGGTCTTGATAATGGAACCAAAACGTTAACAAGAATGAGGTGGAAATTGAGGATATAACCCCGAGTTTCTTAAGAGTTGTATTTATACCCCAATATGAGCGATAAGAGGAAGGTCAAGGATTTATGTGGTAAGTTAAAAAAGGTTGTGGTTGGATAGAACAATTAAAATTGAATATATCCACACATACAAATATAAATCATATATCATAACACATTATACATCCATTATATCAACATGCAATATAATATATTCTCATATCTCATCATATATACATCTCTGATAAAACATTCACTTATACATTAGGTCTTTCTTTAATCCTTCATCTATTACATTTTATTCTTACTCATATCCTCATTCTTACTCTTACATTCTATGTTTTACATTACCTCCATCTTATATCTAGGTATGTGTAGGATCATGATGGGCCAAACTATACCTTTAAGCGGCAATGAAAATACTAAAAATCAGAATTAATCAAGTTCATGTGAAAAATTGAATGGATTATCTACATAATTTGAAAAAGATGTAAGAACAAAATTTGTAGAGAATTGAATCTAGTTTATGAGCTACTAATTTTTAAAAATTAAATTTACTTAGTGAAAAATGAATATTTCAATGAACAACTATTAAATTTTCAGAAAAAATAAAATAAAAAGTGGGTTTCATTCCAGCCAACCTACCTATGAGAAAAAAAAATTATTTTTTGAATCTTTTAAAATAAGTAGAGGACTCATGCCCGGATGTGACGCATATTTTTTTTAATTCCCAATAAAATAATTAGTTATGATTTATTTATTGTGACTTTTTTAAAAACTAAAAAGTAGTTTTCTAGCCAACCTAACTCGATAAAAAAAATTGAAATTTGAATTTTTTTAAACCTATAGCCAGAAAAGCATAGAGTGTGATGCAACTTTCAGATCTCAAAAAGGTGAAACAGTTTGAAAGTTATGGATGTTTTTCAATCAGTGTGTCCATCAGGATTTCAGACACACACTATATAGAAAATTATTAATAATTGTTTAATAAAATGATAACCAAACAAATCTTATATTTTTAGAAAGATGACAATTTCTTCAATAAACCCTTTTCGTTTGATCAATTTTGCATTAAAAAAAGTCGTTAGCACGAAGGGTGAAGTTTGAAGAAGAGAGTGAAACCTGAAAAACATTAGAATTTAGGAAAAGTCAACAACAAAAATGGATATCGATTTTTCTTTGGTAAATGGCAAATGGATATCTATTTTGCTTCGATAAATAAAAACGGATATCCATTTTCCAGAAATGGATATCCATTTCTGGGCTACCCAAAACCTTGTGGTTGTGTGTTTATGCTTCATTCCTCATGGTCCTTGTAGTGTATTCATGTGTATACTTCATGATTGACATGTATTCAAGTGTATACTTCATGATTTACGTGTATTCATGTGTATACTTCATGACTTATGTATATTCATGTGTATGCTTTGTAACTTACGTGTATCCATGTGCATACTTCGTGTATATTACATGTATTTACGTGTATGGTTTATGCCTTATGTGCATTCATGTATATGCTTCATGTCTTACGTGTATTGAACTCTATCATGCTACTTACCTCCTCCCTATCATGAATCCCATGCACTCCTTATCTCTCTCTTTCCATGCTAAGTTCTTTGACATAGTGATGCTAGACTTAGATCTTCAAGCCATCCACATTCCACTTTGCAGTATTACATTTACTATTAGCTTATCTTATACATTTTCCTTTCCTCATTCTCCTGAAACCCAAGATTACACATTAACTAGTCCATTGAATGATTCATGCAAAGCTTTATGCTACTCCCTTGTCTTTTCACATTATCTGGACTATATCCTACATTTCACATACTTACACTATACACTTCTCCTATACACTTCCACGTTTCCATATGTACATGGTGTACTTCTATTTTATAGTTGAAAGAAATTTTCTTACCATCTTGGTATATAAGATTAGGATGGCATTATGAAACTCACTCGAATATGTTGTGACTCCTTGTGCCTCTATACCTTATTTTCCTACAACCTATTCTCCATATTATCCTTGTACATAATTTCACTTATCACTTATAATTACATTATCTCTTATTACTTTCTGATCTTTAATCTTCTATCAACTTTATTTGAAACTTCACCTTCTTCTCTTTCACCTCATTTACCAATCTATCATCACACCGACCATTACACTTTTTGGGGCATAGTCTTACTTGTTCAAATCCTATTTTTTTATTAGTTTATTTTTGTTATCTTTTTCACTCTATCATCTCTTTGGTACATTTCTCTCTTTTTTCCCCTTGGGGAATCCACATTGACATTATAACCATATTATTACTCCACACCTACTTGTACAATGTAAACAACTCATAAAAGACTCACAAAAGAAAGGGATGGTATAATCACTCCAAACTCCGAACAACCATAATGATGGTGCACATGCGACTTTGGTAACACTCTTCCCACTCATCACAATAAGCTCTTAGAACCCTATTTATTATTGCATATCATCTAATGCATTAGGGAATCCCTCCCTCCTTAACAATGAAGATGTTGAACTAGCTCCTTCCACCATCATTGCATGCACTTTTCTACCAGCCACCTAGTTATTTACAAATTGGTCTAGTAGGAAAAGTTGTAGGAGCCACAAGTATGCTTCTAGATTGGGAAACAAGAACACTAAATCCACAAATAAATTCTCCAAAATATCTACTTAAATGAGTGTCTACTATACCTTAGAGCCAGCTGATCCAACACATATTTGACAAACCCTAACATGATCAAATCCTTGCAAGCAAAAATACATGTTATAATTTCAATGATAAAAAATACCTCCTTGTGACATGACCTCTCATTTGTTGCAAACCAATGACATATCTTCCATGCTTAATAGTTGTCTTTGTAGTGCATATCAACCTTCTAGCAACACCAACTTTCTTACAAAGACACATTACACAAATACTAAATGATACCTTAACCATCTTTTAATGCTTCATACTTTAGCTACCAATAGACATCATAGAATTAATGAATCTATAAAAATCTAATGAAACCAAAGAGCTCTAGAAGTGCCACTCAAGCCATACACACTACTTCACATGTTTGACAAGTTACCACCCTTCTGCTAATGATAACCTTATTATTTATATTTCATAAAATAATTTGTGTTTGAGATAATTCTATGACTTAAGCTAATGAAATTACATCTACTTACCTTGGAAAATGATGCTCCATACATGCCTTAAGATGCAAATATACCCATTCACCACCCTACACTTAACATAAAGACTCAATGTACTACACACCAATCCCTCTCATACACTCACCACTTAGAATTGCATGATGTATATAAAAAAATAGTATCCTAATAAGAAAACCCTACATTTACTAGGGTTTTTTAAAAGAATTTAGAATCTAAATTTGGCCAAATCTTTGAATAGTGACTATAAGTTGTCCTTATCATTTCTTGTTGCACTCCCTCATTCACCAAGAAGTTAGACATAATTTTGAATTTCCTTTATAGTTTAATTTCTACCGCTATAGGTGTGTTTTGTTTCCATATCTTCTTTATAAATTTAAGGAGTCTGCTCATGAAATAGAAAGCAAGGAATATGATTAAAGATCCATACCTCAATTGGTAGCAACCACTACTTTTTGTGTGTTGAATATTTCCTAGTAGTTGATCTCATAAAACCTTGCATAAATCAATTTTTTTTCCCTTGTATCACCATCTGATATGTTGTGACGATGGAAGTACTTGTCGAACCTTATCTATTTGTATCTAGTATATTTTATATGCAATGCAAAGAGTGGCATATTTCATCGTAGGGTTTGTGATTTTATTTACATCCAAATTCCCACCATCTAAGGTGGCTCTGATCAACTCTATCACCTTGCTATTGTTTATATGCTTTTTCTATGGAAGATCTCCCTTTTTGTATAACCCAGTGACTACATGGATGGCCTCTCTTGTAATTCTATAGGATTTGTCAAGATACATGTAGTCATCATGTATGTGGCTGAAGATTATTCTCACCCATGCTTCTTCTATTGTGAAATTTGGGAAGTCCTTTCACACATCCAGCTTAAGATTGGCAATTTATTTGTATTGGGGTAAGTACCCTTCATGCCCTAGCTCGAGTACTAACCTTTGGAGTGACTCAAATGTCATATGATCAATCTCTATGAGTGATGTGTGTATATATTTTTTCACATCCTTGAAACATAAAAAACATCAAATGGTACAAATGAAAATGTGCCTTGTGGGTCAACCTCCATGGACATGCAAGGGTATTTCTTATACCTTGGCTACAGGTTTTGTTGAGATTTTGACTATCATTGGGGTTGTTATTTTTCTCCTTTAATTTTCCTTCTCTACACAACCTTAAACCCCTTGTCTTCCTTGCAATCCCCCTCGTAGCTCAGAAAATTACTCATAGGTAACTCATTCTCATCTTAGGGTTTGTAGCATAGAGCACTCAACAAATTTTGTCACAGTGATTAATTTTCCATTTGTTATTCCTTTTATAGATTTTCATGACGTGTTTTGCATTTATTACTGCTACATACTACTTACTTTCCCACCAGTTCTTTCTGTTGCTAAATGTTGATGTTTTTTGGTGAACGCTACACATTTACCATGGTTAATTTACAATAGAATACAAGTTTCCAAATTTTTATTGCTAATTCCTCATACATGGTAGTGTTTTAATCTTGTGCCATTCACATATCCAGTCAATCTAGTTTATTTTATAGTGTTTTTAGTATGATGACTCGTGATGGTGATATCTTTGCAATCTTAATAATATCTTGATGGTATAATTTTGAAGGTAGAGGCATATTAAGATGTCTTTGCTTTTTGAAATATTACTGATTCTATTTCCTATAAATGGGGATAAGTTCTATAGGTTGTATCACTAGCCTTAATTATTGATACTTGGTAAGTCAATGCTAGTGACCTACTAGTTGTATAAATATGTATTCATAATTTTATGAAGATTTCATATCATTTACTATTGTTGGTTGTGACAAGATTTTACCTTTAGCTTTAGTGATTATCTTCTCTTCCTTTTCCCATTTATACAAGAGTAATGATCAAATAGTCTATCAAGAGTTTCATTTGATTAGTATTTCAAGTATCTGTATTTTTAATTGTGATTATTGCATGGACTATTGAACCTTATTCATGGATAGAAATGGACCTTTTCTAGTATGTGGTAAATTTTCCTTGAAGGATTAGATCCAACACCTTACCCCTATATTCGTAGTCTAATTCTAGAAGATAGATTCATCCTTTTTCGTGGCTTTAAAATTATTTTGAAATCTACGAGTTAAGAAATATCCCATTATTTGATCCACAAGCACAATGATAGAGGAGGGCCCTTTATTTTCTTATTTCTTTTGCTAAGTTGGCCAAGTCAAAACATATTTTATGGTATAAAATTCTTTATTTAAGAAACATGTCACAATTGTGATTTTTTTTAAGGTTTACTTGTGCTATCATGAGATTGATACTAATATTTTATTTAGGATGGACATATTATATTGAGGGATTATGATAATAATATCTTGATGGTAATATTTTATAAACGTGTATTAGCAAATTCCTTAGACACTTCTCACCATTTGTACCACTCCTACCTATCATATATGTTTGCCACTATAGTTGTGTGGGCCGTGAGTAAGTAATCGCTTGACAAATTTGGATGCATTCAATGTTCGCGCGCAAATACTCCCGCGTGTAAAATACCAGGTGAGTTGAAGTCGGTGAGCCGACAGAGAGCTATATAAGGAGGCCAAGCATAGGCAACCAAAAGCATTCCAATTCATTGCCAAGCATGGAGAGTAGTGGAATGAGAGGGGCATTCCAAGTATTTGTGTTTTTAGTTTGTTTGCTGTGCAGCGGAGCGCTGACGGGAGGAGGCATATACTGGGGCCAAGATAGCAGAGAAGCCTCTCTTGCCGATACCTGCGCTAGCGGCAACTATGCAATTGTGATACTCGATTCAAGATTCCCTACTTCAGCTGCCTACTTTGGTCTCTGTAGTAACGTTTGAATGACTTATGTGATGTAGTAATTTTAAGTGAACTATATATATACCGTAATATATAACTAGCGACTGGCATATAGGCCAATATTGTTGTTACTGTGTAATAATATTTTATGATAACAATATAGGTCAATATTTTGTGTGGTTTCTACCATTAAAATTCCTAAATCTCTCAAAACTATGAAAATAGATAAATTGAGTTGATTTTTTTTTAACTATTGAAGAAATGAGGAAAATTAATGAATAAAGCTTAAATATGCAAATTTTGGGCATATTGCTTGAGTACAAAATTATAAGCATTTGACAAGTTTGTAGAATTCAAGAGGTTGGTTGAAAACTAAAGTGGCAACTACATTGAATGTGATAATTTCATATGTACTAGAGGTTAGAATAAATCAAATCAATTTAAGGATATCCTCTAAGTTTTTAATCACTCCCTTGAACCTCTATCTGTGCTATCTTATGGTCTTGTGCATCTTATTCACACTCTCAAATGGGACATCTAAAGATTATGAACTTTTCAAGAACTACTCCTTTAGATCAATCCATTTCTTGTTTTGTAGGGAGTATTATTTGATGTACAATTTAGGAACTTCTTGCCTTAGTGTTCCAAAAAAGCTATAGAGTTTGGTTTGATTATCTCTTATCTATGATCTTTCCCAAGAAGACTATAGAACAAATATCTCGTTTGATAATTTTTCTAGAAATATGTAGTTTAGTATGATTTATCTAATTGTGTTCCATTTTTGGACGAGTAGGATCTTCTTATTTGTCTCTATTTCTTAAAGATTCTTCTATATGTACTCCTTTCTATTTTCCTTTTTAGTTCTAGGGCCCTTGATTCTCTTCTCCCTTGAAATATTAGCACTCTTAGCAATTTTAATAGCCTCCTACTTTAGTAATTCCCTAACTCTACCCTTGTCTCTAAGTAATTAAGTCTCACAAAAATATTCACCTAAGATTTCCTCACACACTCTTACAAAATCTCTTCTCGCTACCTCTTCCTCCATTTCAAAGGATTTATTATATATATCCTTTAAGGAAACTCTTCTGACTTTAATCAACACATGGGGTGACACTTGGTTTGGGGGCTCATCTCCTCATATGGTCCTTTTAGTCTAGGGGATGTGTCTTTTAATAACTCCTCATTAGTTAAAAGATTTTCGTAAATAAATTTGATTTATTACAACAATCCTCAAATGTGTTTATTGTGTCTATGTAAAATTCTAGATTATTGAAGATTTCATTTAAATATTTATTTCCTTCACTTTCCTTCTTTTCCTAAAACTCTAGGTTTTATAACATCCTATCATTATGTTGGCCCACATTCCTTCTCAAAACATCATTGAAATATTCCACAATGAAACTCAAAAGTTTTATTAAGAAATTGGGGCTATTAATGCTTAAAACCCTTAATTGAATGTGACCTTTAAGTGTAATATATATGGGGTAGATGTCAGTTATTGAGTTATAGAATCAAATGGTTGACCACTTCTACTTCTAAGTCCTCCCCTATTTGTGATGCCCACCCTTGTACAACAGGTTTTGTTGTAGTATTAGACCTAATTGTATTGCTACACCTAGGCATAGGATATGGTATATGGTATTGGGATCCTGTTTGATATACGCTATTGTACCGATATGAATCTAAAAAAAAGTTGGGTGTGTTATGATTGGATTAAGTATAGGAGATGTATGTCTTAATTTAGGTTTTTTTTTTGTTGTTGCTTAAACGAGCTTGGAAATGAACCTTGGTGAAATTCTGCAAGGACCACCCTTGTTAGACATCTTATATTATAGTTAGACTTGATACATCTTGATTTGTGTTGGACATTGGATATTATTGTGGACTTTGGATCCTATGTCATTTAGACATTGATAGAAATTATGATGTGATTAAGGTAGTAAGTTAATTTCATTTCGATGATCTAGATAGATTGGCTTATGTTATCATCTGAATTAATTATGTTGAATGAATGTCTTATCCTTGTTATTCCAATTATGGATGAAAATGAATTTTAGTGATATACGTGAATTGAGAAATGTTATATATGTTTATATTGTTGGGATTACGATAATTGAGTTAGAAAGAGAAATGGAGTATTATTGAAATGTGAAATCGATTATATTCGTAATGAGAACACTTTAATGAATGTGTGACTTCGTGTGTGATTCATTCATGTTGCTTAAACTATATATATATATTGGATCTTTTGATGTGTGCTTTGAGTGTGTAAGTATTTCCATGGCCAATGGAAATTCAGAGGTCCATTAAACAACCCCTGTGTAATTAAACCCATGATACTTACCTAGTCCGTAAGGTGGACTATGGTTTTGCGTGAATTGATAATACTTGTAATATGTTATTAATTTATTTAATTTTATTTTTGAGACTCCTAAGGTTGTCTTGGGATCATATGAATGATGAGTTGTCATCCATGTGCCCAATTTCGTTCATGGGATTTTTGAGACTTTTAAAAAGATGTTTTTAGCCTTTTTATTGATTTTTTTTAATGGGTTTTATGGTCCTAGGTCAGGTACCTATGGTGTAGGTACCTTTTGGGACTCAAATATTAGACTTTGGGCAAGATATGACTCCTAAAAAAGATCTTGGAAGAAGAGTGATGAGTTAGGGTTTTAGGAAGATGAATGGAGACTTGTCTCCATCCCAACCCCACTACCCTAAGTTCATGCATTGACTTGGGTGACTCCCAAAGCTCTCACATGTGTGACCACACAATTTAAGAGCTTCATGGGAAGAGTTCCCAAGTACACACATTTCCTCAATGTCTCTCATATGTGTGAGAGCACTTGTGGGAAAGAGTGCTAATGAGGGTGAATGGGAAGGCAACAAGTGTCACCTCCCCATTCAAGGGGATTATTTCTAAAACCTTATTTATCCCTCCTATGAGGAGAAGAAAGGGCTTTTTGGCTATTAGAGAGAGTTTCTTGTGCAAGTGTTGTAGAAAGGACTTGGTGTGGGTTCTTGGAGAGGCTCCTACAACCATCTTTAACCTTAGGAAATCTTGAGAGGTAGACTCTAAAGGCTTCCTAGTTTTACATGCTTTATTTGTTTATGTATGTTATGAATGAATGAGATTTCCTTTGGTTTTGCATTTTAGTTTTGTGTCTTTGTGTTTGGGAAGGGGTTGTGTATGTATGATCTCCCCATGTGTGGGAGCATACTTGTATGTGGTCTTGAGAGGGATGCAAATCTCCTCATGGAAAGGCTAACTCCTTAAGAGGAGTTGGTAGGTTGTAAACCTTATGTTCTTGGTATATTGATCATCTTGTGGTAGGCAAGAGTGCCTTGTATATTTGGGAGCCATAATTTGAGGATAGATAGAAAGAGGCTATGGTTTTTTGGTATTAGGATATGGAGGAGTTGATACAAGTTCATATTTATCTTTCCCATTGAGAAGTGTTGTCCACCCTCTCCCCCTTTTGAACCCATTAAATGGGTTTAGTGTATGTGAGTCTCCTTGGGAAGGAAATGTTTTTCATGTGTCTTATGTGTGTGTTGAATCCCTTGTGTGAACCTAGAGTCGGTTGAGGGCCTCCAAGCTTGGGGGAGGCTTGTTTCAAGCCAATGGTTGGGTGGTGAGCCCCATTGGCCTTGTTTTTCCTTTGTATTGTGTTATTTACAAAATTCATGACTAAGGATAAAGAAAGAGAAGGAGAGGAGTTTCCTTGTGACTCCCAAACCTTGTTTAAGAGTTTAGTGGAGATGTAATGACTTGTCAAAGTCTTAGCTCAATGATCTTTTCAAATGGGAGGGAGTTGCAAATAGAGAGTAGTGTATAATGTCTCTATTTGAGTTCCTTGAAATCTAATATGCATCTTGTAAAAGTTTGGATAAATTTTGGAAATGAATGAATAAAATGTCTCTTTATTATTGTTTATCTTCTTGTTGGTCATATTAGATGGCACATTGTATATAAAGGAGGAAAGATTCTAGGGTTATTGTTGGCTGTATTGAAGGAGAGAGCTTCATATATGGGACACGATCAGCACTCTCCTTCTTGGATTCTACACATTACAACTTGCTCCAGGAAGATTTCCCACATTGCAGAAGTTTTAAGAGATGAAAGGGGCATGTGCTTGCATTGAAGGGCTCCAAGCATGTGTTTCCACACTAGTAACAATCTAGTAGATGGCATAGAGTGCATACCTAGGTAACAGTAGTAGTGATGAACTATTTTCAAGGAATTTGGAAAAGATACAGTGATGTCAAAGGTAGTCAAGGCATTCAATAGAGGGGCAGTGTTCTACATTGATGGGAGGCAGAGTACAAGTGAAAACATGCCAGAATAATGAGCTAGGTAGTGGTAGTCATGAGGCATTGTTATTTTAAAAAGGGAAAATGCATGACAATAGGTTGACAAGTGATTGGACAATGCATTTCAAGAAGCTACAAGTTTGATTAGGACAATGCATAGCCTAGTCATAAGGCAATTTTGAATAACAGTCCATGACAATTGAGGCATCCTACCAAAGATGACAGTCATCAGAGGCATAATCATCAGAGATAAGGACAATTTATTGCTACAGGTAACAATTCATAGTGGCAGCTTATGAACTAGAGCAAGTTGGGTGCATGAGACAAGATCTCTACAGAGATGACATTGTGATCTTGAACTAGGACAATGAGCTTCATAGGACAATCATGGATTTGTGAAGAAGACATCTATGAATGTCTTTGTGCTTCTATGCTCAATGATACTTAGAAAATCAGTTTCTTGCTCATTCTTTGAGTTATGTATTGTCACCATGAAGGTTTTTTTAGCAAAGAGAAAGCATTGTAACTTATTTTCAGATTTGTATGCTGTTTGTAAGCATTTTTTATCAATAAAACAAGCTATTTTCACCTTCTCAAAGTTGTTTCATTGTGCAAGCTTCAAAATGACTAAATATGCTACTAATTGACTAAATATACTACCAATTGACAGAAATAAGTGAACAGTGAATAAATATGACTAAATATATGACCAGTGTTAAATCAGTGAATAAAAATGACTAAATATACTACCAAATTGATCAAAATGATGATTAAAATTAATGACTAAATACACTACCAATGGATAGAAATTAGTGAATAAAAATGACTAAATAAGTGACCAGTTAACAACAATCAATGACTAAATTAATGACTAAATATATATCAGTGAATAAAAAATGACTAAATAAGTGACCAAATTACAACAATCAATGACTAAATCAACCACTAAATATACTACCAAATCGATCAATCAAAACAACCAATAAATGACTAAAAATAGTTTAGTCATCAATTTGGTCGCATTATAAATGATTGGCAATAAACTACTAATGCTCACGTGACCATGTTTGGTCATTTATAAACAATTTTTAGTAGTTTTTCAGTCATATATTATTGTTTCTGTGTTAGTGGTAGGCATAGGTTTAGTTTATACCTTGTGCATACCCTATGTTAGAACACTATTTGTATTGTGACACCTACTAGGTCATGGTTCTACTCGAAAGAGTAGGGTTCTATTTGAAAGGATAGGGTGCATGAGAGGTCTAACTCATGGGTGTTGGATTTAAGGCATACAACTGAGAGGGGGGGGGGGTGAATCAGTTGTATAAAACTTATTGTTCTTTCAAACACTTGATTCTTCGTTGTTAGTTAACAGCATATCAATTAATCATCCATGAAAGCATAATACATAAACACAAGAGCAGATAAGCATCAACACATTGAACACCAAGATTTTGACGTGGAAAACTCGGTTAAGGGAAAAACCACGGGGTGATTAACCCAAGGATTATTCTCTGTTAGAAGAATAAGAAAAAGAATGGCACTTGCCAATTAGGGCTCACTGCCCGAGCACACTGCTCACAAGAGGCCCACTGCCTACTAAGAGACACACTGTCTACAAAGTGATAAGAATCACAATCTTGAACTGGAGAATGACATCTCTATTATGTCCGGATCAGTTTCTTTTAAGCCCAAAAACTTCTGCTCTGCCTTTCGTACTTCTCTTCGCTATGCCACACTCATCCACACCATGAAATGAACTCACAAACCGTTATTTATACAAGACATCGACTTAGGAACAAACATCTAAGTCGGCAAACAACCATAAGAGTATCCGCAAGATGAATAACACATCTGGTCGGCCACCACAAGACCATTCGCAGGATGAACAACTCATCCGGTCGGCTAAACAGGGCAAGAATTTCATCCGGAAGAATAACTTCAATTCTGGGCTCTACTATCAATGCGGACCAACCACACAACCTAAACATGATCCAAGAACCTTCACAAGCCTGCCTGAATGACCGGATACATCCGCACTTCCTCTACTTACTGGAATCTCTTGTCTTCCTCATCTGGAACTTCAAGAACATAGTCTGTCGCCACTGTCATAATGCAGGAGGTACTTCCGGACCTCCAAATCATACACAGCTCGAGATGGCACATCACAAGGATATCCCAAACACTATTTCCAATCCGCAGATTAGGATTTTACAATTCCGGACCTCACCGGACCTTTATGTGATCCTCTGTCACCTTTAAGCATTTGCCGGAACCGGTTCCACACAGACAGCCATAACTTCTTCAGGTCTTCATGCGGACCTCTGAAAACTTGACTGAAGCATCTCAAGACTCATATCTGCAAACCCTTTAATCCGCATCCTCCGGTTCTCAACCTATCCAATATATTTGCCTTCTTCTCATCACTGTTCTTCACTAATCCTGACTGAGGCTAATTTTCTCAATATCCTCAACACACAGCTCATCCAGTCCTTCTTGTCAATGTAATATGAGTATGTTGACATCAATGACAATACTGGTTTACTTCATACTTGCAACAATCTCCCCCTTTGTCATTGATGGCAACATATGATGTGAAAAACCATCAAGACAAGAACTTCTCCTTTCTGTCACAGCTCCCCCTATCAACAACAATTTTTCACATGTCTTCTCTTCCTTTACTGCTCCTCCTTTGATCATTAACCACTTGTTTTTCACATGTCTTCTCTCCCCCTTTGACATCAATGGCAAAGGGCTCATACTTGCAATTCTAATACGTCAGAATCATACCAGCTGCTCCCCCTTAGTAGCAGCTCCCCATCATCAATCCGGATCACAAGATATGACTGTGATATCCACCGGACTGATGCACATCAGTGCATCCTAGTTCATCACCAGAGGGGCCATGACCCCTAACTTCTCCCGGAGATATTCAAAAGAGTCCTTGGGAAGAGGTTTTGTAAAGATATCTGCAATCTGATCGTTGGAGGGAACATACTCCAATCTGACTTCTTCCTTGTTTACTTGTTCTCTCAAAAAGTGAAACTTGATAGATATGTGCTTAGTCTTAGAATGCAATACCGGATTCTTAGAAATATTAATTGCACTTGAATTATCACAGAAAATTGTGATAGGCTCCTCATATTCAACTTTAATGTCTCTTAGCATCTGCTTCATCCATAAAATTTGAGTGCAACTACCTGCTGCTGCAATGTATTCTGCTTCAGTTGTAGACAGAGATATTGCATCTTGTTTCTTGCTTAACCAAGAAACCAATCTCTTCCCCAAAAAGAATGCTCCACCACTAGTGCTCTTCCGGTCATCCACATCTCCTGCCCAATCTGCATCTGTGTAAGCATGAAGAGAGAAATCTGGATCTCTAGGGTACCATAGACCATACTCAACTGTTCCTTTCAAGTACCTAAAAATTCTTTTGATTGCCATAACATGAGATTCTCTAGGATCAGCCTGGAATCTTGCCACAAGACCAACAGCCTGCATTATATCTGGTCTAGTTTGAGTGAGATACAACAATCCACCAATCATTGATCTATACTTTGTTTGATCTGCCTTTGGAGAATCATCATCTTTGCTTAACTTACATCCGGTTGCCATAGGAGTGTTCATAGGCTTTGAGTCTTCCATACCAAATTTCCTTAACAATTCTTTCACATATTTGGTCTGAGAAATGAAGATCCCTTCTTTTGTTTGAGTAATTTGCAGACCCAAGAAGAAATTCATTTCACCAAGCATAGACATTTCAAACTCACTTTTCATCTGATTTGCAAAAGTTTTGCACATACTATCTCTTCCTCCAAAAATGATATCATCCACAAACACTTCAACAATCAAAATGTTTTCATGATCAATTTTGAAATATATGTTACTGTCAGCAGTACCTTTGTTGAATCCAAACTGCACAAGATGCTTATCCAACCTTTCATACCAAGCTCTTGGGGCTTGCTTCAATCCATACAAAGCTTTCTTCAACTTGCAGACCATATCATCATTATCAGATAATTGAAATCCATCCGGTTGTTCAATGTAGACTTCTTCTTCCAGATCACCATTTAGGAAGGCAGACTTGACATCCATCTGATATACCTTGAAGTCTTTGAAGGCAGCAAATGCAAGAAGTAATCTGACTGCTTCAATTCTTGCCACCGGAGCAAAAGTCTCTTCAAAGTTAATTCCTTCTATTTGAGAGTACCCTTTGCAGACCAATCTAGCTTTGTTTCTGATTACTTCACCAGCTTCATTTAGTTTGTTCCGAAAGACCCACTTGGTTCCAATTACATTCCTGTCTCTAGGTCTGGGAACAAGATCCCAAGTATGATTTTTCTCAATTTGCATCAATTCATCTTCCATTGCTTTGGTCCAGTTTTCATCATTGCAGGCTTCATTTATTGTTTTAGGTTCAATCTTTGAAATTAAACAATATTCATCCTGATTTTGAGTAACATTCCTTCTAGTTTGTACACCTTTGCTTCTGTCACCTATGATCTGATCTTCAGAGTGGTTCAGTCTTACATACCTTGGAATTTTGGGAGTATCCTGCACTGCTGCTTCTTGATCAGGCTCATTCAAACCTATCTCTTCTTCCTGATTTACCGGATCAGGCTGACTCTGTCTCACCGGAGAGGATTGAGTTCCTTGAACACTGTCTTGGTCATCTTCATCAAACTCATAAAATCTTGAAGGCTTCTCAATCCCTTCATCAACTTTTACATTGGTGCTTTCTATCATCTTCCTCAATCTCTTATTGTAACACCGGTATGCTTTGCTTTGAGTGGAGTAACCCAAGAAAATTCCTTCATCACTTCTAGCATCAAACTTTCCTAGATCTTCATCTCTTTTAATATAACACTTGCTACCAAATACTCTGAAATATTTCACAGTAGGAGTGATCCCAAACCAGAGTTCATAGGGGGTCTTACCGGTGTTGTTTCTAATTTGAACTCGATTGAGAGTGTAGACTGCAGTGCTGATAGCTTCTTTCCAAAACATCTGAGGAACATTTACTTCCAACATCATTGTCCTGGCAGCTTCCTGGATGGTCCGGTTCTTTCTCTCAACTACTCCATTCTGCTGTGGAGTCCTAGGAGCAGACAACTGTCTCCTTATACCCTGCTTCTCACAAAAGTCAATGAACTCACCAGATGTAAATTCACCACCTCTATCAGACCTTAGACACTTTAGTTTCAATCCGGTTTGATTCTCTACCATAGCTTTGAAGATTTTGAACTTCTCAAATGCTTCTGATTTTTCTTTTAGAAAGGTAACCCACATCATCCGGGAATGATCATCAATTAACAACATGAAATATCTATCACCTTGCAGACTCTTGATTCTTGTCGGACCACAGAGATCAGTATGTACTAATTCCAACAATCCGGTAGAAGACTGATCTTTGCTTTTGAAAGAGACTCTGCTTTGTTTACCTAATTGACATTCTTTGCACACACTATTTGTAGGTTTCATCAATTTTGGAAGATCTCTTACAGCCTGAGTATTGCTTATCTTGATGATGTTATCAAAATTTACATGACACATTCTTCTATGCCATAACCAACTCTGATCAATTTGAACAAACAAACAACTTTTATTTGAACCAACCAGATGAAAGATATTACCTTTTGTCTGAGTACCGGATGCAATTTCAGTTCCGGAGCTTGTAAAGATTCTGCATTTTTCATTCTTGAACTGGAGATCATAGCCTTTGTCCACTAACTGACCAACACTGAGAAGATTGTGCTTCAATCCTTCAACATATAGTACATTACCTGTTTTGCTCTTTCCATCAAAGGAAATAGTTCCCCTACCTCTGATTCTGCCAGCAGAATTATCACCAAACTTTACCATTCCTCCTTCATATCTTTCCAAATCTAAGAACTTATTCTTGTCACCAGTCATATGGTGAGAACATCCACTGTCAATAACCCAATCATCCTTTTCTTCCACTTGAGCAGCCAAAGCTTTTTCAACAACTTTGTGATTGACAGATTCAGAGAGTATTGAATCTTCTTCCTTGATGGCAATAAACACCCACTCATTTCCGGATTTGCTTCCTAGTTCTGATTCATCATCTGTTACTCCTTCATTGTCATCTTCTTCATGAACATAATAGCAATTCTTTTGAAACCTTTGTTTGTTGGTATTAGACCTTGCAGATCTTTCCGGACATCTTGAAGCAAAATGACCAATCTTATTGCAGTTGAAACACTTAAAGGGTAGTTTTCCTTCATACTTACCGGATCCTCTTGGCAATCTCTTTGCAATGAGGGCTTCAAGTTGAGCTGTTTCTGCTTCTTCTTCTTCCATGTCTCTTCTTGCTTGATCATACCATGACATCTTTCTTGATGAGTTTTCTCCCGGATCAAATCTTTGTTTGCCTTTCACATAGGTACTGGCTTTGAAAGCAGATTCAGTCTTGGGAGGATCATCTCCAAACTCGGTCATTTCAAATGCAGCTAGTTTGCCAGCCAGTTGTTCTCTTGTGACAGTTGTGTGGGCTCTGAATTCATCAATGGCAGCAACCTTGATTTTGTAGGCAGCAGGAAGGGATCTTAGGATTTTGCAGACAATCTCATTTTCATCTAGAGTTCCACTAGCATTTCTGATTCCACATACCAGCTCATTCACTCTTGGCATAAAGGTAGTGATGTTTTCATCATCTCTCATCTTCAATCTTTCAAATTTCCCTTTCAGACTTTGCAACCTTGCACTTTTGACAAACTCATCTCCTTCATACAGAAGTTCCAGTTTAGTCAGGATCTCATATGCAGTTGGTAGGTCAATAACATTTGAGAGATCTGAGTCATTTAATGCGCTTAGAAGAGCTTCCTTAGTCTGTAGATTGTTTTCTGCTTCTGTGATTTCATTCAGAGTTGTCGGGCCACCTTGTGGAGGTACATATGGTTTTGAGACCATAGCCAAGTATGCTTTTCCCATACATTCCAAGTGACACTTCATGCGACCTTTCCAGAGAGTGAAGTTGGTTCCATCGAACTTCGGACTATCCTTCTTGTATGACGACATCCTGGATCTCCTCAAGCAGTTAAGCTCCTTTCAGAGGAACCTGGCTCTGATACCAATTGTTGGATTTAAGGCATACAACTGAGAGGGGGGGGGTGAATCAGTTGTATAAAACTTATTGTTCTTTCAAACACTTGATTCTTCGTTGTTAGTTAACAGCATATCAATTAATCATCCATGAAAGCATAATACATAAACACAAGAGCAGATAAGCATCAACACATTGAACACCAAGATTTTGACGTGGAAAACCCGGTTAAGGGAAAAACCACGAGGTGATTAACCCAAGGATTATTCTCTGTTAGAAGAATAAGAAAAAGAATGGCATTTGCCAATTAGGGCTCACTGCCCGAGCACACTGCTCACAAGAGGCCCACTGCCTACTAAGAGACACACTGTCTACAAAGTGATAAGAATCACAATCTTGAACTGGAGAATGACATCTCTATTATGTCCGGATCAGTTCCTTTTAAGCCCAAAAACTTCTGCTCTGCCTTTCGTACTTCTCTTCGCTATGCCACACTCATCCACACCATGAAATGAACTCACAAACCGTTATTTATACAAGACATCGACTTAGGAACAAACATCTAAGTCGGCAAACAACCATAAGAGTATCTGCAAGATGAATAACACATCTGGTCGGCCACCACAAGACCATTCACAGGATGAACAACTCATCCGGTCGGCTAAACAGGGCAAGAACTTCATCCAGAAGAATAACTTCAATTCCGGGCTCTACTATCAATGCGGACCAACCACACAACCTAAACATGATCCAAGAACCTTCACAAGCCTGCCTGAATGACTGGATACATCTGCACTTCCTCTACTTACTGGAATCTCTTGTCTTCCTCATTCGGAACTTCAAGAACACAGTCGGTCGCCACTGTCATAATGCAGGAGGTACTTCCGGACCTCCAAATCATACACAGCTCGAGATGGCACATCACAAGGATATCCCAAACACTATTTCCAATCCGCAGATTAGGATTTTACAATTCCGGACCTCACCGGACCTTTCTGTGATCCTTTGTCACCTTTAAGCATTTGCCGGAACCGGTTCCACACAGACAGCCATAACTTCTTCAGGTCTTCATGCGGACCTCTGAAAACTTGACTGAAGCATCTCAAGACTCATATCTGCAAACCCTTTAATCCGCATCCTCCGGTTCTCAACCTATCCAATATATTTGCCTTCTTCTCATCACTGTTCTTCACTGATCCTGACTGAGGCTAATTTTCTCAATATCCTCAACACACAGCTCATCCAGTCCTTCTTGTCAATGTAATATGAGTATGTTGACATCAATGACAATACTGGTTTACTTCATACTTGCAACAATGGGTTCTATTCAAAATAATAGAATGTCTATTGAAAGATAGTGTGTCTACTTGAATGAGTATGGGTTTTATTTGGAATAATGGAATGGCTACTATAAAGTAGTATTTTTGTCGAAAGGTAAGGGTTATATTTGAAAGAACGGAATGGCTATTGCAAATTAGTGTGTCTACCAAAAGGTAGGGGTTCTATTTGAAACAATAGAATGGTTACTGAAAGTTAAAATTATGTTACTCAAAAGAGTAAAGGTACTATTCAAAGCGATATGATAGGTAATAGATAGTCTGCCAAGTATGTTATCATACTATATTGTATGATGAAGGTATCTTGATGTTATTTTAGGATTGTCATGTATCTTAAGGAGTAGCTAGTTTGGTATTACTTGTTAGTAAGGGTGTCGATTAACAACTTACTAGGTAGATATGTTCTTGAGACATGGTTGTACCTTATGTTTTCTAGTCTTGAGATTGTCTTGTGATTTTTTATTATAACTTTTTATGCTTATGATTGTCATGTCTTGTACTCTCTGTTGCGTTATGTCCTAATTGATGTGTGGTATGCTTGACTCATTTGATTTGGATTTTGTATCCTTGTTTTCAATTATGTGTGTTTATGTATTTTGATTGATTAGTAAGTTGGTTTTATTCGGAGTAAGAGAATGTGCTAAGGTTCTAGAAATACATGTAGTATGGGATGCATGTTATTCTACCTTGAGCTAGTTCGACTTAATTAAAGACATATGGCATTGAAATATGAGTGATCTTGGAGTATGGGAATGCAAGTAGAAATCATTTAGAAGTGTCACATATGGTCTTGAGTTATAACCATGGTGTATTTTGGATGTCTATTATAATTCGGGCATGTGTTGTGAATTTGTTAAGGAACAGTTAATGTGTACAACTTATGTCTTATATGGGATTTCTATGTTGTGGATGATTCATATTACTCATGCTTATGTGTGTAAATAGAAATGGACATGAAAATAATCTAAATAAGATGATCATGTTATACTATTTTGGTTACTTCATGTTTATTGGGTTATCACTTTATCACTTCAAGCCAAGCTGATGGTTGGGGAGGAAAGGGATTCCTTTGATGTTTAGTTTCAAATACCTTCCCCATATGTAATAGGAGTTTTGAGGAGAGTTGTTCATGGTTGGTGAGTATTTATATTGGATTTATATTAATGTATTTACATAGCTTTCGGTCTTGTAGACTAGGACATATGTAATGCATTGGACATGTTGCCTATGTACTTGTGAATATTTGGTGGGTTATAGTTTTGACCTGATGTATTATTGGATTATAGATTTATGACTAGATGAGTTGTTGTAAGTGATCATTGTATATAATTGTATCAAATCTTGTGAAGAAACTTTTTTAAATATAATGAGTGTACCTTGTATATTCTTGTTAGCATTGGGTTGCTTGTTTTGGTTAATGTGTTAAAAATTTTGTGGTTGCATTTTGGTGGTTGTTACACTATTACATCCTTGATCATCCTCAATAATTATTAGTCCTATTGCACTAGCATGATGATGGATTCCTCCTCTTAGATTCTTAATAACACTCCAATAAGCTTGGAGAATTATGAACTCAATAGTCCAAGACATGTTTAAGAGTCATTTTTTTGGATCACTAATTACTTTCCAAATGTATATTCTTGTATTTCTACTCTAGAACATATATTTTTTCATACTTGTACAAATAATTTATGTCCATTTGTTAATTTTACTTTGGTTTCAGGGCCTACTAACCCTTTTCAATCTTTTGTAATGATCCACTAGTTGTTGACAATTTCTATTAGAGCCCATTTTTAGTAGTGGAAGCTAGAACACCTAGATCACATGCAATGGAGATCTTACCTAGTAAAACATTGAATACTAAACATCATGAGTTTGGATAATTAAATGATTTTATTAAAGTTTTGTACCAACATAGCTCTACATTTACATGGGACTACCAAGACACATATTGCATACATACTGATACTTTTATGCACAACATTTATATTCATGATGAGTGCAACTTGTGTTGTAGCCATAATAGAGAATGAATTTCATATATTGAGAGATAGTTAAAATGGGCTTCAGAAGTTATTGAATGTGAGATTCATCTGTCCCATTTCTGATAGCCAATGGGTTTCTCCATTAGTATTTATCCCTATGAAGGAAGGACAATGACACATTTTTATTGATTATATCACATTAAATAGTGCACCTATAAAAGATCATTTTCCTTTGCCTTTTAGTGATCAACTTTTGGACACTCTTGTAGCTAAGTGATACCATTCTTTCTTGATAAATTCAATAGGTACAACTAGATTTGCATTACCCTAGAAGATGAGGACAAAACTACCTTAATATTTACTGAATCTTGCACCCTTTGGGGTCTCCATCACTTTGGATGGACTTTACCAAAAAGAGGCAAGTTTATAGTGGCTTCTAACTAGAATTAGAAACCTAGTAGGTATGATGTTGTTGGATGAAGCAATAACAGTGCTAAGTGCTAGAGATAAACTCTTGATCTAAGTGGAGATAATGAAGGATTGTAACCGATTTCCCTATGTAACAAAAAAAACACCATAACATGTCTCCATGGGAAAGGACATTTAGATATAATGAAGCTCCCAAAATCTTCCCGAAACCATTCAGTGCATCCCCTAAACAATTCAGTGTGATTGACCGCCGTAAATCTCCAAGAGTTTTCACTCGATTAATCGGCTTATAATTGTTTGCCTCACCTTTTGGACAACCAATAATAACTGATTTATCCTACACAGGTGTTAAATAAAAGAAGAAATACACTACACGTTTACGCTGGCCATCCCCCTGAGAATAAAAAACAAAGGAAACTCCAACTACACATCTCATCTGTGGAGCCCACAGCAGGAAGCCCATTCATAATTCATAGATAATGGAGATGATTCCACTTTTCACCTCCAGCTTAAAATAAAACACGTGGTATCACATCCATTATTACTCTGTGTGAGCTCCTGATCCGCCTATACCAAAAATAATAGAGAGAGAGAAAAAAAAATTCTATAGTATTTTCATCAAACACAATGTAAGCCTTTAAGCCTGATAATTTTGTAAGATTTTCTCATTCAAATTTGGTTTTTTCGGAATGAAATCCATTCCCTTCGAATGATCAAAGCAAATTCTCCTCTTGATTCAGGGGCTTTTAGTATTCTGAATTTAAAGCTAAAATTGTATGCCTCTGAAAATCTTGAAATTTCTTCTCCACCACCATCGTCCCATTACTCCTCTTGTGGGGAAAAAGTATTTCATTGCGATGATTCATACTGTGATAATAATAAAGGCATGGCAATTGGGTACGTAATTGCAAGTTCGTTCGAAACACCCACAGTTTGCGGCTCATTTGGAAGTTGTAATGATTATTTCCTCGACTCAGAAATCAGGTCCTTTAGAAATATGACTTCCAAGAAATCTCAAATTTGTAGCAGTTTGATTCCCCTGGATACGAGACTGAAGGCTCATGGTTGAGATCATTAAGATCGAGAAAAAAAATAGTAAAAATTTTCATAGGATGAGGAATTTCGTTTTACAATCAGAAAATGGTATTAGGGTTTGGATTGATAAGAACAATAATAATAACATTAGGGTTTGGTCTGATCATAAGAAAGACGGTGCTTTCCTTGAGAGTTATTTTAAGTAAATAAAATAACAATAAAGTAAATATAAATAAAAACTATTAAATATTTAAATAAAATTATTTTTGAATAGTAGTAAAGTAAAATAAAATAACTCTTAAATAAATAAAAATCAAATCTTTCACTTTTTTTTAGATCTGCATATAATGTGCATAAATTTGTTTTTTTTAATTTTTTAGGAGTTGAGATGGAAGTAACAAAGATTCCAGTAAATTAAGAAATAAATAATTAAATGTTGAAATGGATATAAAGTTTCTTTTATATTATAGTGAGATGTTGACTTTATTTGTCAAATTTTTAGAGTTTACAGAAGTTTGTAAGCAGCTCCAAAGCATAGATCTTTATGGTAAATCATATTATACATAGAAGAAACAGAGACATGACACTTCAAAATTAAAATTAATTGCAAACTAAAAAATACATACATGGATGTGATGAGTTCATAATATGTAGATAAACAACATTTTTAATTTGTGTTTAATGGGAAAAATACCCACTATAGATTTTGCTAGATGTTATTGTACAGTGGACTAAAAAATCAGAAACAACATTTTTAACTTGTATTTAATGGGAAAATATGCATTAAAGATTTTGCTAGGTATCCTCTACTTAACCATGTAGATTGCTACAAGACTACCTTGAAAGACAATATGTGTATGTTGAAGACGGAGCATCTGCTTATATGATAATTGTAATCAAGCATCCATGATTTAGTAGTTCTTATCATTTGTCACATTTAAAGGAACTCCATAACTTTCTTTAACTCATGTAATTCATGTTAATTTTTTGTATTATCATTTTTTACATTGAAAAGAGAATATAAGATACGATACAAAAGAAATGATTCATATAAAATAGTTATAAAAAGTACTCAAAAGCTATATTTTTGGATTTGGTCCTTCCTATCATTTTCTTATTTTACTAAATCAGAAAACCCCAAAATGGTAAACATATAAAAATGTACAAAATTCAAAATAGGCAAACACTCTGAACACATCCAGCCCACAAAATTTGTCGCCAACAAAATTTGTCGCCTTATTTTCTTAGAATAAAAAAACATTAATTACAGTCTCTGTCCTCCAACAAATGCTTCTCTAAGCAATAGAAAGTTGTGAGAACAATCTTTGTGGGAGGATAGACTGTGCAGAAGAAGCCAAAGTGAGAGGAATTCCTAATTTTTTTCGTAGTACATTTTTTTGATGTTTCTATCGTCATTTTTCTAGCTCACTTCCAGTCTACGACCGTAATTTGCACACTAACATTTATATGTTATTGGGCCAAATCTTTGACAACAAATTGAAAATTAAACAAATTAGCATTTCAATAATAAAGGCAAAATTGAACCTAGAGTTATCTATCCATGCGACCCCACATAACCAGACACCGTATGGTCATCACCCAACCTATCAAGCACTCTAGTATGCTAAAATTTGCAATTTCAGCCTCAAAGCCCTCGTCCGGCCAGATGCTGCTAGATTTCACATCCGTGTGCAATATTGGAGGGCATATCACATAATCTATTGTTTCATGCTATATCCTCAAATGTGTAAGGCGCATATGTAAGCAGTGTAAACAAGACAATCGTGTTCTCTGTGCTGAGACACCGCACAGGGATTGTAGGGTGAGAAAACATGTAAGTTGCAGATCAATCCCCATATTCATTTTGGACTTTGTATCACACCTACTACATTCTAAAGGGTTGTGTTGAGTATTTTATCTCATTTAATCCATGTGTGTTGAGATTTTATGGATGGCTTTACTATCCATGAAATACTTATTAGGAGGTTGAAATAAATCCTAAGAAGGTCCTACAATGGCGTCAATATACTAATCTTTCTTTGAGCCATGAAAAATGTCATATCCTCATGACCAAAGACATTATCTTAGGCCATCATATCTCTGCCAAAGACATTCAAGTTGATCCTAAAAAATAGAAGCAATTAAAAATCTCCATTTTTCTCAAAAACCAAAGGATGTATGAAGCTTTCTTGGACACACTTTATACTACCATAGATTAATACAAAATAATTGTTAGTTTGCAACACCACTTTTTATTTATTTTTTCACAAAAATGTGGATTTCAACTAGACACATGATTGCTAGTATGTTTTTGAGACATTGAAAGAGAAGTTGGCATCAACACTAATACTACAAGGTCTGAGTTGGAATACTTATTTTCATGAATATATGATATATGAAGCTTCCTTAGACACACTACTAATACTACAAGGTCTAAGTTGGAATACTTATTTTCATGAATATATGATATATGAAGCTTCCTTAGACACATTGGATACGACCATCTAGATTTATACAAAAAATTGTAAGTTCACATCACCACTTATTATTTTGCTGACAAAAGATGTGGGTTTCAATTGGCAACATGAGTGCCAGTATGCTTTTGAGACATTGAAAGAGAAGTTGACATTAACACCAATACTACCAGGTCCTAGTTGGAATAATTATTTTCATCTATATACATGTATCTATATATGTGAATATATTAGATATCACCATAGGAGCTATGATTTTTAAAAGGATGGTAATAATTCATATACTATTTATTATATGGCAATCAAAAATTATCAGGAGCTAAGTTAATTATATGACAATTGAAAAAGAATATCTCGTAGTTGTATATGTAATTAATAAGTTACCATTATATTGTTGGATATTCTTCATTTGTTCATACGAACCATGTTTCTATTCACTTTCTAATGAGAAAACTAGTAGTTGATGCTAGGGTAATTAGATAGATGTTTTTTTATTATATTGGTAAAATAGGTTTTGAGGGAACCTTGAAACCCTTTACAAACAATTAAGAAACAACATAATCACAACAAAACATTCACCAACATCGAACTAAAAGACATCTAATGAACAATACCCAGAACCAAACAAAAAACACAAAACCCCTGGACCTTACAACTTCATCAAGTTCTTAGCTACCTCTAACTCTTGTTGGCAGAAATTTTCATGCAACTGCACAAAGTCCTAGAAATATTTTTATTCTCCTCATAATCTTTCTTCTTATTGCTTTTGGTCCTAGCAAT
Organism: Cunninghamia lanceolata; assembly: GCA_027924645.1. Lineage (NCBI taxonomy): Eukaryota > Viridiplantae > Streptophyta > Pinopsida > Cupressales > Cupressaceae > Cunninghamia > Cunninghamia lanceolata. The sequence goes on along the minus strand of BSBN01000371.1, from coordinate 3,157,082 downwards.
AGGATCCACTTTCACATTCTTTCTCTCCATGCTCAAAAATTCAGGTTCTTCCACCATTTCTTTGAGTTTCTCTATGAGGATTTTAATCCCCATGGCATTATTTTGTATGGTGCACTTGCTAACCTAAATTACCTTGTTGAAATTTTCCTTCATCCCCAATGACTCCTTCTCAAGTATAACTAGTCTAATTTTGTGGTCTTGCTTCCACTACTCCAGCTTAGCTATCATAGTGAGTCATGACACTTTTAGCTTTCAGTTCATTGAGATTTTGGTCTAGCTTGTTAACCCTAGGAACAACATCCCAAGTCTAAAAAATCCTTGCATCCTCCTCCCTATGTACGTGAGTTTGACCACCTATCTTTTTCTCCATTAAATATGATTTCAGGCTCAACTTATTTATCTCCATGAAAAACCCTTTAGTAAGGGATTTTTGGGCATCCACTACCTCCTAAACTATCCCCAATATCTTAGAAATTTCTTGCAAAGAAGATGAGTTTAACAATAGAAGAGGAAAGTCCTTAGGTAAGGTAGGAATAGGGTCTAGGGTTTTAGGGAAGGGAACACCCACTAAGGGTTCAAGTATGTATTTGGCCTTTCCTTTATCATTACCCCTTTTCTCTTCCATATGTTTAGTTGTATCTTGCATATTGTCACTTTTCATCTTTCCTTTCTTAGCAATAACCCTATCCTCTAAGGTTTTCCCTCTATTATAATTCTCCTTCTTCTCTTTTATCCTCCTTAGATTATCTAGCTTGGATTTAGGGTTTTGGACAACTCTCTTTCTTTTAGCCCCCTTTAGGGTTTTCATCTCTTTCCATATCATTTTTCCCACTATCCTCTTGATCCTTAGGGCTACTCTCCCTAGTGGGGGAGTCCTTAGTTTTAGACTCAGTGGTTTCCTATTTATCAACATCCTCCTAGGAATCATTCAAGGATTGTTCAATGTTGTTGGTAGAGGAGTCTAAGTAATCAAAAACCTTTTCTCTTTATCCTCCCTCATTTTGATACCAATGGAAGGATTCCTATGGTGTTGGGCATTCATATGGTTTACAATGAGAAAAATGAGCCCCTAATGAAGGGGAATAATGTCAAGAAACCATTTACAATACTTAATAGACATTTCCAAAGAGGATAGAAGGAAGAAAAGGAAGAATACACAAATCTTATGTCTAAAATGATTAAGTGAGATAAAGTGGTACCCATAAATTGATTTAAACCTCCCTTCCAATATAATGTACCTTCCAATATAATGTACCTCATGATACAATGTAGGAATTCACCCCACATAAACTTCAAGGAGCTCTTGGCATGGGCAGAATACAACTTGAGATGTTTCTCACCAGGGTTTAAAAAGGTCTCCATTGCATCTTCCCCAAACCTCCTATCCTTAAAAACTTTGGCCCCTTCCATAGACAAGCCTGTGACATGAGCTAACAATTCCTTAGTTATAATACATTCCATCCCCTGCACCATCAACTTTCTTTCTTTCTGTTAGCACTCATTTTGACCTGGAGGTTGATTTTTCATGTTTAGGGGGTTTCTTCATTTGAACCCTATATCTTCTTGCCCATTTTCCTAAGTGTTGGACCTCCTCGGCATTTTTCAGCTGCAGCATCATATTTTCTTCGAGGAGGAAGTCATCATCATCATGTTTGCTTCGATGGTGGTCAGCATCTCATGTTTTCTGTCGACTTGTTTTTCATCAGGATCATCATATTTCAATATCGGGTGATGTTTGGATATCATCCCGATCCTGTTGATGAGCTACAATGTGCCTTAATTTTCTTGCGGAGGGTGATTTTTCAAATATCCGGTGATCTTCCAATTATCACCCTGCCCTTTTATGATGATGATGTCACCCCGATCTTCCGAGGGGGTCATTTTCTAAGTTGTTCAACCCGGCCTATTTTTTCTTAAGGGTCGTCATCATCATGATCATATTTCCAGTTATCGCCGTGTTGCTTGCGAGGGTCATCATATTGTCTACCTGCATGATCTTTCGCTAGGGTGATATTTTAACATCGGGTGATCTTTGTTAAGATCATCCTGATGATGTTGCTGTAAAGTTCTAAGTGTGACCCGATTTTTCATCGTGGTCATCATATTTTGGACGTCAAGATGATCTTAGTCAATATCATCCTGATGTTGTTGTATCACTTCATGTTCGTTGTTTTATCATCCTGATGTCGATATGATGATGACGTCATCCGGATATGAGGAGGTGCGCAGTAGGCAGATATGCTGATGACGTTAGCAGGATATGACGATGACGTCATCAGGATGTTCATCGACTAAGCAGGAGGATCTTCCTCCGATGGATCAGGTTGTGCCGATGAAGGCGATTATCATGCAGGTTATGTTGCGATATGATGCTGACGTCAGGGTGATATTTCAAGCGACAGGATATCATGCTGTTGGAGGATGATGATGAAGTCTTATACTAGTGTCGTTAGGAGCAAAAGCACCGACATTATATATGCTCGTGGCCTAGTATATAAAGTGTTGAAAAGGTCACCGTGGGGTGCATGTGGGATAATTGATATCCTGCATATTTGAAATATCATGACGATGAGGTATCTTGGCGGGAAATGGTTGCGATGCACAGTTTGACGTTTTCCCGAGGCCGCGGGTTGGTGCGCCATTAATGGCGAAGGTTGCAGAGGTATGGACGGATCTGGTACCTGATTGAAGGTGTACATCAACGGACAGTGGCACAGGGCTCGAGGTTTCTTTCTGTCTCCTCCCCTACCTGCTGCATTCATGTTTGGGTGCCAATCTGGTAATGCGTTGAGCGCCATTTTTCTGATACTGTGTATCTGGCGGGATTTTTGGTCAACCATGTAATTAATTGCTGTGGTACACTACCTGGCTGTTATAAGCAGGAAGTGTTACTCATTTTTGGTTGTTGAAAGTTGAAGATTTTTGGCTCTGTAATTCAAAACAAGCTGATCTGGTTGCTCTGTACAGCTAAACCTGTGAGTTTATGTATCTCTTGTTGTATGTTTTGGCATGAACCCACTGATTTCATGATTAATCTTATATGAGAAATGCTATCTTAGCATGTGTTTTGTTAATTCTGTCTCCGGTATTGCATGTATTCTTCTTCTGAATCTGGATATCTGGGTAATGTTTAGATTCTAGAGCATAGAATTCCTATGTTGAATGTCTGATCTTTTAACTTCTGCTCAAGGGGTAGATTAAACTGTTTTCAGGTTGAACATTGGGAAGGGTATACTGCAGTAGGGATGCCATAAGTAGAGATAACTTAACACTCTGTATTGGGAGATATCTGTAAGGCAGGTATCACATATATCCCCCTGAAATCTAGTTTTAGCTGTTCATGTTGATCATTCATAGGTGTATGTCTACTGACTCCAGGCCCTGGATAGGCACCAATCTTGCTTTGTGTTTGTGTTACAACCATGTCCAGCTTTGCATCCAAACTTAAAATCCAAATCAAAATCTAAAACAACCATTAGGACATTAGAATTAGTTTTAGGACCCTCAGTCCTCTGTCTACAACTGCAAATAGGCCCAAAGCTAGCCCCTTTGCTCTTATCTTTCAGTTTTGGTCTACTTACAGGAGGACTTATCTGCTTTCTGTCAGCATCCCAGCCTTTGTATGCATATCCTCATGGATGTTGAGTAGGGAATACCCCCCTAGGTTTTGCAGAGCCTGAAGAAGAAGAGGAGATAAAATACAGAGTCTATCTCCTACACTGTTGGCCCCTGGCCCAGAGATCCTGTTGATCACTGATGGCTACCTTGTAGGGAAATCTGGGAATAAGCATCCAGTCTGGGAAAAAGTCAACACTTTCCATCCCTTTGTAAATTACTACACCAAAGTAGTGTCATGCCCTTTCCATCTCTCTAAATATGGATTCAAGCCACCTTTTGATAATATTTTCCCTATTCTTTCACTCTATCAAATTCTACTACAGTTGGAGAGCTCCACCCAATTCCTATCTCCTCCCATGGCTAGCCTAACCCTTTCTCCTTCTTCCCTATCCCACAAAATCTCACTCCTATGACCAAACTTAGTTAAAGAGGGTGACATTAGGATCTTGTTGAAGAAACTGCTAGAAGGCTAAAGCTTTTCCAAGTATGCTTCATCATTATGAGTGATGTAATATTCACTCATGTGAGTGATAATTTTGATCCTACGTAGGGAGTGTGCAATCATGATTTTCTTTATCATCATTAATCAACCTTATAGCTTTTGTGGGTAATATGTCATTAGTCATTCAGTTGGTGACCCATTTGTTCATGACCCCCCAATTTGCAAAATAGTCACTAATTTATTATCTTCACGATATATATACCCAATGTGCAAGTCTTTAAAGTTTTGGCTAAGGATAATAGCATCCTTGATAAAATTATCAATGGTCCAACTAGGGGGATTTTTCCTTGCAAGCACTTTATGATATTCATTGAGTCCCCCTCAACGATTAATTTATTAACTCTAATTTGATGAGTCATTTCTATGGCATTATATGTAGTAGCTACCTCAACAAAATGGTTAGTTTTCTCACCCAAATTAATAGCATAAGTTGTAATCAAGTTACCTTTATGGTCTCTAAGATCTCCGCCTCCTCTAGCAGGTCCTGGGTTTCCTTTTGAAGCCCCATTGAAATTCAACATAAACAAGTTAGTGGGTGGGGTCCAATTTATGTTCTTCCTCTAGGCTTTAGAATATTTGAAAGGGGTTGAGATATCAAAGTCTAAGTTCCAAGCAACTGTGATATCTCAATATTAATTAGATACCCCAATCATAGGAGTAAGAGAGATCTTTTCTTTGACCCTTGCTAGGAAATTTTCTTTACTAGCTAGACAAATTCTATAAGTTACCCTATTCATCAAGCCTTTATTATCCTAATTTTTTTTGTTATTTCTCTCCTTCCATAAACCCCAAGTAGCATGACGTAAATCCAAGGCCTAGAGGAGTTTAAGAGAAGGATTTTGTGATGAAGAGGCCCATTGTTCTAGAATGCCTTCAATATGATTTGGAAAGACCTAACTAACCTTGAAGAGAGAAAGTAAGGAATCCCAAACCTCCCTACAGAAGGGGAAATCCAATAAAAAAATGGACACTTTCCTCCACCATTTCATAGAGGGCACATCTGTTAGGGAGGGAAAAACCCCTTTTGACAAGATTGTCTAAGGTAAGGATTTAATTTTGAGCCAAAAGCTATATAAAAATGTTAACTTTAGGGATCAATTGTGGCATCCAAAGCTTGGCCCAAAAGGGGGAAGGAAACTAGTGGTTCAATAGAGCACCAAAACTTGAGGTAATCGAGTAGGTTCCATTGGTTGAAGAAACCCAAATCAACTCTCCCATCTAGGGAATTGAGGAATATGATAAAAGGACAATATGGATTGCAATATAGAGATGGACACCAAAGCATAGGAGAATAAAAGGAATTGGATAAAGGCTTCCAAGATTTTAAAAGGTTTCCACTTCAATATAATCTCACTTTATTCCCAAAGATAAATTTACAAGGATCCACAAGGGGAGCCGCCTAATCAACATATCTTAGAGGGGGGTTAAGTAGCCACTTGTCTTCCCAAAATTTTATATTAACCCCATCACCTAATTTCCATTTTGTGCCTTTATTGAGGATAAACTTGTTGGAGATCATGTTTTTCCACAAGCATGAGCCTTGGGGGATATCATTGCTAGTTAGGATATCCCCACTACACAAGAGGTATTTTTTCTTAGTAATTGTAATCCATTCCTTCTGCTCATTTAACAGACTCCATGTAATTTTAGCATTAAGGGTGAGATTGACGTCTTTGATCTTCCTTATCCCTAAACCACCCCATCTTCTAGGCTTGTAAATAGAGTCCCATGTAACCAAAGGAATCCTTTTCCTATATTTAGTACTAGCCCATAGAAACTTTCTTTAAATTTGTTCAATCTTATCTGTGAACTTAGCAGGGATTCTCAAAAGGTTCATGTACTACATAGGGAGGTTTTATAGTGAGGCTTTTATTAATTGGATTTTGTTGGCTTGGCTAAGGATAGCACCCTTCCACCCTACCAACTTACATTGAAATCTCTCAAGAAGTTTAATCCAAAAGTTTTATGATGTTAGTGTAAATAGTGTTATTATCTAACTAGTTTAGATATCTCCTCTTTGAAGGTTTGATCTATTCACACATAGGCTTAAGTTTACTTAGTCTTTTAGGAGTTTGTCTCATTTCGACATGTGTACTCACACATGTGAGATACCTCTTTCCTTTTGACTTGCACTTGCCCTCACACATGTCATGTGAGTTAGACAAGTGTTGCATGCTTGCAGAGGTAGTCAGTAGTTCAGTCTTGCCTTCCTACCTCCTCCTCCTTGCCTATTTATGCAAGGCTTCTCATTGTATTTTATACACTCTCATTATATATGATAGATATGTTATTGTGCTCCATTTTTCACTTGTGGAAGGTTACTCAATTTGTGCTTTCTGATCTTGGTTGCTCCAACATCTAAAACATCACCTTGGAAGAGTGGAAAACCAATCTATTTGGAGGGAAGGGAGTCCACTTGGTACCCAAGAATATGAGAAATTTTCTATTGCCTTGGAGTTGGAGTGTTCAAGAAAAAATGGTGTTTTTGGGAAGGGTTATTTTCTAACCTGACACCCTTTCATAATTAGATAAAATCCTCTTAATCTCTTTTGCCTCCATAACAGTGGAGCTTCTCTCATGATGATTGTGTCATCAACAAACTACTAATGAGAGAAAGGAACACCAGTAGAAGTAGGCTTGATTCCTTTCAAACTACCCTTACTAACTACTTTATGTAAGCTTCTACCTAGCGCTTTAGACATAATGATAAATAAGAATGGGGAGATGGGGTCACCTTGTTGGATACCCCTCAAACTTCTAAAGAAGCTAGAAGGTAGACCATTGATTATAAATGAGAACTTTGGGGTGGAAATTAGTTCTAAAATGGTTCAACAAACTTACCCTCAAATATAAATCTTCTTAGAACATTGAGAAGAAAATCCCAAGCCACCATGTCATAAACTTTCATGAGATCTAGCTTCAAAATAAAGCCAACCTTTTTATTAACCATCAACAAATGGGGAACCTCATGAATGGAGATAATTGAATCCAAGATTTTCTTTCCATGAATGAACCCACTTTTTTGTGAAGAGATCATCTTGGGCAACACCTGTTGTAACTCAAGGCCGTAATCTTGGAAAAAAAATGTTGTAGGAATTTGACATTACAACACTTGATAAACTTGGTTGTGAGAATGTGGTCACAATTTTTTTGTCGAGGGTGCAAAATGGTGAAAACTCAATATGAGTTGATGGCTTGTCCCTAGATGAACATCTCTTTTCCGTCTAAATCAATTTTCCTTAATTTTCTAATATAGAATACTATCTTGATATGTGCAAGGTTTCCCAACATCTCTCTCTAGGGAATTGACAAATTCTTGTGGCTCATAGTAGTAGTTTTCATGGATCGAGGGTATTTTGTTCCATAATGGTTTAGGTAATGTCATGTGTCAATATGTGTATGGACATCAATTCCTAGACATACTTCATGCTTGTCATATTAAACCCTAATGTGGGGGCATTTTGTGGCTAAACAAACTAATACAAAGATTCTACATACAAGGTACTACTAACCAACATTGCATTGAGATGATAAATTTTTTATTTGACATTGTAATCATTACCAATGCAAGAGCCAACCCACATGTTCTGATGAGGCACCACTTCATCCTTAGATAAGTATCAATAAACTTTTTAAAAATGGGGATAAGATTTGTTAGGGCTAATTAATCCACCATCTAAGCAAAAAATATATATTTTGGTTTGTATTGACTATATGACTAAGAGGGTTGAAATTAGAGCTCTTTACATACTCATAATAAAAAAATGAGAGTTTTTTGTATGAGGAGATCATTGCATACTTCAAAGCTCATTGGTTTCCTCATCAAAGAGTATGGAATTTGACATTAAAAGTTTTCATTATATCACCTCCAATCAAGTAGTTAGGTGGAAGTGACCAATCATGAGCTAGAGAAAATTCTCAAAAAGACTATTTCTCTTTATCACAAAGGTTGGGAATATCAATTATTGAAAGTAGTTTGAGCCTACCATACCACAAGGAAAACCACTATAGGATTCACACCCTATGAGCTTGTCTAAGGTAAGAAAGTTGTTTTACCTATTGAGTTTTAAATCAAGACACTTTAGATCACTCTTCAACTTGGGACTCAAAGGTGCAAAAAAATTCATCGATCACATTCATGCCTTTGATGAGATCATAAGGGATGCCTTATTCCATATTAATATGTCACAACAACAACACACCTTATGGCATTATTGTTATATCAAGAAGATGATGTTTCAGTTTAGGGATTGAGCCCTCATATATGAATTTTTTGAAAGGAATTCAAGGTAAATTTTTATATTTGATGGTTGGGACCTTATAAGATTGAAATTGTGTTCAAGAATTGTTCCATCAAGTTACATAGTATAGATTCTTCTCAAATGGCTCTTGTATCTTAGGACTCTATCCAAATTAGATTTTCTTGAGGAGTTGGGAATGCAAAAATATATAAAAAATATGGACAACGTCAATTCAACATCCACACATATTCTATATTCTTACCACCTAATTGTTCTTTTGATTAAAAAATAACTTTCTATCAATGAAAACCTTAAAGTGTTGTTGGCCAGTAGTTGATTTGAAAACCAATATGTTAATAGATCTTTTTTTGGATATAAATAATTAAAAAAATGGACATGATATGTTAGACTTCACCTCATTTATTAGTTTTTCATTGTAGATTTTCCAACTTGGACATGTTGTGCTACATGACCATGTTGTGAGACATCTTGGTGCTATGAATTCCATCATTTCTACTTATCATCACCATAACTTATTGGTAAAATAATGTAGTGACCTATTTTCTAATATTTTTCTTTCATTCTTCCTTTATTTTAAAAAAAACTATGTCCTTGCATCCACATTTCCCCTTCCTCTTATCCCTATTCTACTAGAATTCAATTGATGATAATTTACTTCTTTAATTTTGGGGTGGCATCTCCATCCACTTCAATCCACATCATGATTCTCTAATATTATGAGCCATCATGACCACCCCATTTCAAAAGTTATGTCACCAATCTGATACAGGCCATGCCACATGTGTGATGTATGGTGGTAGTATGATTTTATTAATGTGAGGTAATAATTATAAATAGTTACTGTAGTGAATCCTTCACTACAAGTGGCAGATGTATCTTTCCTTCAAGTTCAATCAATAAAGAGACCCAATGGAACCCATGGGCCTCCTCAATCTCTTTAGTTTTACCAATTTTTAGTTTTGGCATAGTTTGAAGAAGTTCTAAGTCTTAACAGACATGTGCCACCCGATGCTCTAGGTTAGATCTAATCTAATGGTTCAGAGAACTTTTCAAGGGAAATAGAACAAGTTTTCCTTGAAATCCCCAATGTTGCGACACATGGTAGTGTGATAGAGTTATAAAGTAAAAAAGAAACAGAACAAGTTTTCCTAGGAAGCCTTAGCCTTGCAACATGTAGTAGTGTGATAGAGTTATAAAGTAAAAAAGCATATTATAAAGGTCTTAGTGGGCCCCACTTGCATCATTAGTTTAAGTGAAGTCATTGCTTAACCTAAGACACATGGCATGCTCCTAGGGATTCTCACAAATACAAAAGCTAAAGTCTCTCAAATTCCTTGTGGGCCATCCAAGATTTACTAGTTGTCAATACATCTAGTGGCTTGCAAGAAATACACCACTACAACACATGAAGGCCTCACCAGACACCCTAGCTTCACAAAATTGACTCCCATAGCTCCTCCTCTTCATCTTGAGGAATCTAGCATAGTAGAGTAGCTATGGCAGGATCTCTCCAATACAAAAATTTAAAATTGCAAGTAGCAGGGCCTAGCATTCATGGCCACCAATTGAACAGTAACTAGACAACTAGTTTCACCTACCAATGTTGTTGAAACGTAGTACTAGGCTACAAAGCCTAAGAGGCAAGCTATCCAAAGTACCTATGGACATGCCTAATCACCAACAGAAGCAATTAAGGTTCCAAAAGGTGCAAAGGAGTCTTTTATTCCTCATATTTAAATTTGAAATGTAAAATGGGCAGAAACTCACCATGGTTTGGTTAGACTAGTCTATAAATATCATCCTGCATGCCCATTCATAGTTTAGATGAATATTTGTATACCTAAGATATAGAGCTTGATGTATTGGATAATTATTAGGGAATTACACTTGCATGGCTGAGCTTTTGAGCCTAACATGTTAGTTGATTCTAGCCTCTCTTACCTGCTACATAGGGGAGCCTCATTTTATGTTTCCAGAAGTACATGTTTTGTAATAGTGACTAATCTTTGAACTTAATAAGAAACAAGTTATTCTCTAAGAGTTTATGTTTATCTTTGTTCATCTTTTACTGTTATGTATGCATGTTTCTTTCTATTGATTATTGCAAGGTGAGCTATTAAGCTTTTATCTGGTAGTTAAGATAGTTTCCTATCCTACGTGAACCTTTTGTTATGCTTTATTTTCGTTTTTCAATCTCTAACCATTTTCACCCCTAACACAACAACTTTAGGCTTAGCTTAGGATAGATAAGGATCCAACCTTTGAATCTTGGAGATTGGCTTGCAAGTCATTCCTTGTCCTGCATACCTTTCCATTGTTGGCACTTCATACACAATACATTTACCCCTTGAGGGAGGAGCCTCATAAACTCTTCCACTTGAAATGACCAGTATCTCTTAGCACACCCAATGAAACCTTGAGGATATTAGTGGAAACTTGCCAATAGTTTTCAGAGACCAAGGTGAAACTTGATTCTACAAGCTTGAACTTACATTTCAAATTGGTTCCACAAAACTTGAACCCACCTTTTAGCTAAGTCTTGCAAAATTCGTAGCTTACAAGTTCTCATATTTTACCTGGTGATTCTACACTGATCAACCCAAAAAATCCTATGACCCCTAGAATCACCACAAGATCTATAACTAGATATAATCCTCATATTCTTGTGTATCCCCTTATGTTCATTATAAGAAGAAGACCTCACACTACCCTGCAACTAAAAGTACAAATACCTCAAGGAATACCTATCAAGGTTGCACCACCACCCCCTAGAACACGTCCTTCTTGAATACGAGAGGACCTTTGATGTCTCCAACACCACCCATGGTATGGGGAGCCATCCTAGATGTTTCTCTAAGATCTCTTCCTCACTTCACTGGAGAGAACCACATTACACCAATGTAACATCTTCATGATGTTGTGAACCATTACACTGTTCACAATATTAATGAAGAAAATATTGTATTGAGATTTCTTGCTTCCTCATTCAAAGGAAAAGCTCTAGAATGGTGCTGGTCACTACCACAAATTTCCATTGTTGATTGGGATCACCTATGTCAAGTCTTTCTCAATAGATTCAAGGAAAAAGGTGATGCTTCATCATTGCTGGAGCAACTAACAACTTTCAAAAGAGTGGCTATGGAGATGCTTGATGACTTCAACACTAGATTTAAAAGAATGTGGAAGCACATCTTAGTTTGATTCTAACCACCATTAGGTATGGCCTATCTTTCTTATGTAAAGGCCATTGACTTTGAGATAGTAATGGTGATGAATAATAGAGAAGGAAATGATCTTCTAGATGCATATGAGATTGCTATAGTTGCAAAGAATGACCTAATATAGATTGTAAGGCTTGAATATTGCTCTTCTATGCTATTCTTCCTTGATATAATATTGTTATACTAGCCTACACCTATTGAGCAACCTATGCCTCTTCTAGTCATGAATCCTATTCTTGCCAAGCCTTAGCTAGAATATCACTTTGTTAAACCATCAGCCTCTTTAGAGTTGGATGAAATGAGAAACTTGCTTTGGATCATGTCAAATGCGATCACTACTCTAAGAATAAACCAAACAATGCACAAAGGCCATCTTATTTGAATAACCAATGAATGCCAAATCTATAATACAACTAACAGTTGAACTAGGGTTACAAGTCATTTCATAACAACTCATATTACCAATAAAGATCTTTGTAACAACCAAATAGGTCCTCCATGTAGGAAAACCAACTAGTACTAGTAGAGCCACTGCTGCAACAAATTCCCCACAATCCCAATAAAGAGATAGTGATAACCTATAATAACTATGCTCAAGAAAACACCATCTAGTGCAATCATTGCTCTATACCCCATCTTCCTAATACATGTACTACCAATTCTCTTCCCTAGGTTTCCTTTCATGAAGAAAAAGTCCTAATCACCAGTTATGATGAACAATAATTTGTTGAATAGAGATAGCTAAGACAAACTGGTAGCCAAGAAAAGACATTGGTAAGATAGGATGAGTCTAAATTATATGCTTAATCTGAACCCATTGTAGTTTCACAAGGTCCATAGGCCAAATTTGACTACCAAATAAAATTGAGAAGAAAGGCGATAGAAGAACAAGCTTCCCCAAGGATTGTGCCACCCATTGCACAAAAGGACAAGGGAACACTAGTTTTTGGTATTCCAAAAACATCCACTTCAAGGCCCACAGTGACTATTGGGACCAAATAAAATAAATTTGGGACTACCAAAGCCACTAAACCAATAGCTTCTAGCATGCTGCAAAGGATGAGAAAAACTACTTACCCTGCTATAGAAAAGTCACACATGCATTAGGCACCTAATGTTACAAGATCAAGACAAGCTACAAGTTCGCTTAACATAGTGGATCAACTCAAGTAATTAATAATCAACGTACCACTCTAGGAGGTGCTCTCTATATTGAAACATATGAAAATTATGGAAGAATCTCTCAAGAGGAAAAAAGGCCTCAATCAAGAAAAGAGTGCAACCTATGGATATAGAAAGTCCATCCCATCACTACCTACTATTTTACAAATTGTGGGAGCTAAAGAAAGTAAAATCAAACTAAAACATTTCTACTTAATATTGATCTACAAGGACAAATTGGTACATGTTAGTGTAAATAAGGATATTATACAACTAGTTAGCTTTTAGCTTATCTAGGAGAGTCCTATTCATAGGAGAGTCCTATTCATACTTGTTAAGTCCACACTTAGTGACTTTTTCTTTTTGTCTCACTTCATGAAACTATGACAAATGTACACACCTTTAGAGACACCTATCTCATGTGCACATGACATGTCAAGTACACTTGTCCTATGCACATGTAAGGTGGTTAGAGTCCTCAACCATCTTCTCATCTCATCCTTGCCTTTATATTCAAGGGCCTCATTATATATTTTGATTCACTTTTTATGATAGATATATGGCTTATTGTGCTCATAATTCATTTGTGGAAGTTATTGGATTTTGCATTTAGATTGTGCCTACTCTAACATGGTATTAGAGCCATGAATTGCAAATCCTTTCCCATTTTTGGGCTAGTATTGCATTAAGACCTATCAAAGGTATCTCGTGGAGCCAAACAAACCTCATCGTTGAGTCCAAAAGGCCCAAAAATGTTAGTATTGCCTGTCTAAACACTAATTTTTGACACAAGAAAATTTTGGGCAATTTTTTTAGGGGCTCTACTATTGTGCATAGACTTTTGTATAGCCTGTATGGATCCATACAACCGTACACCTTCTCTATTTCTCTTGAATCTAGTTCCTACATTTATCCATCATGCAAATCCTTTGACTGGCGATAATTTTAGTTTTTTGTTCAACAATTTTTTTATGGTTGCAGGTATGGTAGTCAAATTTGTTAGGAATTGCATGCAGAAGATATCAATTAAATGCAAATAAAGATTAAATAGAGGAAAGAAAAATACACAGAAATAATAATAGCGAGAGACAATTTTTAACGTGGTTCACCCAAACTCGGGGCTACATCCACCAACAGAGAGTCCAATATTATTATCCAGCAAATCAAACTGATTACAACTAGCAATCCTTGCAACTCAATACCATTGTAAATGCTACAATACAATATCAACAGAAACCCTAACCCTTAGCCATTTTTATCAAGACTTATGTCGGTTATAAAATAGGGTTTTTTTTTATGTCGGCCAATAGAAAAATAACTCCCGATGCCTTTATAAAATAATAAAAGTCATTTGAGGTTCTGGGGTTCTAGAGTTTGTGGTATTTCCTATTGCTGTTGCGGAGCATGAGGAACCACTGGAACATCACTAGCTAGAGTATCATCCAACACCACATAATCCTTTTCTTTCTTCTCATGTTGTTGCAACTGATCTTTGTACAACACCTTCTCATTGAATTCAACATCCCTGCTTCTCACAATTTTTAGATTTTCAACATCCTAAAGCCTATAACCAAATTCATCAATGCCATATCCAATGAAGATACACTTTTTTGATTTTGCATCCAGCTTGGTTCTATTTTCAAAATCTACATGTGCAATGCTTCACATCCAAAGGTTTTGAGAAAAGAATAACTCACCTTCTTACTTGTCCATGCTTACTCCAGAATACCACAACCCAAAGGAACTGAAGGACCTCTATTAATTAATTATACAACGGTATTGACAGCCTCTGTCCACATGTTTAAAGGTAGCCCAGCATGCAATCTCATGCTCCTTGCACGCTCCATTATTGTCCTATTCATGCGCTTAACCACTTCATTTTCTTGTGGAGTCCCTAGAACTATTTTCTACCTACAAATTCTATTAAAGGGACAATAATCCTCAAATTCTTTACTGCAATACTCACCACCATTATCAGATCTGAGACATTTTAATCTTTTACCCATCTCATTCTCAACCAAGCTTCTCCATTTCTTAAATGTTTCAAATACATCAGATTTCTACCTAAGGAAATAAATCCAAACCTTCCTAGTTGCATCATCTATGAATGTAACATAATACCAAGAGCCACCAAGAGAAGATACCTGAGCCGGTCCCCATACATCTGTATGCACAAGCTCTAACTTTTCATCTTTCTTTTGCTTCCCATCCTTGAGAAAACTAACTATCTTTTGTTTGCCATACACACAACTTTCACAGAAATCCATACTAATACATTTTAGACCTGGTAAAACTTTCTTAGAATGAAGTACCTTCATACCTTTTTCACTCATATGCCCAAGTCTGTTATGCCACAGTGTTGTCTCAGAACCTGTAGCAACTATTTCAGTCTCTTCCTGCAAACCTACATCAACTGTTCCTGAACCTGTTCGTTTTTTCTCTGCAACAACTAAAGTAGAAGGAACAGTATGACCTGTACAAAGATATAAGGTGCCTACTTTCACACCTTTTTCTACTATTAAGGCACCTCTTGAAACCTTCCAATTTTTATCATTAAAATTAACTGTACAACCTTCATCACCTAGCTGTCCTACTGAAATTAAATTCCTACTTAGCCTTGGAACGTGCCTTACCTCTTGTAGTAGCCAATGATTCCTATTCTGCAACTTAATATTAATTCTTCCCTTTCCAACAATTTAACAGGGTTCGTTATCTCCCAAATAAACTAGCCCAAAATCCCCTTGGACATAATCAAGAAAATAACTTCTATGGGGAGTAGCATGAAATGAGGCCCCTGAATCTAAAACCCATGAATCATCAGCATTATCTAGGGAAAGAATCAAAACATCATCTTCAGATTTATTACTTACCACATTTGCCTCCTTAATGCCTTCTTGTTTGTCTCCTTCTTTATTCTTCTGAGACCAGTAATCTTTCTTCAGATGACCTGGTTTCGCACAGCACCAGCAATCCTTCTATCCTCTGGATTGGGACCTTTTGTCCTTTGATTTTCCTCATGACTTCCCATGACCTCCAGAACCTTTTCCTCTCTCCTTTGATCTACCCTTGCTTTCTGCATTCAAAACACTACCTGATGTGGACCCTCTTGAGCTTTTCTATCGCATTTCCTCACTAAGGATAACACCAACAACATCATCAAATTTCAAAGTAATTGAACTAGAGACAGAGTTACTTACAACCATTACCAAGCTATTTTAGCTTTCTGGAAAAGAACATAAAACCAAGAGAGACCTCACCTCTTTATCAAATTTCACTTTTACAGAAGTTAATTGACTGGTAATTGTATTAAACTCATTTAAATGATCTGTCACATATCCACCTTCAATCATTTTTAGATTAAACAAACACTTCATGAGAAATACCTTATTTGAGGCTGAGGGTTTTTCATACAATTTAGCCAAATCTTTCATCAGTTCATTTATTATCTTCGCTTCTGTTATATTGAATGCCACAGATGGTGCCAGGCACAACTGAATGGTTCCCAGTGCCTTTCTGTCTAGAAGTTCCCAATCCTCATCAGTCATTGTTGTCATTTTCTTGGCTATTCCTTCCAACGGCCTCCATAAATCCTTCTAATAGAGATAATCCTCCATCTGCATCTTCCATAACTGATAGTTCTGCCCATTGAATATATCTACCTTCAATTTACCCTCGTCCGCTATTGCTCCCACTTAACTGTGAGACTCCCACTCAACCGTGAGACCTTCCTGCAGACGATAATCAAACACAACCTGCTCTGATAACACTTGTTAGGAATTGCATGCAGAAGATATCAATTAAATGCAAATAAAGATTAAACAAAGGAAAGAAAAATACACAGAAATAATATCAACGAGAGACAATTTTTAACATGGTTCACCCAAACTCGGGCTACATCCACCAACAGAGAGTCCAATATTATTATCCAGCAAATCAAACTGATTACAACCATCAATCCTTGCAACTCAATACCGCTAAATATTAGCAATCCTTCTAGCTCTAGTGCAATTGCACCTGCAATATTGTAGAATATGGGGCACTAGTCCAAGGATTGTTATTTGCCAAAAAGAAGGGCATCAAAATGCTCCAAATATATGGCAACTCAGAATTGGTGGTCAAACAAGTTAGATCTCTATGCATGGCTAAGAACTCTCTTATGAAATCATACACACATCATGTATGGGACCTCCTAGAATCCCTTGATGTAATCAATATTCAAGTAGTTCCTAGAAAATAAAATGGTGAAGCAGATAGAATGACACTCATCGGCTCCCAATTCAAGCCCACTAAGGATCTGCTAAGGAACAAGGATGGAATTAAGAAAATGGTTAGACCTATGGTTTTTGACAATTGATCTCATTGGATGGTCTTCCAAATGACCAGAAAATTGTAGAATTTCTCTAGAATTTTGATGAGTTTGCATAATAGATCACCCAAGATAGAGGAGACCTATGGACATCATATCATCTATCTAAAAAGAAATAAGCTATCTAGAGGAATGGTTACCTTAGAAGGCATATTCAAGCTTGACGACTCTTGTAGAGAGAAAATAAAGATTTTGGCCAACAAAAGGGACTATAGATATGTGGAGATTTCTCTAATAAGAGTTGTCAAGCTGGCTAAGGTTTGCACATAAGAGTAGAAAGAATTCCTAGTTAACCCATCCAACAAATATGACCAAGTCATAGCCTAGGACTATGAAGGGTTAAGAGGCTATGACAAATAAGTGATGCAACACCCAATAAAGACTTGGACTAAAATCAAGCTATTTAGATAGAAGCAAAGGCTGATAAATTGAAAGATTGAACCATTCATGAAGTACGATCTTTCTAAGCTGGTGAGCTAAAAAATCATCTACCCTATAAATAATTCAACACGGGTCTCCAATCTAGTCCCGATGAGGAAGAAGAATGGATAAATTAGACTATATGTTGATTTCCAGGACCTGAATAAGCATCCCTCAAAGATCATTATCCGTTACCTTCTATGGACCAAATTCTATAAATGGTGATTGATTCAGATTGATTCTCCATGTTAGATGGCTTCTCTAGCTTGAATAAGATATTAATGAAAGAAGAAGATCAACAAAAGATGGCATTTACCACAAAATGGGGCACATAGACTTATCAAAAGATGCCTTTTGGTCTATCTAATGTTGAAGCTACTTTTTAAATGGAAATGGACATTGCCTTCAAGGACCTTATCAATGAAATCATCCTAATTTATTTATATGATCTTATTGTCATCTCCAAGAATTAGGAAGATCAATTCAATCATCTAAAGAAGATATTTGAGAGATTTTAGCAATTCAAAATCTCTCTTAACCCTATGAAGTTCATATATGGAGTGCACTAGGGTAAGTTACTAAGGCATGTGGTTTCCAAGGAGGGAATTGCTATAGAATCAAAGAGAATAAAAAAATAATGGGGCTTTCACTTCCTCAACATAAAATGGGTCTACAATCTTTCCTAAGAAAGATTTATTTTACGATAAAGTTTATAGATGACTTTGAAGATATTGTTTGACCCATCACTCTCATGTTAGGAAAGGATCAATGGTTCAAGTGGTTAGAGGATGGATGATGAGCATTTAAGCTCATCAAGTTAGCAATTACTAGTCCCCTCATGCTAATCAACCCTAACTCCTCCAAAGACTTTATTTTGTCTGTCTATGGAGAAAAGGACAATATTATTGCAGTGCTCACTCAAAAATTAGGAAGGGAAATACCAAGGAGCACCCCATTTCCTTCTTCAACTAGACTTTGAAATAAATAGAGAGGTACACCTTTGTTGAAAGATAGACTTATGTCCTAGTGAAAGCATTGAAGAAATTTAGGCATATGCTATTAGACAACAAGGTGATAGCCATGGTGATACATTCAAGCATCAGACAATTTATTTTAGGAAGAGAAATCATTCAAAAAAGGGCTAACTGAATTACAAAGATCTTGGAATATGACATAGATGTAAGTACCCACAAAGTTGGTCAAAGGAAAAGCACTGTGATAGAACTTGGTGGAATATGTCCTAATTCCTAAGGAATTGCAAGAAGAAGAACAATACAAGGAAGAAGAATGCTATGTGATATATGAAGAACAATCCCAATTTGGCTATATTGAAGATAAGATCCACTATCTAGAAACAAAGCAACACTCCAAGGAATTGAGCCTTAGACATAGAAGAGCATGCAAGATTTAGGATGAAGTTGCATATAGACTAATTGAAGGTGTCATGTTTTGGTAAAATTTTGATGGAGTGTTTCTTAGATGCATAGAGAAAGACAAGGTCCTAACTATCTTGGAAGAGTTCCATTAGGGCAATCAGGTGGTCACTATTCTACCCAAACCACTACCATCAAAATCATGTGGGCAGGCTACTATTGCCCAAAACTATTTGCGAATAAATATAGGTGGGTGCGTATCTACCGAAAATATCAATACTACAATGGAAAGAAGAAGAAGGCACCCCTTCCCCTCACACATATTTGTGGATCAACTATTTGCTATGTGGAGCCTTTATTTCATTAGAGTAATCAAACCTTCCATCCAACAGTAATTATAAGTTCATCCTTATAGCAATAGATTACTTCACAAGGTGGAATTAGGCTAGAGCATTGAAGAATTCTATAGAAGTGACAATTACAGAAATTTAATTTAGGATATCATTGTGAGGTTTGGTACTCCTAACACTATGAGCACCAACAATGCCAAGGCATTAACAAGGACCATGCTTACATAGTTTTTCCATCAGCACATGATATGCTTCAAAGCATCCTTGAATTACTACTTTCATGGAATTGGGCTAACAAAATCCACAAACAAGAACCTAATGAGGATCATCAAAAGAATGGGACTAGAATTCAAGTGCTAGTGGCATATACACCTAATACACACTCTATGGGCTAACTAAATAACTCCTAAGTGAGCAACAGGGATGTTTCCTTATACTCTAGTCTACAAAAAGGAGGTCTACTTACCAATCTCCATAGAGTTGCCAACACTGAGCATGATTTATCAATTAGAAATTTGATCATAATTGATCCCTTACAAATAGAATGGTTGAACTACTCTAGCTTGAAGAGTAAAAACTATTCACAAGAATAGATGACTAGACACTAAGGCATGATGAAGAAGTGATTCAAAAAGTAGGTCATAGTGCAAATTTTTTAGGAAGGAAACTTTGTGCTTAAGTGGGATGAGATTAGAGTGAATTCCAAATATCATGATAAAATGGACTCCCTCTATAGTGGGCCATATATCAATACTATTCGTAAGTAGGCCAACACATTCAAGCTCTCAATTCTTGGAAGAACCATATTACCACCCCTGGTCAAGGGGATTCATCTCAAGTCATACCAGTAAGTACATTCTTCCTTTTGTAAAATAATCCATGTATCATATGTTTTCCCCTTGTATAGTTTATTTTCTTGGTATTGCAATTTCTCCTGCAATTCCATCCCTGTAAATAGCTCCCCACGTGTCCCTTTGTCCCTCACGCTATTCCAATCATGAGCTAGTAATATAAATCCTTATGTTGTCTCTCTTCTCTATAAAAATCCTCATGTGAATGCCTAAACAAATCCAAAACCTTCTTTTTGGCAATGAATAAGTCTAAAAATCAACCTCTCACTTGGGAAAGAGTGTGGGCCATTGATCTTGCCACATTGGATTTCACCTAATGGTAGGCACTAACTCAATGCAATACCTTTGTGAACTTGTGCATAAATTCCTACCAGTTGTCTATTTTTTGAGATCTTTTGATCATATTCATCCTCAAAAAATAACTACATTTTGTTGTAACAAGAGCTACGACTTAGTGTAATCCATTGATCCATCCACATCATCTTCATCTAATGGCTCTTGCTAGTTTCTAAAATTTCACCCACACAACAAATCCAAAAGCCCCACACATTATTAGATCAAGCTATCCCATCAAATCTTAACCATCCATTGCAAAGGGGCAACTTGTAATTATATTATAAAAAGTCACATCAAATTAGCATGTATTGACATTGCACAACTAGGCATCCAATGATGTTTTTTCCAACTAGCTACCACATCATTAGCTCTTGCCAATAGTAGGGCAATATTTAAAAATTTAAGAAATTGGTGTGATCTAGCTACTTTTGTAGTGCAATTAAAGACCAATAATGTCATGATGGCTAGGAAATTCAAATTCAAAATGGATATAAATAGGGGTGCCATGGATAGTTAAACTATTTGGATCCAATATTCATCCAAAAAGAGCTAACAAATTCTAGCATAAAGATAAAACAATTGACAACAAACTTGAACTCATGATTCAAAGTAGTAGTTTCTAGTAAAGCCATCCTAAACAAAGTTCAAAGAAGGAAATAAGTTGATACAATGGTCAAGAAGGAAGAGAAGAAAAAGTAGGAGAAAGTCACCATCTTGGCTCCACGTTCAAAGAAGGGTATATTTCTCCTTGATCTTGACTTACCTTACATTTCATTCACAAGCATGTATCCCAATTCCCCTATTTGATACTCCCAACCCACTACATCCAACTCCATATAGAATGATGTTGATTTCATCTAAAATCCTCACCTTTCCACCCACCCCACTTCACTTAGACATAATGCCTTCCTTTGCTATGAAATTACATTCAAGAAGAATCTTGGGTATGTTGAAAACAACTACACTGACCAAATATGGACCTCCCAACTTATAAAAAACATAGTCCCCACTATCCACCAATGCTTGGATATTGTCAAAGCATGTTATAAAATGTTTGATATTTCCACCAGCATCATTAATGGCAAGGATCAGGCCAACCCATTTAAATGTGTTGTCTCTACCAAGATGATAAGGAAAATGTTGGGAATCCCTTTAGGCTCATTTAAATTCAATACCAACTCATTTTATACCCTTTGAGATAACATCCTTGACCAAATTGCCTTTGAAAATAGATTATTCCCTAATCCCATTGATGGTGCACAAGCCTATCCATTGCAAAGCCCATCAAATTCTTTCTCACTCAACCAATTTAAATCAAACACCTAAGATTTTGTAGCATGATGTCATACTTCCTTCACATGTGTGATGGTAAGATGGTCTACCCTAAGAAACTTTCAAACACCCATATACTTACTAAAACCCCTACCATAGATACTCTATAGTTAGACTTCTTCCAAAATCTAGAGGACCAGATCAGTACCTAGTTGCAAAACCTACAAGTCACCTAGACTTTTAAGTACCTGTACATACTTGCCCATATGCTACTTCACTAATGCAACCCACTATACCTATATATCCATCCCAAGGTCACCCATACAATAAAGGGGGGTGACCTAGTGACTTTTTGGACCTAGTTCCTCCACTGAAACAATGATTATTCACCTTTTTGGAGTAGTTTATCATGCCTACCCTCTCCCTCCTAGTAAACGAAGAAATGTTGAGGCTCAACAAGGCCTGTATGACCACTTTGTAGTCTCTACATAAGGGAGATTAGTTCTATGCAATTCACCATACCATCATAAGGGTCTATACATACATCAGATCCATATATAGGTTGTCAAGGTTATTCCCATCAATGATATTCACACTTTAGTTATTGAGGAAGGTGAACACAATTGGTCTACAATTAGGCAATGAAAGGGGTGGAGTTGCTTTATACACCCTCTCAAAGACTTGCGGTGATATCATAATCACCAAGCAAAGGACTATAAATATCCTAGATATAAATTTGATGGAGTTGTAGCTCTACAAAGTCATGGCCATTTGGATTTCAATCCCATTAGTTTGTTCATAGTATGGATCAAGAAAATAAAGAAAAATCAAGCTACTAAGTTCATGCACCAATCTTAACCAAAAATTCAGGCCAAAAGAAACCCAACTGAAGAAAACACTAATAAATTTGTTGACGAGTAGTCTACAATGACACAAAAACCCCAAATACTCCAGTCATACGAGATCCTCTATAAGAAGGTAAATAAATATGACCCCAAGTTGTTCAATGATTGGGTGCCAACACTAAGAAGAGAGAAATGGAGCAAAGAGAAAATCATGCCATGGTGGAAATTTTGCCAAGAGATTGGCCACACAAGGGAGAAACCAAATAACATCCCTAAGGATGATATCTAGGAGATGACCTATGATAAGGTCAATGACAACCCCACCTCTTCACATAGTATGCCAGAAATCCAACCATGTTGAGAAGTTCCTTCCCCCAAAAGTTAGAAGGAAAAGTTAGTTTCACCTGGCTTTGGGATAGTAGCAAAAACTCATGCTACAGAGCAAGAAATGACATCTATAATTGGCACATGACCATAAACATAAATCATTCATGTGAAGGTGTGTATATGCATACTAATATCAAGGGTCCCTACCCCAACAACAACAACGTGCAAGTAGCAAGAGCTCCTACCATCAACCATATGGTTGTAGGACAAGTGAACAACCAAACATCAAAAGGAGGATCTCCTATAACATAAGGAAGCATTAAAGCTACAGGTCAACCATCTCAAAGAACAGGTATAGAAAAACAAAGTTTACTCTAGAGAGTCACTAGAGGAGATGATTTTGAAGAGCAAATGAAGAGGAAGATTGAGAAGGTGGACCAACCACCCACAAAGAAGAGGATAAAGAATAATAAAAAGGAAACCAAAGAACTGGCACTTGGTGCAACTCAACAATATGGTCTTGTGACACCCATTGTAAATACTTCTCTCCCTCCTTCTCTTCTCTCTTTTGTTCCCATTCATACTCCCCCTATTGCACCAGTTTCTACCACAACCTCCTCCCATTCCACTTCACACCAATCACTTCCTCCCTATCCTCTAAGAGTTATTCCCTCATCCCCACCTATTCCTCCTATGCCACAATTGTTATATGTCTACTATCCTACACCCCCTCATATTCCCATTGTAGTTGCTCCCAAAATACAACAACAATATCTATATCTTTTGCCACAATTCCCTTATCCTCAATAATATTACCCTCAATATTCCTCTCTTATTGGATAATTCCTACCATTAGCTAGAAATTACCACCTCCCAATTTTATAGTCACTTGTCATCCCCTTCTAGAAAATGTTTGAGTCACAACAGTCATTATCAACCTCACCTTCACTCCATCCTGTGCAGGTCCTTGCATCCCAAAAAATTACCCCATCCACAACTACATAGCAAGTAGCCCTATCTGCTCCACATATTCCCTAGGGGATACTCAACCTTCTTAATCATCCATAGTCATGTGAGATCTTGCTTTGTGCCAACAACAAATGGAACAAATTGAGACTATGTCATAATATAAGGCAACCACAATAAAGGCAAACAATATGTCATCTTGACACCTAAAATAGTATGCATAAGGTACAATCCAATGTGATAAATTCTCCACTTTGCCCACTTTACTCCTCTAGTAGACAAGCCTGAAGGATAAATGTAGCTTACAAAATACCACATGGAGGAAATAAACATAAGCATCAAGGATACCATGGTGCAAGATAGAGCTAAATTCCTCTAGGAGGAAGCCAAGGAAGTTGGTTCATCTCTCATCATCCTAAGAAGAAATTGAAGAAGAGAGAGGAGGAGTTAAAGCAGGTAAGGTAGACAATAGAGGCTTCAAAAGTGAATATAAAGGCATGTGAAGGATAAGTATCAATTATGTTTGAAGAGGCTATTGAAGTAGAAGATGTACAAGCTCAAGATGCAGAGAAATGCATCTAAGAGACCAAAATGGAGCTCACCAAGGCTAGGCTAGAACTCATTGTTGTTAAAGGAGAAAGTGGATGAGATAAAGACTCGGGTGGTACAACAAGTCTTGACTAATAATTTTGGAGATATGAAGTTGAAGTTGAGTTCATAAGATAATCATCTCTCCACACTCTAGACCTAAAGGGAGACATAGAAGAAGACCATCAAGGGTCTCATGGAGAAGATAAATGACTTGGAGTAGAGTCTAGAGATGTCAAAATAAGAGATCTAGTAGCTCAAAGCAAAAATTGAAGAGCTTAATCTCTCAGTGGGATCTCTTGAGCTTGTCCATGCCCTCCGAAGAGATTACTAGAAGGAAAGTAAGTAGAGTGTACCTGTCTTCAATTTGACACTCCATTTCATTGATTATTCCTATACTCTCCATTCTATGGTGTAGGAGATTGATGCAATGCAACCAACTCTTGTCCCAATTTTGAATGATGCATGCACATCCATCACACAACTCTACAACATTGATCCCCTCAAGTTGACCACAACCAGAATTCGTAGTCAATTTGTTGGTGCCCAAAAAATCAACAATGTCTTGAATAAGGAAAGGATGATAGAAGAATGTAAGGCACAACTAGGGATCATGGATAATGCAATAGTGGAGAGCCAGACGTACATGCAAATGTTGATTAAGCATGGTCTCCTCTCTCCTATGAATGAAAATTACAAAGTGCTATCTACAATTGCTTTCTAGGAGATTATCAAGAGAAAATGCCTAAATGAATTAGATCTAGATGGGTTATCCCCTACATCAAGAATAAAGAAAATGTTGGTCATCATCAAGACGATTACCGATTTGGGGACCCTTGTCTAAACTATCAGCTTGCAATTTCAGCAAGTATCTTAGGAACACATGCTAGAGCTAGAGTGGAAGTACATTTTACTCACTAGGATCAACTTGGAACCCAAGGATAGAGATTGGGGAAAGTTCATTGATTCTCTAAAGCATCTATAAGTGTGCAGGTATCCTATGAGTTTTGAAATTTTTGAAAATTTACTTTTGTTGGCTAACTCTGTACCCAATGGATAAGCATATCTAGGTTCCTTTCTGTCATGCCCACATTTCCCATGTGGTCACAACACACATAAAACATTTCATGTCCACATTTGTCATGTGGTCATGACACGAAATATCAAAAACTTTTATACTCGCCCCTAAAAACCCCCTCGCACGCATCAAGTGTGCTCGGTGGCATGCACATAAAGGCGCAAACGTCAATCGATCGTCGGGGTAATGCGAACACCTTTTGCAACCCCTACAAGATGGAAGCCTACTAAGGGGGTTGTATGATGCGGGAAGCATCACTAAGAGGGTGGAATTCCCAAACAGGAACTAACCCTAGTTTTAACCTAGATGAGGTGATGTGATTTAGACAAGTGTCGAAATCCAACCCTAAGAACTATAACATAATGAGATTAATAAAATTCATCTAAGTCATATTCAAATGCTCAAAACAAGTAAAGTGATAAGTTAAATGCATAAACTAACTACTTAATTTCCCCTTCCTAATCCAGGAAAAACTCAGCAGCATAACGCCACCTCGTTATGAATGGGAAAATAATTTAAACAAAACACCCCTTGCTAGAACCATTTTTAAAAGAAAATATAATTTAAATATAAATATGCTCATAAACCAAAATTATTCCAACAATCCATAATAGACCAGGTGATACAATTTAAACTAATTAAATCGCAATCTCTAAGTTCAATAAATAATTAAAATTCACCTATAAGTTAAGTACTAGCCAAATTAAATTTAAAAGGGTTCAAATTAAAATAATTTCTCTAACATTAATTCCCACACTAAAACCCCTTTTGAATTGTCCCACTAATAATAATCTAAAAGCCTAGGGTAAAATTAAACCCACTAACATAATTAAATCAAAAGTAATGAAAAAGGCATTTAAGTGGCTTTAAAGGGAAAGGCAAAAATCGATGTTTTTTTTTAAATACAAAAGTCTTATAACCCACTAATGTTTTTTCTACTATATTAAAAGGGGCAAAAGAGGGATGGGAAAAAGGAATTATAAAAATAAATTCACGTGCAAAACAATTTTCCCCAAATCTATTAATTCCTTTCTTTTATTCCACAACCCTAATAATTTCTATCTCCTATTTCCCTCTCTTTTCCCTAACCCTAATCTCATTGTTCTATTTTGTTTTCTTTGTTTTGTTTTCTCTTCTTCCTAACCCTATTTTCCCTATTCTCTTCTTGCAGGTTGCAGGAGCATGGCCATGGAGATTCTCAACCCATCTGAGGTATACACAGGGGTTTCCTTTGGTTTGCTTTGCCATAGTATATATATATATGCTGCTACAAATTTTATTTTATGCATTTATACATAAATTATTTTCTTTTTTTTCTCTATGTGCTGAAAGTACCAGGGAGAAGGATAGGTATATATATATCAAAATAGTTACAGGCGAAAAAGAGAAGCGACAGGCATCGGCCGCATCCGACGGAGTATGTAGGTCAAGTTTTGCAGAGGGTGCAGGGGCACCGTGATAAGGAAAGGAGGGAGGTAGGGGAGGGATGACCTCCCCGCCCACCAAGAGTCTCCAAAACGATGGCAGTGGCCATGGACGCCGCCCCTCCCATGCTCTTCATTTTACATAAACTTATTTGTTGTCGTCTGCAACATGAAACCCTAACTCGCTATTGAAATATACTCTTCTTTTGATACTTTTCTACTATTAAAAAATGCCAATATATATATATATATATATTTCAAAATAAAAACAAGTATATACACTCATTTAAAAATGATATAAAATCTAGGGCATATATATATATATACTCAACCCCATTGCTAAAAATAGTTTTCTGTAATAAGAGAAATACAATAAATTTAGAATGAAGATTTGGGACTGATATGTATACATATTTACATACATTGTACAATTAATTTTCTTTCCTCTATATTTTTGTTTGAATATATAAAAAAAAAAGAACAGGAAGCTAAATGTTCCATAGCAACTACATTATACAACTCTTTCCTTCTAGTCAACTGAAAGTAATATTCATTTTCTCTTCATAACTCAAATAATTTATTCATTTCTATATAAAACTAGTAAGCTAAATATTTCACACAACAAGCCTTTAATTTTTTTTTCTTTTCTCAAACAAATAGGAAATAACATGATCACTTTTTTTTTCCTCTACAAAATCCATATTCACCTATTGCATAAGTTTACTTTTGACATTATAACAAGAGTTAATACAGTATATATTTTTCTTGAAACTGATACAAGAATAATGCAATATATTTTCTTTTGAAAACCATAGCATGAACAAACAATCATATATATATTTTTGAAACAACTATAAAGATAATACAATAATATTCTCTTTTTTTGAAAACCATTGCAATAATAAAACAACTTCACATTTAAATAACTTGAGGACATAAACATATTTTTTTGTATACATCAAAATACAAAAGAGAGCTCACTCTCTTACAATATTTACAACAAGGACCCAAGAGCCATGGCTTCCAAATAGCCATTCTAAACAAAAATCATAGAAATTACAACTCCCTTCAAATCTCCAAAACTCCAATGTCCTCAAACCTGTCACAAAAATAGAAAAAGCTTTCCCATGCCCATGGGAATGCTCACCTCCCTGCCATAGACTCAAGAAGAGTCACCTCCGAGCTTGGAGCTCACCCACAACCGGTTTCACACCACAACACGAATCACACAAAAACACACATACAAACAATTTTACACCCTCCCAAGGCTTGCACACAACTAATCCATTTTCATGGATTTTGGGGGTAGGAGAGTGGACTGCTCTCAACTCTAGAGGTGCACCCAAAATATCAAATAACACATGTTTCTAATAACACAAGGCCTCTAGCCTTAACATTTCTCAAATATCACATTTCCAAGGCACTCATGCCTTCACAGAAATTTTTAATGCTTCTCAAAATACTCCATGGCCATCAATACCTCAATAAACATAGTGAGGGTGACCTCGAGAAGGTTCACTCCTCTCCCACCCCAACAAGATGAGCTCTCCTACATGGAGAGACTCATCCAAACACCCAACACAACAAATCCCTCACAACAAAACACCAAGACTCAAAAAGGATCACACACGCAAGATTTCCAACACATTGAAAAGTAAAAACAAAAGGAAAGGCATATAGCCTTGAAGCTTACCTTTAAAGTCCAAAATGGTAAGAGTTGGTGGAGAGCTTCCCAAATCTCCCTCCAAGCTTCTTATCTTCAAACTTCTCCAAAATCTAGCTATCTCTCGATCCCAAGCAATAATCAAAGGAAAACAAGTAAAAAAAGAACCCTCTCCCTCTCTCAAAGAGGGAGTTTAATAGGTTACACACAAGAGCCTTGAGGAATGAGAAGGTGACACATGTCACCTTATCCGTCCTCCTCACAATCCCACTCACCATCTCCAAGGGATGAGGAGGTGATACATGTCACCCTCCTATACCTCAAAACCTCACACTCTCTCACATGTGCTCTCACACATGTGTGAGAGCATAGTGGAGAGGTGAGTCCGACTTGGAGGCTTCATGAGGATAAGAATGAGACACATGTCCTCATCTTGTCCATCAAGGTAATCCCATTCCCTCCAAAATGCTCTCACACATGTGTGAGAGCATGGGGAATGGGCCTCTCACACTTGAAGGCCTTGGGAGTTTCCCAAGCCTTCAAGATAAGGTAGACCATGACCAAGGGTAGTGGGAATGGCCAAGGTGGACCCTTGACTTGTCTACCCCATAACCAAATTTAAAAATTCGTCACTTAACTTTGGGGTAAAGTTAGAGTGACTCAATGAAGGTTATACTATGGTTTACCATGTCCAAATTGGCTCTAGACCCTAGGGGTATGACCTAGGGTCATTATTTGGCCAAAATAAACATCATAGGGTACATAAAATCACAAGAAAAGGCCCAAATAAAATAAATGACACCAAATGGTTCAATTTAAACAATACACTTTTACAACACATTAATAAAGTAAAGAGAAAGGGTGAAATCTAATCATAATTAAACATAAATGCAGACATCACGAAAATCATCATGCACCAACACATGTGACCTTGGTCCCTCCTGGGCCTAGATCGGCTTAAACACAGATTTCACATAGGGTATGGGATGACCTCTGATTTTCCATGGGCATGGGAAATCACCTGCACACTTATGCAAATAGATTAATAGCACATGTTCATCATAGCCAAAGCAAAAGGAAATGTACACACACACAATGTCGTATAATCATCTAAATCCTCAATAGTATCACATAGCATCATTGACAAGATTCATAATTTACTACATTTCTAAACATCAATTCAGGATCAAAATCACATAATAATTTCATTCATTAACTCCACAATTAATATCCCAAATAGCATCAAAATGAATGTCACATATCATATAATCATTAATGAAATCTAACAAGTAAGATATAAGCACATCACAACATGCCTAATCTAACAAATCAAACATATCATATAATCATTCAGAAGAAAAGTTATGTGGATAAGAACAGGACTTTCTGATAGTTCTCAGTAGGTGACAAAGTGCTTCTAAAGGTCAAGCCGCATAAGAGTTCAATTTCATTTGGCAAGGCATCCAAACTAGCTCCAAGATTCATAGGACCTTTTGACGTCCTTGAAGTGATCAATCCAGTTACATTACAGATTTGCATTGCCACCAGCTCTCACCAAGATCCATAATGTTTTTCATGTGTCTCTGCTCAAACCTTATCATCTTGATGTTTTGCATATTCTCGATTGGCGTTCTCTACAGGTACAAGATCCAGGCGTGCTGCTAGTGGAGCCCATTTGAGTCTTAGAGAAGCGCAACGTTAAGTTGCATAATCAAGACATAGTACAGTATAAGGTCCAGTGGGACTAGTATTCAGTGGACAGTGCCACTTGGGAGGATGCTTCTGATATTGATAGATCTTTTTCGTATTTAGGAAATTAGAATATTTTGATACTCGTGTGATGATACATTAATGTTTTGATACTATATTGTCTGAGTGATGTAATGAGACGATGTCTCTTCCAATTGGGGAAGGATGTCACATCTCAGACTTTTATACCTTGTTGAATTGTTAAATGTGTGAATTATTGAATTATAGTTGAGGTTAAGATGCAATAATTATATTGTTGATTTAAGTTCGATTCACTTCGGCTATATTGGGAGTAACTTATTGATGGTTTTATGAGTTTGAGTTTTGCAGTCTTGTCGATGACAAGAGCATGGTTCAGGTAGGGGGGTCCTAGCTTCGTGGCAACATATGTCGGTGTTATCTGGTGTTTTCACACACTCACTTAGATTGCATTGCATTCTTGTTTGTTAAGCATTTAATTATGGATGTTCGCAACTTCTTAATTGGATCTGTCTTATTCTTGTTCATCTCAAAACGAAATTTGATACCTGTCATGTGAAAGAAAACAAGTTAGATCTCTTAATAGTTTATGGAATTAAAATTGACAACTTGAAAAAAAATGGATATATCTATTTATATATATATGCAAATTATAAATTAAATTGATTATTTTGTTATTTTATAAAAGGGAAATAATATAATTTTAATCTTATTATAAATAGGTATATTTTTATTCTTATTAGAGGGAGCGAATCCAAATTAGAACTGGAAGATATCTATTTTATTTATTTTTATTAATTGATTTGCATGATCAACATGCATAAGAGGAATTTAGGCATGCAATTTGGGAAGGGCGGTAAAAATTTAGAGATTGGCATGTAAGGAAACGAAGGAAAAATTAGGTTTTCATGAGAAAAAATATATAGAACAAGAAAGTAGGGTTAAGGGCATGACAACCGCAGAAGGACGCTGGAAGAGAAGCGAGTTACAATGACAGCCAAGAAAAGAATTTGTCTGACAGAACCAGGTAGGCTATGAGAAAGCTAATAGTGTAATTATATTGTTTCACTTTAGGATTTTCTTGTGTGACGGTTGTGAAAATATGAATTTAGTTTTTGTTTACAAACTCTTTTAAATGATGTCGTAACCTGATAATTGTATGCGATCCTGCATAATACATGTCATCCTCTGAGTGTTGATCATCTTATTCTATGTGTTGAAAGTTGTTTTCATTCGTGGAAGAAATCCGGTTCACTGTAGTTGTATGTCGAATTGTTATTTATGTAATCCTCTGTCAAAAACATCTTTTTCTTGAAGTCGTTCACTGTCAATTATACACAGTATACGTTATATTTTGGCTGATTTCTATCCTATTTACTATCATTTATGATGACTTGAAGTTGTTGTATTGTATATGTCGTCCATGCTTGTATGCCTTCCAACGTTTGGTATATGCCATTTACGGTAGTGATAGTAATTCACCAACAAGATAGCCGATCCATTTTTTGTATACCGATTTAGTTTGATGAAATCAATTACTGTAGTTGTAAGCTGATGCATCCCTTATGAAATCCGTTCCCTGAGATTTATGTATGCCAATCCATCAATTGTAAACCGATCTCAACTTATTGTATACCAAACATTGTTTATCAAATGCCGTTTACCTTTTGTCTATCTTGGTATGTTATTGCTGAGGGTATCATTTTAGGTGGCGGTCTATTTAGGAGAGTCGATCTCCTCTGCTATAAACATTCACTGTGTTATTAAAACAATTCCAGCATAACAAAAACATTCACAATATAATATAAACCAATCTTTGAGAAATGTAAAACATTCCCCGTATGTTTTACCGAAATCCTTATTATTTATGCCGTTTGATGTTTCTTACTGTATTCCATGCTTAGTGTGCCTTTCAACACTTTGCATATGCCATTTACTATGACAAATGTTGATTCCTGTTTAGTGAAAGCTGATTAGTATAGTGAAAGCCATTTTAGTGTAATGAAAGCCGTCTTTGTATGATGAAAGTCGACCTCTATATAATATTAAACGCCTCTGTATGTTATAAACAGTTTGCTGTATGTTGTAAGTCGATTCAATATATGATCTATGTTATTATATATGTTATATGTTGAATCATGTATATTATATGACGATTCAGTGTTTTTTTTTAAGACATTCAAATGATATTGTGTGTCGTTTATTGAATTGGTATGCCATCCCCTTTGCGTAGAAACTCGTTTACTGTATAAGTAAAACATCCTCTGTATATCATAAAACTGATCTCTGTTGATGAGAACCGTTTACTATGTAAAATACACTTTCAATGATTAATATATGTCTTTTATTGTATAAATATGTCGTTCTTTGTCTGATATTAAATATTATCTGTATGATGAAAATCTAGAAAATGACTAGAACAAATCAAATGGAATTTCCTTTGCATTGGATTGTTTGACCATTGAAGTGGATGTTATTTTAACAAAACAATGATAAGCTCTAAAATTAGATAACTAAATGTGTTTGATTCAAATCAACTAATTTCATAAAGAAAAATGATATAATTAAACAATTGAACCGAATCATTATTTGTACATAAAGAACTTATAAACACATGTAGACATTTTATTGAAGCATGAACATTTCTTAACTTATACCATTTTTCCAACTTGAAGTCATGTAGAAAAGCCTTTATTATTCCTTACCAATGCAAAAATCATTGTTTAAAACTTAAGTCATCATAGATGCTATTAATAACTTTTGGATTTGAATAAACTATTGTATTATACTTAAATGAATCAATTTTTCTCTTATACTTAGGTTTGCTCAAATAGAGTTTATTTTCTTCTCATTGAATTGTGTTATGAAAAGGAATTGAGTAAAATCTTTTCATTGTCTTCTTAAAAGTTTCCGTCAAAATGATGATCGCTATGCTTAGAGTGAGATTGCTTACTTTGATTTTGCTTATCTTCGTCACTTGGTTAGAATATTGGGAAAGATTGTCTTCCAGGACGGGTGTCGAATATGGGATAACAGGGGAGTGAGTTTTCTTTTTCAAAACTTACCTACCATTACATCGGTTAAAATGCTTTGCCTAAAGCGATTGGAGTGTTGAAACAGACACATGCACCATTGAAAAAGATGGTTAATTGCCTAGTTTTATGTTATATTTTTTCCCTGCCATATCCTATTGATGTGATTCTACATTCATGATAGTATGCATGTAGATCAATAGGCACACACTAGATTCCACCCTGCACTTGTTTACAGGATGTTAGGCTCTTCAAGTAGGGTCAGGTATTCCTTAGTTTGAGGGATTCCGGGGAAGCGCAATGCTTCGTGGTTGGTCAGAAAAGTGCCTGAACCATGTTCTTATCCTTCGACGCAACAGATGGCCGGCTAGTCAATGGTAGTGGAGGACTATTATTTGGGTATGATATTGATCAACTTGTACTTCTATTGTTTCAAGACTTGTAAGGCTTGATGCCATCATTAAAAAATTGTAATATTGTTTAATGACATACTCTGTAATCGACTTCAGATGTATACATACGTTTTGTAATCATGATTATACTTTAAACTTATGAATTCAAAGATTTCTTAGACTCTTGGAAATATCATAATATCTTTTCTTTTGAATGATGATTAGAAGTTAGTTTACTTTACTTTGTTTTACTTGCAATAATTATGTTTGCATCAATTTTAGTGCATGTGGAAAATTAGTACTTTACATTTGGTATCAGAGCGATGGTTCTACTCTTGGCCTTTTGGAACCATTATGTTAAAGTTGTAAACTCTGTGCAGATAGTTCATCATGAACACTAGAAATTTTGGGCGTACGGGAGCAACCCTAGGATCTGGCAATAACCCAGACACTGGAAACAATGAAGAAGCCAATATTGGAAATAATGCTTGCGCTGATGCAGGGGGGGCTAATGCTGGAAACAATGAGGGAAACAATAATAACAATAAAGGATAGAATAACCCACTGACTCAAATCCTAGCTCTTCTGACTCAGTAAGGAACTCTCTTGACTCAGCAGGGAACTCGAATGAACACTATGGAACATGAAATCAGAGGAATAAGGGGAAATAGGGCTGAGGAAAGGAGAGAAGAAGTTGGAGTTCTTGAGGGTGAAGTGAATGGAAATAATAGAAATAAGATTGCTGAGGAGTTAGCAAAGGATCTCAAAAAGGTTACCCCTCCTAAGTTTGATGGTAAGACTATAGGTGATGGAGCAGAAGCATTGATTATTAATATGGAAAAATACTTTGATCTCTGTGACTTGTCTGCTGAAACTAAAGCTATATGGGGATCTTATTAGCTTACTGGGGAAGCTGCTACTTGGTGGGATAATGAGAAGGTTGAAAAGAAACTGTTACCAGGAGAAGTCACATGGGATCGCTTCCTTGAGCTCTTCAGGAAGAGGTGGTTACCACAGCTCTATTTTGACAAGAAAATGAATGAATTCCAAAACCTCACTCAGGGAGGTATGACTGTGAATCAGTATTGGGAAAAATTCTCACACCTGTTGAAATATGTTCTACAGTATCAACTTGATGAAAGGTTCAGGATTCGTAAGTTCATCTTGGGCTTAAGGCCACAAATTGGATCAGATGTTGATATGCATAATCCATTGACCATGGATGAAGTGTTTGAAAAGGCTACTAAACAAGAGTAGAAACTGCAATAGATTTCAAATTACCGTAAGAGTCAGGATATGAAGAATGGGAATAAAAGGTATCAGAATGATAGTAGCAATCAAGGGAACAGTAAGCGCCAGATAAGGAATCTTAAGAGAGGCAATAACTACCAGGAAACGAATAATGGGAACCAAAATGGAAATAACAATAAGAGAGGTAACTATGGAAACAATGGTAATAATAACAAGAGGAACAATCTAGCTAGACACAGAGGACCCAGAGATGGATGTTATAATTGTGGAGGAGAGCATTATGCTAGTGCATGTCCCCGTCGAATAGAGTATCAAAGAGATGGAAATCGACAGGGAGCTCCTCAACACCAAATTCATGTAGCTGTAGACCATCGTCAGGTAGATTTCCAAGCTACACTCATTCAGATGTCTAGTAAGCTCTTTGGCCTTCCAGTTTCTATTTTAATTGATACAGGAGCTACGAAATGTTTTGTTGATCCAAAAATTGTAGCCAAGTTATCTATTAAACCGGGACACATGGAAAATTCTTGGATGGTGTAGTATGGTAACAATGCAGAGAAAAGAGTAGATTCATGTCTAGTATGCAGTGAATTAGATTTTCCTACTTTCCAAACACAAGTCAATCTTTATGTTGCACCTCTAGGATCTTATGATGTGATTCTTGGAATCAATTGGTTGTCTGAACATAAATCCTTAGTAGATTGTGAAGAGAAAGTAGTAAAATGCCTTGATGACTTAGGGAATCAGGTAGAGATACATGGATCCAGAACACCCCTTAAGCTAACACAAATATCAGCCATGCAATTGAAAAAGGCTAAAAGAAAGGGTTGTTCCATCTATGCAGTGAAGATAAGAGATCTAGATAATTAGGAACCATCTTTTGATAGATATCCTATTCTTAGGGAATTCAAAGATGTCTTTCCTGATGAATTAACCGAACTACCACCTAAAAGAGAATTTGATTTCTCTATAGATCTAATGCCAGGAACAGAACCACAGTCCAAAGCACCATATCGAATGACAACCACATAACTATATGAACTTAAGGCATAGTTAGAAGAATTGTTAAAACAAGGGTTTATCAGACCTAGTGTGTCACCTTGGGTCACACCAGTCATCTTCGTTAAGAAGAAGGATGGAACGTTGCGATTATGCATTGACTACAGAATGCTCAACAAGGCAACTATTAAGAACAAATATTTGCTTCCAAGAATTAATGAATTGTTCGACCAGATGAAAGGTGCAAAGGTATTCTCTAAAATAGACCTTAGATTCTGTTACCATTAGTTACAGATTAAGGATGAGGATATCTCTAAAATAGCATTTAGAACATGATATGGTCACTACGAGTTCACAGTAGTACCATTCGGGTTAACTAATGCACCAACAACATTCATGAACTTGATGAACAGTGTATTCAGGGACTGTCTTGATGAGTTTGTCTTGGTCTTTCTAGATGACATTCTGATTTATTCTAAGTCATTAGAGGAGCACGAGAAACACTTGAGGATAGTTCTGCAGCGTTTGAGGGAAAGGAAACTTTTTGGCTAGTTATCTTAATGCACATTCTATTAGAGTAAAGTGCACTATCTTGGTCATGTAATATCAACTGATGGGATAGCAGTGGATCCTGAAAGATCAAGGCAATAATGGAATGGCCCGCACCACAGACTATAATGGAGGTTAGAAGTTTTACGGGGCTTGCAGGATATTATAGGAAATTTGTAGAGGGATTCTTGACAATTGCAGTGCCCATAACCTCGTTGCAGAAGAAAGGTAAGACGTTCGATTGGATGGATAAATGTGAACAACCTTTTCAGTTGTTGAAAGAAAAACTCACATCAACACCTATTATGACCATACCTGATCCTAATGGTCATTTCATAGTGATTACAGATGCTTCTAGTGAAGGTGTGGGAGGAGTGTTGATGCAGAATGGAAAAGTAGTGGCATATGAATCAAGGAAACTGAAACAACATGAGATAAATTATGCACCTCATGATCTTGAGTTGTCTACCATTGTTCACACACTCCAAATGTGGAGGCACTATCTCTTGGATAAGCCATTTGAGCTTAAGACAAATCATTTGGGGCTCAAATATATCTTCACCCAACCTAATCTCAATGCTCAATAGAGAAGATGGCTTGAATTCCTTAGTGAATATGATTTTGGAATCGAGTACATAAAAGGTAAAGAGAATAGGGTAGCAGATGCTCTCAGTAGGAGATGACATCTGGCTGCAATGGTAACTACCAGAACTAATTTGAGATAGAAAGTAATCCAAAACTTGCAAGGAGATGAGCATTATGAGCGGGTTAATCAAGCATTAGAAGCAGACCCCACAGGTCATCAATTTGATGGGTATGTGATAGAGTCAGATGGGCTTCTGAGATATCAAGGGAGAATGTATATCCTAGATTTAGGTGAATTAAGGAAGTTAGTTCTTGAGGAGATTCATAGTGCTCCATATTCTGGATACCCAGGTGTGACCAAGACAATGGAAGGGTTGAGGCTATTGTACTTTTGGCCTAAGCTTAAGAAGGATGTGACTGAGTTTGTCACTTGATGTTTAGAGTGTCAACGCGTAAAGGTAGAACATGTCCATCCTACAGGACTACTTTATCCACATAGTGTACCTAAGTATAAGAGGTAGGTGATTAGCATGGACTTTATTCAGGGATTGCCCATGTCAAAGAACAAGCATGATGTTATCTTAGTGGTAGTGGACAAACTAACAAAAGTGGCTCATTTCATTCTTGGAAATCTCACGGATGGGTCATTGACATTAGCAAAGAAGTTTGTCCAAGAGATCTTTCGACTACATGGAGTACCAGAGACGATCATCTCAGATCGTGACACTTGCATGACCTCTAGGTTCTGGACCACACTTAATGTAGCATTGGGGACTAAGTTGAACTTTAGTACAACTTATCACCCTGAAACGGATGGTCAGATGGAAAGAGTCAACCAGGTAGTAGAGGATCTTCTGAGGATGTACTGTATGGACTAGCAGTACAAATGGGAGGAATATCTGCC
This sequence comes from Cunninghamia lanceolata, assembly GCA_027924645.1. Taxonomy (NCBI): domain Eukaryota; kingdom Viridiplantae; phylum Streptophyta; class Pinopsida; order Cupressales; family Cupressaceae; genus Cunninghamia; species Cunninghamia lanceolata. The sequence continues at coordinate 3,119,019 of BSBN01000371.1, read as the reverse complement.
TTTGGTAGAGTTTGCGTATAACAACTCTTACCATGCATCTTTAGGGATGGCACCTTTTGAGGCTCTTTATGGTCGCAGGTGCAGAACTCCAATCAGTTGGGACAAGATGGAAGATTGAATAATAGTTGGACCTGAAATGTTAAAAGAAATGGAAGATCAGGTGAGGTTAATAAAAGAAAAATTGAAGAAAGCCTCGGAAAGACAGAAAAGTTATGCGGATAAGAACAAGACTTTCCAATAGTTCTCAGTAGGTGACAAAGTGTTTCTGAAGGTCAAGCTACATAAGAGCTTGATTTCATTTGGCAAGGCATCCAAACTAGCTCCAAGATTCGTAGGACCTTTTGACATCCTTGAAGTGATCAATCCAGTTGCATACAGACTTGCACTGCCACCAACTCTCACCAAGATCCATAATGTTTTTCATGTGTCTCTACTCAAACCTTATCATTTTGATGTTTTGTATATTCTTGATTGGCGTGCTCTACAGGTACAGGATCCAGGAGTGGTGCTAGTGGAGCCCATTTGAGTCTTGGAGAAGCACAACGTTAAGCTGCATAATCAAGACATAGTACAGTATAAGGTCTAGTGGGACTAGTATTCAGTAGACAGTGCCACTTGGGAGGATGCTTCTGATATTGATAGATCTTTTCGGCATTTAGGAAATTAGAATATTTTGATACTCGTGTGATGATACATTAATGTTTTGATACTATATTGTTTGAGTGATGTAATAAGACATCGAGATGATGTCTCTTCCAACTAGGGAAGGATGTCACGTCTCAGACTTTTATACCTTGTTGAATTGTTAAATGCGTGAATTATTGAATTATAGTTGAGGTTAAGATGCAATAATTATATTTTTTATTTAAGTTTGATTCACTTCAGTGACATTGGGACTAACTTATTGATGGTTTTATGAGTTTGATTTTTACAGTCTTGTCGACGACAAGAGCATGTTTCAGGTAGGGGGTCCTAGCTTCATGGCAACAGATGTCGGGTGTTATCTGGTGTTTTCACACACTCACTTAGATTGCATTGCATTCTTGGTCGTTAAGCATTTAATTATAGATGTTCGTAACTTCTTGATTGGATCTGTCGTATTCTTGCTCATCTCAAAACAAAATTTGATACCTGTCAGTTGAAAGAAAATAAGTTAGATCTCTTAATGGATTTAAACAGGTATTTATGGAATTAAAATTGACAACTTTAAAAAAAATGGATATATCTATTTATATATATATGCAAATTATAAACTAAATTTCTTATTTTGTTATTTTATAAAAGGGAAACAATAGAATTTTAATCTTATTATAAATAGGTATATTTTTATTCTTATTAGAGGGGGCGAATCCAAATTAGAATTGGGAGATATCTATTTTATTTTTTTTAATTAATTGGATTTGCATGATCGACATGCATAAGAGGAATTTAGGCATGCAATTTGGGAAGGGCGGTAAAAATTTAGAGATTGGCATGTAAGGAAACGAAGGAAAAATTAGGTTTTCATGAGAAAAGATATATAGAATAAGAAAGTAGGGTTAAGGGCATGACAACTACAGAAGGACACTGGAAGGGAAGCGAGTTACAATGATAGCCAAGAAAAGAATTTGTTTGATAGAACTAGGTAGGCTATGAGCAAGCTAATAGTGTAATTATATTGTTTCACTTTAGGATTTGCTTGTGTGATGGTTCTGAAAATATGAATTTAGTTTTTGTTTACAAACTCTTTTAAATGATGCCGTAACCTGATAATTGTATGCGATCCTGCATAATACATGCCATCCTCTGAGTGTTGATCGTCTTATTCTATGTGTTGAAAGTCATTTTCATTCGTGGAAGAAATCTGGTTTGTTGTAGTTGTATGTCAAATTGGTATTTATGTAATCCTTTGTCAAAAACATCTTTTTCTTGAAGTCGTTCATTGTTAATTATACACAATATACGTTATATTTTGGCTGATTTCTATCCTATTTATTGTTGTTTATGATAACTTGAAGTTGCTGCTATATTGTATATGTCGTCCATGCTTGTATGCCTTCCAACATTTGGTATATGCCATTTATGGTAGTGATATTAATTCACCAATAAGATAGCCGATCCATTTTTTGTATACCGATTCAATTTGATGAAATCAATTACTATAGTTGTAAGCTGATGCATCCCTTATGAAAGCCATTCCCTGAGATTTATGTATGCCGATCCATCAATTGTAAACCAATATCAATTTATTGTATATCGAACATTGTTTATCAAATGTCATTTACCTTTTGTCTATTTTGGTATGCTATTGCTAAGGGTATCATTTTAGGTGGCGGTCTATTTAGGAGAGTTGATCTCCTCTGCTATAAACATTCGCTGTGTTATTAAAACAATTCTAGCATAACAAAAACATTCACAGTATAATATAAACCAATCTCTGAGAAATATAAAACATTCCTCGTATGTTTTACCGAAATCCTTTTTATTTACGCCGTTTGATGTTGCTTACTATATTCCATGCTTAGTGTGCCTTTCAACACTTTGTATATACAGTTTACTGTGACGAATGCCGATTCCTATTTAGTGAAAGCTGATTAGTATAGTGAAAGTCATTTTAGTGTAATGAAAGTCATCTCTGTATGATGAAAGTTGACCTCTGTATAATATTAAACGCCTCTGTATGTTATAAACAGTTTGTTGTATGTTGTGAGCCGATTCAATATATGATCTATGTTATTATATATGTTATATGCCGAATCCATGTATATTATATGACAATTTGGTGTTTTTTTTTATGACATTCAAATGATATTGTGTGTCATTTATTGAATTGGTATGTCGTCCCGTTTGCGTAAAAACTCGTTGACTGTATAAGTAAAACATCCTTTGTATATCATAAAACCGATCTCTATTGATGAGAACCGTTTACTATGTAAAATATGCTTTCAATGATTAATATATGTCTTTTATTGTATAAATATGTTGCTCTTTGTCTGATATTAAATATTCTCTGTATGATGAAAATCTAGAAAATGACTAGAACAAATCAAATGGAATTTCCATTGCATTGGATTGTTTGACCATTGAAGTGGATGATATTTTAACAAAACAATGATAAGCTCTAAAATTAGATAACTAAATGTGTTTGATTCAAACCAACTAATTTCATAAAGAAAAATGGTATAATTAAACAATTGAACCGAATCATTATTTGTATGGAAAGAACTTATAAACACGTGTAGACGTTTTATTGAAGCATGAACATTTCTTAACTTATACCATTTTTCCAACTCAAAGATAGTCATGTAGAAAAACCTTTATTATTCCTTACCAATGCAAAAATCATTGTTTAAAAATTAAGTCATCATAGATGCTATTAATAACTTTTGGATTTGAATAAACTATTGTATTATACTTAAATGAATCAATTTTTCTCTTATACTTAGGTTTGCTCAAATAGAGTTTATTTTCTTCTCATTGAATTGTGTTGTGAAAAGGAATTGAGTAAAATCTCTTTGTTGTCTTCTTAAAACTTTCTGTCAAAATGATGATCACTATGCTTGGAGTGAGATTGTTTACTTTGATTTTGCTTATCTTCATCACTTGGTTAGAATATTGGGAAAGATTGTCTTCTGGGACAGGTGTTGAATATGGGATAACGGGGGAGTAAGTTTTATTTTTCAAAACTTACCTATCGTTACATCGGTTAAAATGCTTTGGCTAAAGTGATTGGAGTGTTGAAACAAACACATGCACCATTGAAAAAGATGGTTAATTGCCTAGTTTTATGTTATATTTTTTCCCTGCCATATCCTATTGATGTGATTCTGCATTCATGATAGTAGTGCATGTAGATCGATAGGCACACACTAGATTCCACCCTGTACTTGTTTACAAGATGCTAGGCTCTTTGAGCATGGTTAGGTATTCCTTAGTTTGAGGGATTCCAGGGAAGCGCAATGCTTCGTGGTTGGGCAGAAAAGCACCTGAACCATGTTCTTGTCCTTCGAGCTAGCAGATGGCCGGTTGGTCGATGGTGTCGAGGACTATTCTTTGGATATGATATTGATCAACTTGTACTTCTATTGTTTCAAGATTTGTAAGGCTTGATGCCATCATTAAAAAATTGTAATATTGTTTAATGACATACTCTGTAATCGACTTGAGATGTATACATACATTTTGTAATCATGATTATACTTTAAACTTATGAATTCAAAGATTTCTTAGACTCTTGGAAATATCATAATATCTTTTCTTCTGAATGATGATTAGAAGTTAGTTTAGTTTACTTTGTTTTACTTGCAATAATTATGTTTGCATCAGTTTGAGTGCATGTAGAAAATTAGTACTTTACACTTGTGATGTGGAGGGCTCCTACTACGAGCTCTATGAACTAACACACCATCCTCTGTTGAAGTGACTTTATCTCCACACGCAGCTCCATGCACAGCTCGACATGTGGCTCAACACGTGGCTCCACACGCGGCTCAACACATGGCTCCACACGCGGCTCAACACATGGCTCCACATGTAGCTCAACACACGGTTCAAAACGTAGCTTAAAATGTGGCTCAACACATGGCTCAACATGCGACTCGCGGCCGGTGGTAATCTCTTTAGAACTACCTGCAGCGCCTGAAGAATTTGTGGTCCTAAATCAGGAGGCGGATCCAGATTACTGGTCCCTCCTGACTCACTTGCGCGTGAGCGTTCACGCCTAGATCTCGGTGGCATCGTACAAAAAGAAAGTGTTTAAAATTTAATACACTATTGCGGAATAATAATATGCCCAACAAGCCCAGTGTTTAAACTTGGGCTTCGTTACCAAATGTCATGCCCACATTTCCCATGTGATCACAACACACATCACACATGTCATGTCCACATTTGTCATATGTTCATGACATGAAATATCAAAAACTTTTCTACTCACCCCTAAAAACCCCTCGCACGCATCAAGCGTGCTTGGTGGCATGTGTACAAAAGCGCAAACGTCAATCGATCATTGGGGTAATGCAAACACCTTTCACAACCCCTATGAGATGGAAGCCTACTAAGGGAGTTGTATGATGCAGAAAGCGTCGCTAAGAGGGTAGAATTCCCAAACAGGAACTAACCCTAGTTTTAATCTAGATGAGGTGATGTGATTTCGACAAGTATCAAAATCCAACCCTAAGAACTATAACATAATGAGATTAATAAAATTCATCTAAGTCATATTCAAATGCTCAAAACAAGTAAAGTGATAAGTTAAACGCATAAATTAACTACTTAATTTCCCCTTCCTAATCCAGGAAAAATTCGACAGCATAACACCACCTTGTTATGAATGGGAAAATAATTTAAACAAAACACCCCTTGCTAGAACCATTTTTAAAAGAAAATATAATTTAAATCTAAATATGCTCATAAACCAAAATTATTCCAACAATCCATAATAGACCAAGGTGATATAATTTAAACTAATTAAATCGCAATCTCTAAGGTCAACAAATAATTAAAATTCACCTATAAGTTAAGTACTAGCCAAATTAAATTTAAAAGGGTTCAAATTAAAATAATTTCTCTAACATTAATTCCCACACTAAAACCCTTTTGAATTGTCCCATTAATAATAATCTAAAAGCCTAGGGTAAAATTAAACCCACTAACATAATTAAATCAAAAGTAATGAAAAAGTAATGAAAAAGGCATTTAAGTGGCTTTAAGGGGAAAGGCAAAAATCTAGTTTTTTTTTAAATACAAAAGTCATATAGCCCATTAATGTTTTTCTACTATATTAAAAGGGGCAAAAGAGGGATGGGAAAAAGGAATTATAAAAATAAATTCACGTTGAAAACAATTTTCCCCAAATCTATTAATTCCTTTCTTTTATTCCACAACCCTAATAATTTCTATCTCCTATTTCCCTCTCTTTTCCCCAACCCTAATCTCATTGTTCTATTTTGTTCTCTTTGTTTTCTTTTCTCTTCTTCCTAACCCTATTTTTCCTATTCTCTTCTTGTAGGTTGCAAGAGCATGGCCATGGAGATTCTCAACCCATATGAGGTATACATAGGGGTTTCCTTTGGTTTGCTTTGCCATAGTATATATATATATATATATATATATATATATATATATATATATATATATATATATATATATATATATATATATATATATATATATATATATATATATATACATGCTGCTACAAATTTTATTTTATGCATTTATACAGAAAATCATTTTCTTTTTTTTTTTTGTGTGCTGAAAGTCCCAGGGAGAAGGACAGGTATATATATATATATATATATATATATATATCAAAATAGTTATAGGCGAAAATATATCAAGCGTCGGGCATCGGCCGCATTCGGCGAAGTACGCAGGTCAAGTTTTGTAGAGGGCGCGGGGGTGCCATGATAAGAAAAAGAGGGAGGTAGGGGAGGGACGACCTCCCCGCCCACCAAGAGTCTCCAAAACGATGGCGGCGACCATGGCTACCACCCCTCCCATGCTCTCATTTTAGATAAACTTCTTTGTTGTCGTCCGCAACATGAAACCCTAACTCGCTATTTAAATAATACTCTTTTTTTGATACTTTTCTACTATTTGAAAATGCCAATATATATATATATATATATTTCAAAATAAAAACAAGTATATACACTCATTTAAAAAGATATAAAATCTAGGGTATATATATATACTCAACCCCATTACTAAAAACAATTTTCTGTAATAAGAGAAATACAGTAAATTTAGAATGAAGATTTGGGACTGATATATATACATATTTACATACATTGTACAATTAATTTTCTTTCCTCTATATTTTTGTTTGAATATATAAAAAAAGAATAGGAAGCTAAATGTTCCATAGCAACTACATTATACAACTTTTTCCTTCTAGCCAACTGAAAGTAATATTCATTTTCTCTTCATAACTCAAATAATTTATTCATTTATGTATAAAACCAGTAAGCTAAATATTTCACACAGCAAGCCTTTTAAATAATTTTCTTTTCTCAAACAAACAGAAAATAACATGATCACTTTTTTTTTTCCTCTACAAAATCCATATTCACCTATTGCATAAGTTTACTTTTGACATAATAACAAGAGTTAATACAGTATATATTTTTCTTGAAACTGATACAAGAATAATGCAATATATTTTCTTTTGAAAACCATAGAATGAACAAACAACAATCATATATATATTTTTTGAAACAACTACAAAGATAATACAATAATATTCTCTTTTTTTTAAAACCATTGCAATAATAAAACAACAACTTCACATTTAAATAACTTGAGGACATAAACATATTTTTCTGTATACATCAAAATACAAAAGAGAGCTCACTCTCTTACAATATTTACAACAAGGCCCCAAGGGCCATGGCTTCCAAATAGCCATTCTAAACAAAAATAACTGAAATTACAACTCCCCTCAAATCTCCAAAACTCCAATGACCTCAAATCTATCGCAAAAATAGCAAAGGCTTTCCCATACCCATGGGAATGCTCACCTCCCTACCATAGACTCGAGAAGAGTCACCCCTGAGCTTGGAGGTCACCCACAACCGGTTTCACACCACAACAAGAATCACACAAAAACACACATACAAACAAATTTACACCTTCCCAAGGCTTGCACACAACTAATCATTTTTCATGGATTTTGGGGGTAGGAGAGTGGACTACTGTCAACTCTAGAGGTGCACCCAAAATCTCAAATAACACATGTTTCTAATAACACAAAGCCTCTAGCCTTAACATTTCTCAAATATCACTTTCCAAGGCACTCATGCCTTCACAAAAATTCTCAATACTTCTCAAAATACTCCATGGCCATTAATACCTCAATAAACATAGTAAGGGTGACCTCGAGGAGGTTCACTCCTCTCCCACCCCAACAAGATGAGCTCTCCTACATGGAGAGACTCATCCAAACACCCAACACAACAAATCCCTCACAACAAAACACCAAGACTCAAAAAGAATCACACAAGCAAGATTTCCAACACATTGAAAAGTAAAAACAAAAGGAAAGACATATAGCCTTGAAGCTTACCTTTAAAGCCCAAAATGATAAGAGTTGGTGGAGAGCTTCCCAAATCTTCCTTCAAGCTTCTTGCCTTCAAACTTCTCCAAAATATAGCTATCTCTTTCCCAAGCAATAATCAAAGAAAAACAAGCCAAAAAAAGAACCCTCTCCCTCTCTCAAGGAGGGAGTTTAATAGGCTACACACAAGAGCCTTGAGGAATGAGAAGGTGACACATGTCACCTTCTCCCTCCTCACAATCCCACTCACCATCTCCAAGGGATGAGGAGGTGACACATTTCACCTTCCTATCCCTCAAAACTTCACACTCTCTCACATGTGCTCTCACACATGTGTGAGAGCATAATAGAGAGGTGAGTCCCACTTGGAGGCTCCATGAGGATAAGAATGAGACACATGTCCTCATCTTGTCCATCATGGCAATCCCATTGCCTCCAAGATGCTCTCACACATGTGTGAGAGCATGGGGAATGGGCCTCTCACACTTGAAGGCCTTGGGAGCTTCCCAAGCCTTCAAGATAAGGTAGACCATGACCAAGGGTAGTGGGAATGGCCAAGGTGGACCCTTGACTTGTCTACCCCATAACCAAATTCAAAAATTCATCACTTAACTTCAGGTTAAAGTTAGAGTGACTCAATGAAAGTTATACTATGGTTTAACATGTCCAAATTGGTCCTAGACCCTAGGGGTATGACCTAGGGTCATTATTTGGCTAAAATAAACATCATAGCATACATAAAATCATAAGAAAAGACCCAAATAAAATAAATGACACCAAATGGTGCAATTTTAACAATACACTTTTACAACACATTAATAAAGTAAAGAGAAAGGGTGAAACTTAATCAGAATTAAACATAAATGCAGACATCACGAAAATCATTCTGCGCCAACGCATGTGACCTTGGTCCCTTGTGGGACTAGATTGGTTTAAACACGGATTTCACATAGGGTATGGGATGACCTCTAATTTTGCATGGACACTTATGCAAACGGATTAATAACGCATGTTCATCATAGCCGAAGCAAAAGGAAATGTACACACACAATCTCACATAATCATATAAATCCTCAATAGTATCACATAGCATCATTGACAAGATTCATAATTTACTGCATTTCTAAACATCAATTCAGGATCAAAATCACATAATAATTCCATTCATTAACTCCACAATTAATATCCCACATAGCATCAAAATGAATGTCACATATCATATAATCATCAGTGAAATCTAACAAGTAAGATATAACCACATCACAACATGCCTAATCTAACAAATCAAACATAGAGATAGAGTCAAGAAGGTCTAAATAACGGGATCAATAGTCCCAATGTCCATATGTCATCAAAATGTAAATACGATGTAAGCAAAAATAGGAGGTGAGATAAGTAGGCCTCACACTTTCCTTATGCAAGTGAAAGATTCCCTAAAAGTCATTGTAACTGTAGTGAATCCTTCACTATAGGTAGTGGATGCATCCTATCTTCAAGTTTGATCAATCACTATGCCCTGTGACATCCATGGGCCTCCTTGATCTCTTTGGTTTTACCAATTTTGAGTTTTGCCATAGTTTGAAGAAGTTTTAAGTCCCAACAAATGTGAATCATTTGATTCTCCAAGTTAGATCTAAACTAATAGATCATATGAATTTTCTAATGAAACATAAAATTTTTTCCCAAGAATCCTCGGTGTTTCAAAATCTAGCAGTGCAACAAAGTTATAAAGTAAAAATGCACAATATAGAAGTATTGGCAGGCCTCACTTGTATCGTCAGTTTAAGTTAAGTCATTGCTTAACCAAGGACACATGAAATACTCTTAGGGATTCTCACAAATATAAAAGGTGAAGTTTCTCAAATTCCCCATGGAGCATTTGATCTACCAACTATCAATACATCTAATGGCTCGTGAGTGATACACCTTTACAACATAGGGAGGCCTCGACAAACACTCTAGCTTCATAGAATTAACTCCCACAAATCCTCCTTTTGATCATGAGGAATCTAGCATACTAGAGTATACATGGTGGGATCACTCTAGTATAAAAAATTCAAAATTACAAGTAGTAGGGCCTAGCATTCATGACTACCAACTGAATAGTTCCTAGTAACTAGTTTCACCTACCAACACCATTGAAGTGTAGTACTAGTCTATGAAGCCTAAGAAGCAATCTATCTAGAGGTGCCACAACCATGCCCAACCACTGACAGAAGCAATTAAGGTTCCAAAAGGTGCAAGAGGGTCTTTTCTTCTTCATATTCAAATTTAAAATGTAAAATGGGTGGGAAACTTAGTGTGGGCTAGGTCGACTAGTCTATAGTTTAGACAAAGATTTGTACAGTTGAGCTATAAATCTTGATGTATTGGCTAAGTCTTAGGCAATTTCACTTGCATGGATGATCTTTTGATCTTGACATTTTAGTTGATTCTAGCCTCTCTTACTTGTTGCACAAGGGAGCCTTATTGTATGTTTCTAGAAGAGCATGTTTTGTAATTGTGACCGATCTATGAACTTAATAAGAAGCAAGTTATTCTCAAAGAGTTGATGTTTGTCTTTGTTCATAATTTATTGTTATGTATGCATGTTTCTTTCTAGTGATTATCGCAAGGTGAGCTATTAATCTTTGCTCTAGAAGTTAAGATAGTTTCCTATCCAGTGTGATCCTTTTGTTATGCTTTATTCGCTTTCTATAATCTTTAACAATTTTCACCCCCTAGAATAATAGATTTAAGGCTTAGCTTAGGGTAGATAAGGAGTTGACTATTCAATCCCATAGATTGGATTGCAGGTAATTCCTTGTTGTGCATACTTTTTCATTGTTGTTATTTCATGCACGATTCATCTAACCTATTGGTAACTGAGAGGGGGAGGGTGAATCAGTTATCTTCAATTATGACTTTCTTTTGATCTTTAACAATTAGTGCAATATCAAATCATATAAGCATACATAACCATGGAAGCACAAATAAACTCAACACACATGACACAATATTTTGACGTGGAAAACCTTGTTAAGAGAAAAAACCACGGGGTGATTAACCCAAGATTGTATTCTTTGTTAAAATAATAAGGTAGTACAAAATGACACTTGCTAATTAGGGCTCATTACCCGAGCACACTGCTCACAAGAGGCTCACTGCCTACAATAGTTTATAGAAGAAAACTAGGTACTTGAACTGATAAGAAGCATCCACATATGCTTAGGTTCAGTTCTGGTTAAGCTCAATATACTGATCTACTGCACTTCATTCTTCCTCTGCCTTAGTGTTGTTGTTCTGTCACATACCGGACCTCTATCTCTATTTCCACACAGTTCTCTGCTCTTCTTTGCACTTCACACTACACCACTCACCTTCTCATTGAAATCCATCTGGTATATATATCCGCACAAAGGATTTCAACATCTTGCTAGTCGGCATCCAGAATACTCAATATTTTCCCAAACTCTGGTCTGTTGGCTGAATCCTTGCTTACCAAGTGATGCATATGAAAGAGATGCTTATAGAAGTCATCAATCATGTTGGCCAATCATGAATGATCCCTTAAGAAACTTTATTACCATCAATATCTCATTCGGATTAAGGTCTGATGCTCTGCCTGTTAGTTCTTCCTCAGGCTACTCTGCCAAATAGGAACTCAATACTTAGGTGCTCATATCTCTTCATTCTTTCATCACCAGAGGCTCAATCCCTGGAATCTATCAGTCAAGGTACTCCTCTTGACTTACCCAAGTCCGCACTTTACTGAGATACTTCCTCTGAGAGATCCAGACCTGATTGTTGGACCTTGCTGCATGCTCTGTTCTTGGTCACCGGACCAAAATACTCTCCAATCTGACTTCCGGTATAGACACACCATGTCCTGCGGATGTGTGGGATGGAATTTGTTGCCATCAATGACAACACTCATGAAGCCACACAGTGTCTCTTACCAACAATCTCCCCCTTTGGCATTGATGGCAACACTTAGTGAAAAATGACTAAGTGTCACACTATACTCCTCCTTTGCTGATGCTTTGTTCTTATGTACACTTTTCCAGAGCTCCCCCTTAGCTAGATTCCACATTTTTCACTGCTACTCACTCCCCCTTTGACATTAATGGCAAAGGGTAGAATCCGCACACCAAAAATCCCCAAAAATCTAACTATACTTAGTCGCATAAGTATATATACATGTTATACTTACATATATTGAAGGATATCTGTAAAAGTTGTCTTTAATTGGACAAATTCTGTTGCCCAGCTCTGCTTCATCCTGTCCAAAATTGAGATGTAACCACTCAATAGGAATGCAAAAGCTTCTGCCCTTTTTAGATCTATCGGAACACTGGTCCGGGTTGTGGTTTGAGCACCAATTAGGGCCTCATGCATGGCCTCTAATTTAGGGATAATAATCCCTCTAAGTTCACCCATCCTACTTATTATGTTCTTCCTCTCCTTCTCAAGCTTTTTTATCTCATTTATGACTGCAATAGTCTGACATTCCTGGTTAATTATGGATGTGGTGAGAGGATCAAAATTCTGAGAGAAGCTTGACAATTTATCCTCTTGTTCTTTCACTTTCTTCTCAATATCCTTTGTCACTTTAGACCAGGATAAACAAAATTTATATACTTCTCTGCCATCTTTAAGAGCATTTTCTAAGCTCTTTATCCCAATATCCATATTTCTCCTTTCATTGGTTATAAATCCTTGTATCTCGAAGAATCTTTTTCCCAAAAACTCCTTCCTGACCTTTTCTTCAGCTGACTTCTCTAAGGAATCAAAATGTGTATTAACAGAGTTTACAAGAGACTTTAGATTACCAGATGTGGAGGCTGAAGAATCCTTTTGGAAGGATGGCATGATTTTCTCTAGCACACCAGATGCAATCTCTATTAGCTCACAGTCTTCCATGTGAAACTTTAGAAGCTTTTCTTTTGCTTTGGCTTGAGCAAAAGATGCCACCTTCATTGTCTGGACCAGAGAGAGGGAATCAAAGTTGAATGGTCCTTGAAGTAGCTCCAGTTCATCTAATTCCATCATTTCTTTTGTCAAGAAGTCTTTGACTGCTTCTGTTGTGTCTCTTGCTGGAGACAGAGTTTTCTTCCCTTGTGCAGCCTTAGCACTGTCACCTGTGGTCTTCTCTGTTTGATCTTCTTCTCTTCCCTTTACTTGTTCTTCTTCACTGATGCTCTCTTCTCTTTATTCTCCTTCAATTCTGGAGTCTACAGTGGGATTCGGAAGAGAGGTGTCTACTTCTCCATGAACTTCCTCTTTCAGAACAGAGGAATCTAAATCCTTAACTTTCTCTTTACTTGTCTCCTTTGTCTCTTCTACCCCTGTCTCAGTAGATTCTCCTTTGTCATCCATGGTGGAGGGTTCATCCCCTAGGTCCTCTATAACAGGAATATTGAATCTTTTATAGGTGTTTCAGAGGATGTCTTCAATCTCTTTGGCCACTTTGTCAGTCTCTCCAAGCATAAGCTGATTCATTCTAGCTTTGCTCCAGAACTCATCCTTGCAATCTTTGAAGATCATATTCATTTGTTTCTGAGTGATTGAAGGATAGAGCTGAATAGCTATCTGTTCCCAGATCTCAAGGTCCTTTGCCTTGGCATTGTTCTTCCTTATTTCTAGTTCCTTTTCTAGGATTTTGGGAATTAGAGATATGATTTCAATAAATGCCTTATTGTAGATATTCAGATACCTGACAGTAGCTTCTTGCAAGATCTTCTGGTCAGCTTCATTATATTCATCATAGAACTCAGTCATTGGTTTTAGGTTCCCATCCACAGTGACTGATTTGATGAAATCATCAATGCGGAGAGTAGGCTTTTCAACAAATTCTTCTGCCTACTCTTCTTTGCCTTGACCAGTAGAGGGTTCACCAGTTGTTTTCTTCTTTTTCTTCATTTTCTTGACTTCCTCATCAGTTTCAATTTCTTCATCATCCTTCTGACTTGTATATGATCTTGTTATCTTTTTCTTTGTTCTCTTCTCTCCCTTTCTGGATGTCTGGGCTTCAGTTTTTGATGTCTTTTGGCTTTTAGAGGTGGCATGTGCAAAGCTCTTAGAGGATCTGATCCGGGAGGGGCCTTGCACTGAAGCACTTTCCTTTTTAGTTTCTTGCATTTCTTCCTCTACCCTTTCCATCTTCTCTCTGTTTGCATCAAATGTCTCCTTTGAAATTCCATGCCTCTTGGCAAATTCTTCTACTTCCCTCCTTACTTTTCTCTTGATCTCTGGCTGTCTAAGTTCAACATGAACTTTTACACTCAGCTCTTGGTAGGTCCAAACCTTTCTGCCTTAGGATCCTTGGGCTAACTTAGAAGATGTTGGATATGCATCTCTAGAATTTTCTCATCAACTTCATACCCCATTGGCATGATCCAAACTGTCCTTGGCTCTATTGCCTCCATTAGGCATTGATCAGTTTCTACCATAAAGCATACCGTATCCTTATACTTTTCAACTAGTGATTTGGGAATTCTCTCTCTAGCTTGCATCATACTCTGAAAGTTCTTGAAGTAGCCGCAGAGTGCTGTATTATGTGCCTTGGCATCACCAATTCCATGCAAATAATCTTTGATTTGTATGGCTATTGGTCTGTCATTTTGCCACATCCAACCACTAGATCCGGGAAGCTCATTCATAAAGTAAAAGAACAAACACAGTATTAGCCCACCCTACTTGAATGAGTTTTTCTTGTCCTTCTTGATCTTTTGTAGGTTTTCCAACAGTTGGCTTAGAAGAAGCTCACAAAGATCATAATCTGTATTCTCCCTTAACATCTGATAAGTAGTGTAAATTGCAGTTCTGGGCACTGAATTTTCCCCGCTGGAGTGGTATATCTTGTAACCAATTATCATGGAGGCAAACTTGATATCTGGATCAGTGATATCTTCAATTGTCATTGCTCTCTTGTCAAATTTTGATCCTGTTGCTCACTCACTATCTGATTCTTAACAGATTTGAGAGTAGATAACCCACCGGATGAGTGCAATCTAGTAACTGCCCTAATGGCATCATTGGTTATCTTGAATGGCCTCATTAACCGCATAAAGTTGTCATGCATTCTACTCAGAACATACTGGACCCATTCATCTTCTGCAAAATAGGGGAAATGGATGCACTGACTGAAATGCTTATCCTGGATGGCCTTGTATTAGGGTTTGAGATCAAATGAATCATCTATCAGTTCCTTGTGGTAGATATCCATCAGCTTGGATTCCCCAAATTCTTCAATATTTGTGTGTATGTAAACCCTATTATCTTCTACATGTAGAACTCCATGCGAAATGCTAGAAAATGCGCCTAGGGGATCAACTTCTAGGGATTTATAGGGATGTTTCTTGAATTTAGGGTGCGGCCTATCAATGAACTTCACAACATTCAGAGTAGCCATCTTTCAAAGATTCAGAGAGAGATTTCAAGAGCAGAAAATACCTCTTTAGGCTTCTAGGGTTCACGATATGAGCTGGATCGAGTTGCTTGGATGAATCGACTTCTGCGGTTGATCTTTGAGAGGTTTGAGATAACTTGTTGCAGAGCTCCATCTCTCTTCTTTTCGAATGCAAATGTGCAAATGATGAACCAAAGAACCCTTTTATTTATGTGCAAACCCTAATTCCATTTTGCAATAAATGCACAACCTTAGTTATTCCGGTTGCCTTATTTTCCTTGTTCTGAGAGAGATCTTTCCAGATCACTGGTATGCACTATTAGCTGTCTATCTACCTTTCCCCAATCATTCCACTTATCCACAGATCAAGATACCTCAAATTTGAGTCATACCGGATCTAACTGTGAGAATCCCGTTCTTACCGGATGACTGTTAAACCAGATCAATCTAGGAAGATTAACCTCTTCTAAACTTCTTACGGATCTTCCATATCTTTACCAAGGCTCATTTAGATGTTTCTCTGAAAACCCTTTAATCCGCAACTTTCCAGGTGCCAATTTTAGGCACCAATTGACTGGCTGGGGGAACTTGTTTTCTTTTGAGACTCCCCCTGAGCCAGAGCTCATCTATTTAGTTTTCGAAAGGAATATCAGCACCAGATTCTGGTGTAGATCCATCCACAACATTTTCTGTACTCCTCTTCACCCAAATCTTGTTCATCTCCCTTTGAATTTCATCCGCATTCACTTTTCCCTTTCCTTTGTCTTGGTTTTGATTATGATGCACTAGACCCTTTTTGTCCTGATTCTTGCTTCTGCAGAATTTGGAAATATGATCGGATCTATTGCAATTGTAGCAAACAACATTTATTTGCATATCTGACTGATATCCTCTTGATCTGCACTGATTAGCCATATGTCCCATTCTATTGCATGCAAAGCATCTACCATTGAATGAATTGTTCATTTACATATTTCTACACTCATGAGATTTGTGACCATACCTTTTGCAATTAAAACACTGTCTAGAGAAGGATGAATTAGTCTGATTCATTCTTCTTCTGCATTGATTTGCTTTGTGACCAAAGTTATTGCAATTGTGGCAGTATCCATTGAAGGATGGATATCTTTGAGCATTTGGTTGTCTTACCGGAGATCTTCTAGGCCTGTTCCTTGGATTTCTTGATCTAGAGTTCTTCTGACCGGATCCAGAGCTTTCACCTTTCTCATACCCCAAGCCTTGCTTGTCATCTACCCTCTTTTGGCTTTCAAGAAGAACTTCAAGTTGAGCAGAGCTTATCTTGAATTTCTCTTTGTATTCCTTTGTTGTTTGAAGATCCCTTTTTAGAGTGTCAATCTGATTCTTAAGTTGTTCTTCATTATCTCTAGCTTCTTCAAGATCAGATTCCAAATGCCTGATTATTCTATCCATATTGTGGCAGTCTTCTGATTTTTCTTTGAGAGATTGTTTTAGATTATCTTCAGTCTTTCTTTTCTCTTCAATTTCTTGGGTGAATTTCATAACTCCTGATTCTATTTCATGTCTTACCATAATGACCTCTTTTGATAACTTCTCACATAACTTGGTTTTCTCATTTAGATCTTCATTAGTATCATTGGCTAATTGCTGAAGAAGCTCCTTTCTTTTCTTCATTGAGATACTTATTTTTTCTTTGAGTTCATTTATGAAATCATCAGCTTGTTTGAGTCTTTCCCTCTGCTCATTGACTTCAGAGTGAGATTGATCAAGATCACCTAGAGCAAACTGAAGCTGTTCCCTCATACCATACATATCCATTGAGATTCCCACATCTTCCTCAAGCTGTTAGGCTTTGTCTAGAGGAACTTAGCTCTGATACCAATTGTTGGTAGCTGAGAGGGGGGGTGAATCAGTTATCTTCAATTATGACTTTCTTTTGATCTTTAACAATTAGTGCAATATCAAATCATATAAGCATACATAACCATGGAAGCAGAAATAAACTCAACACACATGACACAATATTTTGATGTGGAAAACCCTATTAAGGGAAAAAACCACGGGGTGATTAACCCAAGATTGTATTCTCTGTTAAAAGAATAAGGTAGTACAAAATGGCACTTGCCAATTAGGGCTCACTGCCCGAGCACACTGCTCACTGCCTACAATAGTTTATAGAAGAAAACCAGGTACTTGAACTGATAAGAAGCATCCACATATGCTTAGGTTCAGTTCTGATTAAGCTCAATATACTGATCTACTGCACTTCATTCTTCCTCTACCTTAGTGTTGCTGTTCTATCACATACCGGACCTCTATCTCTATTTCCACACAGTTCTCTGCTCTTCTTAGCTCTTCACACTACACCACTCATACCTTCTCATTGAAATCCATCTGGTATATGTATCTGCACAAAGGATTTCAACATCTTTCTAGTCAGCATCTGGAATACTCAATATTTTCCCAAACTCTGGTCTGTCGGCTGAATCCTTGCTTACCAAGTGATGCGTATGAAAGAGATGCTTATAGAAGTCATCAATCATGTTGGCCAATCATAATGATCCCTTAAGAAACTTTATTACCATCAATATCTCATCCGGATTAAGGTCTGATGCTCTGCCGGTCAGTTCTTCCTCAGTCTACTCTGCCAAATAGGAACTCAATACTTAGGTGCTCATATCTCTTCATTCTTTCATCATCAGAGGCTCAATCCCTGGAATCTATCAGTCAAGGTACTCCTCTTGACTTACCCAAGTTCGCACTTTACTGAGATACTTCCTCTGAGAGATCTGGACCTGATTGTCGAACCTTGCTGCATGCTCTGTTCTTGGCCACCGGACCAAAATACTCTCCATTCTGACTTCTGGTATAGACACACCATGTCCTATAGATGTATGGGATGGACTTTGTTGCCATCAATGACAACACTCATGAAGCCACATAGTGTCTCTTGCCAACATAACCCTTGAGGGAGGAGCCTCATAAAATATTCCACCTAAAATGACTAGTATCTCTTAGAAAACCTAGTGAAACCATAAGGATATTAGTGGAAACCTACCAAAATTTACCAAGTGTGTGGTGTTTAAAACTCTTGCAACATATCCGTCATCCCATATTTCACGTGTCATATCTACAAATAGTCATAACCCAAAATTATTTTGGAGGGAACTTCAACAAAGAAAAAAGAAAACAGAGAATAACATTATAGCCACCTAATAGATTGAATTTGAAAAATAGTTATATGAGTAGGAGTTGGTGGTTGAGGTCCCTCCCATGGTCAACACAATGACAAAACTATTCACTTTATAGAAGGTTAAGGAAGGTTAGAATATGGGTTTAGGATATAGGAAAAATACCTAATGTGGTGAATAAAAATCCTCACCCATCACATTAAGAAGATATTCAACATCATTCATCATGGGTTTCCAACAGATTGGACAATCAACTTAGTTATACCTCTTTTTAAGAGTGGAGATATTAATAATCCTTACAACCATAGGACCATCATGATTAATCTTTTATTTGTAAATTTGTTTAGTAGCATGGTTGAACACAAAGTAAATAAGTAGGTAGAAGAGAAAGATAATAGGGAAAAAGGGCAAGAAAGTTTCAAACCAAAACACTCAACAATAGATCATGGAATTTCTTTGAGACATATCATTGAAAAAGTTTGGGATGAAAAAGAGGAAGCTTGTTGCTATATTTTTTTGACTTCAAGAAATATTTTGACACATTTCCCAATATTAAGTTATGGCACAAATTGAAGGATCTTGGTATCCTAGAGTAGTATAGAGTAGCTATCCATAGGCTATATGAAGAGGTTCAAGTAAAAATTAGAACTCAAGTAGTTTTTCAAAAAAAATTAGGAGTAAAATTGGAGTTAAGAAAGGATTCCCTTTATCCCCTAGTCTTTTTGGCTTATATATCAACAAATTTGAAGAATGGATAAATTCTCAAGGTGAGGTTGGTGTTCTTTTAGGAGAGTATGTTGTGAGTATTGTTTTGTATGTTGACAATCTCATTTTGATTGCTATATAAGAACACTTATATGCTCTTGAACACTTTTTCAAAGAGGTGGGTATGCTAGTTAACACCAACAAGACCAAGATCACTATCTTCTCCAACAAAAATTAAAACAATAAGCTTAACTTTTGTTTTGAAGGGACTATTCAATAAGTAATAAAGTATAGATACCTTGTGATTGACTTCAACAAGAAACTTGACTAGGAAACTTACAAAAGGAAGAGAACTTTGGGTGGGTGGAAAGAACTTTATGCTTTACAAAATATAAGTAGAGAGGAAAATTTATGGGGTTGAAAAACTATCTAGATTCTATTAAAGCTATTAGTAATTTGTGTGGTGCTTTATGGGTGTTAATTATTGGCTATCAACACCTCAAACTTAAAATGGAAGAAAATAGATACAATCTAAAAATGTATGATCACAAGAAAATTCAAACTAAAATATTTGGTCCACTATGAGATTATTCTAGATAGAATAGGTACATTTCCTATTGAAGCCATTGCTATGACGTGTCTCCTAGGATATCTAAAAAGTCAAACAGATGGAAGCAAATAGATGGCTCAAGATTGTCACCAAAGAAATAAAGGCTTTTGTTATAGATAAATTCCACAAGTCTATGTGGGAAAAGGCATTATGAAGAAAAAGGAAATATTACCTTGATGAATTTAACCCCACTTATGATCATCAATAAAAGGCATATATAGGAGCAAATTCTATTGGAGAACAAAGGCTCGCATATCTCAATTAATACTAACCCACATCGTCTTTGGTGTGAAATAGGTAGATGGAAAAGGCCAAAAGAAGAATGGGAGGAAAGAGTTTGTGTATTTTGCACAACTGACGTAGTTGAATCTAAAAATAATAATTTATATTGTGAATATTACAATGATATCTGAGCCATTTACTTAAGTACTTTACTAGTAGCTTCATAACAAGATTTGTTCAAAGAGGAGATAGTTAAGAAAACATGGGAGTTCATTATCAAATTAAATAGCAAAAGATCAAAAAATTAGAAAGCTAAAAAGATAATATCTACTATCCTATTGGCTATTTTTAGCCTCCTAGATGTTAAAAATCTTCTATTCTATTTGTTGGAGATATGCAGCCGTATAGACTAATTCCTCATAACCCAATAAGAGATTAATGTGCAACAATAACCAGAAATCCACATGCAAAAGAAATAGACAATCATTCCATCAATGGGTGACACAAGATATACTCTAGGAAAACCCTCCATGAGGGAAAAACCCAGGCTCCAAAAGCATCCATCTCTCATGTATTATTCAGCAATAAAGATTACAATACATATGTAGAGTTCACCTCTAAAAAATCAAGCTCTCTCTACCTGCACTCCATGTGAACCAACATGTAACCATACATCAAATGCCATGCTTCAACCCTCATAAATGCAACCTACAAGAGATGCTCAAACAAGCTAAACCCATCCAAATTTCAAATAGCCAAACAACTAATAAACTAACCTCTACAACTACCCATGTGTTTGCTTTTATAGAGATAAGCTCACACAAATACAACATGTGGTATGGTAAAACCATCTTCCCCAAAATCATGAGTCTACAAACCATTGACCCCACATTTAATTATTGGGACTAAGTTTTCCCAATAATTAAATAATTAACTACTCTATGTGTCCCACACACATAAAATAATTAACCCAATGTTCATACAACTATTACAAGTGGCACCAAATAAATATTTAATGTGAATAAACACATCACATGATGCACCACATATAAATATTTATTTTACATAATAAAATAATATCAATGTTATGCAAGGTGTACAACACACCTACTCCAACATTCTCCCACTTGTTGTATACATTGCATAAGGGATCAACAAGTAAACTCAAAACATCAAGGGAAACCATCCATATGCCTAACATGTACCATATAAACATCCATGTGCTCCATGTGATCCAAGATAGCTGCAACAATAATCAAGGTGTCCACCATCTCAAACAAGAATCCCCCCATCCTCCATCATGCCAAACCATGAAGGATAGAATCCTCCAAAGAGATGCCACACTAATATGTCATGTAGAAGAAAGAAACTTGCATCAACTGATATCTAAACACAAGCACAAAATCCAATGGTAACAAATAGGATCGAGTAGTTGACAAGAATCAATCATCATAACTGAAGTAGCAACCACAATGAGTTGTTAATGCATCAACTAACCATACCTCCAAACCAAGGTATACAAAAGATAACAAGTAGACCTTATGCCAACAACATATCCAATTCAAAACACAATGATAACAAGTCCCTGTATATACTCAATCCTACATAAAGAAGTCCTCCAAGGCAACAACACAAAGCATTTGATAACAAACCTCAAGACCCTCCATACCACAGCATAATGAGAACATCCAACAAAGGAATCATATACATCTTGGAACTCCCACTGCATGAGTAAATGTCAAATCTAAAAAATAGATTAAGGCATCCAAAGATCCACTAATAGCACACACATAGAAGATGTGGCTAAATCCTCTATCACATAGTGTCAAAGAACACACACGTAGATATGCAAAATCTGCAAACTAAAGAGTTGCAACATAACTCTCCTCAAGTCCATATCTCTCCCAAATCCTCCACATCATAAGAGAATAAGTCAAAGAGACTCAAAATCTCCATACACATCTCAACTCCAATGTCATGTGAACACAAACATTAAGGAAGAAGCATAATACCAACAAGAGAGAACCTGTAAAACATAACCATGTCCTTCTATCCATGCTAATGTGCTATAGATATGACAAGTATGATCTCCTTTACAACCTCAAAACAAGAAGCCTCCACAACATCCAATAACAAGTTGCAAGCCTCTCGAACCAAAAGGTAGATCAATCTCATAACCATCCCAAAGTAGGAATAAGCCCAAAGCCACTAACCATCTCCATTACACACAATGATCTCATAACAACTCAAGATCAAACATAATGAGATAACTAATCATAACCATGCATCTACTCCTCAAACAAGTCCTCACAGCTATAATCCATAGCTCAAGCCTCAAGCATGAGAAGACAAGATACAAATAAAGAATGCATTTGAAAATCAAGTGGGCATACCTATCAAATCATTTGCCATTGAGTGGGGATGAGATTGCTCCTCCAGGATGCACCAAGCCTCAAGGCTCTCTCCAAGAACAATCTCCTCAACATCTCCATGTTGAACTCACGTCCAAACAAGGTGTAGGCTCCTTGGTCTTGCTGCTGAAATCCTTATCAAAGAGTAACCATATCAACACATGTCTCTAATCCCAAGAGAACTCAAGCCTCACCTAATCTCCAAGTATCCATGAGTACCTCCATGATCAATCCATGCTAAACTCCAAGTGCAAAACTGCACCATCATGAAGCTCCCAAGCACATGACCAATGTACCCAATACCAAGAGAACCATCAAGATCATAATCAAAGCTCCCATTGTACATATGCATAACCAAGGAACATATCATGACATCATGTTCTAATCGTCTCCTCAAAGGAAGATCACATGCACTAATGCACACATCTTGTCTCAAGAGAACTTGTGTCATGCCAACACTCTAATCTGGAATCAAGAGTAAACCAAGATAGAATACCAACATCTCTAAACCAAGGAACATCTCCAAACCACATGAAGATAACCATATCTTGGCAAAGCTCCCACTGAAGTGTGATACCGAACTATACATGACAATATGAAAAACATCAAACCATCACTGTCAAAATCTCCCACTGAAACATGTAACCAAGCTATCCATGACATCGTGATAACCATCTCCTACATGAATATCATTCATGGCCCCAACACAATTAAAGAATCCCACTGTAATGACATAGCTCCCAAAAGGTTGAGTAAACCATAATCTCCAAACCAAGAAGATGAACAAAACTTGTAAAACCAAACATCAATCCAATACCACCAAAAATGCACATGTAAATGAATCATGTCATGCCAAAATCCCAACCAAAAAAGGAACATCCATGACACCATGATCACCACCCAAAGTACCTACACCAAACTCCCATCAAGTCTCACACAACTGTACCGTATAGTCAACAAACATAAGTTTGTATCATGACTGTATCAAGTAACAACATCTCTCTATATCTCATAATGAAAAGCAAAAATAATGCAACATGTGACTAACCCAAGCCATAAATTAGAGTCTGCATCAACACTGAAACATCTATGGGCATAAACAACCCACATCCAAGTCATATATGCAACATGTAAGCATAGACAACCTACAACACTGCACAACCTATAGATCTCACAATGCAACATGCATACTCAACAATACATGTATAATGTTGTCAACAAAGGATAATTAGAGATAAGCATGTAAGTCTGCAATGACTCAAACACCAAATCATCTCAAATTCGATTTGCCATCAACTCACAAACGCACCATAAGTCAAAGGAACCAAAACGAGCTCAAACTGATATAAATTGAACAAACCTTATAATATCATTTTCAAACCTACTCCACTACGTAGTGCTCAAAAATACCTTTCCAATGCTTATAAGAAGTCTAAAATCCAACTCCGTATGCACAAGTTATGCCCAGTCAAAGCTCAAAACACAATATCTGGATTCCAACTGGAAAAACACTATCAAAATGGAAAAATCTAGAAAAATATATATCATCACAGTGTAGTATGCAAAAAGATATTTTCATCGACTATAAGAAGTTGAAAATTTGACTTTGTGGGACCAAGTTATGCCCCTGGAACAAATCTACCCAATTAGACTATATAACCAGGCCCTGGTGGCCCTCTGGTGGCAGGTGGGTGGGTGGCCGGTGGCCCGCCAGCGGCGGTGGTGCTAGGGTAGCGCTATGGTGCCACATTGGGTGGTGGAATTTAAAATGGTTTTAAATTAGTTTAAATTTCTAAAAGGTTTGAAATTATTGAATTTTTTATTAAGGGGTTTTTAACCCCCGTTGGGGGCTAGCCTTGGCCCCACCGGACTAGGGGCCCATGAATGGGGGCCTAAGGCCCACCAGCCACAACACCCCTACCAGTGGTCAGCTAGCTGCTGGTAGTGGCCAACACGGCTATCACAGTACCCTGCGGTACCATTGGGCCCACTAACGCTAGTGTAGGGGGTATGAGGGTCTGCGAACCCCTGCCCCCCAACTCTATTTTTTTTTTAAATAAAAAATCTCTACAGACATAGGAATTTTTTTTAATTTAAAAAATATTTCATAGATTCCACCTTACCCTCCAACGCAGGCCACTGCGACAATGTTGTATGGTACGCTAAGATTCTTTTTGCAGATTCCCCCTAGGGCAGAATAGGGCAAACAAATTTTGACTCCAAAATATGTCAAATTTTATATGGATCCATAGGTTTTCACACCTTCTAGACTCAACTGTGAAGTCTATTTTTTCTTAGGAGGCCTATAGAAAAAGCTCACCACCTAAAACCCTCATACAAAGAGCCCAAAATGAAAACCCAAAAGCCAAATCTCCATCAAACCCCAGATATGAAACAACCCAAGTCTGCAAACAGCCTTGTAACCCTGAAAATGCCTTCATTCCTTCCTACAAAACCATGGATTCCACTATACACAAAAAATCCACTCATAGCTAGGTTTATCAAATAGGGATTTCCTCCCATAACCAAGCAACAAAGCTCGGATACCAAATGTTGGAAATATGCAGCCATATAGATTAATTCCTCATAACCCATTAAGAGATTAATGTGCAACAATAACCAGAAATCCAAATGCAAAATAAATAGACAATTATACCATCAATGGATGACACAAGATATATCCTGGGAAAACCCTCCATGAGGGAAAAACCTAGCCTCCAAAAGCATCCATCTCTCATGTGTTGTTCAGTAATAAAGATTACAATACATATGTAGAGATCACCTCTGAACATCAAGCTCTCTCTACCTGCACTCCATGTGAACAAGCATGTAACCATATATCAAATGCCATACTTCAAACCCTCACAAATGCAACCTACAAGAGATGCTCAAACAAGCTAAACCCAACCAAAGCTCAAACAGCTAAACAACCAATACAACCAACCTCTACAACTACCCGTGTGTTTGCTTTTATAGAGATAAGCTCACACAAATACAACATGTGGTATGGTAAAACCATCTTCCCCAAAACCATGAGTCTACAAACCATTGACCCCACATTTAATTATTGGTACTAAGTTTTCCCAATAATTAAATAATTACAAATAAATAATTAACTACTCTATGTGTCCCACACACATAAAATAATTAACCCAATGTTACATACAACTATTACAAGTGGCACCAAATAAATATTTAAAGTGGATAAACACATCACATGATGCACCACAAATAAATATTTATTTTACATAATAAAATAATATCAATGTTATGCAAGGTGCATAACACACCTACTCCAACACTATTTTATTCAACTCTTTAACAAATCTTCTTGGAACTTCCACCATGAATTCAAAAGATAATACAGTGTGAAATTTTGTGAGGAATTTATGGATTGTTTAGGGTTGTTGTGATTTTGTTTCTCCTCATCGTGACTTTGTATACCCTAAAATGCATGATCACAATGCACCATGAGAGGTGGGTTGAATCACCACAAACCAATGATAACTCTCCATCTCCATCAATGCCCTCAATTTGTGCAATTTTTTTAAAACAATGGATGGATGGATTTTATTGAATGGATCTAAGGTTTTCATGAGGGAATTTCCATGGATTTTCTCAAGTTTTTCATGATAGAAAGGTTTAAATCAAATTATATGAACTAGATATTACGAAAGATCTTATAGCCACTGCCACTGGGTTGCCACAAGAAGATGTGATATAGTCAAAGACAATGACTGAAATGAATAGTGGAATTTACCTTGAAGAAGCACCTAAAATCACAATTCCTTAGGGATTAAATAGGTCTTATATTGTTCTAAAAACTAAATATATGATCCCAACACTTGGACCAAACTTAGAAGAACAATATTTCCAAAACTATTCTTCAAATTGGGTGATTTTTGAGATAAGATTTCATATTTATCCTTTAGGGTTTCACACATCCACCTTTTTAGTTTATTAAAGAACTAATAGAAATTTGAGACACATAATATGGCTAGTTTTTAATATCAAAATAACAAATATCCACTATTCTCATAAATTAGAACAATTAAAGACAATCTGAAAACATCAAAGTATGGGAAAATTATTGATATCATTAGCAATACGATTGCAAGATTATGTTAGAGTTTCTTAGAGATATTTGGACAAAATTGCCCAACACAAAATTGGTACTTAATAGATCCTCAACTCTCTATAAATTTCCCAAACTAAAAACATAAACCAAGACTCCAAAACAATACAACTATTAGTACACTATTCACTAGAGATTGACAATTTCAACATATCCTTCTCCTTGAGCTCTTCAACTTGCATATATAGAACTTCCAACTTCATTCTCCACCTTCAACCTGTAATAAAATTATCTATGATTTTTTTATATTTGATAAGTCTAGGGTGTTCCTCCCAAAAAATTAGGGAGGGTTGTTTTCAATTTTTGTAGAAGGTGATTTAGAGGAAAAAAACTAGAAAGAACTAACTACTGCAGTTAGAGATTGGTAGACTCCTATATTATATTGTGCAACAAATATGGAGAATGATTTTCTTACTCAACCCCTAGTTGGTACCAACTATAGATATAGGGTTTGAGAGATGATTTTCCCTAACAGGAGAATATTTTTGGAGAGTTGTTGATGGCTCTGAAGTTGAGCCAACCAATGAAGGGAAGGTTCTAGAATACATCAAATAGAAGGATAAAGCTATGGTGATGATTGTAAGTAATGTGGTGATTGAGATTCAATTCCAAGTGTTGGACAAGGAGTTTCTAAAGGAAGTTTGGGATATGCTAGAGAAAATTCAATGCACTTGATGATAGTTGCAAGCATACAAGATTAAAAGGGAGTTAATCCGACTTGATCCTACATAATTTTAAAAGATAGTGAATTATTTATAAAAGATAAAAGGCATCCAATATCACTTAGGCAAAGGTCAAGTGAATTATCAAAAGAGAGATAAATAGTTAGTGAAGATTGCGATAGCAAGTCTCAAGTCACCCTACAAATCTTTTCTCTCTTCCTTCATTTCAAACAAGGTGATGTTCAAGTCTGTAAGAACCCCAAGTGGTTCTACCCTAAATTTTCAGTTTATTCGGTTTGACATTCCGTCAAACACTTTTTGTGTAATTGGGTCTGAGGCTGATGTACTAATATTTTTGAGTTGTTTGGTGTTTGTTTGAATGCAATTACAAATACCTTGTAGACACCTAAAATTGACTTGCTCTGCAAATCAATTTCTTGTATCTTCCCTAACCATCTGTCTATCCCTTGTGATCAATTAATTCATTTAATTTATCACTTTGACCTTACAACACTATCCCTCATTAATCAAATAAATATTCCCAATATTTATTTGGTTCAATTCTCCTTTTCCCTAATCCTTATTAATTAGATAAATCATGGTTATCTAATTGATCTAGCCTACTAATTGACCTACCCTAACCTACCCTAGCCTACCTCATCCTAGTCCTAGGATCAATTAAGCAAAACCTCTGTTTAATTTGTCCTAACCTCTCATTTGGGTCATCAAACCTAGTTTAACACCCTTCCCCACATCCCCCAAATTTAAAATTGAAATAAATCACACATCACATTTACTTCTCTTACACACCCCTTACCTCACCCATCTTCATTCATTACCTCTTATCCCCAAAATGAATTCTTAATTCATTTCCCATTCCCCAAATGAATTTTTAATTCATTTCACATTTCCCAAAATGAATAAAAGATTTACTTTTATTCCTAGCCCTTGATCTCATCTTTCAATCCTCACCCTCCATCCTCCTTTTAGAAAATCTATAAATGAGACCCTCTCCAAGCCATTTTGGAGAGACTTCTTTCATGCATCAAACCTCTGCCAAAATCACTCCACAATCTCCTCATCCTAACATCATAATGCCAAAATTATCCCTCATCTCCATCTAATCTATCTGAATCTACTTGTCTCTCACCTACATTGTGTTGAAAAGCATTGAGCAATCCACATCTTCATTCTAGTCATGGGTAAAATCGGAGGAGACAAATCGGGTGCAAATCCTTCCCTCTTGGATTTGTGAGTCATTATGAAGGTATAATCATTGTATTTTGCATTTGATTCTTATTTTAATGTTCATTTTGTCCTCATTAATCACATTGGCACGCCCGGTCTTGGATCTAATCGTCCTTTTATGAAGGTTTTGTTGTCAAAATCTTCATTTTCTAACAGTTTTTGTCAAGTTTTGGAGGTAAAGTGTTGCAGGTTGCATCCTAAGCAGAAATGGACTGCATTATTGTGACCAGGTCGCTGTTTCTGTGAATTTTGACTATAAAGTTGGCTATATTCTGTGACAGAAATTTTTAAAAATTTTAAAATTTTTTTTAGGGTACCGACCGTACCGTACGGATCCATACCCCCCACACTGATCTGTGCAGTGTTTGTATGCGGTGATCACTATTTTTTCTATGTTGCAGATAAGTCATTTTGTAGGGTTAGTGTATTGGTTTTGAAGGTCGTTTGTTTAAATCTGCCGCCATACCTGTTGCTGTCGAAACCCACCCTCCACCAGATCGCCGCCATCTACACTCCGTCGCCTCCTCCCTGCAACCTTCCGCCCGGTTGCCACCCAAACCTCTAGTTGCCACCTGCCTAACATTCTAAATACCCATCACCGCCTGTAAACACCTCCCCGTTGCCAACCCTGCTAACCCCAAGATCCTCCACCACCACCGACTCCAAACCCCCGCAGAACCCTACCATCCACCAGCCGCCTCCCGTTCACCTGAACCACCACCGCCCGAGCCTCACCTCCCCGCCACTCCATCCAAAATCTCCTACCAACCATCGAATATCCACCATCACTGCCATCAAAGCCACCTCCCACTCCCGGTCGCCACCGCTTCACCTCCCTGCACTCACCGTCGCTGCCCAAACCAGCCGCTTGCACTTACCTCCTCACCCTCGCCGATCCATCTTACAACCTCCTGGTCACTTTCTTCAATCGCCATCCCCGCCCACACCATCTTCTTCCCACTGTCACCACTCCATACCAGTCCCCTCTACCATAGTCAAACCTTAGATCTGACTACCGCTGTCTCCAACCACCGTTGCCCAATGCAAATTTTCTCCCCTCTGCGAAACCCTAACCAAAACTTGAGTTGGCCGTAGCTTTTGTCAATATCAAAACCCTAGCCTTTAGGTGGCGGTTAGGCCTAAACAGTAGTCACCTTAGTGAATGGGATAGCAGAAGGGGCATCGGGCCTACTTTTTCTTTTATTTATTTTTCAACCGTTTAGCCCTTGGTCATATCAATGACCAAGGGCGCAGTCAAAAACATCTAAACCCTTAACCGCCCACATTAACCCTAACCACTAGGGTTTAACCTGACATGTGAACATAACAGGGCAAACTGCTAGTAGCAAATAGTTCAACCTTAACCGCTAGCCCTTTTTGATAGTACATGTGACCAAGATTCGCAAACCACTAGTGGCTAGCAGTAAACTGCCAGGTTGACCTCTTGTGCCTCCACATACCAAAGTAGGCTATTTTTTTCAAACTCACACAACTTTTGCATACGGTGGCAGAATTTTACAAATGAATAGTCATCGGAAAGAGGACTTAGCCAACTACGCAGTTGTGATGAAAATTTTAGGTGACTATACCTTTTTCTAGCCTTTTTTCACAATCAAAGTCAAACCTACTTCAAAATTTCAAACGCTCATATCTTTTGCATTTTTGATCGAATTTTCACAATTTTTTTTTGAAATCGCATAGAATTTCGCAAAGAATCTGTTCATACACTTATTTTTCCATTATCAGTTCATTTTTTAGCATATTTTATCATATTATCAATTTTCGCATAACAATCTCCTTGGCTAGTCTACTTGCTCCGTTTTCATTCTTGTGACTTGCAGGTGATTATTCGGGGCTAGAACAACATCAAAATCAGAAAACATAGCAATTTGGACAGCGAAAACAATTCAGGTACATCCATTCTAATCTTCATCTTCAATCTTGTTTGCATACACATTTCGATTTGGGCTCATAAAATCAACAAGTGTCTTCATCACATATCAAAATTGGGCTTAAAATGAACCATTGTCTTCAATCACATCTTGAAATTGGACTAAAAAAAACCATTGATTGACGTGTCTTTCACACATTTCAATTTCCTAAGGGATAATTTACAAGTGCAAGTGTGAGTCAAGTGTGTGTGTGTGTATGCTCTCTCCTCGCACCGTAAGGTGACCTTAGAGATCAAAAACACCTCACTTGATTCGCTTTTGTTTACCCTTTCCTAGGAGGCCTGCTAGGGGATTTCATCACCCCTAGGGATGACCTCGTCCGAGGCTGAATCGAAAGACACCCTCATTGAAATCAGAATCTTGTCACTCTTGGCTAAGCCCCAAAGAACTTTCTACCTTTGGGAAGTGAAGGTGAAGGGTGGGTTACCCCCTTCTCCCGGCTGTGTGACAGGATTTCACTTTCAATTCTTAGTCAACCCCGTGTAAACATTGCCCAAACCTAACTTGCCATACCCTATCAAACTAGACATTAGGGCTTGTTGATGTGTTTTACACATGTGCTTATTTAATCATTATCATATTCTTCAAATTCAAAATTCAAAATTGCTTGTGTCTTGTGTGAGTGATTCATGATTGTATATGTGTGATCATTTCATTGAACATTGCCAAATCAAGCTAAACATCAAACACATAAGACAAGTCATTCACCTCATTCTTCAAACACATTCAAATCCAATCACTCACCTATCCTAATCATCCTAATCACCTATCTTATCCACATCATCATCCAAATCATTCAATCTAATCTTATCCTAATCACTCTCATCATCCTTAATCCAATTCATCAACATCATTCTAATCCCATCTCATCCAAATCCAAAATCTAAAATCAAATCCAACATCAATCATCCCTTTTCCATTATTCATTCCAATCAAACATTCCAATTCCTAATCCTTAATCAACAAATCATTCTTGGCACATCAAACTTTGGTTAAGGACCTAGTCTCTTTCATCCTCCATCAATCCCCTCATCCAAAAGCCCAACCAAAACTATCCACATCATTATCAAAATCCCTCAACATCATTATCATCCCAATCCAAAATCCAAATCAACCTAATCAAAAAAATCAAGACCTTAGTCAAACACATCAACCCTCTTGCTTAAGATCATTAGTCTATCAAAAGCATAGAGAACCATCCAACAAAAAACAAATCAAATCAAATCATCGTAAGGTCTTGAAATTTTGATTCCCAACATCACAATCATCCATCATCCCCCATCATCCCATACTATCTCCCACAAAATGGATCTTTATGAAGCAATACAACAATTACAAAGACGTAGAAAAGTCTATGAGAACATGGATCCTAATGCTAAGGAACAATTCAAAAATGACATTAAAGATATACCCTTAGCACACCTCATTATTGGAGAATCCCAAACCCCTACCCCATCTTCATCATATCAACCTTCAACATCTTACATATCCACACCATTGACCTCATACCAACCTTCATCATATCAACATACACCCTACACATCATCCCCCTCTTCATCATATCAACCCTCATCATATCAACCTTTAACATCTTACATATCCACACCATTGACCTCATACCAACCTTCATCATATCAACAAACACCCTACACATCATCCCCCTCTTCATCATATCAACCTTCAACATCTTACATATCCACACCATTGACCTCATACCAACCTTCATCATATCAACTTCCATCATATCAACCTTCAACATCCTACATATCCACACCATCAACCTCATATCAACCTTCATCATATCAACCTTTACCCTCATATCATTCACCATCCCCTTACACATCCATGCCATCATACTTATCCAATCAACCAATACCTCCAACTTATCCATCCCCCAACCTTTGTCATGCTAACTTTGATCAAGGGAACACCAATCTAGCACACCTTATATCCAAAATCCAAACCTTATATCAACAACCAAATCCCCCATCTCCTAATCCCCATCCTCCAATCCTCCCATCACAATATCCCTCCAACATTATCAACCTTAATCCATCACCTTATGTATCTCCCAATCCACCAACCCCTATCACCCACCCACCATCTAATCCACCATCAAATCTTCCAAGTCCCAACACTATCACATCCAAAGAATCCTTGTGGGATTTCCTCCAAAGAACATCACCTAAAAATGAAAGCAAAGCAAAGGAATCCCCCCAATCCCCCACCCCTCCAACACCATCATCTAGTCCAATACCTATCCTTGAACCAATCCAGAACCATCACAACCTAATCCCATCACCCACATATCCAATCCCAATTCTAATCCCACACCAACCACCATCATTATCCATCCATTATATTGTTCTTCAACCCACACAATCATGAAGGATACCATCCATTGGCTATTAGCAAGGAATCAAACACCCTCATGTAATCCAACATCCACCAAATCTCTTGAACAACCCCCTATCATAAGTCAAGAACCATCATGTAGCCATGTTCAAGAACCCATAAGTCAAGCACCTATTGCATCCATCCAAGCACCTATCACATCCATCCAAGCACCCACCACATATATCCAATTCACTCCCACTTTTATCAAACCACATGAGTTATGTCAAGAATCAAATCTAAAGCATGTTGAAACATCAACCCCTTCTCCTAATCAAGATCTAACCATCCCATCTAATCCCATCCACGATCCCCTCCCATCTATTGATCAACTTATTGATCTCACCCCATCTTCTACCACCCCTTCACCATCCCCCATGAATCCTTCACCTCCATCTACCAATCCCATCCAAAATCCATCCCCTTATCCACTTGGCACAAGCACTTTCATTCATGGTGACTCCCTTGTCAGAGGTGAACAACTTCCATCCACCACCTATCTTTCTCCAACAAATAATAGACTTGCATCTTGTTTCCAAAGCACCAAACATCCCATTGCATGTCGTATACTCCAACACATGAACTATCAAGGCAAAGGCTTAGGCCTTCATGAACAAGGCATCTTGGAGCCCATCCACACCACATTCCATCCATCCTCGCGTGGCCTCGGCTATACATCCCAAGACAAACAAAATGAACATGTTGGTACCACCCACACACCTTCTAAAATCCATTCATCCAATCCCAAACATGGTGCATCTCATCGCACCCCCAAAGCATATGTCGCCATCCCTCCTCCATCATCCTATCATTTGCAAAAGCATGTGACCATCTATCTTCCTCCATCAAATTTACCTCCACTACTTCCAACTCCAAATATTCCTATCAAATCCACTCTACCTCCTATCCTACCAATGCCAGACGTCCCTATCCACAAATCCCCTTATCCTCCCATCCTCCCAACTCCTAATATTCCCATCATCAAATCCCCTCATCCATTTACCCAAAAATCCACTTTTTACCCCTCCACCCATAAACCCCATAAATTTCCCAATCAAGACCAACAAAAGCACACATCTTTCAAACATGAAGCTTCCCCCAAATCCATGGGATTCAAAAGCAATAATTTGAATGCCTCAATGCATAAAGCACAAAAGCCTAAATATATTATCCCTTCCAATCAAAATGAAAAATCCCAAAGGCTATCAAAACCCACACCATCACAAGAAAAAGCAAAAGCAAAAATGGTGTGGGTCCCTAAGCAAAGATCAATCAAAACAAATGAGGCATCCACATCCCACTCGACCATCCAAAAATCCCAAATATCCCTCTCCCCATCTAAAAATCTCATAAATCCTAAGTCCTTTTGGGTCCCTAAAACCCCAAATCGACCATTCAAAAATCCCCCATCCCGATCCCCATTACTCCCAACTCCACATCTAAAATTCAAGCTTCTGAATACATCATGGTGTGTGCAACCATTGGTCTTGGTTCCCCTCCACCACTTAACATTCCCACATACCCCCATCTCTCCATCTTTCATTCACTATCCTACATATCTTCCCCATCACATTCCCATGGTCCATGCTTTTGCATAAATCCACATAATCCACATCATAATTCATTATCCACCATTCATTCCATCTTCTCCTATCCACCAACATCTATGCAATCATCATCCAAAATTCTATCCAACATGGGACCATCTTCTCCGTTGTATGGAAACAGACGCTAGAGTCCCCACTCCATCAAAAAAGCAAAAAAATAAAAAAATCAAGAAAATAGTAAAGAGAAAAATATCCGTCCAATGGTGAAAACCACTCCTTGTGGCGCCTTGGGCAAGTACCTTGATGAAAACCCCTTGTGGGCGTCATGCGTAATCCCTTCTCCATCCATTTTGTATCCCTACACTTGGGGGCAAAACCATCTAATCTCCACATCCATAACATCCTTTTGCATATCCTATCCATGTATCCTTATCTTATCATATTCTTATCCACTACCCCTATTCATCCCATCATTCCCCATCCATTCTATCCACTATAGCCTCCTCCTTAGATCTTGATAAAGACAAGGGGCAAAATATCAACAACATGCTTTGGAGACCTCTTTGTATACTTCCTTTCCAAGTATATCCTCCATTCATCTACTACAAAGTCCATCCATTCAAACATGAACACATCATGCAAAATTCTAAGCATTGGGGCATATGATTCCTTGCAACCTAGCCCTTGGAGAAAATCCCAAAATCCCCCATCCATATATCATTCATACCTATCCTACCCCTCATCCTTATCTTCCATCTATCTAAACATGCATCCCTATCACTTGTTCATTCATCTATCATCCTTTCATCGCCAACCCCCCTATCCAACCCCATCACTTTCACCTCTAGACTTGGTGTTCCCTTATCATTGGTATCTAGCATAAAGGTTATTCACACGAAATCCAATGCAACCATCTCATAATGAACCATTCCTTTTCCAAAATCAGGAAAAATCCAAAAACAACACAAAATCAAAAAATCCAAAAGCATCACAAAATCAAAAAATCCAAAAACATCACAAAATCATAAAAATCCAAAAACATCAAAAAATCAAAAAATCGAAAAACATCACAAAATCATAAAAATCCAAAAACATCAAAAAATCAAAAAATCAAAAAATCAAAAAAATAAAAAAAAATAATAGAAAACACACAAAATTCCAAAAATAATTCATCCATCACAAAATCAACATTGTTGCATCAACATGTCATCATCTTCCAACATCCTCAAAATCACCAAAATCATCCAACACATCATCTTCCAACATCATCACATCTATCATCATCCCACATCATCATCACAAATCAGAACTACATATCATAACCACTTGCATCTTAATGTGCCTTGATCCCGTGGATACAGGGTATGTAGGCAGTCTGGAATACGTAGGAAGTTTCCAGTACTCAGGTCCATAAGATGCACCCATCCAACTCGCTGAGCTTACACTAGATCCAAGCATCACATTACCCATCAAAGCATCATCCCTTAATCAAAATCATCAACTATCAAATCAACATCAACCACAACTTGTCACCATCATATCTTGAGCCAATCTTACAACATCAACAAAGCATGATCCAATCATCTATCGATTCTTGCCTTAGGATATATCTTTCCTACAATAGGTAGAATCTATCAAATCATCATCCATCTTGGCAATAGATACAATGGCTATTTGTTTTGGTTCGTTGGTCTTTTTGTTTTTGATTTTTATCTTTTGTCCTATTCGAAGATCACATCAAAGCTACCTTGATCTTACTATATCATGGTATGTGGAGAAAACATCTAGAATGGGGCATAGTCTTGCTCTTGTATGCTGTGCTTGTGGGTTGGTTTCATTACTCCAAGCTAGTATTCATATCTTGTTGATCATAGGGTCGGTTCTAGCATATTGATCCCCTTATGCATCTAAGGTTCATCATACCTTTTGTGTACTAAGGACTTATGCTATGAGTCCCCTTCCCTCGTCAGGACAAGGTTGTACTATCTTGGGCATGCATGGGATCATCCCTTTGTTTGCATGTCTAGTCCATGCAAATGTTGGATAAACATCATCACCCTGGTCTTCTATACCTTGGTGAAAATATCCACTTTGTTATATCAAACCTAGGATTGCTCTAAATCATTTTTCAACACAATGATCATCCACCAATCAATTTCCCACCATCATCATCCTTTCATCTCACCACTTATCCTCCAACCACTTCAACCAATCTCTTCCATCCATTTCGAGAGCACAACCGTGTTCTTGCAACCCACCTATCCTCTCGAGGGGGCATCACCCTTACCAATTATCCCCAAACCTTACCCTATTCTTCTAAGCCAAAATCTTTTTTCTATCCAATCCAACTCTATGTTCTAACTTCTTTGAAATGATGTTACTTAGCCGCAACACCATCTCAAAGAGGGGAAAATGTAGACACCTAAAATTGACTTGCTCTGCAAATCAATTTCTCATATCTTCCCTAACCATCTGTCTATCCCTTGTGATCAATTAATTAATTTAATTTATCACTTTGACCTTACAACACTATCCCTCATTAATCAAATAAATATTCCCAATATTTATTTGGTTCAATTCTCCTTTTCCCTAATCCTTATTAATTAGATAAATCATGGTTATCTAATTGATCTAGCCTACTAATTGACCTACCCTAACCTACCCTAGCCTACCTCATCCTAGCCCTAGGATCAATTAAGCAAAACCTCTGTTTAATTTGTCCTAACCTCTCATTTGGGTCGTCAAACCTAGTTTAACACCCTTCCCCACATCCCCCAAATTTAAAATTGAAATAAATCACACATCACATTTACTTCTCTTACACACCCCTTACCTCACCCATCCTCATTCATTACCTCTTATCCCCAAAATGAATTCTTAATTCATTTCCCATTCCCCAAATAAATTTTTAATTCATTTCACATTCTTTCACACCCATACCTCATTTATCACGCCTTTTCCCAAAATGAATAAAAGATTTACTTTTATTCCTAGCCCTTGATCTCATCTTTCAATCCTCACCCTCCATCCTCCTTTCAGAAAATCTATAAATGAGACCATCTCCAAGCCATTTTGGAGAGACTTCTTTCATGCATCAAACCTCTGCCAAAATCACTCCACAATCTCCTCATCCTAACATCATAATGCCAAAATTATCCCTCATCTCCATCTAATCTATCTAAATCTACTTGTCTCTCACCTACGTTGTGTTGAAAAGCATTGAGCAATCCACATCTTCATTCTAGTCATAGGTAAAATCGGAGGAGACAAATCGGGTGCAACTCCTTCCCTCTTGGATTTGTGAGTCATTATGAAGGTATAATCGTTGTATTTTGCATTTGATTCTTATTTTAATTTTCATTTTGTCCTCATTAATCACATACCCAATGAAAGATAACATAACCACATTCATTGCAATCATGAGTAATAACATATCAACACCAATTTACGCCTTTAGATTCACTTAAAGATGCCTGACTACAAAGTAAATCAGATTTGATATAGTCTGACAAAGTCGTAACAACAATATAAGAGATGTTCAAATTAAAGATTTGAACAATAGATCATCAACTACATACCAGATTTAGTCTTCCTTGACAATATGAGATCATACATTTAACACTTAGATAACAAATAGAAGACTGGTTTTGTTGCAGTTGTTCACAAGAAGTCTGATATGAATTTGTAGGTAATGGCAATGTCAAATCAACTCCCAAATTTGATCTCCAATCTCCTCCAATGCTAGAGAGATGGGTCCTCTAGGTAGCCACCAACTTGGAATGGATGTTTGGTATCTAATGGATGATGAAATGACTATTTAAAACCCTGATTTATCACCTATTAAGACTGCATAAAATTGATACACAATCTAGTTGCAAAATGATGTTGGCAATGATCACAAACCCTCCAAAAATGTGAAATGATTACTCCCAATGGTTGCCACCAAGGTTATGATGATAGCCAATGATAAGGAATGGTGAAATTGTTGATCTAAACCTATCCAACCAATCTGAAATTATCTACAGATGACTGATATAAACCCTCAACTGACTGAAATACACATTTCCATGCCACAAACTTCCTCCAAAAGGGCAGCGATCAACCCTAGGATGGAGCGATGAAATCCTAGGTGGAAAATATGTCAATACAATATGAATTTATGCCTCAAAACCCTCTGATCTGCAATCTGATATGAATTTTCTTAGGTTTGAAACATAAATCTGCATACAAATGAATGATGACTATTACTAAAAAGCCCTCCAAAACATGGCGCTTCACCTCCAAACCCTAGAAATGCATATGATGATGAAAATATGCCAAGGAAACCTTCATATCTGAATTAATTAGTCCTCATCCTGCAAAGAAAGCTTCAAACCCTAGCTGATATGATGATCTCCTTTCAAACCCTAGCTGATATGAAGTAAACCTGCAATTATGCCCAATGATGAACCCTAGATGGATCCACCTCACCAAGTGGAATGAGTTTTCATCCAAACCATGAATACTAAGGGTTTTCATCCTTAGAATCTTACTGAAACACAATTACAACCAAAGAGAAAATCTCCAAGTTTCA
The DNA here is from genome assembly GCA_027924645.1 of Cunninghamia lanceolata. Taxonomy (NCBI): domain Eukaryota; kingdom Viridiplantae; phylum Streptophyta; class Pinopsida; order Cupressales; family Cupressaceae; genus Cunninghamia; species Cunninghamia lanceolata. The sequence goes on along the minus strand of BSBN01000371.1, from coordinate 3,079,962 downwards.
AATGACAAATATCCAATATGATGAAAATGACTCTCAAATGCCATATTTTATAACCCACAATTTGGGTGCCCAAATCCAATAAATTTTACTTTATTTTCAAGTCCACCATCATAAAATATTATTTTATTTTAATTTTCTTTATTTTTCCTCAAGTTGGGTGGCCCATATGAAGAAATAAAATAATACTATTTTATTATTTTCCCACTAGACTTGGGCAGTCACTTTTTGGGCAAATATAATAATATTTTAATAAATAAAAATATTGTTTTTTAATTGTCATTTGCTTATTTCCATGTTTTCTCCTTTTTTTCTAATTTTTCAATCTCCAAGTGGTTCACTCCTATCCTTAGCAAATTATTTTAATATTTTTAACTTCTCCAAAAATATCATAAAAATACTCTAAGTCAAATTCCACTTTTGTTTTGCCAAGGAAAAATAGTTATTTGCCAATTTTCCAAATATCTAGTCATTTTGCATCAGTGGCTCAAAAAGGGGACATTACAAAGTCTTAGGTTTCCTTTGATGATCTATGTAAAAGAATAATTGTGGAGCAAGAGAAGCTTATTCAAATTGGGCATAATTGGAGTAAGCCACAACTTCATATTATCAAGACAAAAAAAGGAAATGAGAGCAAGGATACCTCTTTTGGAAGAGGAAGAGGAAAATAAGATATAAAGCAAGGGAGAACACCTATGTTCAAGAGAGAGGTATAGGGTGTGGGAGTTATGAGACATGTTTCTATTGTGGGAAATATGGACACAAATTCTATGATTGTTGTCAAAAGAAGAAAGATGAAGACAAAATATGTAGAACTACTACAACTAAGAGAATTCAAGCCTAGATATGCAATATTACACCCTTAACCCTAGTGTGCATGGAGGTATGTGTAGTTGACTTGTGGCTAGCATAGCCCTTAATTAAGTTATATGATCATTTATATAGTCTTATAGAGGTAGTTAGGTTGGCCTGGATGGCATCCATTGCATAGGCATAGTATATATAGGAGGTAGAGGTTAGCTTATTATTATCATGTTGTGTATTCTATTCTTATTGAAGACTATTGGAGGTATCCCCCTTGAAGTGGCTTAATTTTGGAGGTTTCCCCCTCAAAGTGAATTGTTATTATCAAGTATTTGTAGCATATTTCCTATTATATTCTTCTCTTGTGCAAGTTATTCATTAAAATTGGTATCAAAGCATGATCTTGGCATCAAGAAAGCAAGAACAAGGCAATTTGTTTTAATTAAAGAGGCCAGGTTGGAACACACATATCATTTTCAATTTGGAAAATTATTTTCTACATTTTGGAGGGTTAATCAAGCACATATCAAAGTAGATAAAGTCCAAATTTGAGGTCATTTGGATTTGGTTTGAAGTATTTATTACAAAATTAGGGTTTTATCTAAATTTATTTCCAAGACTACAAATCAGTGAATTTCTAGGAGATTTTTTTAGAAATGTAAGTTTATAGTAGAGCATAATGATGGGACCACAAACTAGAGGCTAAGGCAAGAATTCCTATATACCAAGAAAAACTCATAACGTAGAGGATATAGATTCAAAGTTAGGATTTGGTGGACATTTAGATCTAATGTGGTCTTCTTTTGATGAAAAAGTGAGTTAGTTGGAAGAAGGTATAAGTAATATGCAGTATGAAATAAAAAGAGAAATGCATAGAATAAAGTATAAAATGAAAGGACAATGGCAAAGGATAATTAGAAAGGGAAATGGTGTATCGCTAAGAATAAATCTAGAAGATACCATCTCATAACCAAAGGAATAACCCCATAACCCACTCAATCAAGGTTGATAATTCAAAGAAGTCGATCATGATCCAAATGCTAGCACTCATTTTTTTTTATCTTAGAACTTGTTACCAAATGTGGATATGTGAGAAGGAGGAGGAAGAAAAGAAGAAGGAGAAGAAGAAGAAGGAGTAGTAGTAGAAGCAAAAGAAGAAGAAGAAGCAGAAGAAGAAGAAGAAGAAGAGTCAGAGGTTCCTACACCACCAAATATATAGGCACTAATAGATGTGCACTCAGTAGTTTATGCCCGGATGTGCCAAAAGGATTGTCTCCCAAGATAGATCATGGCCATGCCATTCAACTAGTGCCATGGTACTATCCACCATCCATCACCTCTTCAATGAGGGTACACCTAGAGGTTAAAGTAGTAGATGAACACATGTAACACCAACAAGAGGCACTCTCTAGTCTCAAGGAGAACAAGGAAAAGGTGCATAATAGAATGAAACAAGTTGATAAACATAGAATTTCAACACAAAGAGTTACAAGAGCTTGATGAAAAGGCTAGAATCGTTTTGGAACCTGAGGGAATCCTTTAGACATGCACTAAGAAGTTGTAGATGAGGATGACTATGATTATCTGATCAAGTGGAATAATCTAGCCATTGAAGATGCAACATGGGAAGATGAAGTATTCCTTCAGAAGCATCTAGAGTTCATCAAAAGTTGGGATAATGTTGGTTTTAATGGGAGGGGCATGATACATCCTTAACCTATAGTGTCCATTGGGATATGTATGGCTAAATTGTGGCTAGGATAAACCTTAATTAGGTTATATGATCATTTATATAGTCTTATATAGGTAGTTGGGTTAGCTTGGGTGGCACCCATGGCATAAGTATGGTATATATAGGATGTAGATGTAAGATTATTATCATTATGTTGTGTATGCTATTCTTATTGAAGACTATTGCAGGTATCTCCCTTGAAGTGGCTTACTTTTTAAGGTTGCCCCCTCAAAGTGGCTTAGTATTATTAAGTATTCGCAACATATTTCCTATTGTATTCTTCTCTTGAGCAAGTTATTTAATTACATGAAAAGAAGGATAAAGTAGTGGAATCAAACAATAAAAATGGAGATAATGCATTCATTTCCAACATTGCTCTCTACACTACTACTTCTAAAAGTGGGTGGGTTCTTGATTTTAGTTCTATACAACATATTCCTATGAATACATCTCTTTTCTTATCCCTTAGCTCCCCAAAGGAGATTATGGTTTTCATTATAGATGATTCATGTATTTCCATTGCTAAATATGGAGTTGTAATTCTTAACAATGGTTTCATAAATGATTTTTATCATGTTTATAATTTATGGATGAATTTATGATGTATATAAAATAGAATGGCAAGGAAAGAAGATAGAGTTATAGCTAGATAAAAATTTTGTGAAGGATATTAACAACTTTTGTATCATAGCAAGTAGGTACTTGGACAAGAAGGATAGCTCTTATAAGTTCACATATTCTAGAGGTGATAAGAAGTTGTAATGTCTCATTTTTCTCTATGCAGCATGTGTGGGTCCAATCCTTATTTTCCTAATAAGGATAGACAAATAATTTTAATAAAGGAAACCATGGGTTGGGAAAATAGGAGAAATAATCAATAAAAAATATTTAATTTCAGAAAATGGGGGCATGGATTTCAATAAAGGAGAGATTGTAATTGATAGGACACTTGGCATTTTAATCATGATATGATATGTCATTATGGAGGAGTTATTGATTAGCATTCATGACCAAGTGAGGCTATTTTGAGAAAGTAATCTTATATAATTAAAATAATTGCTATTTTATTGGATATAAAGTGTTGGTGTGCCCAATTTTCTCTTTTGGTGCTATAAATTAAGGTGCTTGGATTCCCTTTAAATCTATTATTTTCATATTTTTTCTGTCATAGCTTACATCTTGTGTTCAACTATCAATTCAAGGATGAAAACCCTTGAATTTGGAGATCAAAGGATGAAGTCCCTTTGGTTTTCTTTCGGTATTCTCATTCAAAGGTTACATATAAGTTGAAAGCATTTATATTTATTTGTCAGCAAATGTTTTATAGAGTGGAGCAACAACATACTATGGTAATAGATTTAATTCATCTTTATAGATCATAATTTTATATTATTAATTTTTAGTTGAATTATTTAGACATATTTGAATAATAATATTCATCTCTAGCATATTTGTGAATTTTTTATATTATTTATGCAATCTACTACTATATCTTCCATGATGAGAAACTGGTGACCAATTACAATGAGAATATATGCATAAAGTGTACAAATCTAATTAACTTGATTAAAGGTACATGTGATTAACCATCAAATATGTAAGGTAACATGGATAAATACTTATATTAGAAAATAAAAATTAGCAAACACATAATAAACTCATAACACCAAAATTTATGTGGAGAAACCCTTATGGGAAAATCTCCACCACCAAACAAATACCACTTGCTTGTGTATACACCTAAAAATGACATGACTCTACTTAAATAAACATTTTAAATATTTATTTCATCTTCATATTCCTCTATCAATAAATAAATAAATTTATTTATTTATGTGATTCACTTCCTCCCATTTAATTAAATAAATTACATTTATTTAATTAATTAATTCCTCCAATATCAACTTTATTCTTCTAAATAATTAAATAATTTTAATTATTTAATTAAATCTTCCATTCTTCTAAATTTAAATAAAATGCAAATTTATTTAAATTAAATCTCCACAAAATAAAATATATTTATATATTTTATTTATTCCTCCAAAATATCTACAAATAATTAAATAAATCTATTTATTTAATTATGCCTTCTTATCTTCTAAAAATCTTCAATATCTTCTAAAAATAAACTCTTCTTGTCACACAAAAGCAAAAGCTGAGTTAATTGATTTAAAACAAATCTGTTTTATCAACAAAGCTCTTAAATTAGAAAAATCTATTCTAATTTAAGAAAACAAAAACTTATCCTCATCAACAAAGCAGTTAACTCAACAAAGCTTCTTTTTGAATGACACATGTCCTTCCATTTGTTGCACGTTCCTCAACCATTCTCTTCCTTCGATCTTCTTATTTCTTCTCAACCATTGATCTTCTCTCACACAACTCTATAAATACAACCCTCGTCTTCTTCATTTCATCATCCATCATTTGAGCAAACTTATGCTGCAGGAAATATAGCGCGCCATTGGCACCCATCTTCATAGCACTTCATTACCATCCATAAATATTGTGTTGAAGCTCATCTTCAACACATCACATATCATAGCCATTCTATTCTTGTCATCTTCAACAAGCAAGGGAGCATGCTCTTCTGAGGGCTTCATTATTATCAAGATCAAGAGTAGATAGACGAACAATGGAAGGCGTAAGGTAAAGGTTGTAAGTATCTTCATTTATTATTTTAAATCTCCTTTTCCTTCATATTTCATTGATGTATTGGGTTTGTTATCGTTATTGATTAATCCCCATTTCACCCTTCACATTTTGGCGCCCATCGTGGGGCCCTTGCCCCTTTATCTAATAAAAAATCTGAGTTTTTGAGACGCAGGTTCCGTACAGACTTCTGATAGGTTGATTCAGCGCATCTGAGCAATCCTGTGACGCATATACCTCTTGTCTCAATGCATGCAGAAGTCTGGCGCATTCAATCTCTGAATCGATGCTTTTACCTTCTGTTCTGGTGCTTCTACATATACAACGCATACATACTCTATTTCGGTGCTTTTACTCCCTATTCTGGTGCCTACGTGACTTTGACGCATCTACCCTAGTTTACGGTGCTTTTATTCTGTATAACGATGCATTTGTTAAAATAGCACATATGTCTCCTATTACAGCACTTTTGACACTCGTCTTAGCGCATCTGTAAAATGGTGCATGCAAGCTCTGTTTCTGCGTATTTAGACTGCATAGCGGCACTTCTGTTCTGCACTATGTTTTTAGGGTTTCATTAGTTTTTTTTATGTTTGAGCTAACGTTTGTCTTATAGGATTAGAGGTTGGATTAGAACATTTAGCTGCATTGATTAGTTCATTTAGATTAATTAGGGGAAAAAGTAACAAAAAAAATGCATGCATGCAAATTCTACGTAATCTTTAACTAGGAGGGAGAGTAACTGAACCATTGCTATCTTTGCATTGTTGATTTCTTTTCCTAGTTAGATCATTGCTATCTTACAAATGGGAAAATGAACATTGCTATTTTTTTAACCACTTCAAAGTTAACAAATGCGTGAGTGCAGAAGTAGATAGCCCATTTAGTTGTTTTATTTTTAACTAGGATTGGATAAATCAGTGTCTTCTGTGATTGTTGAATGACAATAGGCTTATGCTCTCCCCTTTACTGGGTGACTAGAACGCCAGACTTGTTATTCCATCTATTTAACCTTTAGAGGGGCCTGCCCTTGGATGCACGCATGTCCAAGTGGGAACGACCCTAAGTGGTAACAGGCTAAAGCCAAGCCCTACCAATCCACTTAAAATAAATTGTGCTTGAGGTGAAAACCTCCTGCAACGAGTGCTGTTGTGTTACACCGACGACCAACCTCCCCCAAAACCCTCAAGGCGTAACCCTTAGAGGCTGGGAGACTCCATAACGGAGAGTAGTGTCGCTGCACGTGTAACCACTCAAACGGTTGCCTTGACTATGAACCACTTGTTTAGTATACCAAAAACCCCTATTTGTTAATGCAAAGGACGGAGCTCTTGAAGCGGCCTCGATTCATGTGATTCTTAGTAGAGGTAGCAGGGACAATCCTATGGTTTGGCGGGGGTACGAGCCTAAGGAAACCTGGATCTGGTATGTGTGAGAAGTGAGTGCCGTGGAGGGGAGCCAGTGCTACCAGTCCTGGAGCTACACGCTTTGGATAGGCACAACTAGAGGATTCAACGAATATTGTCCTATCTAGCCTAGGGTGTACTTGTCTTTGAGTCAAATAGTCCAAAAATACAAAAAAAAAAACATAAAAATAAAAACTTCTATGTGTTTGTTGTGTCTTTGCCATAATTGAACATCAAAAATTTCAAAAAGACCATGTTTTCAAACCAAAAACAGAAAAATCTTGAAAAATGTTCCAAAATTCTGCAAAACCAAGACAAAAATTAGAATTGCGCATTTGACCCGACGAGCAGTGCATTTACTCAGACTTGCAGTGCTTTTAAACTCTGTTGCAGCGCATTTAAAACATTGCTAGTGTTGTGCATTTGATCCGACTTGTAGCGCATTTACACTTTGTTGCGGCACATTTACCGCTGGGCATCCAATCTAGATAGCAAATTCGTACCTTCCAAAAGCAAAATTTGCAACTTTTAAAAAAAAAACCATTTCAAACATGTCTCAGTTTTTCCAAAAAATCTGATTAAAATCTTGCAAGACAACCATTTCCCTCTTTTTCCATATTATAGCTACTTTTTCCACACCATATCATCCAAAATCTCGCGAAACTCTTCCAAAATCCAACAAGGTTAAAACCAAGCTCTTCTTGATCGCATGAAACCTCAAACAAACCTAGTGAGTCTCCACTATCAAGGATCACTTATCCTTTTCTCTCGGAACTCCACTCGGGGATTGTGCAAGACTAGTCCACATCAAGTATACAGATTTCTATCATCCTTGCTTCGACTATCATTTTGTTCATCCACTTGTTTGACACCAATTGATCTAAGGAGAACCTTGATAAAATCTTGACACATTCTAGCACCTTGCTCAAAAGCTCACTTCATCCCATCTCTAGTCACCTTGCATGGTCTTAACAAGATTACAAAAACAAAAGCATATTGAAATGGTTGAGAAAATTGTTCCAAATGCTCATGAAAGTGATGAAGAAATTTCTATGGAAGAGATCCTTCAAACACAGCATGACCCAAAATTTCAAGGCCTATTTGAAAAGGTACTTGCCCAAGACCCTACCAAATTCTTTTTACACCTAGCACATCTAGGAGTCAAGCTCCCTAAAGATTTTGATGTAGAGGCTCTAAAAGAAATTGAGGAAGAAAGAAACCCTGAGGGAAGTAGACATGAGGAAGAAACACCTTCAGACAAAATAAAAACAACCACTGATGCTACGGATGCCTTGAGTTTAGTGAACCAACAAATTCAAGCTTTACAACAACAATTCACAGACATGAAAATAGGAGCATCGACTAAACATTACACCCTAGAGGATATCTCACCATATCCTTTTGATAAGACCTTGATCATGATACCTTTCCCCTCTAAATTTGAGGTGCCAAAATTTGATAAATATCAAGGAAAGGGTGATCCAAGGGACCACATTAGGGAATTCAATGTTGCATGCCTTGAGGTCGCACACAATGACACTTACCTTATGCGACTATTTCCTAGAAGCTTGGGAGGACAAGCCATGGAGTGGTTTTCTAGACTACCACCTGGCATTAAAACATTCAACGAATTTGTAGATAAATTTGTCACCCACTTCTCTTACAATATTGAGCACGACACCTCAATATTGGATGTTTGTAACACCAAGCAAAAAGGTGGGGAATCTTTCACTACCTTCCTACAAAGATGGAGACAATTAGCAAGTAAGTGTCCACACCAAATGCCTGAAAAAAAAATGTTGGAAATGTTCGTCCATAACTTACAAACTGACCTAAGCTATTAGATACAAATCTAATGTCCTACTTCCTTTAGCAAGGTCATTGAGATGGGTCTCATCATTGAAAAAGCTTTAATTGCCAAGGGTTAAATAAAGCTCTATAAGGACACTCCTAGTACCAACACCAACACAGATAAACCAAGATTCTGGACAAAGAACAAAAAACATTGTGAATGATGGGGTGGTGGATGCCAAGAATGTGGCACCTAAGCAACCAATCTTCAACTTATCAGCTCCTCAAAACAACCCCTCGCAAAACAAACCAAGAAACACTGAATCACGGTTTACAAATTTTCAACCTAGGAGAAAATTCACACATTTGGGAGAATCATTGGAAACTGCCCTACAGAAGTTAATCACAAAAAATCATAACACTTCCCTCGGCATGAGAATATGAACCAAAATTCAAACCCCATTGGTGGAACGACAACGATTTCTGTGAGTACCACCAAAACAGGGGGCACAAAACCAACGATTGTATTGCGCTCAAGCACACTATCCAAGATTTGATTGAGCAAAACAAAATATCACTTGATGGGCATACCTCTAACAGATGACAACCCCTTGAGCTTTGAATTTCCAGATGAATCTATCTTTCACATATCCACAACAATCTAGAAAATGTACTTTGATGGATCATACACTCAGCATGGATCAGGAGCAGGTATCTTGTTGATCACACCTAGTGGCAACACCATTCCTAAATCATACAGATTACTCTTTCCCTGCACTAACAATGTGGCAGAGTATGAAGCCCTAGTCATTGGTATCAAGCTAGTAGTTGAATTGAATATCTAAGAACTTTAGGTGTATGGTGACTCACAACTGGTTATAAATCAAGTAAATGATGACTACCAAACAAAAGATGAGAAATTAATCCCTTACAAATGGATGGTAGATGATTTCAATGAATACTTCATCAAGATCTCTTTTGAACAAATACCAAGGATTGAGAACAAAGCTACAGATGCTATGGCCACAATTGCATCTCTCCTTGATATTCTAGAGAATCAATCACATTACAAGTTCTTGGTAAAGCCAGTGTCCTATCCTGCATATGACACGCCCGAATCCCATATCATTTGCCACATCGTCGGAGCCGACTCCCCCCTCTATGGAAAAATATTTGCCTATCTTAAAGAGAATACCCTCCCACCTAATCTCTCCAGTAATAAAAAATGAACCTTCATCTATCAGGCATCCCGGTATGCCATTGTCCCCCATACCCTATATCACAGAGGTCTCAATGGTACTCTCCTTAGATGTCTTGATAATGAGGAATATCAAACTGCCCTGAGTGAAGTACATGACGGTATATGCGGGACCCACTCTAGTGGCCCTACCCTAGCCAAGAAACTCATATGCATGGGATACTACTAGCCAACTATGGAACAAGATTCCTATCATTTTGTAAAGAAGTGCAAAAAGTGCCAAATCCATGGGAACCTAATACATGCACCAACACAGGAGCTGTAACCATTAACGACTCCTTGGCCTTTCTGTTAGTGGGGACTCAACTTAGTGGGCAAGATTCACCCTTCTTCATCTAGCGGCCATAAATTCATAATCACTATTACTGAGTACTTCATGAAGTGGATTGAAGCCATGCCCTTAGCCAATATCACAGGCAAGCGGATTGCCTCTTTTATCTTGAACTATATCATTTGTCGCTACAATATCCCTTCGTCCATTGTCACGGATAATGGATGACCCTTCAAAAATCAAGATGTCAGGGAACTATGTGACAAATTCCATATCCAGCACCACTTTTCAACCCCCTACTACCCCCAAGGCAATGGCCAAGTGGAGGCATCAAATAAAACCATTTTGAAAATCCTAAAGAAGACTGTCAATGATGCTGGTCGAGATTGGCATGTCCAACTAAATCCCGTGCTGTGGGCCTACCGTACAAGCATCTACACACCCACAGGTGCAACACCATACTCCCTGGTATACGGACCTGAAGCTATCTTTCCCATTGAAGTCAAGATCCCATCCTTGCGAGTTTTGTTCAAAGGCCTCATATCTGATGAAGAATACAGAGTGTCTAGACTTCAAGAATTAGAGCTGCTCGAAGAGAGAAGGCAATAGGCCTTTAACCACCTAAAAGCATATCAGCAACAGATCTCCAGAAGCTATAACCACAGGGTAAAGCCTCGAGTATTCCAAGTTGGTGATCTAGTCCTCAGAGAAAATCCCAGAAATCAACAAGATAGAGAAAAGAAAGGCAAGTTTGAACCTAACTAGCTAGGTCCCTATGTCATCATCGCAGTTTATGGATCGGGGGCATATCAATTAGCTACGTCTGAAGGTGAACTGTTTGATGATCCTATCAACAGCATGCATCTTCGCAAGTTCTATACTTGAAAACCCCAATGCAGGGGAGTCCTAAAAAATCCAAAAAAATTGAAAAATGATAAAAAAACAAACAAAAAAATCAAAAAAATAGAAAAATAACAAAAAAATTGTCCTCTGGTGAAAACCTGGCAAACAGGCGCCTTGGATAGGTGCCATGATGAAAACCTGGCAAACAGGCGTCATGTGTACTTTTAGCTTCCATGCAAATAAAGAGCAAGTGGTGAAAACCTGGCAAACAGGCGCTATCTGCGACAAGCCACTTCCTCCATCTGTCGTGACTTCACATCTCTTATGTCCATCATGTCGTTCATCTTGAACCAATCCTTTGAATCACTGTCGAACTATGTCGCCTCTGAGTTATCACGTAGGCAAGGCCATTCTCAATGTGCCCCCGAGGCTCCGCTCCGCTCCCTTCCTTTCCTGTCCATTCTATCCAGTGTCGTCTATCCTTCTGTCCATAGTGTTTCTATACCTTTACCACCGCCTAGGTCTTAGGTCCATTAGGTTCACCTCAAACTATGTTGCCTCTGCGTCATCATGTAGGCAAGGCCATTTAGCAATGAGCCCCCGAGGCACTAGGTCAGTCCCTTAGGGTCCATCTCTCCATGTCTGTTGTCATCTCACCCATAATAACTTGATCCTTGTCTAAACTAGGGGCAACTCCTTGACCTAGTTACGGATTTGGATTCTTGAATGCCACATGTTCTTAGAGGATACCAATAAAGGATTGTGATACCTTTCACTAGACTAGCAAGCATAGCAAAAACAAGCTTCCCAAAACAAAAATATTGACCCAAAACATCAACCTGTCCCAAACAGAGCACCATACCGAAACACTCAAACCAATTCTATGTCAATTATGGCAAAAAGACACATCTAATACAAGAATGTTTTGTGAATAGGTCAACTTACAAAGTCATGGATTTTTGTCATTATGTCTTTCTATGCTACTCAAGGATGCCAAAAGCTAGAGATGCTATGATGGGGGCATAATCTTTTTCTTTGTCTGCTGCTTGTGGATTAAACTTTAGTAATGTGATGACTTCGTGTCTAACGACATGATTAGAAAAAGATCATCGAGGACTCGGAGGTCTAAACATGAAAAGGGGCAATCCTTGTCTGTTGAAACGTAAGAAGTACTTAGGTCATCTAGATTCAAGTTTGACTAGATGCTTGTATCAACTTGCTATATCAAAATCCATGTAAGGAATACTCAGGTCATCTCGGTCTAAATATACCTAGATGCTTGTATTTTCTTACAACATTTCAAAAAGAGAAAAATACCAAAAAGTGCCCAATGATGGAAGTAAAAGACTTGCAATATCAAGATGACAATCCGCATCCATCCCATATCCCAAAATCCATATCAACCATGCAATAAGAAAATCCTACAGTGTATCAAATGAAAGCCTGTATTTCTTCATTTCTCCTCTTCCACCTATCTATATCATCTCCATGTCGATTGAGTACATTTGGACATATCAAAAACATATCATAGGTCACATATCACATCACATGAGATAGTCATTCACATGATTAAATCATTTTGCATACATCACAAGTGCATTAGGTCATCCACATACATTTGCCTCCATATATCACAACAAAAAATCAAAAACATAGACATATCCATATAGAGCTGCATAATCGTATCCATAAACATATGCATTACATATCAAATCTTCCCAAATCCATCTAGTACACATCACATATGCAAAGCATCATAAGATAGATTGCATCCATAACATATAAACATAGAAAACATGAGCATATAGAACATCCATAACTGCATCATCGTATAGAGTGTAAAAACATGTCCAAATGTACAATATGTCAAAAATATTTGTCCATCTCTCAGAGTCATATCATAAAATGTATACAAAGTACAACAAGATGGTGATACATGTCTCGGGACAAAATAATACATATATAGGCTATCTTAGCCATCAAAAATGTGCATATCAACTCAAAAATGGTACAAGTGTCTAGGTCTGGCTAACCCTGCTACCATGGAGCATTGCTCCCTGCGCTCCCCTCTCCTCTGTCTTCCCTTGACTGTTGGGGACCCCTCACTGATCCTACAGATCGAGACCCACTTGCCCTCTGGGATGCCACAGACTGGCTCCTGAAACTGGACGCACGCTGATCCGCTAACTTTGCCCCGTGGTATAAACCTTTGTAATACTGAGCCTGAGCCTGCGCTTTGGCAAGCTCACTCTGAACCTGGGCTAACTGTGTTTGGGCCTGCTGCACCTGTGATACCAAAAAGCTAGAAGTACCATCTGTACCCATAGCTACCACAACGGCATCCCTCTCTACTCTCATCGCCTGCATGCTAGCCAAAGTTGCGTCTCTCTCTCTGGATATCTCTGATATCCATCCTATGTCTGCATCTCTCCGAGAGTTTGCTGCTCTCAGGTGAGCCCTCAGGTGCCTAATCTGACCCTAAAGTGTTGCAATAGCCTACTGCTGTAAATCAGGTTGCGGAGCCTGCTGTGCTGGCACCTGCCCCTGTACCTGCTACTATGCCACATGTTGTGGTGGTGACATCTGCCTCTGTGATGCCACATGTTGTGTTGCCACCGACTGTACTGGCCCTTGTGCCTGCACCTATCCCATAGCCTGCGGCTGTACAACTACCTGCTGACCCGAAGGACCCTCTCCGAATCTCATCCTCTATCTAGGTCGGCCACCTCCTCCTCCATCATCCCCCTGACCCCCTCTCCTCCTCCTTCGTCCTCCCCTCCTCCTGCCGGCTGCACCCTCATCATCTGAATCATCCTCGTCTATACGAGGAGCTAACTCTCTGGGCCCTGAGTATCTGGGGAATGGATGCCCCGCAAACCACTCCTCATAGTCTGGTGTCATGCCAACATCCACTATGTCCCTCCTCATGGACCAAGCTGCATGAGGAATTTGCTGAAAGTTTATCAAAGCCTCCTCGTATGATGCCACGGGACCCCACCTATATCTCTCTGTATGAGTCCTCACAAAATATGCATGTCCCTGTGGTCTGCCCTATACTTGGCCAAACTATCTTTGCACTCGACTCACAATCTATAACTCCAGAATATACCTAGTCCTACCAATGAGCCACTGAGTCTGGAAGCAATAGGGAAGCTCGTCTGCCTCATCATCCCATACCTCACAGTTTAGGTATGGGCGCTAGATAACCAGATCTACATTATCAAACACGTGCCTCTAGTACTCCAGCTTCCCCAGCTTGTACTGGGAAATCACACCTGCATAACCATAACTGTAGGGCTCACCCCTTTTCTTGTGAAATAGACATACTGGTCGTGCGATAGCTATGTGCTCCCACAACCAAAACTGTAAGAGAGACACACCTGTTGACAAACTGGCTCCTCTATGGTACACCACCTGGTGCATATCTCTGTATAAGTGTGCAAGCCCGCACACACCCCATGCATACCAGGTCCCGTCTATAATCATGCTCTCTAACACCCTCCCCTAGCCAATCGGGAAGCTGTGTGACCTCCTATCGAGGCATACTACGCCACCAATCAATCCTGCCACTATGCTTGGGAAGTAGTCATAGCAGTCATGAATGTCCTGCCATGGAATCACCTGCTCCACCAACTCTGGGTCATCAAAAACCCATCTGCACTCAGCTAATCCAGCATCCCGCTGCGACTCATACTCGACCAACTCTCCCTGAATAGGGAGGTGTAAAATCTGATATGCGTCCTCAAGAGTGATTGCCATCTCCCTCGTTGAAAGATGGAATATACCATCCTCGCTGTGGAATCGTTCCACCGCTGCAGTCAACATAGCCCGGTTCGCACAAACCTCAGGCATGAAGCAAACATAATGAAGCCCCATAAAACCAAGCGCCTCATGGTCAATCTCTGTCAACATGTACCACTGCAACAAAGGCAAAGGGAACTGCTCCCGTGACATAAGGGTATCCCGGATATCCTCCTGCAACCAAGCAAAGCATAGCATCAAAGAAATCCATATCCAAGCAAACCTACTCAAAGCAATCAAACTATCCTATCATTGACTTAACATCTCAAATTAATCAAAACAACATATCATCTCTTGACTAGATTCTCGGCAATCTCAGAGATTGCTTATCAATTGACGCATCAATCAAGGTGCCAATTGAGTTAATTTCATTAAGTCAATTGATTTTCCTAGTGCAAATGCATCAATCCAGGTGGCAAATGTGCTGATCCATAACATATGCACCTCTTCACCGTGAATGTGCCACTTCTTGACATGTATGTGCCATTATGGTGTATGGGCCGCTTCTTGTGCCACATGCGCCATTATGCAATAGATGCGCCAATTCCTGACTCATATGCACCAAACTATTATATGCATCGTAGGATATCTCATATGCATCGCTTAGCAGCATACGTGCCATTTCTGAGCTCATATGCGCCGAACGACAGTTCAGCGCATCTATCCTAACTTTTTTCCCTAAGCATTTATTGCCCTAATAAATGACTTTTAGTGAGTTTTGACGAAATACATATTGGTGGTCTTGCCTCCGTTGGCCGATCGAACCATCAGACTCACTCAAACTGGTGCTCCTCACGCGGAATATCCATCTCTCTGTCGACTACTCTAGCTGCCATGCTCTCCTAAGCTCTCAAAAGACCAATCAACTAAGGACAAGTGTGCAAATGAATAGAATTTGTGGACCCAGCTCCTATATAAAGCAAGTGAACCATGGCTGACTGTATGACAACTGTGACTACTTCCCATATCTGTTTCTCTAAACCATGTCTTGTTTTCTCCATCCTAACCCACTTTTCACCTTCTTCTTCATGAGATTGTCCATCTCACACTTTCTTCCATCTTCTCGTCTAATCTCCTGAGGGGGCGTCCTATCGTTAAACTTGTACCAGGGGCAAACTTGGGCATGTATCACTATCAAAAAATCTTATTCTTTGAAACAACGTGATAAAACGCATTGCATCAAAGAGGGGCAGAATGTATACACCTAAAAATGACATGACTCTACTTAAATAAATATTTTAAATATTTATTTCATCTTCATATTCCTCTATCAATAAATAAATAAATTTATTTATTTATGTGATTCACTTCCTCCCATTTAATTAAATAAATTACATTCATTTAATTAATTAATTCCTCCAATATCAACTTTATTCTTCTAAATAATTAAATAATTTTAATTATTTAATTAAATCTTCCATTCTTCTAAATTTAAATAAAATGCAAATTTATTTAAATTAAATCTCCACAAAATAAAATATATTTAATATTTTATTTATTCCTCCAAACTATCTACAAATAATTAAATAAATCTATTTATTTAATTATGCCTTCTTATCTTCTAAAAATCTTCAATATCTTCTAAAAATAAACTCTTCTTGTCACACAAAAGCAAAAGCTAAGTTAACTGATTTAAAACAAATCTATTTTATCAACAAAGCTCTTAAATTAGAAAAATCTATTCTAATTTAAGAAAACAAAAACTTATCCTCATCAACAAAGCAGTTAACTCAACAAAGCTTCTTTTTGAATGACACATGTCCTTCTTCTATTTGTTGCACGTTCCTCAACCATTCTCTTCTGTCGATCTTCTTATTTCTTCTCAACCATTGATCTTCTCTCACACAACTCTATAAATACAACCCTCTTCTTCTTCATTTCATCATCCTTCATTTGAGCAAACTTATGCTGCAGGAAATATAGTGCGCCATTGACACCCATCTTCATAGCACTTCATTACCATCCATCAATATTGTGTTGAAGCTCATCTTCAACACATCACATATCATAGCCATTCTATTCTTGTCATCTCCAACAAGCAAGGGAGCATGCGCTTCTGAGGGCTTCATTATTATCAAGATCAAGAGAATATAGGCGAACAATGGAAGGCGTAAGGTAAAGGTTGTAAGTATCTTCATTTATTATTTAAATCTTATTTTCCTTCATATTTCATTGATGTATTGGGTTTGTTATTGTTATTGATTAATCCCCATTTCACCCTTCACATCTTGTATTAATCAAGAATAAATCTTTAAAACAACACAATTAACTCTATCTTCTTCAATCCAACAACATTATAGTAGCATAACATTACTGTCACCTAAAAAATACATAATACATCTATCCCATGCATCTAATATATAGAACAACAAGAAACTAGAAACCATAAATTGTATACAAAACTAGGCATCTCACTTCCACAAGAAAAAAAATCCAACACCCCATATTTGTGAAGAGAATCTCCTAGAATAAAAAAGAACTCCCATGAGAAAGTAATCTCCACCATAATTCTAGAAAATTCAAACTATAACTTCCAAGTGCCTCATTGGGTGACTAAATAAAATGCATGAGCCTTATTTTTCTATGACTTTTCATCTGCTTTTTCCTCTTTCCATGTCTTCTTGAAATAATAATCCCAAATAGCAAGAGAATAATAATTAATATTATTGTCCCCAACACACATGGGTATCTATGTTCACCCATTCCATGTATTAAGGTGCAAATACCTTAATTATCCATCTACACATATAATTAAATACATTAGACATAGGGATTTACAAGCTAGATATCACCTAATTGCAACATTCTCACACTTGATATTTACATTGTAAAGACACAAGAGAAACATAAGATTGAAATCAAGTAAATGATTCAAGACCCATGGCCTCCTTGCACCAAGAGAACTTATCCATGCTCAATAGTTTTGTAAGTCAATCTACAACATTAACCAATGTTTCAACCTTCTCAATCATGATCTTACCACTTTCCACCATCACATGAACAAAATGATAGTGAACATATATATTCTTAGTATGAGCATGGTACATGGGATGCCTGGCTAAACAAATAACAATTTGACTATCATATTTAATCTGAACCACCTTGCAATTAAAACCAACTTTTAAACATAGTCTTTGTAACCAAACCACCTCTTTAGAGGCATGTGTAGCATCCATATACTCTTCTGTATTAGTGGACAACCTCTTACTCATCCAATTGACAACACTACAAAACAAATAAAACACATAGCCACTAGTTGACCTCTAACTATCCAAGTCACCTATCCAATCTACATCAACAAAGTGTGTATGTCCATTAACTTGCCCACATCATTATAACCATGGTAACATAAGAAATAATCAAAGTTCCTCACAAATATATAAATACCCTTTTAACACAACCAATGCTCTTTAGCAAGGTTAGACATAAACCTTCTAAGAACTCCCACTACTTGGGCATATCTAGTCTAGTACAAACCATTACATACACCAAGCTACCAAAAACACTAGAATAAGGCACATTATTCATATTCTCAAAATCATCATCCAACTTAGGACACATATCCAATTAAATCTTAGTGTGTACAAGTAAAGGAATACTCATTGATTTATAATTGTGAAACTGCTGCAAAATAGTGTTAACATACTTACTCTAACCGAACTAAAGATTTTTGTGAAATCGATCCTTTCTAACTTCCATTCCCAAGATAAAAAAATTTAACCATAAATCCTTTATTTCAAATGTGTTAGAAAGATAAGTTTTAAGCTCCCTAATAATTACCTTGATGTTAGCAATAAAAATATCATCAACATATAAGAGAATAATTAGAATTTGATCATCAATCCATATAAATTAAACACATTGATCTTCTTTGTTTCTAACAAAACCTAACTTTGATGCAAAAACAATGGACTTTAGATACCACATTTGAACCAATTGTTTGAAACCATGCAATGATATTTTTAACTTGCAAACCAAATTTTCTTTCCCTTTTACTTGAAATCCATTTGGTTGTCACATGTAAATATCCTCTTCAAGATCCCCATGCAAGGAAGTAATTTTTACATCCAGTTATTCTATTTCAAAATCACAAGCCACATCAATATAAAGTAGGAATCTGATAGACTATAACTGACCAACATGAGGGAAAACTTCACCACAATCACCTTCCTATTTCTAAGAGTATCCCTTAGCCACCAGTTTGGCTTTGTACCTCTCTAACTTACCATTTACTTTGAATTTTTAAACACCCACTTGCAACCAATGGGCTTCCTTTCCTTAGGAAAACTTAAAAGATCCCAAGTGTCATATCTATTCAAGGCCATAATCTCTTTCTCATGGCCTCCATCCAAAAATTATTTTCATTTAAAGAGAGATATTCAGATCTAGGTTCATCATCATTACATGATAAAGTAAATACACAATAGAAATATAGTAAGCTATACTTGTTAACTAGCTTTTATTGTCTCGTGGATCTTCTCAAGGATAGAGTAAGTGATTCTATCTATTCCTCTACATGATTGACCTACTGAAAACTCTCACCTAAATCCTCTTCTTCCTCTCCATCCTCAAATCCATCATTTTGTTCTTCCACATGTGCATCTTCTTACTTCTCAAAGGTTTCATCTCAAATGCATTGTTTTTTATCTTTTTCCTTTAAATACCCTAGATCTAAAAATAGTCTAAGTTCCTTAATAACCACATCCTCAGAATAAATTATTTTCAAGGTTAGAGAAGTCTAAATCTTGTAACCCTTAACATGCTCACTATATCCAACAAATATGCATTTTTGAGCTTTGGGATCCAACTTAGATCGCTTTTCTCTAGGCACATGAACAAAATCCTTAGTCAAATACTCTTAACTATGAAACATGGGGTTTCTTAACTGTCCACACCTCATAAGGATTTTTATCAACAAGAGCCAAACAAGGAGATATGTTAATCAAGTATAAGGTGATAACCACAACCTCTACCCAAAAGCCTTGATTTAATTATTGTTTCCCCCAAATTTTGATTTGATCTCTTTCCAAATTTGTGGAAAAATTATTATTTTTAGTCAGGAAAATATTAATAGGTTGAAAATCCTTACTTTTCCCCTCCTAAGTTTCTTGTGAATTTTTTTTCCTTTGGGTCATATTTCTTCCATTGCAAAATTTCTAAGTTTCCTTTGGTTTTCAGCAAATTTTCTCTTTTCCTAACTTTTTGGAAGGTTTGCAAGTTTGTGAACCTCCTAAAAGCCTGACACTTTATAAGTTTTTTAGGTGGTTTGAAAGTTTTTGAACCTTTCAAATAGTTGATCAAGTTATTTTCATTTAATTTTTGGTAAGTTCAAAAAATTTTAAACTTATCGAAATCTTAAAATATGTTTGGTGCCAAAATTTTAAGGTTTCGTAACCTTTGGAGGAGCAAAAAATAATTAGTTATTTTTCAAAAAGATCCAGTAGAATAAAGACAAGAAAAGAAATTTCAAGTTTTGGCAAGTTTGAAAGTTCACAAACTTCTCGAAAAGCTGAAAGGCTTTCAAAGTTTGAAAGTTTGTCAAATCCACGGAAAGCCAAAAGAGAAGAATTTTCCAAAGCTTGAAGCAAGTGTGGTTTGAAATTTTGTGAATTCTTTGAATTGCCTAAAGTAGGTTCAAAAGTTTCAATAAGTGTTGAAAAACTGAAAATGGCTGCCAAAAGCTTAATTTCGACATTTCAGGAAGTTCTAAAACTTTATAACTTTCCAAAAAGTTAGAAGTTTTCAAATGGCCTAATTTTGAGTTAATTAAGTGGGTTCATGGGCTCATTTGTGTCACTTTGCATTTTCAAATGAAAACATCACTATAGCCCATTGCTTCAAGTGCCCTCCTGCACACTTCCAAATTTCTGGCCCTACAAAGAAAGGTAAGCATGTTTACATTCAAATTAAGGTCCTGACATAATCTCTACCACCTTTCCTAGCTCACATTTCTAATTTAATGGTTGAATTTCTATTGTTCCAATTTACATTTTCATGAACTACGTGCATCCTAGGCATTCCCTTCTCTAAAATAAAATTATATCTCTAGTTGCACACCAAAATTACTTGAAGCTCTAGCTCGCTTAACCTGGTTATTGTCAAAACCACATGAGATGAAGTAAAAGTACCAAGGCTTTGATCATACCTCCATTATTCAAAAATTAATAGCAGAAGTAAAAGATAGCGATCTAGAGCATATTGATTTGGACATTGTTTGAGAAAGAATGAGGGAAAATCCTAGGACCCCAATGGCTGAAGAAACTTTTTCTAGCATCTTAGCTCATGCAGGAGGATTTCTAGTTGATATTCAATTCCCTGACTTAGTCTTGGCATGTGTAAAAAATGATTATCCAAAATCTCATGAGGTGAGAGCTCATGATGGCAGAGTAATAGCAAGGTTAGATGACCCCTCTCTTGGCATCACTCTTGAGCTGCGAGTAAGAAATGAATATGCAGAAATGGATTTTCAGAAAGGGTGGGATTATTTCCAAGATAAGAAGGATACTTGTCTTAACAATATCGCTAAGCATTGGTTGAAGAATCCAAAGAAAGGAAAATCTCAAATTTTGAAGAATCTACAAAGAGCTCATTGTCAAGAAGACATTTTAGACATAATCATGCTGCTACATAGGGTAGTGGGAAGTAAAGACACCAGCACATTTGAACATTGGATGTGTAGGTTTAACATCACAAATGGGTATGCTTCCCAATTTGTTGATTGGGCAAAATGATAAGTGATCATATCCATGATCAACTATTGAACTTTCAGACCAATCAATTTTTCTATATGTTTTCTTATTTATTTTATGCTATAGCCAGTATGAATATGTGGGTTGTCTTGCAAACTATTGGAGTATTCAATAATTCAACACAAATTTATGACTTCTACCCACAACTTCAGATGGAGGTAGGAAATAAAGATTATGTGAGAGTAAATTATGTCTTCAATATGCTAAATGTAAGAATATTAGAAGGGGAATTGGCGCTAAGAATCTCTCCTGAAGTAGCTCAATTGGTTGTCTTGTATGGTAGTTTCTTCATTCAATATAAAAAATTCACATGCTTGAGAATAGGTGGATTTGAAGGTACTCCTTATAAGCTACCTCGATATGCAAGTGATTATCTCATTTTTCTTTAAATTTGCAAGAAAATGGGAGAAGTAAGTAATAAATATAGTGAGAAGAAGAAGGTAGGGTATCCTTTCCCTGTAAACGTAAGCTATTACACTTGCAAGTCAGATGTTGATGTAGAAAATATGGATAGAATTCTGTCAAAATTTAATTTCCATCCTTTCACAACAAGATTGTCTTATGATAGTAAAAACTATGTTAAAGACAACCTATATTTTGGGATAACATACAATCATAATTCCCACCTAGAGGATTATTGGGAGGACTATACAGATGATTATGAAGTCACAAGAAGAGATTGGATGAGACTAATAGTTGACTAGATGAAAGTCTTCAAGTTAGGATGGGACATTCCTAACATGGTGGATGATGGCACTAAGATAGTTGATGAAACTTATCCTTCTATTCAATAACAACCATTGTCTCCAATTAATTGGGTTGATAAGGAAATTACTAACATAAGAGAAAGATCCTTATTTGTACTGAGGAAAAGCCAAAAATGGCTAAAGGCTAAAGTTGCTGAACACATAGCTACTAGGAAACCATCAAAGGATAATATTCCTAGAAATAAAAAACATGCTACAACATCCTTTACATTCCAAACTCCCATCATCACATACTCTACGAGGTTTAGATCCACTCCAAAAAGAGATGATGACGAGGAGGACCCAAATAAAGTTGTTGATCTGAAAAGTTAATGTGAAGTGGAAGATTAGGCACCAAGAAAGAAGTTGGAGATAAGAAAACCCCATTTGGCACAAGAGGATAATAATGATATACAAAATCCTACTAGAGAGTAGTAGTAGCTAAATCCAATTCAATCTCCTCTTCCTCCCCCTCATGTGCCAACTCCTCCACCTTCTCCTCCTCCATTGCAAACAACAAACAACACTATTATTGATTCCACCCCAAAATTTACTCTTCCCCATTTGAGACTTAAGCCTCAAACAGTGTCATCAACGGGCCTACATGGTTACAAGAAACAATGGAAAAGAAGATAAAATGCTCTCAATTAGTGGATCATGCTTTTGATGCAATGGAAAAAAATTTACAAGCTACTCATCAACCAAAGAAAATCCACACAATTTCTAGAATGATGATAGACTCCTATACAAGTAATCAATATGTGGAATTGCAGAGCCCACAAAAGATAAGAATGAAGAGGAGGTAACTGAGGTGGACTAAAACATCCTTATAGTGGACCTTGGCCCATCTACACATGAAGGCAATATTCATAATGAAAATTTTTGTTGGGATGTTAATTAAAAGACTTGAAAAGGAGAAGAAGACAAGGAAACAACTCAAGGAGCAAGTGGAAACTCTGATCACTTATATCAAATCTATCATTGATACTTCTACTCATCCCCTAGATGCATCAGTAACAACCCAAACCAAAGTCCTGCCCAAGGGGATAAATTCTAAAGTTACAGATAAAACTAGTAAGTATCAAGCTTATGGAAGAGCAACTAAAACCTAGGTAGAAAAGATAACCATTAATGGTCTTATTTATATTGAGGAAGCCATGAAGCTATATGAGCAAGTTTTAGCAAAGAAAAAGAAAATCAATGTTGTTATTCAAATAGTCAAGAAAGAAGAATATGTATTGCAGGTTATTGTCAGAGATTTGCAAGAGATGGTTAAAGTTGATGTAAGTATTTTGGTTGTTGAGAAAGTCTTCAACAAGACTAAAGAAAGTGAGACTCTCAAATGGGTAAAGGGAATTGAATGGAAATTTTTGGTAACTAAGAAATTCTCAATTGAGTACAAGAAGCTTGTCAAGACATGCGACTTAATTTTTATGGATGTTCAAGAAAATTTCCTTTCAATAGACATTGACATTTTGAAAGATGATGAAATAAATATATTTGAGCTTGAGGTTGTGAGAAAGAGCTTCAAAGATTTAATTTCAGATGAGTTGTTCAAGAAGGACATCTTGGATGGAAATATTATAGAGAAATTAAGTAATATGTCCACTTCTCTGATCTCCTTTCGAAAGGAAATTCCTGATTTTCATAAAAGAATTTAGGAGGTTGGTGAAATATTATCTACATGGAAGATACACCTCAATACCATGACTATCTTGAATGATAAAGATATAGCACCAATAGTCACCAATTTCAGAAATTTCAAGGCAAAGATGGCTTCTTCTCAGCCAAAGTCTCCAGCAAATGATGAAATCAATGGTCAGAACTCAGACAATGATAAAGATATTCAAAATAAATATTCTTCCTTTCCTTTGTCTTTTATTTATAAAGTGACTTTATAAGTCATATTGTAATAATTATAAAATAAACTTTGTTCTTATAATGAAATAAAAGAAAAGAATAAAGTTTGTTTTATTTATTTTCCTTTTTTCAAGAAATAGTTACAAATCAAGAAATTGTTTCATTTGTAGAGCTATATAAGGTAGATCAAGGAAAGAAAAATGGATTTTTTTGGTAGACACTTCTCCTATTAGTTTGATATTTTCTCCTAGCGTTATCCCTCTCTATCTTTTCAATTGATGGGAAATATTTTGCATAGATATTTGTAAAATTATTTGAGAAGAGACTTTGGGATCTCAATTTTGAATGTCAAAATTATAAATGGACTTTGAGTCATTCATTTTGAATTGTTGTAAATTTTTCTTATGTTAAGTTTGCAATGGTATCTTGTGAGATTTCTTTCATAAATTATGTGTGGAATATGAATAGTCATTCATAAATCTTGAACTTAATCCTTCACCTAGGTATTCTTGTTCTTATGTTTAAGCAATATCTATTGAATATCTTTTAGATCTTCATTATTTTAATTATTCCTTAAGTAAGTTGTGTTTGATATGAGACTTTGTGCTCATGCCTTGTAGTTTTCTTCATCTTTTGGTTTAGCTTTATACCTTTCTTGCTTTCTAGTTAAAAGCATACCCCCAAAACCTCTAAATTTAATCATATGAGGGAGTTGCTCCTTACAAATGTAGAGGAATATTGCTAAGTTCATAACAATCTCTCCAACTATGATAGACTTTGTCACTTCTGTTTAGGGGAAAATTGGATTTGTTAATGTTTTAGTGTTTTGATGTTTAAATCCTCCTCTCCACTATACATTCAAGGATCTAGGGTCGAGTGGCAAGCACTATCATACCCTAGGTCACTTGTCAGATGTAGGGAAACATGGATTAGGGAATTTAATTATCAATTTTCCTTCTCCTATGCTCAATTGACCATTTAAACCCTAATTATGCAAATATGACAACAAATTGATGAATAACGGAAAAAGGCTTTGTAGACAGGAGTAAAATACCAAATCACAGAGTACCTATTTTTGGGGTTCCAAAGCGGAACAATCGAGGACACTGGAGTGGGCGCCCAAGTCCAAGGTACCAGTTTCTTCACAAGATCCGGACCTCCTTCCGACACTGATCAACCTTGTAACTTTTGTTTCCAGAAATTTGTCTATGGAGGACACTAGAGCGAGTGCCCAATTCCTAGAAATGCTCTGGTGTCATGCTTCTCTTCAGATCTTGAATCCTTGATGCCTGCCAATCCTTCCTACAACTTCACTTTTCCCAAATGTGACACCTGTAACCTGCAATCACAAGATTTGGTTTGAGGGTTCTGGTGTTTAGAGGCTTGCCTCAGTCAAGCCCTGGAGGACACTTAAGTCTCTGAACACCATTGTTAGATAAAGAGTGTGTTCCCTTGTGAGGTAGAGGCAAAAACCAAAGGAATCAATGATGAAAACACAATATTATGTCACCTTCTAGTGAAGCTCTCATGGGAGGAAGATTCTCTTCATTCTATGAGGAAATTGATGCTAAAATCTGCAAATATCAACACATAAAACACACAAGTCTGCTCTTGCAACACAATGAAAGCCTTGAATCACCTTGAGAACAAAATAGATTGCTAGTAATCATCTAATTGAAATCTAGTTTACAAATGAATGCCTAAGCATACTTTTATATGCAACTATAAGCACTCCCGCCAAGATTTCAAAAATCAAAACTTACTGTGTCGGCAAAAGGACCAAATAATAGTTACAAACCGACACCCGAAAATTAGGGCTGCCCCAAAATAGGGAAGGACTAGGGCACGGGCGCCCAAGTCCTCCCCCCTATTTTGGGCAGGGTATAGCTCAAGGGGTCCTCCTAGGTCCACTTTGCCATGAAACCTAGGCCTCATTCCATCGAGATGCCAAAATATGTAAAAAGATGTCCTAAATGCATGCTAAAGACCCGGGAGATAAACCTTATGAGGGAAAAGCCCCCAAGGGGACATTTTTCGACATTACATTTAGTCCCCACTTTAATGTATGTATAAACGCGAGGCTAATACATGCATTAAAGTAAGGTCACAAACACAACAAACACGCCAATCACATAGGAGACAGTAACATGCATGCAAAACATAGAGAAGATAGTTACAGTCATGCAAAACACGGAGAATACAATCAATGCTTAGAAGACACATTAATGCATGGAAGACAGGCATGATTTATTTTCTTTTCTTTTTCTCATATATATGAAATGTAAATGCAAGTATTGGAAAGTAAACAAACCTCCCATAATACATGATGCACTACCTTAGGGCATAGGTCTCTATATATATGGGGAAACACACATGCAAGACACGCAAAACCTCCCAAAATGTAGGAAGCACTACCTAAGGGCGCTAGTCTTTGCATATGGGGCAACAAACATGCCACACAAAACAAGCACACCAAAACACACACACTTGAAGACATGGAGAAAACATGACAGACAAGCGATCGAGTGTACCTATTTCTAGGTCCAACACCATCTTAGGCACATTACAGGCACACACCGATGATTGGGCTTCGCAACAACAATCGTTGAAAACACGCTTAAGGGTTGAGTTAGTCACAGAACCGCTCCCCACCTCCATAGAGGACTTTTGAAAATGACAGGATGATGCAATCTGCTCTGAGAACTACACCATCCCCGCCTCCGCAGAGGGCTTAAGATAAAAAGGATATACATGATATCCTGCCTCCATAGAGGACTTACATGATTGATTGATTTATTGCAAACAAACTTAGGATGCACGATGCACTACTTTGGGGCGCAAGTCTTTGCATCTAAGGTCAAACACATTGCTAACATCTATAACAAATAGCTTACCTTATATATGCCCCCACCTTAAGGTGGTTGATATCAGTTATCGATATCAAGCACATTAAGGTAGGAAGAAAACACACAAGGGAACACCAACTTTCACAAAGCCCATGCCCCCCAGAGGTGACATTTACTTTACGATCGCCAAATATTCCCTACAAACACATCCCTGCAAGAAACATGTTAGTGTCTTCGAAATCATGATAAACAACAACATCAATGCATATGATTAACCACATAAAGAGCCAAGGTTATACAATGAATCCGGAGTTTGAGGATAAACGTAGGGCTATATCACGAAGCTCTCCAAATTGAGTACTGCCAAGGCTAGATTCAAAGCCAAACAAAGGTGCATAGAGCAGCAGTATTGTTAAGGTTTGTAAATGTGACAGAAAAATCATCGAATTCACTATGCAGAAAGTACAAGTGCTTCCACTAGCCAAGCATCGAATAAGATATACAACCCCATCGTCATATTAGGAACTAAGTCCATTTTTTGATTGCTCTCGAAAGGGACACTAGGTCCACATCAGTATAAATGTTTGTCATCATCCGTCTGCTAGATGGAAACACTAAAGGAAGGGAAACAATAAATAAGAGAGGAGAAACAAGTGTCTTAGGGACAGTCACGTAGGAGGGTGCCCCCAGGTCACCAACCACGATGCTATGTCTGTAAGACACAACACTCAACAATGAAATAAGAGAGTAATTTAGAAGAATGATGATACAAATAGAAGAAAGTCACAACAGAAATGGTCTCCTGGTATCCCGGACCTTACGGGAGAATCCGAGGTCATCCCAAGATGACTAAGCAACATATAACACATCACAGGGGAAGCACATCACGAGAGAGATAAAGGGTTAGAGATACTTACCTATAGGGTCCCTGCCGGGCTAGAAGTTGTCTATAAGCAAATCATCGTCATCTTCCCACTCCCTAATGTTGGAGGATAGTGGGACATACAGTACTATAGCCAAATTCATATCTTGATCATCATGTTGTTCATCATTAGGATCATTTTTGTTTGGTTGAATGTTGGGATCAATGTTTTCTTGTTGAGAGGCAAGGTTTATAGCATATTCTTGTCTTCTTTTTCTTCTTTCTCTTGCTTTTCTATTTCTCTTTCTTCGACCAATTATCTCTTGTAAGACAGGGCCTTGCTCTTTCATAGGTTTTTGCAAATTAGAAGATGAAGCATCGGAATCAAACCTCATTTGTCACGGTGGAACACTTTGTTGTTGACAACGACCTCCCAATCCCTGTAAGGATTTTGAGGGAGGAACCCTAGCATAGGGACCTTGTCCTTTCGGTCTAAAGTTCTCTTCACATGAGGGTTGTTTATCTTTTATCATTTCATGTATAGAAGAGCTAGCTACTTCAGTTTTATCCCAAAATTAATTCAACTTGTAATGTGTTTTCTAAACCAAAGGTTTATACTTGTTGCGAGGGACGGTGATTATATGGCCATCTAGAGGGAATTTCAGAAAATGGTGTATTGTTGAAGGGATAGCTTTCATTTATTTTAGCCAAGGATGTACCAATTTAATGCGAAATAGGTTAGAAATAGGGACAAACTCAAACCATTGTTTGACATGTTTTCTGGATAATGTTACTAACAATGATATCTTACCCAAAGGCTTGATAAAGGTTCCCTTATGTGTCTTAATCATCATGTTCGAGAGGTCATAAGAACCTTGCATTAATTGATGTGAAAAGAGGAACTCTTCAGTGGAAACATTAGTCATACAATTAGGATCAATGAGAGTCCCATCCACAGGGTTTCCCATTATTTTCACGGTGATGTAAAGAGGTCCTTCCTTGTCTCCAATTGCTCTATCATGAGGTGTAAAGACAATTTCAGGTTTAGGTGCTTTTCTTTTCATGTAAGGTCTAGGAGGGAACCTATTGTTTCTATTGTGATTAGAGGCCATGTTTTTATGCTCAAAACAATGCCAAATCAGATTTTGAAAGCTTTCCAAAATTGGTGCAAAAGACGAGAGCAAAAATAGCCCAGAATGCTTGATTTTTTGATACTTTTTCCATGCAAATGAATGACCCAAAGGGTATTGTAAGGATTTCAGTCAAGGGAAGAAAGTTATATGTATGATATCAGTCTAATATAGAAAAAGTATCCTTCTCAACACACACTTGATGCATTTTTAAGTTAATGCCAAGTCGAAATATAGTGAAAATATGTCAAAATAGGCACTTTTTTCACCAAAACTCAATGCAAAAGGGCATAACAAAGGGTGTTGTGAGGAAAATTATGATGGAAAGAAAATAATATTAGTAATAACAGCCACTTTATACAAAAATACCCAACACAACATGCTTTTAGTGCCACTTAAGGTCAAATCCTAGTGAAAATATAGCAAAAATAGGCTATTTTTCACGGTTTTTCAATTCCAAGACCTAGCAAAAGGGGTGTTGTAATGAATATCAGGAGGTAAAAAAAATAATATCAATGATATCAGTCACGTAAATCCATAAAATTGATCACAACACACTTGGAGTGCAAACTAGGTCAAACCCTAGGGCAAAAATAGCCAAAATGTGTAGTTTTTTGCAAAATTTTCACTACAAGAGCCCGATAAAAGGGTGTTGTAAAGATTTTTATGAGGAGCAGAAAATGATTACCTTGATAATAGAAAATTAGTGTGAAAATATACTTCACAACATGCCTATGGTGCAAGTTTATAGAGTCGATAAGGCCAAATTTAGTGAAAATCGTTGTTTTTGAAGCCCTAGGTTTGAGATGTTGGGACAAAATGCTATGCGAATTTTTTTGAAGTCTGATTTATAATGGAAATTAAATACTCTCAAATCTGAAAATGATTTTCAAGCCTTTTTATGCAAAATGCCAATGCAAATCTAATGAAAATGCATTAAAATTGCTAGTTTTTGTTGAAATTTCCTATGCAAAAATACAAATATTTTAAATCTAAATGCAAATTTACACTAAAATGAAAGACTACAACCAAATGTTAATTTGAATGAGCCTCTAAAATCAGTAGAAAAATCTGAGAAAAGATTTTGCCTACTAACCCTAGATTTTGGAATTACTAGGTTATATCAAAATTGTCAAAATTTCTACAAAACCTTAGCAATTTAATGACAAAAATGTAATGCAAATTTCTGAATTTTTGTGTTTTTCTGTAGTTTATATCAGATCTGATGCAAAAATCATTAATTATGAAAATTTAGAAAGAATTAATGCAATTTAGTAACCCAAAGAATGTAATTTTTTTGAATTTTTCCAATTTTTTTGAATTTTTCTCAATGCAATAAAATGAATGATTATATGAATGAATGAATGAAATCCAAATATGAAGACATATACTCAGCAAGTTACAATTTAAGTCTAAAAACACGGGTTCACCAAAATGTTTAAGGGAAAATTAGATTTGTTAATGTTTTAGTGTTTTGATGTTTAAATCCTCCTCTCCACTATACATTCAAGGATCTAGGGTCGAGTGGCGAGCACTATCATACCCTAGGTCATTTGTGAGATGAAGGGAAAATTGGATTAGGGAATTTAATTATCAATTTTCCTTCTTCTATGATCAATTGACCATTAAAACCCTAATTACGCAAATATGGCAACAAATTGACGAATAATGGAAAAAACTCTTGCAGACAGGAGTAAAATACCAAATCACAGAGTACCTATTTTTGGGGTTTCGAAGAGGAACAGTCGGGGACACTGGAGCGGGCACCCAAATCCAAGGTACCAGTTTCTTCATGGGATCCGGACATCCTTCCAACACTGATCAGCCCTGTAACTTCTGTTTCCAGAAATTTATCTGCGGAGGACACTAGAGCAAGCGCCCAAGTCCTGGAAATGCTCTGGTGTCCTGATTCTCTTCAAATCCCAAATCCTTTATGCCTACCAATCCTTCCTACAACTTCACTTTTCCCAAATGCAACACCTGTAACCTGCAATCACAAGATTTGGTTTGGGGGTTGTGGTGTTTAGAGGCTTGCCTCAGTCAAGCCCTGGAGGACACTTAAGTCTCTGAACACCATTATTAGATAAAGAGTGTGTGCCCTTGTGAGGCAGAGGCAAAAACCAAAGGAATCAATGATGAAAACACAATATTATGTCACCTTCTAGTGAAGTTCTCATGGGAGGAAGATGCTCTTCATTCCATGAGGAAATTGATGCTCAAATCTACAAATATCAACACACAAAACACACAAGTCTACTCTTGCAACACAACGAAAGACTTGAATCACCTTGAGAACACAATAGCTTGCTAGTAATCATCTAAATAAAATCTAGTTTACAAATGAATGCCTAAGCATACTTTTATATGCAACTACAAGAATTCCCACCAAGATTTCAAAAATCAAAACTTACCGTGTCGGCAAAAGGACCAAAGAACGGTCACAAACCAACAACGAGAAATTAGGGTTGCCCCAAAATAGGGCAGGACTAGGGCATGGGCGCCCATGTCCTCCCCCCCTATTTTGGGTAGGGTACAACTCAAGGGGTCCTCCTAGGTCCACTTTACCATGAAACCTAGGCCTCACTCCATCGGGATGCCAAAATATGAACTAAGATGTCCTAAATGCATGCTAAAGACCTGGGAGCTAAACCTTATGAGGGAAAAGCCTGCAAGGGGACATTTTCTAACGTTACAACTTTCCATTGGCTGAGTCAAGCAAAGAATTGCAGTTACAAATCTATTTACCAACAATTGTGTACATCTCTAACTCTTTCCATCAAGGTTTTGTTCATCCTTTCTACAATCACGTTCTGTTATGGGGCGTAAGGAGTAGTCTTATTTTGCACAATACCTACATGTCTATAGAAATAATCAAATTCCTTAGAGCAATTTTCACCCCCATTATCAAATCTTAACACCTTTATTTTCCTATTTGATGGTTTCTCAACCAAAGCCTTCAAATCATCAAACTTAATGAAAACTTTAAATTTAGATCTAAGAAAATAAACCCAAGTATATCTTAAGTAATCATCAATAAATAAAACATAATAACTTGATTTACCAATAGAACTCACATCTACTAGACTAAACACATCTAAGTGAATAACTTCTAAAACACATTTTTATCTAGTACTTCTGACAGGAAAAGAAACTTTGTTATGCTTTCTAAACATAGTGCTCATAGAAATCAAAGTCATGAAAATAAAAGCAAAAACCATCAATGATCTTTTTTATTAATAATGGTTCGTAGACATTTTTTAACAATACGCCCCAAATGTTTTTTATATTGGTAAGTTGCAAACCAGGGTGTAGATCCCTATTACAAAAGGCCATGAGGGCAACAAAATAGGCCAACAGGCCACGAACAGCTGAACAACAGTAATCTAAGAGCTAATAAACATACTAGAGTAAATACAGTACCAATACCAAAAACAAAGACAAGAACAAAAACTACTTAAGAAGCATGTTCCATTCCTCCATGAGGAATCCAAGAAGCTCATCTTTACTAGCAGAGTTTTTCTCCTCACCATGCTTACCATCTTGAATATCCTGCAAAATAGCCAAAGAGATAGCTACCCGATGGGTCACTTTGGAGCACAATGTTTCCATCACCCTCATCTTGTCTTCGAGGGAGGTCATCCTATCTTTTAGATCATCCATATCCTTTTTAATCAAGCAGCAGTTTTCACATTTTTCCACACTGGCCACCTCCTTAGCCAGAGACTCCATAACCTCAACTTCATCCTCCTCGGTGTCATAGTAGGAGTTATTCATCTCTTCAAACAAACTATCTCCCTCCTGAACCACTAGCTGCTCTGGGGTTGACTTTACTTCCTTTATCTCCACTTCCTCCTCAGGGTCTGAAGTCGAAGAGTAGTCAACAATTTTTAGCACAGGGGTCTTAACTCCCGCCAACCTACTTGAGCGGTGGATGCTTGGCCTTCTCACAGAACTAGACTTACCGTTGACCTCTTTCTCCTTTCCCTTCACAGCCACCTCTTCCCCCTTCTCTTGACTATCAGTGTGACCACCTTTAGGGGACAGCTCTTTAGGCTCTTCACCATTAGGAGATTTCTTACCCTTCTTTTTAGCAGATTTATGTGGCTCAGAATGCACACTTATGTCTCTCTTCCACTTTTTCTCACTGAAGTGAGTAGGGTTGTTCTTAAGGTCACATAGACCCTTAGCTACCACCTTTTGAGCTTGATCAGGGGACCTAGACACACCACCAACAGGGGTGGCCAATTCAAATGGATGCATCAGAGAGGTCTTTTTTTGGGTACCATGGAGGGCTTTAACACCTTTCTTCTTGTGGGACCGAGGTGTCAAAGTATCAATAGTTGGGGCCTTAGTGTTCGGGAGGGACCCAATAGGGCTAGGGGGATCCTTGATAGAGGGATTTAAGGCCTTACCCTTAGCCAGGCTACCATATTTGACACTCAACGGGATATTATCATTAGACTCATCATCCTTGACCTCCTCAACAAGGCACACCCTAATTGGCTTGGGAGGGCACAAAGCAAGATGAAAGTGATACAAACTGAGGACCAAACCTTGGTGAAGCGGCACAACGACGAGGCTAGGGTTGTTAGAGTGTGTAGTTTTGGCCACTTTCACAGAGGATTCCAGGGAAGTCAACAAGTACAAAGGAAAGTTAATGACCAGTTTATGGTGGAAATGGTTCAATAGGGAAAAGTGATAATGATAAAAACTGGCCCTCCAAAGTTATGTATTTCTTGATGAGGAAGCATACCTTATCCCAGGGGTAGATTAGGCTTTCTCTCTCGAATCCACCCTACAACTGAATAAGCGTCTCACCTTCTTTGAAAAACCTACTCATACTCTTTGGGTCTTGCACTTGTCTATTTTTTCATTTGTTTCCCTTCAGATCTTAAGCCCATGGCTTTAGCAATCATATCTTTGCTAACTTCAAACTGGACTCATCCCACCCAAGCCATCCTTGCGTCATCCCATGACATGGAAAATTGAATCGAGAGGTTCTCATCGTAGCTATTGAGACACTCCAAAAATGGAGTGAGGCTGCCCTCATAGCATATGTTCCAAAGCATAGCATTGGCCTTGAAATCTACACATGATGAGGGTTCAGTTCTCACTTTGTCACCTCCCATTGAAAACCTATTCAAAGCCCCCAAGAGAAGAGCACACTGTAAAATCAACCACAACCAGATGTCTTGGATGCTACTGGAGAAATTCCTATCTTCATAGGCATGAATGTAATTATTAATCCAGCTCCTATGGTCGTTCATAATACTCGGCCTATCCTTACAAACATCTCCTCTTTTCAAATCATTATTTCTATAGTTATGAAAAATGTGTGGGCTGTCATTTGGGATGTGCACCGCCAAATTTTGCATTGACTCCGTGGACTAGCTTGGCATTGGCCACATGAACTTGTTGACCTGACCACTAATGATGTGGCATTCCTCGCCCATTAGAAGACTATCACATGTCATCCTGTCACTCATAGTATCGACCCTCCGAATCCTCTAGTGGTCACTATTCATCATAATGTAAGACATAAGAATATATATTAAAATATATTCTATATAATGAGAGCTTCTAATCACCATCATTGAAGATTAAACTTGAGCCTCCAACCAAAGGCATTCTCTAATATTTTTGGGAAGATTTTTGGGGTTCCTCCAGCACCTCTTGGGGAATAAATTAATTCCCTTATTGGCCATAGCGTCCTCCAAATGATTACCTTCTCTATAGGTATGTTTAACATCAATAGCATCAAGGCCCAAAAGGAATTGCCTTATGTCTTGTATAATATCCACAATATGCCAACCAACTCTAGGGGTAAGTGCAAGAAGTTGGGTCCACTTTTAGTGGAAGCCTTGAGGCAAAATATTTTCAGAAGTGATGGATTTTGGTAATATGGCTGACAAATTTTTTTTAGAATTTTTGGATGAATTAAAACCCATTTCAGATGACAATGTATAGTTTTAAAATATATACTTTTTTTAGTGTTGAACATATTTTTGTATTTATTATTTATTTTTGAAACAAAAAGCTTCAATTTTTTTGAAGAAATGGACTTTGGCATTATGGCTGACAACTTTTTTTTAAGAATTTTTTGACGAAATTAAAACCCATTATAGTTGAGAATATGTAATTTGTTTTTACAATTTGATTATTTTTTCTATTTTTCAAATATTTTTTTATGAAATTGGTCCATAAACTTGAAATATCAAGTTTTCTTATTATTTTAATAACTTTTTATTAAAATAATTTTTTGAAAAAAAGTTATACCTCATCAATCTTCAAATAATTCTTTTCAATTTGAAAAAAAAATAAAAAAATGATAAGTTTAGGTCATCTTATGTGTGATGTACATGATGGATTTTCAAAACAACAATTACAACCAATAAAAAATTAATTAAAAAAAATATTCAAAAAAAATTACAAAAAATATCCTCATCAATCTTCAGTGTGTTACAGATCTTTTCCCAAAAGGATTCATAAAAATACAATTATTTAGGTCAAAATATGGTTGACGTACACGTGCATGGTATGGTAAAAAAAAGTGACTTTTAAACAACGGTTTTTAGACATGCCTATTGAAAATCAATTTGTATCATCTGGGTATTAAAAAAATTACATATTTCGAAACTAGACTCTGAGTACTACATTTCATATTACTGACTTTTTTTAAGATCCAATCTTTAAGTGTTTCAAATTTTTAGGTCAAATGTGACAAATTCTAAAAATCAGGGAAAACACTTCCACTTTTTGGCCAAAAAGTGGACTTAACTTCTTGCACACACCCCTAGCCTTCTCGTAAATAGCATCAAGGATAAGTTTTAAGTCTCCTCCAGTCATAAGATTTTTGATTCCAATAGACAGGGCCACCTTAATTCCCCAGAAGAGTGCCATAGCCTCCACCACATTATTAGAATTTTCTCCCAACCCCCCCCGCATAGGCAGCCACTAGCTCCCCCTTTGTTGATCTTAGGACCCCACCTCCACTAGCCAATCCTAGGTTCCTAGTGTCACATGGATTTTGATGGGTTTAAATATTGGCCTCTTTTTATGTTGTTTTTATATGCTTTCAAACCTTTTCCATATGATCTTCCAGATACTTTTCAAACATCACCATCATGATATACTATCTTTTTATATACTTTGCAAGACCTTGAATCTATGTTGTTAATATGGAATGTGGTGATGGTATTTATCAACTGAATGATTTAAACATGAGTATGCATGCAATATAGTTGAAATTCTATGGTTTAATTATGAAGGTTATTTGCGTGCATATGTTTTGTGGATTAACCCCTATGCAGCAGCAAGCACGTGGCATCAAGGAAAGGAGAATTTGCAGCGAATTGCAAAACAAGAGAATTAAAAGAAGTCGAAGTCAAGCCGCCAAAAGTGTAGGTAGCTGGAGGATGAACGTGAACCATCATGGAAAGGAGTAAATGTAGAAGAAGTAGACTTGTTTCAAATGTAGCTTGTGTGTTTTTCATATGAGCCATTGCATAAGAATTCTTATTTCAATAGGATTCTCCTTCCTCTATTAAGTTAGAATTAATAAATCAATCTTAACCCTGTATCCTAATATCTAGGAATAGATTAATGATTGAAGTTAGTTGGTAGTTGCATAAGACTCTCCCATTTTTTTATAAGTTAGGAGGGATGCGCTCGGTGTCAAGTTAGTTACTTTGTTATCTAGTTACTCAGTTGTTGTTTTGTTTTCAATATTAGAAGCTCCAGACATGTTTGTTAAAGAATGCCATTATTGAATACAATCTGAAAGAGATTCTATTTATGATATAAAATGAATGGAACTAGGTGTTATGAGGATGCATGAGTATCTAAATTAGATTTGATTTCCAACTAAGTGAGTCAGTCCCCTGAGTCAGCAGCTCAAGGTACTGATCTTCACTTCATTTATTTTCTTATTCATTTATGCATTCTTGTTAAAGTTGTTTTCCATTAGTTTATAAGTGCATTGTGAGTTAATTAGAATACTTTGATTTTTAAATTACAGTAGTTATGGTTCATGAACAAATGCATACTTTGTCTATTTTAAGTCCTCCAAAGGTTAGCATTAGGTTTCTCACCATTTTGAATGTTTTGGATTAGTTCTATAATTTCCTATTATTAGCAGTTATCTACAGCTTATGCTGAAGATACCCGTAGCCACTAGATTTTGTAACTATTTTTACTGTTCTTGCATTTTTGTGAATTCCAACAAAGTAAAATAATCTGAGTAGGTTTGGATAAGATAGTTTAAAAGAATATGAGCCCTGAAGGCACATACAGTGTAGTGCCATAATAAGCTTACGCTCCTTGGTTGATAATTTAATGTGGGAGTACAATGTCAAGTGGACTATTCAGATAGGTTTACCCCTGAATTATGTTAAGTCTACAATGCATTAGTTTTCCTCTATAGATTTGCACCTAGTTTTGAAGGCATTTAGGGCTCCAACAATCTAGTGAAACATTGAGATGACCTCCAGGTGTGGGACCCTGCAAGGAGGCCAAATCTCCAGAGAGAGGCTAGTTCCTTTGCTGAATAAGAGATTCAACGATTCCTAAGACTAAACCTAATCTATGCACCATTGAGGAAAAGGGGAAAAAGGATGAACTGAAAATGAAAGGGGGTGATACACCAGGTTTGAATATGAGAGCTCACAGAACTGAGAAAATGCACAAAATAATCAGATATAGCTAATAGACATACACAGATCTAACAATTCTAATAGAGGCAAAGAGCAAGAAATGATTTGAAAGGAATTAAACATTCACAGACACATCAGCCTTAGATTACACAGAGTTAAAACCAACATGAAGAGGTAGAATAACTAGCATATATTCAATTAGAAGGAAAGGTTATAGCAGAGGAGGGCTCTGTTTGGAATACAGAAGCATGAAACTAACTATTTTCCAACCCTCAAAATATCTTACAAACATGCTTATATAGCATTTTTCATTTGACCTAAGTCATCTATTACAATAAATTCACCCCTATGGACTCTGTCAGAAAATATCCCTGCCATAAGGGAATGTCTATCTACAAGAATTTAATGCAGAAAATATCTGAATCTGGGACAGATGGGAGATATTTTGCCTTCAATGCAAATAGCTGATTCATCACTTGCAACCATAAATGCAACAATATATGCTTTTACAACACTTCAAATATTTAAACAAACATTTGAAGTTTACAATTTATTACAATTTTGTGACTCATCAATTTTGAATTTCTTGAGAAATTTGGCCACTATTTTGTTCTGTCGGTTGAATCTGCACCATTTCCTTCCTTCTAGACGCTTGAGAGGGCTTTTTGAATTCTAACCGTAGATTAATCTGCCCTAAGAATCGATGGTCATTGCATTTTTTGCATTGGGGCTCCAAGATTTTGTCTGCGTGGTAGCTTTCGTGGCTTCGCAAGGAGCCAAAACAAGGCCTAGCGAAGGAGAGAAGCTTCCGCGAAGAGTTGGAACCAGTGACATAGACCGCCACCATGGATCATGTGAGCTCACTGAAGGTTCCCAAGAGCTCTAGCGAAGGATGGACTCTCGGTAAAATATGAGGTGATAGGATTCATCACGGCCATGTATCTACTTTCAAGAGTACTGCCAGCCTGTCGGGGCCCACCCAAAAGGACCTTGTGGAAGGTGCCACTTGTTAGAATTGTGCATACTTGAGGAGCCTCACCTTGAAACCTTTGGAGGAGGAGTGCCAACACACCACGCATGGCATGATGGCACACATCAGAGAGGGAGTACTCACTTTCATTTTGCTCAGGATTTACGCTAGGATGACACTTGGTAGCTTTCACTGCCTCTATTTGAACATACCTCAACCTTTCTGCGGTCTCGCTGAAACTGTTTGGAAAGCCCCACAAAGGATGGAGTCTTAGGAAAATACCTACATGAAAGACACGTCAGATTGGATGCAGGATTGAAGGAAATTGATGTATTGTAATCTCTTTACAGATAATACAAATTTTCCCTCTTTTCCTGGTGGAGTTTTTTTCCTGAAAGGGTTTTCTCCATGTGAATCTATGTGTTATGCGTATGGCTCTTGATTATTGCTGATTTCTTTATTGCTAGTTCACATATCCATGACATTCTACAGTTTATATTTTAGATTTCCCTATTGTAGTGGTTTCTTTCATTTCTAATAAACACAAGAGAGGATTGAAAGGTCAAGATTCAACAAAATGTAGCAAAATAAAACATGTCAAATAGTAATACAATAAAAAAATGATAACACAATCAATAACGAATTAGACCTAAATTAAGAGCTAAGATTTCAAATGTACTTGACAAAGAGAGATTTAGGATGTGCTTGTTTGAACGATAGAACCAACTATACAACAAGATAAATCCACTGCAAAAGCCTCAAACACATTTGTGCACTTATCAAATTTAGTAATAGCTAGCAGCTAACATACATCCTCACATGTGTTGATATACTTTCTAATGTCTAAATCATAAGCATGATTCAAGCCACATTTCAATCATCAACACAAAAGCCAACATTAGGAGACACCTCAAATGAAGAACCATGTTATTCAAGTCATCCCTCTATTTTAAGTTCTATGTTCTTGACTGCTACAATAGAACTATTGTTATCAAAACTACAACATTTTTTTTCCTCTTCTTTTCTCACTTGAAAAAACTCCACTTGCAACCTCTTTGTGACACAATCAACATGGGGAAGACTACACACCTTGCACTAAAGAAACAAATCATCACATGTGGCTATATGATCACCAGCATCATACTCTTCCAAGGCAAGCTCTTAAGTCCACAAATCCATGTCCACAATGTCATTCATATCAATAAATTCAACCTCAAGTCTAGACCCAATTTTCTCATCCTCAAGAGAGCATGTACATGTAATAGGGCCATCAATGGTATCACAATCCTCAATGACATAACAAGGGAGAACATCAAATAGCTACTCAAGTTCTTTATCTAAAAGTTTTTCATCACCATATTTGTCACAAGGTGTGAAGTCACAAATGTTTTCCCCCTCAATTACACTCTTAGCCCGATCCAATGTCATAGTCTCTTCATTATGGCATGCATTTTTATATTTTCCATTACAAGATTCACTAGCACATGTTATCCTAGGATCATTACTACTCATAGTTGCTAATCCATTACCAAAAACACTCGCATTTGAGGATAATAAATTTATCATGTATTATTTCCTCATTTCTTCCACTAGATTTTCCCATCCATAGGCTTGCTCAAGACTTCATGGCTTAAGATCACTTGGAAGTAAATTTGCACTATTTTCACATGCTTCACAAAACATGTCAATACACATAGAATTCTCAAGCTTAGGATTGACTAGAATTCAATAAAAGGCAGTAACAAACCTCTAATTAAAATTTGAAAATAACTCATCCTCTTATCTTTTGATACTTACCAACTCTTGGACAAGAGCAACAAAGTCTATTTCACATGCATAATTCTCATCAAAGATAGTCATAATGTCTCTCCAAGAACAAAAATTATGTTCAAGAAAACTATTAAACCATCCCCTTACCTTCCCATATACAGACCTAACAAAAAATCTCATCCACATGTCTTCATCTTCAAAATGATATTCCTCCATGAAATCTGAAACCACATCAACATATGTATCCCCTTCATAAGTATCAAGCCCATCAAATCTAGGCATTTTCTTATAAACTCTCCCTATCATTGTTTTCATTTCACAATCAACCTAATAGAGGTCTT
The DNA here is from genome assembly GCA_027924645.1 of Cunninghamia lanceolata. NCBI lineage: Eukaryota > Viridiplantae > Streptophyta > Pinopsida > Cupressales > Cupressaceae > Cunninghamia > Cunninghamia lanceolata. The sequence goes on along the minus strand of BSBN01000371.1, from coordinate 3,039,482 downwards.
CCTGCTTGTAGGTGGTGTCTAGAGGGATGATAGGAGACCAAACCACAAGAGTTTTTACAATAAAATGCTGAGATTTTTATTTTAATTTAGACTCAGGCATCCTAATTTGATTTTCAAGTTCATTCTATTATTTTATGAGTTAATCTTGTTCTTGCCTAGCAACATCAAGGTTTGGATTGGGGTTCAGATAAGACATATAACTACTTGAACAATTAGATGAAGAATCACTGTAGTAATATGAGTCATACTCCTCAAGGTAACAACCAATGTCAAATGTATAATATGAAACATGTGAAGGCCTATACCTAGAGTCATTTTTATACCAATGATCCATGATTACAAATTCATGATATGCTAAAACTTCACACGACCTTCATACAAATACACCCTTTTATCTCAACAGAGAAGAAGCAAATCTTGTGTACCTAAACCCTACTATTGCAATCTTGGAATGTTGCATGAAAACATTTCAATAGGCCAAATTGCAACAACACAAACTTGAGTCTTAGACAGTAGAGTCACCACCTCTTTAAAAGATGAAATCCTTGGAGCATGAATTTATCTTCAAGGATTGAAATGCATTTATGGTTTCATTCCAACAACAAAGTCTTCATTTCTCATTGCACTTAGAACCCTTCAATTTTCCTTGATAATGGCACTATTTGTTGGTGTAATTTGATACAATTCTAACACTACACACAAGTAAAGGAAATAACTACAAAAAATATTGAGTTGCAAAGGTGTGCAATATATGAACCAAGATCAATACATCCCTCACAATGGTGCCATTTATTGGCTTTGAAAGTTGTGAAACCCCAATTTCCTAAATATAAAATATACCTTATTCCCAAGGATGACAACTTAAGGTGGATAACTTGCAACTTGTGATTGGGCAGGGACAATAATTGACCAAGTAATAAGGATGGGTAACTCCTACTTTAGGCTCTGCTAGTCCAAGGGGGTGTTCCCTGAGGTCTTTATGACAATTAAAGAGAAATTAAGGAATAAACTCAAGGCCCCAACAACAATATTTGATACATTATAAACTCCAAAATATGGCACCAAGTTTTGTGTCAATCCTAGATACAACTAGACCTCTAAGACCTCTAAATGAGAAAGTGATAACTTTATTGCATATGCACTGGAAGATAATAGCAATAGTATCCCCCAATAAGTGAATCCACTTAACTTCAAATACACATATACAAAAAAGACATCACACTTGTATTATCCATAAATGATTTGTTAGTTTTAAGACAACATAGGATACATTATGAATTTCATTACTATATCATACAAGTATGCTGGTACCTAACTATACCCTTTAGCTAATAAGAACAAGAGATATTATGATGGGGGATATGTTTGGTCTTTCAACTCCAAGACTGATGCCTAATCCATTAGGTAATAGAGTCACAACTTGCAAGGAAGAAGAGAGCTCACCTACAAATCATAAATGGAACTAGACTTGCACACACACACAAATTTAGAGATAAAATCTTTCTACAACTAAACATGCTTAATAATCCATCTCAAAGCTACAACAACACATATGAAACAAGAGAAGACTATTCCAAAATGTTTGAAATATGTTAGAACATTGTCACACATTCTTCTAACTCTTATTACAGTCATACCAACAAGTGTGGCAAGAGGTAACCATAAATAAGTTCAAATATCCCAAGTTGTCATAGTCTACAATGGACACATTTAGTATAGATAAAGCTTCAATTGACTACCCTTCATACAATTTACAAATCATGTTATTTTCCCTTACAAACTTGACTTGCAAGAATTGATGTCCTAAAACAACCTGAGACAGAATGGTTGTCAAAAAGTAGAACTTGGGATGCAATTTGCAAAAGTTGCATGGTTTCACAGAAATTCCAAAGTTCCACAAAAACTCCAAAGCTCCATAGGGAACAAAGGAAGTAGTAATCTAAACTTGGGAAGCAACTTGAAAAAGTTATAAAGTTTTATGGAGACTTTGAAGTTTTCTAGGGAACAAAGGAGGTGTGAATCAAAGGTCCAGATGCAACTTGCAAAAGTTGTAAACTTGCACACAAGGTCAAAAGTTTCATAAGGAACAAAGGAAGTGAGAAGTTGAGGTCAGGATGCAACATGCAAAATTTACAAACTTGCACGCAAGGTCTAAAGTTCTAAAAGGAACAAAGGAATTGAGAAGCAAAGATTGGGATGCAACTTGAAAAAATTACAAACTTACATGCAGGGTCTGAAGTTTTACAAGGAACAAAGGAAGTAGTAAGTGGGGGTGGGGATGCAACTTGCAAATTTGCATGGAAACTCTGCATCTCTACCGAAACATACAAGTTGAGCAAACCCCTCCCCCCAAAACTTAGAATTTTCAATAGATGGGCACAAAATACAAATTCAAATGGGTGTAGAGCATAACTTTAAACATGACTTGACCAAGGTCGCCCATTTATGAGTTCATAGATTGGTAATTTATGACGGGCCAAAAACAAGGACTTGGGGAAACACTTTGCAAACATGAAACCTAAAATTTGGGTAGAATGCCAATATATGGCATGTTACTCTTTGGTAATAATAAGGATACGGTTAGGGATATGAAATTAAATTTTTTCATAGTTTGATATAGAAGAATTGGAGTAGCTAAGTTCACCTTAGGATTGGATATCAACAAAGATAGAGCAAACTAAAAACTCAAGATCACCCAAATGAATTATGTTGACTCTTTTGCAATGGTTTAGGATGTAGGATTAGAAACTAGTGAGTGTTCCCATTCTTGTGGGGACAAATCTTTCTATTGATTAGTCCCCTTGACACCAAATAAAGTAGAGGACTTAAGCCACATACCCTATGTGATTGTAGTTGATAGTCTAATGTATGTCATGGTCTATACTAGACTAGACACTACCCAAGTAGTGGGAATCCTAAGAAAGTATATGTCCAATTTAGGCAAGGAAAATTGTACTACAATAAAGAGGGTGTACCGGTATCTTAGAGATAGATTAGTGTCTTCAATTTTCTACTAAGGGGGCTAGACTTTGGGCGGGATAGTGGATACACAAGGATTTGAATTAGATTGGCTATGTAGATAGCATGATGCAGGTCTACCATTGGCTATGAATTTCCCTTTTTAGTGGTGTAATTAGTTGGATGAGAAAATGACAAGGTATAGTTGCTCTTTTGACTATAAAAGCAAAGTACATGGTGTTGTGCCCACACAACTATTGCAAGTATGTACTAATCGATGTTGTCATTGATGTCAACATGTTTGTGTTGTCATTGGTGTCAAATGTATCTTCTAATGTTGTTGTTGTTGGTTGATTAAGTTATTGTGTTAAGGTGATTTGAATGACTTGAAGAAGTGCTGATGATATTAGTATATTGCTCTTGTTGCTGAGTTTCCAGTGCTTTTGAGAAAATTTGATAAATACTAAAGACAGTGTTGTGAAGTATTTTGGCTTACAGGATACTGTCTGAGTTTTTGCTCTGCATTCCTCATGCGTTGAAGACCAAAGTGTGAGGTTTGGATATGTTTTAGAGAAGTGGTTGAAGATATTAAATCCAAAATTTGGTGGTCCAGAATGTTGTGTCCTAAAAGTTATGTTAACCAGTTTGAAGACTGTGCTTGACAACATTTGCAATGTGACAGGGAGAAATTATTTTGCTCCGCATTCCTTCGCAGTTTGGTTTTTGGTCTTGTGGTTCTGGATGAGTGTTCCTAAGATCCATATCTATGTTCCATCCAAGGGAATTGTGATTTAGTGCTCCGACATGTAGTTTTCATGAGTATTAGAGCTTGGCACTGTTGGTTGTGAGCAGTCTATGATCTGTCTTCAAGTGAGATTTGTTGTAGCTAGATTTGTTGGCTCCTAGGTGATTTCATGTTGTTCATGGATGTATCCAAATCTTTTTGAAGGCATGTTCTTGGTCTACAAGTTATGGTTGTGTTCTTGGCAGCGTGTGCCTAAAGATCCTAGTGTCAACACCAGTTCTGGCCGACCTAGTTGTTTACACTCTTTCTGGGTGTGCTTCATGGATTGTGGAAGCGTGTTGAAGCGTGTGAAGATGTATTTAGGTCTAAGATAAGTTGTGAGGTGTTTCACCTTCATTCCTTTGCTCCACAGGAATGTTTAGGTCTAGACCTAATTTGAATTCTGTATGTTTGCCAACCTTGGAGACTGGTCCAAAGGTCATAGAATGTGTTGCCAACCTTGATGAATGTTTCAAGGTTGATGATTGATATAAATAAGTGTAAAGGATTCATGTGTATGTGTGAAAATGTGAAGATGAGGATGTTTGTGTTGTGAGGCTGTGAAGGTGATATGCATTGTGCTTCATTAGAACTTAACTCAAGCATGTGGTAGATGTTATTATATTAGTTCATGGCAGTGAGCCCTTTTGGAAGTGAGCCTATTGCAGTGAGAATTTCTTTGGACAGTCAGTCCTTGGGTAGTGAGCCCTTTGGAAGTGAGCCTCTTTGTAATTCAGTATTGATACTGCTATATATTGTGAGCTAATCCTTACCGTGGTTTTTCCCTTTTAGGGTTTTCCATGTAAAAATCTGGTGTTCTCTTATGCATGGTGTTGATTTAATTAAGTTTCTGTTGTCTATTTTCATGTTTAATCTTCATAACAGAATTAGGGCTTAAGTGAATTGATCTAGATGTGATTATATTTGTGAGGGATTAAAGTTTTTGATACAACTGATTCACCCCTCCTCTCATTTGTCTTATGCATTCAACAATTGGTATCAGAGAGAGGATTCCTTGGAAGAAAGCCTAACAACTTAAGGTAGATCTGGGATGGCGCACAAGAAAGACATTCCTTAGTTTGATGGAACTGACTATGCTCTCTAGAAGGTAAGAATGCAAAGTTTATTTCTCTTGGTTATAATGTGTGGAGAATGGTTCAAGAAGAATACACTATACCTAAAGATGGTCCGGAGACTGCAATGGAGGTTAGGGCTTATGAGACTAATGGTAAAGCCAGAAATGCCCTACTAAATGCTCTATCTAACTCTAAACTGGTGAAAGTTTTGGATCTATAAACTACACATGAGATCTAGGATAAATTGAAAAATATCTATGAAGGTGATGAATTTGTTAAGAAAGCCAAGCTACAAAATTTGAAGTTCAAATATGAAACTTTGCGGAAGATTGAAGATGAGAACATAACAAGTTATATGTAGAAGATTGATGAAGTTGTCAGTGGCATCAAAGGTCTTGGTGGAGACATGGATGATAAAGAAGTTGTAAATAAGATACTCAGAACACTTTCCAAATATTAAATTCACAAAGTGTCTACCATTGAAGAATTACAAGATATAGACAAGCTTTCAAAAGATCAATTGCTTGGTAAACTGGCTACTTTTGAGATGAGAGAATTTGGTACTACTGATGCTCCTATGAAAGTTGAGATTACTTTTAAGGCCAAATCAGAAAGGACTGTTAAAATAGACAAGTATGATGTGGATTCAGACAAGGAAGACTTTGATGTGATTGAGGCAAACTTTGTAAGCAGAATGAAAAAGGGAACCAGAAAGTTCAAAGGTAAGTTACCTTTCAAATGTTTCACTTGTGGTAAGATTGGTCATTATGCTTCAAGATGTCTTGATAGAGATTTGAAGATTAAGAACAAAGAAGGTAAAGGTAATATGGTAAGGAAAAGTTACTATGTTGAAGAGAATGATGGTGTAACTGATGATGAATTAATTTTGAGGATGGTAATGCTAGTGAATGCTTGTTTATTTCCCTAAATGAAGAACTTGTTTCCACTAACCTTGCAAGCTGTGTGAAGGAAGGAAGTTTAGAAGAAGAGAAAGTGATGTCTACATTTCATGCTAGAAAGGAAAAGGATGAATTGATCATTGACAACGTATGTTCAAATCACATGATAGGAGATAAGAGTAAGTTTGTTAAATTGGAAAAGTATGATGGAGGACTAGTTAGATTTGGTGATGATGCAACTGGCAAGATTTGTGAAAAAGGGTCAATTACTTTTGATGGAAAGCATAATGCAGATGATGTTCTTTATATGTCAAAGGCTTAAAGCATAATCTTCTAAGTGTTGGATAGATGTGTGACAAAGAATACAATATGATGTTTAAGCACAATGGATGTGAGATAAGGAAAAGCTCTGAAACAATAATTGTTGCTAGTAAGAAGACTCATGGTAATGTTTATGAATTGAAAGGTATTGATAATTGTTGTTTGTTGGCTCAATCAAATGAAATATGGCTATGGCATAGGAGAATGTGTCATATTAACTTTGATAATCTAGTGAAAATAAGCCCAGTTCAAGCTATAAGAGACCTGCCTAAGATTGTGAAGCCTGCTAATGTTATTTGCAAAGAATGTCAATTTGGAAAGCAGACAAAGACTAGATTCAAGAGAAAAGAACAATCCTCTACCGACATATTGGAGTTGGTGCATACAAATTTATGTGGTCCTACAAGAACAAGAATTCTACAAGGTGACAGGTATTTCATGCTACTTATTGATGTTTATCAAGAATGACTTGGGTTACTTTTCTTAGAGAAAATCAGAAGCCCTAGACAAGTGTTTGAGGTCTAACAAAGGTGGAGAGTTTACTTCAAAGGAATTCAATGCTTTTTGTGAAGAACATGGGATAAAGAGACAATTGTCTGCCCCCTGAACTCCTCAGCAATGGTTGAAAATGAAATGGATTTGAGAATCAAGTGTTTGAGGTCTAACAAAGGTGGTGAGTTTACTTCAAAGGAATTCAATGCTTTTTGTGAAGAACATGGGATAAAGAGAAAATTGTCTGCCCCCCGAAATCCTCAGCAAAATGGAGTAGTTGAAAGGAAGAATAGAATAGTTGAAGAAGCTACTAGAACAATGGTCAAAGAAGAAGACCTACCAGAAGTATACTAGAAAGAAGCAATTCACACTATTGTCTACATTCAGAATAGAGTGCAAGTCAAAGCAAATGGAATGAAGATACCTTATGAGCTATGGTATGGAAGAACTCCAACTGTCAAGTATTTCAAAGTTTTTGGAAGCAAATGCTATATCAGAAGAGATGAAGAGTTAGGAAAGTTTGATGCTAGATGTGATGAAGGCATATTCCTTGGGTACTCTACCAAGAGAAAAGCTTTCCGGTGCTACAATAAAAGGTTGAGAAAGATTATTGAGAGTGTAAATGTAAAGGTAGACGAAGATATTCAGAGAATCTCAGAGCGTAATGGATATGAATCAGATGAGACTACTGATATAGAAGAAGTTGAAGAAGACAAAGACAAGGAAGTTTAGATTATTGAAGAAGAAGAAGCTCCTAAAAGAGTTCATAAAACCCCCAATTATGTGCAAAAGAATCACTTAGAGGATCAGATCATTGGTGACAAAAGCAAAGGAGTTTTGACAAGAAGAAGAGTTGCAAAAGAATAGGTAAATCTTTGTTTACTTTCAAAGGTTGAACCTAAGATAGTTACCGAAGCATGTAAAAATGAACATTGGGTCAAGGAAATGGAAGAAGAATTTATGCAAATTGAAAAGAATAAGACTTGGGAACTTGTCCCCAGACCTACAGATAAGAATGTGATTGGAACAAAGTGGGTTTTCAGAAATAAGTTGAATGAGAATGGAGAAGTGGTAAGAAACAAAGATAGACTTGTATGTAAAGGCTACTCACAAGTGGAAGGAATAGACTATGAAGAAACTTTTGCTCTAGTCACAAGACTAGAAGCTATTAGGTTGTTTCTGGCATATGTAGCACATAAAGATTTCAAGTTATATCAAATGGATGTAAAGTCTGCTTTTCTGAATGGTGAGTTGGAAGAAGTATATATCAAGCAACCAGATTGATTTCACTTATCAGACAAACCAGATATGGTATGCATATTGAAGAAGGCATTCTACGGACTGAAGCAAGCTCCTAGAGCTTGGTATGCTAGGTTACATAGGTATGTTGCAGCAGGGATTCAATAAAGTGTCTGCAGATAGTAATTTGTACATCAAGGTAAGTAAAGATCAAATCATGATTATTGAGGTCTATGTGGATGATATAATCTTTGGTGGAAATGAAGGTATGGGTAAGAACTTTGTAAATGAGATGCAAAAAGAATTTGAGATGTCAATGTGTGGTGAGATGAACTTCTTCCTTGGGCTGCAAATTAATCAGACAAATAAAGGCATTTTCATTTCACAATCAAAATACCTCAAGGAATTGTTGAAAAAGTTTGGAATGGAAGAATCTAAACTAGTTTGTACTCCCATGACAATTGGTTGCAAGATGAGCAAAGATGATGAATCCCCTAAGGCTGATCAGAGAAAATATAGATCAATGATTGGAGGAATGCTATATGTAACTACTAGTAGACCAGATATCATGCATGCAATATGTCTTGTGGCCAGATTTCAAGCAGATCCTAGAGAGTCACATGTCATGGAAGTAAAGAGGATATTCAATTATTTGAAGGGCACTCCAGACCATGGTTTGTGGTATCTTAAGAACAATTACTTCACCCTAAGTGCCTACACAGATGTAGATTGGGCTGGATGTGTAGATGAAAGGAAAAGTATAGGTGGTGGTGTGTTCTTTATTAGAGATAGAGATGTGTCATGGCAAAGCAAGAAGCAAGATTTAGTATCCTTATCTACTACAGAGGCAGAGTACATTGCAGTAGCATCATGTTACACACAAGTGCTATGGATGAGACAAACTCTGAAGGATATCAAAGTTGAGTATGATGATCCAATTCCTATTTTCTATGATAATACCAGTGCCATTAACATTTCAAAGAATTTAGTGATGCATTCAAGGAAAAATAATATTTCTATCAGGTATCACTTTTTAAGAGAGAAGGTTGCAGAGAAAGAAGTGAAGCTTGAGTATGTGCCTACAAATGCTGACATATTCACCAAGGCTCTTCCTAAGGACACATTTGAGTATCTCCAGGAGAAGTTAGGGGTTATTGCCCCGCCTTTGTTGAACTAGATGCATAAGGAAGTGCATCAGTCCAGTGTGATTTAGGAGTCCTTTTCTGGACTGATGGTGGAGGCTACCTCTCAGGGGGAGCAGGTAGTGGCATTGAAGAGTGTTGTAGTTAGGGGGAGGTATTCAGAGCAGCTGCAAGTATGTGCAGTATCTTATTTAGGGGGATAAATCTTGAAGAAGATGTGTTACCCTTTACCATTGATGTCAAAGGGGGAGAGTTTTCATGTAAAAAACAAAGAGAGAGTAAGATGTATAAAAGAAAGGAGGAGGGTGAGATTGGTGCAAAATTATGTCATGATGGTTTTTCACATCATATGTTGCCATCAATGACAAAGGGTGAGATTGTTGCAAGCATGTGCGAATCGGTATTGACATTGGTGTCAACTGTATCTTCTAATGTTGTTATTGTTGGTTGATTAAGTTATTGTGTTAAGGTGATTTGAATGGCTTGAATAAGTGTTGATGATGTTAGTATATTGCTATTGTTGATGAGTTTCCAAGTGCTTTTGAGAAAATTTGATAAATACTGAAGACAGTGTTGTGAAGAAGTATTTTGGCTTACAGGATACTATCCGAGTTTTTGCTCTGCATTTCTCCTGTGTTAAAGACCAGAGTGAGATTTTTGGATATGTTTTATAGAAGTGGTTGAAGATGTTAAATCCAGAATTTGGTGGTCTAGAACATTGTGGCTTGAAAGTTATGTTTACCAGTTTGAACACTATGTCTAGTAGCATTTGCAGTGTGACAGGGAGAAAGTATTTTAGTCCACATTCCTCCACAGTTTGGTTTTTGGTCTTGTGGTTCTGGATGAGTGTTCCTAAGATCCATATCCATGTTTCATCCAAAGGAATTGGGATTTGGTGCTCTAAAATGTAGTTTCCATGAGTAGCAGAGCTTGGCAGTGTTGGTTGTGAGCAGTTTGTGATATATATTCAAGTGAGATTTGTTGTAGCTGGATTTGTTAGCTCCCAATTGATTTCATGTTGTTCATGGATGTCTCCAGATCATGTTGAAGGATTTTTCTTGGTCCACAAGTTATAGTTGTGTTCTTGGAAGCGTGTGCCTAAAGATCCTAGTGTCAACACCAGTTTTGGCTAACCTGGTTGTTTACACTCTTTGCGGATGTGCTTCATGGATTGTGGAAGCGTGTTGAAGCATGTGAAGATGTATTTAGGTTTGAGATAAGCTATGAGGTGTTTCACCTTCATTCCTTTGCTCCACGTGAATGTTTAGGTCTAGACCTAATTTGAATTATGTATGTTTGCTAACCTTGGAGACTATTCCAAAGGTTGTAGAATGTGGTTCCAACCTTGATGAATGTTTTAATGTTGATGATTGATATAAATAAGTGTAAAGGATTCATGTGTATGTGCGAAAATACAAATATGAGGATGTTTGTGTTGTGAGGCTATGAAGGTGATATGTATTGTGCTTCATTAGAACTGAACTCAGGCATGTGGTAGATGCTATTATATCAGTTCATGGCAGTGAGCCCTTTTGGCAGTAAGCCCCTTTGGCAGTGAGCCCTTTTGGCAATGAGCCTATTGCAGTGAGCATTTCTTTGGATAGTGAGTCCTTGGGTAGTGATCCCTTTGGCAATGAGCCTCTTTGTAATTCGATATTGATACTACTATATATTGTGAGCTAAACCTCACCGTGGTTTTTCCCTTTTAGGGTTTTCCACGTAAAAATTTGGTGTTCTCTTGTGCATGGTGTTGATGTGATTAAGTTTCTGTTATCTATTTTTCATGTTTAATCTTCATAACAGAATTAGGTCTTAAGTGAATTGATGTGGATGTGATTATGTTTGTGAGGGTTTAAAGTTTTTGATACAACTGATTCACCCCCCCTCTTAGTTGTCTTGTGCATTCAACGACAACATGCCCCATGTTGCCCGAGAAATATGAGGACCCCCTATTTGTTCTTCAAGTCTTGGATAAGGTTTTATTTAATCCTATTTAAGCTCATTTGTATGACTTCACTTTTGGAGTCTTGAATAGGTTCTAGGAGGTCTTTGGTCAAGTTTAGCATCAGGTGTACTTTCAAATCATGACGGCCTAATACCTCATCTAAGGTGACTTCTAGATTTGTCTTTCGTAATCCAAGTGGTATGGATTCTTTCATTTGATGGTTCTTGCTTAGTTGATTTTGGCTTGATTTTCCTTGTATGCCTGATCCTTGATTGGTTTTCCTTCTTATCGTGCATTTCTCTTAGGACTCACAATCACCCCCTTTTTTATTTTAGGGTCTTATTGCCTTTAGACAATAAAAATTATCTCTTGGTTTACAAAGGTCCTAGATTGCATATTATACATTGCATGTTGTATTTTGGTTGTCATGTTTATTAAAGATTGTATTATTTAAATATGGAATTTGATAGGTCTTATGTCAATTCTTCATTAGTTCTAGAGCCCTCAAAATCAATGTGACTCCCCTAAATAGGTTAAGTTTCATTTAGAGTTTTTGGGTCTCCTTTGAGGTGGGTCAAGTTTGGTCTTTGGTCTTTTATTTATCACGAAAACATCTTGAATACAAATTTATACTATCCATGTTGGCCATATGGGACTAATTTAGGGACAAAGTCTTGATTGGGTGACTCAATGACTCAAGTGAGATACCTAGCCCTCTAAATTACTTTAAATACTTCTAAAACTAGTCAAAAGCCTCTTAGTTGTCACCAAACCCCTTGAACAATGCCAAAATTAATCTTGACACCTATAATTGAGGGAGAGTAAATTTTTGAATTCCAACCTTTTAATCTTCATCTTTTGATCTGGACTATAGATGGTGCATTTAGTTGCACTACTTTTAAGATCTAATTGACATTATGTTTGGGCCTAAAATTGGTGGTCTCTCCTATTGGTACCACCCATTTTCACAAGCTTCAAAGTTCACAAATTTACCTAAGTTCGGCATGCTCTTCCTTAAAGCTCCAACTGCCCACTATCTACAATAGAATTACTAATATACTTAATAGGCACAATTGCTAAGCAAATGGTATTATGATAATTTGGATGGATTCTATTATGGATATTTTGACCTCCAATGCATTCTTCAACTCAAACCAAGAAATAGGTTCCATCACATAGAATTGACAACCAAATGCAAGACAACAATAGTGGAGCCACCAAGAGTCATTGTAATGACTATCACATTATCTAAGGAATTCATGGTAATGCTATCCTTTGGTTTCAAATTGATATTTTTCAATCTAAAAATATACTTGCCAACAATATGACATTCATTCAAGCTGGAGATGTTGCCTACACCCTGCTACTCCAGGGGTGCCATTAATGATCAAAATTGAATGTGTATATTCCTTGAAATCCCACTAGATTAAGCCCATCAAAGGCATAGATCCATTTGCAAGGCCTATAGAAGAGTTTGAAAATAGATAGGGGATGAGTGATCGATCACCATGAATGCAGTGGTTGAGGCTGTAACTGCCATTAGTCTACATGATGGTTCTAGACTATACATTTTTAGTAGGAAATGAGTTTTCCCTCATAAGGCTTGCCCTGTACTTGGCCCAAGGCAAATTTTAGGGATGTGGAGTACTTGCTCATGTCTAGTGCCACAATTTTCTAAAGATTTTTTGATGAAGGGGTCAAACACAAAACACACTATAATACAAATTATTTATAGAAAATAGGAATGTTCTTTTATTGATTTGGACAACACATTACATTACAGAAGCTAAAATCAAATCAGAGGATGAATCCTCCATAGGCTGCAACACATTACCGCTTCCTATCTCCATATTTTGGAACCTTCTACCTTCTATAGCCTCAAATCATCTAGGGTTTCTGTTTTCCCTTCTTTTATTGACTCTACACTTTCCCCCTTATCTCTACTACTACTAGGGGTTCCCAAAATGGTCATAAATAGCCCTTTTTGGTGGCCTCCAGCCAAAATTTTGAAATTTGCAACTCCCTCCAAAATAGGCCAACTTCTGGGAGCCATAAGTTTTGATCCGGGTGTCCAATTGACCAACTGTTTGAAGTGTTGGAAAGATTGCGGAGTGCTCTACGTGCTAAGAATTTGCTTTGTCAATTTTGCCCATTTTCAGGGTGTATGAGGCTTCTAAATGCCTCAAATCTAACTTTGAAACTTTTTCAGGGGTTTTTTGAAAAATGAAAACTTTAATATCTTTCAGCCCACAAATGATATTTGACTGATTCTATCGCCAATGGTCTTATTTTTCAATTACGAAGCCTCCTATAAATTTTCACTTCCATACGTGCTCAAATGTAAACTTTCCTAAAATGGCAGTTTGCTATTTTTAGCAATTTTGAAAAACTGAAAGTTCTGCATCATTATTCAAGCGATTATGGAACCAAAAATATAAAATTTGAAAAGAAATGAAAACAAAGTTATCATTTTTGAATCATCATTTTTTGGGTGATGCAAGATTGCCCTTACACCACCGGATGCTTTTGCATCAGACACCCAGGGTAATTTGAGAAGTGACCTTGTCACATCTCAGGTGTTTGAGGAAAACCCAAATGGTCAACCTCTGTCTTGGACAACTAGGAAGAATCTTCAACAGGCCTTCCTTTCCACTTCACTAGGTATTCTTCATATTTAATGTTTCGAGTACTCCTTCCCACACAACTATCCAAGATCTCTTATATCTCCTCCTTTGAAGTAGATGCCAGAATACTCCACTATTCTTCTATTGGTCCATCCTTCATGATATTCTGTTAAATCAACAATGTTGAACACAAGAGAAATTTTGATCCCTCTCGGTAGCTCTACCTCATATGCATTTCCTGAATCATGCTTCTTCAAAATCTTTCATGGTCCAAATTTCTTCATTTTCAACTTATTATATGTGCCAATAATAATTCTCACCAACAATAGCAATGGTCTTATCTCGACCAAAGTGTCCTGCTAATCCCCCACTATGCTTCTTCTTAATCAGGTTCTCTCTCATGGAACTCCTTGAAATGCATAACTGGCTTCCTCTAAACAACATGTCATCTTGGATTATGAATGCAACCATTTTGTCATATCCAAAGTAACAGGTTCCAAACAAGCTTTCCAAGCCTCCACAAAATCTAGATCTTCAGGATACAAACTTTTGAGCTCATCTAACCCAACAACCTCTATCTTCATTTCTGTCAACAAATTTTTCCTTCTACTTAAGGCATCTGCAACTTTGTTTGATCTTCCACTCCTATGTTTCAAAACAAAAGTATAACTCTATAAAAATTCAACCCATTTTAAGTGCCTCTGGTTCAACTTCCCTTAACTATTAATATATTGTAAATCTTGATGATCAATATATAAAACAAACTCTTTTGGCAACAAATAAGGTCTCCATTTCTTCAAAGTCTAAACTATTGTGCATAAAACTCCTGATCATAAACATAATACTTTTTCTTGGCATCATTAAGCTTCTCGTTGAAATAGGCAATGGGCTTACCTTCTTGACTCAAAACAACTCCTATAGCACTGCCACTAGCATTGTAGTCGACTTGAAATACCTTATAGAAATCTGGAAGTACCAAAATAGGTTGCTCTGTGACTTTCTGCTTCAATGTATCAAAACTCTTGGCTGCTCTTGTAGTTCATTTAAACTCTTTTCTATCCCCTTTCATTGTCTTAGTTAGGGGTACACAAATGCTACTAAAATTCTTGATAAATTTTCTATAAAAACTTGCCAAACCATGAAAATAGCGTACCTCTGTAGCACTCCTTGGCATGGGCTATTCAACAATAGCCCTTACTTTTTCTGGGTCCTTCTTGAGACCTTCATTTGAGACAACACATTTGAGGTATACCAACTCCGTCTTTGTAAAACTATATTTCTTCATATTAATCAACAACTTCTCTTCCCTCAACTTCTCCAAAACTCTTCTAATATGCATCAGATGCTCATCCCAAGTCTTACTAAAAATTAAAATGTCATCTAAATAAACAATAACAAAATTTCCCAAAAACTCTTTCAATACCTCATTCATGAGCCACATGAATGTGCTCGATGCATGGTTAGCCCAAATGGCATGACTAACCACTCATACAAACCTTCCTTTGTCTTGAAGGTTGTCTTCTATTCATCTCCTTCTCTGATTCAGATCTGGTGATACCCACTCTTCAAATCAATCTTTGTAAAGTACTTGGCTCCACTCAAACAATCCATTATGTCATCCATTCTTGGCAATAGAAATTTGTACTTGATCATGATCTTGTTGTTGGCTCAAGAATCTATGCACATTCTTCACTCTCCGTCTTTCTTCAGTGATAGTACTACAAGTACTGCACATGGACTTAGGTTCTCCCTTATCAGTCCCTTCCTTAATAGCTTGTGAACTTGTCAGTTCAACTCTTCATTCTCTGTAGGAGTCATTCTATGGCCTTCCTTATTTGGCAAACTGGCTCTTGGTATCAAATCCATTTGGTGACTTATCTTCCTCACCGGTGGTAAACCTTCTTGTACATTATCAGAGACATTGTCTTGGAGTTCTTCCAATAGATCTGAGACTTCTGCTGGTACATCTTCACATTTCTCTTGGTTGATCTTAGGAATCAACGCAAAGCAGTGATGCTCATGCCTCATACCCTCCAAAAAATTCCTACCATCTACCAAGCAAATTATGGTAGTACTACATACCTTTTCTTCCACCTCCTTCAAAGGCTTCAACTTATGATGAACTCCATCCTTTGTTAGGGAATATGTGTTTGCATGGCCATCATGGATAGTGCACCTATCATACTGCCACAGCCTTCCCAATAGCATATGACATGCATCCATCAGTATGATGTCACATAGCACCTCATCATGGTAGTCTCCAATCTTGAACTTGAATAAACACTGCTCATTGACCAAAGTTCTATGGTCCTTCTACAACCATGCAATCCGATATGGATGTGGATGCTCTCTTCTTATCAACTTCAACTTGTTAACCATCTCCTCTGAAACAATATTGTCAGTGCTTCCACTATCAATAATAATATCACAATACTTACCTTCACACTTGCACCTTGTGCAGAATAAACTCTTCCTCTAATCAGGTTCTTTTTCCTCATTCAACAAGGTTCTTCTGACAACTAGGGTTTCTCCCCTTTTAGCATCTTCAGAATGCTCAAACTGTGTATCTTCATCTACATGTGCAACTCGTGCATTACCTTCAGGTCTTCTATTTATACTTCCTTGATGTTGTGAACACGTGTATGCTCGTTGTCCTTCTCCACATTGGATTCAGGTTCCTATGAAACCTCCTCTTCTAGGTCCTTGCCCAAGTTAGCCTCTTCCTCTTTGCTCACCATTATTTTGGTCACGAGGGCGGTAGGCATTATCTCCTCTCTGATTTCAACTAGTGCCAGCTTCTTCACTTTTCTTTTGATCTTCATTTCGTCTTTCATAAGATCTTCCACCAGTCCTTCTACCTTGCCCTCTTCCTCTTTTCTTGCTTTCGAATCTTTTATTCAGCTTCTCTTCCACCTTCAGGGAAAACTGGTACGCATCTTCTATGGTGGTCATTCTAACCAGGCTCAACTCCTCTTGAATACTTGGCCTCAACCCATTAATGTAATGGGATACCTTCTCCTTGTTGGCCTCTGCATGGCCTATCCTGATAGTAATCTTATAAAACTCTCTATATACTCCTTGACAGACTTGTTACCTTGCTTCAATCCTTGCATGTTCTTCAACAACTCTAACTCATAGTCCACAGGAATGAACTACTTCTTTTGTTTTTCCACCATCTAATCCCATATGGTAATATTTCCTTTTCCTCTTCTATTTCTCTCTAACTGGACCTCCTTCCACCAAATACTTGCATGGCCCTTCAACTTTGTTTTTGCAAACTTGACTCATTCTAGATCCTCCACATCTTCATACTTGAAATATTCTTCCATATCATTGATCTAATCAATAAGCTATTTTGGATTCAAATCCCCAGAATAGGTAGAAACTTTGATCCTAGGCCTCTTTCTGATTTTCAAAATGGCCCTTAACAACCTAAGTTTCATAGGATCCCTTGCACCATCTCGTTCTTCCTTAGATAACTCTTCTTCTGCTTCATCTTCGCTTTCTTCTCTTGTTCTTGGCTCAAACCCTCTTCGCAGCTCCTCTTGCAATGCATCAATTTGCCTTTGTAGGGCTCTAAAAATCTCTTCTTTCAAAGCATTTCTCCCACCATGGTTTCTTCATGGAGGCATTTTGATCTCTGCAGCAAACCCACAACCTCAGCTCCTAGTGCAAACTGCCTCACAGTCGGTGATCTATCTACACACTCAGGAACCTTTGCTCTGATACCACTTGATGAAGGGGGTTAAACACAAAACACACAGTAACACAGATTGAGCATAGAAAATAGGAATGTTCTTTTATTGATTTGGATAACACATTACATTACAGAATCTAAAATCAAATCAGAGGATGAATCCTCCATAGGCTGCAACACATTACTGCTTCCTATCTCTGGATTCTAGAACCTTTTGCCTTTTGTAGCCTCAAATCATTTAGGGTTTCTATTTTCCCGCCTTTTCTTGACTCTACACTTTACCCCTTATCTCTACTACTACCATGGGTTCCTAAAAATGGTCATAAATAGCCCTTTTTGGCAGCCTCCAGCCAAAATTGTGAAATTTGCAACTCCCTCCAAATATAGGTCAACTTCCGGGAACCATAACTTTTGATCCAGGTGTCTGATTGACCAACTGTTTAAATATTTGGAAAGCTTGTGGAGTTCTCTACGCGCTAAGAGTCCACTCTGTCAATTCCACCCATTTTCAAGGTTGTACAACTCTTCTAAGTGCCTCAAATCTGACTTTGAAACTTTTTAAGGTTTTTCAGAAAATGGAAACTTTAATATCTTTCAGCCCACAAATGATCTTTAACTGATTCTTTTGCGAATGGTCTTATTTTTCAATTACAAAACCTCCTATAAATTTTCACTTCCATACGTGCTCAAATGCAAACTTTCCTAAAATGGCAATTTGCTATTTTTTAGCAGTTTGGAAAAACTAAAAGTTCTACATCATTATTCAAGCAATTATGGAACCAAAAATACAAGTTTTGAAAAGAAATGAAAACAAAGTCAACATTTTTTAATCATCTTTTTTTGGGTGATGCAAGATTGTCCTTACACCGCTAGATGCTCCTGCATCATTTTGTGAACTCCAATAGATTTTTGTGTTAGTGTGTGTTGTGTTTTGGCCTTGTAGAACCCTTGAATCCTACCCACGTACTATAGAAAACTATAAATACAAGAAAAATGTACAACTTTTGGCTTGTCTTTGAGTTTCTTTTCTACCCTATTGCTAGAGGTCATTCTAGGGCATCAAATAGTGATTGTGTAGCATTTGTAGGGGTTGACATAGCTTTTAATGCCTATAATTGTGCTAGGTAACTACATTGTCATGTGTCTCCATGGAAAGCTATAATGTTTTAGGGGAATATTTGAATGTAAATGTTGATTCTCTCTTGTGTTGGTGTGATGTAATAGAGTGTAGATTAATATTGTAGAATTATAAGCATTGTAAACTATTTTGTAATGATTTTCTCTTTTGAATGTGGAATGTTTTTGTTATAAGATGGATGATTAAGTATGTATGATGTGCAGGGTTCCCCTATTTTAATGATACAAATACAGCGCTATATGGATGTTTTCTTTCTTTACATGTTGTCACTATGTTGCCTAATGGATTTAACACCAGTTAGGTTAGCTTGGACTTCAATCATTTCCATTTAAATCATTTTTTTAATTTTTAATTTTAGTTTAGTTTCCTACTATGTCTGTATGCACAAACCAATATTATTATCTTGCTATGTCTTAAGGGATTCACACTTGAATGAGATATTCAGAGGTTTGTGCATATAGGAGTCATGTTGATGCTTATAGCCCATTGCATTATAGGCATACATATTCAATGAACTTGTGTCAAATAGATATTTAGAGGGCTATGATGATAAGATTGCAAGATATAAGTGTGCAAGTTATTTAAGGAGATTCATCTTTGGTGATTATAAATGGTTATACTTTGGGTACACTTGCATTTTTGCTTGTATCTATTGTTAATAAGGTCTAGTAGGCTTAGCCCTGACTTCTATGAGGGAATGGTAGTTAAAGCCTTGTTCCAATTGATGTCCTATTTCAAGACCTCAAGGAAATACCTACTAGGTTCTACAAAACCTAAAGAAGAAAATGATCTTCCCTAATCCTATGTGTTGGCCTAGAAACTACCTCCTCCTTATAGATGGATCACTCTCTACCTGAGATACCCTGTTCCCCTTCTCACTTTGGGTTATGATGCTAGAGGAAAGGTCTTACATTCTTAAGGCCCAATAGAATGGTGACTCTACTAGGGAAAACTTATATTCATCTTATCTTGGGTAGTGAGAAAAAGTAATACTTTAGTGGTGAGAGAACCCAAATAATATGTATGCCTTAGAGATCCACATTCTAAGGTTTTCCTCTTTTGAAAGAGGAGGCAACTCTGGTTTTAAGAACAAAGTTCAATTTCTACTACAACCTATCTATCATTAGTACATCAAGAAGACATCTCAAACTTGCAATAATTGGTAACATAGGTACACAATGGTTTTGTACTTCTTTATTCGGTTGAGGATTCTTTCAAAGTAAATAAATATTATTTTATGAAGCCTTTTTCTACCCTGCATGACTGAATGTGTTAATTCATGGATTCATGGCTAAATACTGTTACCCTAGGGCTGCTCCTTCACATGTGCCCACCTATGTCTCAAACCCTAGAAACTAGAATGAAATAGATGCCTATGACTCTCATGATAATGCATATTCTTGCTATTCAAACAACCATCCATCTTATGCTATCTTACCTCAAAATCAAGCATCCATGCATGAGCACAATGAGCTTGTTAGACAAGAAAAATAAATTGAAAACCAAATTAAACAACTTAAATCTTGTTTGCATACATATGCCCAACCTGCTATTATGAAGCAACAAGTTGTCTAGTCTCCAATCATTCCTCCTAACACCACATACAAACAATTAGACCTTTCTTGGGTTGACTATGAAATACAAACTAATGCCTACATTTGATGGGATTAATACATCACATATGGATGCATTTTTAGAATTTATGGAGAGATTGTAGTTTCAAGATCAAGGCATGTGGATGATATTGTTTTAGGTATCTATGTGGAAAGACAAGAAAAGGGATTGGCAATTTTTTTGAGCATCATTTTGTTTCATTTGAAGAAGTGTAGACACGCAATATAAATCCTCCTAACCATGTCCAAGAATTGGTAAATATCAGAAGACACAAGAGAAAGAAGCAAGGATTTCAGCCATAGATTTGTTTTTTCTCTTTCCAAGATCCCAAATGTTTCCAAGCTAGATTGCTCCTTTTACATTAATATGTTCTTTGAGGTATATGAGGTTAGTTTGAGTTCAATACAAAAGGACTTGAATCTTACAAGTTTGCAACTAGCTTATGATAGCTTAGATTCCCTTGAAAGAGTGAGGGATGATTAAACATAATAAAACTATTGTCCTCAAATGTAGGTGTTGTTGGTGGTGATTTGACTATTGCGATCAGAAATAATGTGGACACAACATGTGTTGGTAATAATAACTTTATGATTTGAAGGGATGAGCTCAATGATTCCTTTTGTATGCATGTTTCCCACAATGTTCATGTTGTTATTGTATGTCTAAATGATGTTGAGGGAAATGGTGTTGCATCTTGTGACACTTGTATGAATGATCATGATTGTATATGCACTCATGTTTAGCCTTATGGGTCCATTTTTAAAGATGGTAATGATGCCAAGGTGTGCATGTAAGTGTACATCTTGAAAAGCAAGAATGTGGCTCCTTGTTTGACATGCTTCCACATTTTGATGCCATTGAAAATAGTGCTAATCTTAGTCCTTGTAAGTTTTAGAGGGGATGTGGTTGTTGATAACTGAGAGGGGGGGTGAATCAGTTATCCTAATTATTTCTTCTTTTGAACTTTCTTATTAATCAAAGCAGCATTGAATCAAACAAACAAACATTACCATGAAATGAGAAACACATGACACAGTATTTTTGACGTGGAAACCCAATTAAGGGAGAAAACCACAGGGTGATTAACCCAAAGATTATTCTCTGTTAGAAGAATAAGGAATTACAAAATGGCACTTGCCAATTAGGGCTCACTGCCCGAGCACACTGCTCACAAAGAGGCACACTGCCTACAAGGAGACACACTATCTACAAAAGAATGTTATACAATACTTGAACTGATTGGAGGCATCTACATATGCTGGAGTTCAGTTCCGGTTAGGCTCAGTATACTGATCTGTTGCACTTCATCTTTCCTCTACTCTTTATTTTGCTTTCCTTTCACATACCGGATCTTTCTTACTGCTTCTGCACTACTCTACACTTATTCGCATACATCATACCACAACTACACTTTTCACAACAAAATCCATCCTCTATTTATATCTGCACTAGTGATTTCATTATCTTTCTAGTCGGCACCTGGAATAGTCTATCTTCTCACAAACTCTGTTCTATTGGCTGAATCCTTGTATATCAAGTAATGTGGATCAAGCATATACTTGTAGATGTCATTAATCATGTCGGCCAAACATGATTCATGCCTTCACAACCTTTACCATCAATAGTAACACATCCGAAAAATAGTCTGATACTCTGTCAGTCAGTTCTTCCTCTGTTCTCACTGTCTCTCAGGAATCCGGTACTCAACTATTCATATCTTCTTCCTTGTCCATCACCGGAGGCTAAATCCTTGGAATATACTACTCAAGGTAGTCCTCTTGACTTCCCCAAATCCGCACTGCACCAAGACACTTCCTCTGAGAGATCCGGACCAATCTGTCGGACCTTGCCACATGCTCTGTTCTTGTTCACCGGACCACAACAATCTTCATTCAGACTTCCGGTAGAGACACACCATGACTTGCGTATATGTGGGATGACCTTTGTTGCCATCAATGACAACAACCATGAATCCATATAGTGTCTCTTGCCAACAGTGGTATGTTGTTCTACTTCTCATGCCAACCACTTGAGTAATGATGTTGGTGTGTGCATAGGTGGTGAGTATAGTCTTTCAGATCATGAATAGGATATTGATCATCATGATGAGTTGACTATGCCATGTGAAGGGTTTGAAAATGATTCTTTTGATGACTATGATGCAGGCATGTCCCTTTTTAAGGCAAGGTTTGTTGGTGGAGATATTGATACAAGTGTCTATGCACATGAAAATGGAACTAAGGGGTCAATGTTGGGTGATGAATGCACTAACGAGGAACAAGAATCTTGTTTCTTATTTGATAAGTTGCCTTATTTTGTTTTTGTTGGTCATGATGTTAGTCACAAACAAACATAGAATAAAAGTACACATTAACCTTTATTCATCTTGAAAGATACTATGAATTCAAAGAATTCAAGATCCCAAGTCTCCGGTGATTAGGTCTTAATCGTCTGAAGTCACTCAGAGGTTAATGTGAGTTGCTGTTTCCATTTTGGGGCCTTACGTGGAATTTCGTCATCGTCATGACATTCCTGCAGAAATTCTTTACAGAGAAGTTATATTATGCAGTTATTTGATGAGAAGATGTGGAAATACTTCAATCTTTGTATGATATTTTCAATTGTACGTACTTTGCATTCAAATATGCTAAATATTTACGATTACCTATGAGATGTCTGCATATTTGCGTTATTTACTTAGGATTATTAGTTATTCACAATTGTGATAATGAAATGCTCTGAAATTGAAAGAAATTAAAGGAATACTACAATTTAAAGTTGAACCTTCAGCTATTGATCCACATACATACTCGATACTGTCATGACGAGAAGAAATCAAACCATATGTTCACCAGGATATTCCACAGCTAGATACAATTGATGCAAACTTTAGAGGATGATGAATGAAAACAATACATGCAACATGATGAGCACTCCAAGGGACGCAACAAATCAAAGCACATATCCAGAATTCAGACACAGATTACTCAAGATTTACGAAGATTTGTAATCAAAATACTCTTCTCTTTCATTAAGTATGCAAAAGACATGTACATATGCAATAACTTTGAAATAAGCCCTGAATACTTCAGCAAACAGATTTCAATTAAGTTTCGAATGTTTCAACAGGGCATTCCACCACCTTTTAGAGAATAAGGTGAGGAATCTGTTACAAAAGATCTACGATCTTGATTTATCAATACAAATCTATGGTCATGATTCACTTGATTTTGTCAATCTTTACAAAATGGCACAAGTTGCCAGCTAGCAACTATCTATACTACTTATGCTATTATCCCCTTCATGATGTATCTTCATCATGCTCCTCAGTTGATTCATGCGGGTCATCATCATTTGCATCACTTTCTGAACTTTCACTATCCTGATGATGACGCTGCTGCATATGGGGCTGCATACTACTGCGGACCTGCTCGTATGAACGCACAACCTGATCTATCCCTCCGCCATCTTGAGTCTTTGCTTTGACAATGGCATGCTTATGTGCTTCATATTTGTCTCTGCTGTTATCAAGCTTATTTTTCCTGTCCTGCAGTGTCTCTTTGTATTTCTCCATCTAGACCTTGATCCTCATTATTTTATCTATCAATTCCTCTGTCAAAGGGACAGGTGGACCATCTGTCTCTGATTAGAAGTTGTTGTGTACAGCTTTAATGGTGGACTCTTCATCTTGATTTTCTATTTTTCCTTCCGCCTTGCCTTCCAATGCCTCCAGTATCACCGCTTCTTCAGCCATTAAATCTCGTAGCCTCATGCTGATATCCCTCAGCTTATTATTACACCTTTTGAGGACTCCACACTCAAACTAAGTGTCTTTATACCAGATATCTATTAATAATGCGGTATTACTATTCAGTACCTGCTTACTGATAAGCAGTTGTGGATTTATATTCCTTATTTCCCCTAACAGGCTCAGGACTCTCTCCAGCTTGTAAGACCTCTTCCCAGTCTGCATCTGTAATTTATCCACTTTGGCCTTGGAGTCACTTAGGATGCTCCACCTCTTCAAAGAGACCTTCATTATTTCTACAGCATCATCCAATGTGGATGACATCCATCTCCTTATTACAGATGCCTCATGCTTCATGAGGTCCAATTTATTTACCTCCTCCTGAGAAATGGCAGTCAATGGGACTGCATGTTTAGTTGTGGTATTATCAGGATCGGTCAGCCCTTTGATATAGGCATGCAACTGAGCAATGTGCTCTTTATGTTGCTTATTTTTCTCCTTCTCTCTTTTCACTTTCTGAATTAGAGAGTCAATGATATCTTTGCCCTCTTGACCTTCTTGGTCCTCATTGGCAAAGCCCAAATCTACTGTACTGATTTGAAATTCATTCGACAGTGATAAATGCTGATGTATCCCGTGGACTTTGTTGTCCTAATTCCAGAGCATGGCCTTCCGATTCTGCCATCTCTATCTCTTCTGTTTGGTGGCCCTTTTCAGGTGATCCTGCTGGCTGTTCAGGACTTACATCCTGTTTCACTGTCAGATCCACCACTACAGGACTGGTCACCTCTGTGATCAATGTATCTAGCCCTATTTCCTGAGCTACTTGCTCTGGGCTCTTTTCTCGCTCTTCTTCCACTCGCCTCATCTCTTCCAGTACTGATTGAACTGGTGGAGACTTGTGGGGGGTCATACTAATACCAGCAGCCAGTGTTTCCATCTTCTGTGCAGCCACATCCTGCACCACCTCATCATCAGACAAATTTATTGTCTCATCGAGCGAGACATGCCCTTCTGCTTGTGTCTGAGAAGTTTCTTTCAGCTGCTCCTCAGCAAGTTCAGTTTTGAACTTGACGATGGTAGGAAGTGGAACATTATGTTGAAGTTCCTTGCACACTTCACTACCTTCCCCTTGTAATGAAGTAGGGGGTTGGCTTATTCCACCTCTCATGGAGGTTCTTTGTTTCTTAGGTGGGGTAGACACCAGCACCTATGGAGCTCTCCTCTTCCTTTTTATTACCAATGGAGCCTCCTCTTCCTCAAGCTCTTCTTCTATGAGGGTATCCTCTCCTCCTGGTTGTTTAGAAGATTGACCCTCTTCTTGTGTCTTAGTGATTCTAGCCTCTGCTGTCTTACTTTTCTTGGGCCTTTCTTTCTTTGGAGGGGATGCTGATTCTGATCCTGACCCTGCCGCCTCCTCAGCTGCAAATACTGCCCTTTCAAATATAATCCCTTTTGGTCCCTGTTCCACCTTCTTGCCCCTTGGGGGTCTTTTGCTCTGCTGTTGTGGTGGAGGGATTCTATCTCCCTTGGTCTTCCTCTTCTCTAACAGGAAGTCATCATATTCATCCGCGGGGATATCCTGCCCTTTCTTCTTGTTGTCCACCGTAATGGCAACACCTTTCTTCTTCAATGCCTCTATCTGTGCATCAACCCAAGCTTGGGTTAGGTGTAGGGTCGTGGCAATGAATGGGTCCAAGGATATGTCCTCCTGCATAGTGAGGTCAGGTGCAGAGATGGTGTCATTATATATCTTTTTCTGTTCATACTCGTCTGCCATTGTCCTGCCATCATCCTTCTTTAATTGTTGGGGAAGGGAGATGCAATCAAAAGTTCTAACTTGGTTTAGAGTTAACCTCTGATACCTCCTTCTTCTGGCTTCTGCCTCGTCTTCACAGTCAACCCAAAAATCCTCTAGGTGCCTTTGGTGAATAGGCTTTCTTAGTATCTTCTGTATCCTGTCGTAAGGATCATATGGTCTTGTTATTGGAAAAAGCTGCAGATTCATTTTATTTAGGGTGACCATCACCTTCTTTATACTATCAAAGTCAGGGCACATATAGTTACCAATGCTGACTGGGAACAAAATTGGTGGCAGCTTCTTGGCATCCTTGTACATTTGTATCATGGTGGAACCCTACCTGATAAATTCCATTAGTACTACGGCATCGGTAGGATACCTTGGCAGCATCAGGGGATGTCCCTCGAAACCCTCAACCCTTATATAAGAAAAGGTTGCAAACTGTATGTACCACGCCCCATGCCTGTAGACTGCCTCTTGAGCCTCCATGCTCAATCTCTTTGTTCTGTCTTCTTCCATGGTCCTTACCAGATGCATAGAGAATGCATCATTGACCAGTTTGTAATCTTTGAGGTAGTTGGTTCTCTGCAGCTGGAGATGATGATCCCAGATATATGCAGCATTTGTGCCTGTGAGCTTCCCATCTGTAACTAAGGCATCAAAAGTGCCTTTGTAGGCACAAGAATAAACAATATATGATGACATGTAAAATGCACAATTTGAACCTCCCAGGTTCATCAGTTGCTCATGCAGAGCATCACTTATTATCTGGCCCCATAGTGGCTTAATGTCTGAATATAGACACATCATTACTATTCCGTACATCCAATCCCTGAAACTGCCAGTATCAGGCTGGCCGGTTACTCTATTCAGGAGTGCAATCATGTATTGGTACTCCTCACTGAAATCATACTTAAATAGGTGCACAGGAAGCTTGGCCGCTGCATTATATGTGCTGTTCTCAGCCCGCCATGGATACATGTTCTTCCTGGCCGATTTCTTGTTGGCTTCATACTCCCTTTCAGACTTCTTCAAGTCTACACTTTTGACCTTACTGCCCAGTGGCAATCCAAATGTCTGGGAGAGACCTTTGATGGAGAGGTCTGCATATATCCTCCCATGCTTCACTACTTGCCTTGTTTGAGGGTTATAATTCTAGGCACACTCCATGACGAGTTCCAGAGATTCCATGGAGTATGGAAAACCGGCGGCATTCCACATTCCCGACACGAACACTGCGTCCAGCACAGGACTCTTGTCATGTGCATTGTTCAACTTGGCTGACCAGGCCTCCAAATTAGTGCTTCCCTGATGGGTGTCTGTAATTGCTCCATATTTAAATAGGACCCCCCCTCTGAGCAGAGAACATGGGTTTGCTGAATTCTTCTTGACACTTGACCAATCGCTTCTCAGCCATGAGTACCTGTAATTAACGACAATCCTATCTCACAACAGGTACATATATGCATGCTTATTGCAATTGACTTTATAAATCATTATGCCTACTGTATCAATTCCAACACTACTTAATCATACGGATGCATAAACTAGAACTTACATCATCATACCAGAACAGAAACAATATGATGAGGGTTTTATTCACTTACCTGGTTATGCAGATTTCCTTTTATACCAGTAGATTGCTAAGACATTCTTAATTCAACTGATGATCACCTCTTTGCTTCTGCCCGTGAGCTCAAATCGCGCAAAGGTAGCTGGTATGCAGATATGGAAGCTGGTGCTCTGTTAAACAAGTTTATCACAAGGTAAATGTGAAAATGGCGATTGAATTACCTTTTAACCTCGCATTTAGGTACATTTAGGGCAACTCTGACAGATTGGATCATGTTCCTTGATTATTCATGCAAAAATGCAGGATCTCGCCAGGTGTTTCATTGGGTTCCAGGGTCGGCGGGAACTACCTACCATGTCTACGCGCATTAAATGATAATGGTGGCAACGGGAGCGGGGAATATCCCTATGATAGGATATCATCAGGGCAGGATGATATTCGCAAATATCGGGTTGAGTTTCAATATCATCCTCCTCCCTCGTATTGACATTGTTATCGCGACAAGATTCGGGTGACAAAAGCACCTTTGTTTATGCTTAGTACATCAGAAGGATATTTCGGTGAATCGGGTGATGTTTTTTAAATATGATGATGACGAGACAAACTTACATGTCTCTCTTTTGGAATATCAGGATGACGTCATCCTGATATTCGCTCTTCTTATCGGGAGTGCATCATGACGTCATCATCATATTAGGCGAACATGATCATGTTTTAGAAAATATCCTGTGGCAATGTAAATGTGATGATGATGTCATCGTTAGGGTGATATTTGCATCAGGAGGATATAAAGAAATATCGGGTTACATGCGAAGTATGACGCTCGCGATAGATAAGACTGTTTGACGGGAAGATTTTGCTATCATTTAAAGTTGACGTCTGGATATTTGAACCGCATGACATATCGGGGGGAATGTTTCAAATATGATGATGAACTTCAACAATATGACCGAGGATATAAAAATATGACCTTCCTCTTGCGAATATCAGGTTTGACCCAAACTTTGACTGTTCATAATTCTTACATCCTGATGAATATCAAGGTGATGTAAAAGGCAAACCTGCCTGAATTTTAATGCTCTTTCAAAATATGAGGTCACAGAGATGAAATACGAACTTTGACAAACTGACCTCATGGTGACTTACCTCATCCTGGTTTTGCATGATGATGCACTTGACTTACTTTTACCAAACCGCCCGGAAGCAGACGCACAAGGCAAACCAAAAAGTTGGGTCCCTGTTTTGCCAAGTCAAAATGGGGCGTGTTGTGTAACCACACAACAACTTGCCACCAAAGAAAACAAACAAATTCGAATGATTCAAGTGATGTGATCACATTCATCTATACTATTCTAATTCTATCTAAGCATAAGCATCATGATCTCCTGAATGATAAAATTTCATCATGGTAACAATGCTAACCAAGGATCAGGTGTGTGCATATGATTAATTATCCTCGTCTTGAAAGCCAGTTGAAAACATGAGTAACTGGTGTTAAACTACATAGTTGGAGATCATCCCTTATAGCCAACCTGGATAGAGCCTTGCTGCCAGCAGGCGTCTATAGCCCCGACAAGGTTATCTATACAATCTCCCTAAGTAGAGCCCCACTGCCAGCAGGCGTCTATAGCCCCGGTAGAGTTACTTAGATGGCCTAATTTTATTTCTTTTCTAATTTTCTCTTTAAAATTTGTATCTGATATCATCATGTTAGCTTATTTGTACAAGGTACAGTCACTTGCAGCTTTAGGTTGGAGATTGTATTGGTAGCAAAGGAGTCCCTTTAGATTTTTCACTTAACACCTATACTTGTGTGTTCAACAAACCCAAGGCTGTTAGGTGTTTCATTGTGATTGATTCACTTTGACCAAGAAAAGGCACCCTGATGAAAAGATATCATAAACCTGATCATGAACACTTCTTACAGTGAATCATAACCTATGTCTAAATGTGATCTCATTACTTGAACCTTAACAATTTAGTTATTTTCTGGGGTGATGAAGTGCATCATCCTGACTTACCAGAACAAGGTCCCAACCAACAAAACGAAACAAGCAAAACAGACACACTGTACAAACAACTATACAAATATACAATATGATACACATGACTGTTATGAAGTCATTCCGGCCTGGAAATAATGTTTAAGGAATTGTCCATTGATTGGCAATGGGACATCCTCACCTGTCAGGTTCTTAAGCCTATAAGTACTGTCTCCTAGTATCTCAGAAATTTGAAAGGGACCTATCCATAATCTATCAAACTTACCATGGTCACCTTTCTTTTCATGGGCCTTATCCCACATCAGGACCAAATCAGATATCCTGAAAGCTTTAATTCTGGCTCTCTTGTCAAACCAGCATTTGACAACAGCTTGATGTTTTGCAAATTGATCAATTGCTTGACTCCTTTTTTCTTCCAGGTGCATCAACTAAAACAACCTGACTTCTTGTTTATTGTCTATGCCTAGGTATTCTTGGGCAAACTGTAGGGTAGGAATTTTTAAGTTTACAGGGAGGATGGGATCCACTCCATATACTAGTTGGAAAGGTGAGTTTCCTAATGCAGTTTTTATTCTAGTTCTGTCAACCCATAAGGCATACTTTAGAAATGAGTTCCATTCTCTAGGGTTCTTCTCTATCAATTTTCTTATGATACTCAGTAAATTCTTGTTGGTGGATTCTGCTAAACCATTCCCTTGGGGATAATAGTTAGATGAGAACTTAAGTATAATCCCATGGTCAAAAGCCCAACTGGATAACTTGGTGGAAATGAAGGCAGACCCATTATCACTTACCAATGCATACAGAGTTCCATACCTGGTGACAATGTTGCTCTCCAGAAATTTAATGACATCATCTGCAGTGCAAGTTTTGCTGCTAATAGCCTCAGTCCATCTAGTACAATAGTCAGTAATTGTTAAAACATACCTATGCCCTGAGGAGGACGGAGGATTGATTGGTCCTATGAAGTCCATGCCCCACTGTGCAAATGGGCGCTCTTCCATTACTGGCTACAATGGTTGTGCAGTATATTTCTCTCTGTTGGCAGCAACCTGGCAAACATGACAACATTTAACATGATCAGCTGTGTCTTTAAAAATTGTAGGCCAGTAATATCCTGCTCGGAGGATTGCATGTGTTGTGGCCAATGTTGATCCATGTGCCATTCCAAACTTATCATGTAATTCTGTCAGGACTCTACTTGCTTCTGGCTTCTCTAAGCATCTAAGGTATATTCCTTCGTAATTCTTCTTGAACAAGGTTCCTCCCTTCATCATATACTTTTGGGATCTTATCTTTAAGGCTCTTCTCTATGAAGCCTGCATTCTTGATGGACATCTTCCAGTAATCAGGATGTGCCTGATATCTGAATACCACTCTTTATTGTCTTTCTCATTGATCACATATTGCTGACTAGTGATGTTTGGATCAATCTTAGATATCATCTGGCTCAGAGCTTGTCCTCTTACCAGCTTCATTGGTGTAATTTCCATTGCATACTCTTGTAATACAGTAATCCATTTAGCTCTTTTCTCACCAGGCTCACTTTGCATCAGCAGCATCTTCACTGCTGCATTAGGCACTACAACAATCACTTTGCTTCTGAGTATGTAATGTCTGAATTTCTTTACTACCCTGACTACTGCAAGTGCCTGTCTCTCAACATCTACATACCTCAACTCAGCATCCCTGAAAGGACAGCTCATGAAAGCAATTGGTTTCTCTTCTTTCTCTTCATTTCTTTGAGTTAACACTGCTGCAGAGGTATGTTTTGAAGCCAATGAATAGATGTAGAAATCTTTGGTGTAGTCTGGACTAATGAGGACAGGAGCATCTGAAATGACTTTTTTTATATCTTCAAATGCAGCCCTGGCTTCTGGTGTCCACTCAATTTGTGCATCTTTTTTCAACATAGCATTTAAAGGTCTGACAATCTCAGCAAAGCCGATGATGAACTTCCTCACAAAGTTTATCTTACCAAAGTAAGACTTGAGTTCCTTTTTGCTTCCTGGAAATTGTAACTTCATAATAGATTCCACCCTGTTAGGATCAATGATAATTCCATCCTCTGTGATCAGGTGGCCTAGTAATTTTCCTGTTGTGACCCCAAATATGCACTTCTTAGGATTCAAAGATATTCCATATTCTTCACATTTCTTCAGTACACTTCTGAGATCAGCAACATGATTCCCCCTTTCCTTGGAGAATACCGTCAAGTCATCCATATAGATGACTATACACTTTCCTATTAAGCCTCTGAAGGCTATGTCCATTGCTCGCTGGAATGTAGCTCCAGCATTTATGAGTCCAAAGGGCATACGTCTATATGCAAATATCCCCCACTTTGTGGTGAAGGTAGTTTTCAATCTGTCAATTTTGTCAACCATTACTTGGTTGTATCCTGAAAAGCTGTCCAAGAAGGACATCATTTTAGCTCCATTTACAATCTGTAGAACTTCATCCAATGAGGGTAAAGGATAGTTATCCTTTTCTGATGCTCTGTTCAGGTTCCTGAAATCTACACATAACCTGATGTCTCCATTCTTCTTTCTGACTGGTACAAGATTAGCCACCCAAGTGGAGTGCCTGACAGGAAATATTATCCTGGCATTTAACAATTTCTTGACTTCTTCAAGAATTATTGGTTCGAGCAAGGCATTGACTAGTCTCTGCTTTTGTCTGAAAGGTTTTGCATCCGGCTTGAGAGGTATAGTATTAGTTATGACAGAGGTGTCATATGTCTTCAGCTCATCATAAGTCCATGCAATTACATGTATGTAATCCTTGAGGGCCTGAGTTATTCCTTCTAACTCTTCTGGTGTGCAAACCTTACCCAATAAGACATTTTTCTTATCATCAGCTTGTCCAATATTCACTTGTGAATATTGACCTCCATCTACCTTAGGCAGATCTTTATGTTTAAGCATATTATCCAAATCAAAGGCTCTTTCCAACTCAATCATACCTATGGGGATCCTGTTGCTAGGCAACTCTAATATCTCATCTTCTTCCCAGACATGATCTTCCATACCATTCTCATCTATAATCTGAGCTTCAAATATGTCTCTATTTGAAATGAAGTCCAGAATGTGCTGATCATCATCAAACACCTGGAGATTAGTCACATTGTCAGGTATTGATGGTACTGACACCAATTCTACTGAAAATCTCTTTAGACCAGATATAGACAGTGGCTCCAATGTACTGGCAGCTTGAGCTAGCGCATCTACCCTATGGTTTTGTTCTCTTGGTACGTGAGTGATATTAAAGGCGTCAAAGTCCTCCATCAGGTCCCATACACGATGTCTGTAATTTGATAGTTTTCTATAGTTACAGGAGTAAATTCCTCTTACTTGCTTCTCAACTAGTTCTGAATCTCCAAAGACATGCAGAATCTTTACTTTCCTCTTATGAGCAAACAACATTCCATGAATCAAAGCCTCATACTCTGCTACATTGTTAGTATAGGGGAACTGTAATCTATAGGCTGCCAGATAGGATTTCCCAGTTGAATCAATCAGATCGATTCCTACCCTAGCACCTTGCTTAGATTTGGACCCATCAAACCTTAGGATCCAAGGTTTATCTTCAGCAGGACATTTAGCTGAACTTTCTTTTCTCTTTGCAGCTCTGGTTGCTGCTCCACCTAATATCCATTTTAACTTAGGGACATCATCATCCTTAAGTTTCTTCTTTCCCTTTTCTTGTGAACCTGATGGCTTTTCTATTCTCTCTTTCGTTTCAGCAG
Source organism: Cunninghamia lanceolata (assembly GCA_027924645.1). Classification (NCBI taxonomy): domain Eukaryota; kingdom Viridiplantae; phylum Streptophyta; class Pinopsida; order Cupressales; family Cupressaceae; genus Cunninghamia; species Cunninghamia lanceolata. Next base: position 3,006,680 of record BSBN01000371.1, on the reverse strand, counting down.
GAGGATGATCTTCTGAATCTACAGCTGCATGCTTTTTCAAAATGTGTAAACATAGTGAGCAAGTTGTTTCTGAGTGAGGTGCCTCATGCAACCTACACCAATTTTTAATTAAGACCTCCCGAGGAGATTTATGCTGCCGTGTCACCTTCTCTATTTCTTTTTCCAAAAATTCTTTGAACTTCGTCAGGTCACTACCTTTGTCTTCATTGGACAATTCATAATCTGGTTCCATAAAGCAATCACTCCCTGGGGTGATCTTTTCTTTCATTTCATTATTTACTTGGAGAGAGACTAAAATTTCTTCTATTTCTAGGATAAGACGCTCATCATGATCTGTCGGTTCTTCAGTTCCTACAAAAGACAGATAAGAATTATTATTGTCATCATCATCAAATGTAACATTTACCTCAGAATATGATGATGATGCCTCGCTGTATGTTCGCTCTAGAATCATCATCTCTAAGCATGTTTCACATGTCTTTTCTAAATGTGCTTCGTCGTGTAATCTACACCATCCGTCAATCAAAATATCATTAGTAGGTATATTTAACAATTGACAACGTTTTACCTGTTTAGACAGATGTATCTCAAAATCTCTGAAGCGACCCATTTCGTTCTCATTATCTGGATTATTATCACGTTCTATAACTGGCATGTTTTCCTGAGGGTCATCATGATGATGATGATGAAGATTAAGCATTAGGATCTCTTCTATTTTGACAGTCTGCGGCCTGATGCGATAAACTCCAGGTTCTACGTTTACGTACATGATCTCATTTGTTCTATTGTACTCAGTTATCATATGTTTCATTCTAGGTTCGGCATCAATCTTGATCTGATTGGGTATACCCTTCCATGGTAACCACGTGACTAAAATTTGTAGACATATATCCGTTAAGCATTTTAGACCAATCGCGGCTGAGCAACATCCCATACGTATCAGGTATGTCAACTACCTGAATATCAATGTAATACTGGATCCTAGGATCAGATGCTAGCTGCATGTGGATATGAGTTAATTCTCCTACTACACTTACTTCTATTTTGTCCAACTGTGTGACCTTCTTTGAGGATTTAGCAGGATGCAGTCCTAAAGCATTGCATATTGACAAGGGCATAACATTCGTTGAGGCTCCTGAATCCACCAGACAGTTGTGCAGGTTCTTGCTGAACATTCTTATGGTAAGGAGAAATGGAGGTGATTCAATTTTATCCCTATACAAGGTCATGTGGGAGGTTTCTACAGCTTGGACTGTAGCTGACACTTTAGGCTTGACAATATTATCCCTAGCAGTATGATCCTTTCCGCTGGATTGACTCGAAAAATGGCTATCCTCTTTAGGGGCAGGATCATCTAAGGACTTCATGAATGCCCTTTTGATGGCAGGAGTTTTCAGTAACTCAGATAGGGACAGGCTGATCTTAATTTTCTTCATTTCATCAGCGAGATAGCTGACCAAATTATCAGATTCATGAGGTGTATTCACAATCTTTGATACTGTGTTTTGAGGTGACAAGTACTGAGCATTCACCTTAGGGAACCCTGGGTTATTGCTAGCCTTAGGATCAGGAGGTGTATTGAAGTTGTTTGGAGGTAGAGATGATGTCAATGGACCAACAGGTCTGTTGGCATTACTCCTCAAGTTATAATTGTGCTTACCAGGATATTGCTGCTGATATGCATGTACTTCTTCACGTTCCCTTGCAGGCTCATTTTCATCTTCAAAGGGGAAAACATAGTTTGTTTCAAAAGCTAAGGCCGATTCTTCATATGCCTGGTTATAACTCTGATGAGGTTCATTTGTATAGGCTTCTAGCACAAAAGCTGAGTCGTATCCACAAGGAACAATCTCATTTCCTTCTGCATGAGGTGGATTTCCAGAAGTGTTAGACACTTCAGTCTGAAAGATGCTAGCAGCAATTCTAAATTGTGGACAGTCTAATTCTGCATGTGCATTAGTATTGTGGATCCTACACCAATTAGTAAGAGCTGCCTCAGCAAGATTAACTCTAGTAGTCTGTTTGGCTTCACCAGGAGGCTGATTGTCCAGGGGTGATGGTAATGAACCATTATTTGGCCTAGAATTCCATACTCTGGGCTGTCTAGGTGGATTATTGTTATTTCCACCATTATTGTTGAAATTATTGTTGTTATATCCTCTATAAGGATAATTTGGTCTGTCATTGGAATAATTTCTGTTCTGACTTGACTGGGAATAAAAACCCTGATTTCTCAAGTGTGTCACTTCTGTGGTGAGTTTTCTTAATTGAGTAGAAATTTCTTTGATTTCCTCCTTTTCTTCTTGAGCTTTGGCCACTACATTTTCAGTCTGAGGCTTGAAGAAAGAGGATCCATGGTTATTATTGGATAGATCAGCACCCTGAGGTATCTGGGCTTGTGCAGGATATTGTGGCACTTGGCCATTTCCATTAGGAGGGGGCATGATGCTCAGTGCAGGTACTTGCAAAGGTGTAGGCATGACTGCTGGAGGTATCACTGTTCCATTAGAATACTGTGCAGGATACTGCGGAGAATATGTTGCAGGATATGATGCGGGATATTGTGAATGCATGCCAGGCAAGGTAGGAAATACTATATTTGGAGTAGGAGCAGGTATCAACTGCTGATTCACTTTGATAGCTTTTTGAAAAGCTCCTGTCAATGTAGTGATCTCAGGATGTGTTCTCCTGATGAACATGGAAGTTAATGGATCCAGAGCTGAATAATAGATACTCCGGGCAGAGGCATCAGATACTACATATGGGGCAACTAACTTGGACAACATTTTCTGAAACCTAGCATTGAAATTGGCGATAGGTTCATGCTCAAATCTTTTGATCGTGGCAAACATATGGTAATTCATAGATGGATCAATAGGGACCTTGAACCTATCAAGAAAGGCTTTCTCTAAGACAGCCCATGAACCAACAAAGGCTTGGCCAAGACTAATGAACCAATTATAAGCATCTTCCCCTAAGGAAAAAGGAAATAACCTGCACACCACATCTTGATGTTCTATCCTGGCTCTGCAGCAAGCTTCCTTAAATGTCCTGATATGATCATCAGCATCTTGATAAGGATGATATTTTGGACAAAGTTTATCCAGATTCTTTGGTAGCTCATGATATGCAGTAAAGGTCAAAGGTGAATCCACTGCAAAGAAAGACATTGCAACCTGAGGAGGTTGAGCTGGTGTTGCAGCTGGTTGGGGTTGAACTAAAGGTACACCCTGAGGCTGAATAGGAGGTGTCACAGATATCCTGGAAGGTATTTGTAAACCAACGAGAGTTACAGGAGGAGGTTCTGGTGAAGCTCTTGACGCACTAGACCCTGGAGTATGATGAATGTCTACGGTTCTAGGTCTGAAACCTCTAACAGGTAGTTCCTTGACGATTCCACTAGATCTAGACCTGGTATTTATCCTGTGAGCCAGGATTTCTCAATTTTGAGGTGAATTGGCTTAAACTTTGCAAATATTGGCTAGATTTCACCAAATGAGGTGATATTTGCAGTCAGATGGCTAATCAAACTGAATATTTACGAAATATTTATGAAGATACTGCAAGTATGACAGGATATTTGGGGTATAATGACCCCTAGCACGAGATCTCAAGTATCTAAAGCTTAAATTCTTCAAAGCTCGAACAGATTTACGGATCTTTGGCCAATATTAGTGAATTCAGAATGATCTACTGTAAAGCTTGCAATATTTATGTAAGATCTAGAAATCTTTACACGAAATGAGCATATACGAGATTCTTACAGTAAATATTTACGTAATATTTGACATTCACAGACGATCTGAGGTTACCTTACTCCCTGCATCATAGAACCTGAAAATAATGATGATGAGCGTAGTATTCCAGATCATGCCCTCCTTCTAGCGCCAATTTATGTTGGTCATGATGTTAGTCACAAACAAACATAGAATAAAAGTACACATTAACCTTTATTCATCTTGAAAGATACTATGAATTCAAAGAATTCAGGATCCCAAGTCTCCGGTGATTAGGTCTTAATCGTCTGAAGTCACTCAGAGGTTAATGTGAGTTGCTATTTCCATTTTGGGGCCTTACGTGGAATTTCGTCATCGTCATGACATTCCTGCAGAAATTCTTTACAGAGAAGTTATATTATGTAGTTATTTGATGAGAAGATGTGGAAATACTTCAATCTTTGTATGATATTTTCAGTTGTACGTACTTTGCATTCAAATATGCTAAATATTTACGATTACCTACAAGATGTCTGCATATTTGCATTATTTACTTAGGATTATTAGTTATTCGCAATTGTGATAATGAAATGCTCTGAAATTGAAAGAAATTCAAGGAATACTACAATTTAAAGTTGAACCTTCAGCTATTGATCCACATACATACTCGATACTGTCATGACGAGAAGAAATCAAACCATATGTTCACCAGGATATTCCACAGCTAGATACAGTTGATGCAAACTTCAGAGGATGATGAATGAAAACAATACATGCAACATGATGAGCACTCCAAGGGACGTAGTAAATCAAAGCACATATCCAAAATTCAGACACAGATTACTCAAGATTTACGAAGATTTGTAATCGAAATACTCTTCTCTTTCATTAAGTATGCAAAAGACATGTACATATGCAATAACTTTGAAATAAGCCCTGAATACTTCAGCAAACAGATTTCAATTAAGTTTTGAATGTTTCAACAGGGCATTCCACCACCTTTTATAGAATAAGGTGAGGAATCTGTTACAAAAGATCTACGATCTTGATTTATCAATACAAATCTATGGTCATGATTCACTTGATTTTGTCAATCTTTACAAAATGGCACAAGTTGCCAGCTGGCAACTATCTATACTACTTATGCTATTATCCCCTTCATGATGTATCTTCATCATGCTCCTCAGTTGATTCATGTGGGTCATCATCATGTGCATCACTTTCTGAACTTTCACTATCCTGATGATGACGCTGTTGCATATGGGGCTGCATACTACTACGGACCTGCTCGTATGAACGCACAACCTGATCTATCCCTCCGCCATCTTGAGTCTTTGCTTTGACAATGGCGTGCTTATGTGCTTCATATTTGTCTTTGCTGTTATCAAGCTTATTTTTCCTGTCCTGCAGTGTCTCTTTGTATTTCTCCATCTGGACCTTGATCCTCATTATTTTATCTATCAATTCCTTTGTCAAAGGGACAGGTGGACCATCTGTCTCTGATTGGAAGTTGTTGTGTACAGCTTTAATGGCGGACTCTTCATCTTGATTTTCTATTTTTCCTTCCACCTTGCCTTCCAATGCCTCCAGTATCACCGCTTCTTCAGCCATTAAATCTCGTAGCCTCATGCTGATATCCCTCAGCTTATTATTACACCTTTTGAGGACTCCACACTCAAATTGAGTGTCTTTATACCAGATATCTATTAATAATGCGGTATTACTATTCAGTACCTGCTTACTGATAAGCAGTTGTGGATTTATATTCCTTATTTCCCCTAACAGGCTCAGGACTCTCTCCAGCTTGTAAGACCTCTTCCCGGTCTGCATCTGCAATTTATCCACTTTGGCCTTGGAGTCACTTAGGATGCTCCACCTCTTCAAAGAGGCCTTCATTATTTCTACAGCATCATCTAATGTGGATGACATCCATCTCCTTATTACAGACGCCTCATGCTTCATGAGGTCCAATTTATTTACCTCCTCCTGAGAAATGGCAGTCAATGGGACTGCATGTTCAGTTGTGGTATTATCAGGATCGGTCAGCCCTTTGATATAGGCATGCAACTGAGCAATGTGCTCTTTATGTTGCTTATTTTTCTCCTTCTCTCTTTTCACTTTCTGAATTAGAGAGTCAATGATATCTTTGCCCTCTTGACCTTCTTGGTCCTCATTGGCAAAGCCCAAATCTACTGTACTGATTTGAAATTCATCGACAGTGATTTTACCTTTTTCCTTCTCCACCGCAGGTATGGCAATTTGCGCGGTCCTTCTCCCTGTTGCCGGATCTCTCTTGATGGCTGAAGTCATTCTGGCCTTCCTCTTTGGCTTCATTATATCTGCAGAGAATAGGGTGGAGATGTCAAATTCCTAAATTTCAAGTTCTTCCTCAACATTTACCTCTTTTGCCAACCACGGAGGCACCCGATCATGTTTTTCAGCATCATCCTGATGTTCACCTATATCTCCCGTTTCTGTCAACAAGTGTTGTGGAGATGGTGACTTTCTCATTTCTTCTTCTTGATGCTCTCTTTGTTGTTGATCTTGCGGCACCTCCTCCTGTTGAGGGATTTCCTTTTCTGGAGGAGGATCTTCATGCTGTGGGGACCCTTGAGGTGCATCTATATGCTGTGGGGAACCTTGAGGTGCATCTATATGCTGTTCATGATGATCATGATCTCCCTCTGTCATTACTTCATCCGTTCCCAATTCTTCCCCTTGTTGCTTATCCACTGCACCAGATACTGGGGACTCTGCCTGATGTGCTGGCGATTGCTCTGCAGCTATTATTTCTTCTAAGCTTGCACTGTCAACCTCCTGTGTCTTGGCAGCTGGATCCTCTTTTGTTTCCTCCTTTTCATCAGCCTTCATCTCTTGAACCTCTACTATAGCAGGTTCCGCTGATGTATCCCGTGGACTTTGTTGTCCTAATTCCAGAGCATGGACTTCCGATTCTGCCATCTCTATCTCTTCTGTTTGGTGGCCCTTTTCAGGTGATCCTGCTGGCTGTTTAGGACTTACATCCTGTTTCTCTGTCAGATCCACCACTACAGGACTGGTCACCTCTGTGATTAATGTATCTAGCCCTATTTCCTGAGCTACTTGCTCTGGGCTCTTTTCTCGCTCTTCTTCCACTCGCCTCATCTCTTCCAGTACTGATTAAACTGGTGGAGACTTGTGGGGGGTCATACTAATACTAGCAGCCAGTGTTTCCATCTTCTGTGCAGCCACATCCTGCACCACCTCATCATCAGACAAATTTATTGTCTCGTCGAGTGAGACATGCCCTTCTGCTTGTATCTGAGAAGTTTCTTTCAGCTGCTCCTCAGAAAGTTTAGTTTTGAACTTGACGATGGTAGGAAGTGGAACATTATGTTGAAGTTCCTTGCGCACTTCACTACCTTCCCCTTGTAATGAAGTAGGGGGTTGGCTTATTCCACCTCTCATGGAGGTTCTTTGTTTCTTAGGTGGGGTAGACACCAGCACCTATGGAGCTCTCCTCTTCCTTTTTATTACCAATGGAGCCTCCTCTTCCTCAAGCTCTTCTTCTATGAGGGTATCCTCTCCTCCTGGTTGTTTAGAATATTGACCCACTTCTTGGGTCTCAGTGATTCCAGCCTCTGCTGTCTTACTTTTCTTGGGCCTTTCTTTCTTTGGAGGGGATGCTGATTCTGATCCTGACCCTGCCGCCTCCTCAGCTGCAAATACTACCCTTTCAATTATAATCCCTTTTGGTCCTTGTTCCACCTTCTTGCCCCTTGGGGGTCTTTTGCTCTGTTGTTGTGGTGGAGGGATTCTATCTCCCTTGGTCTTCCTCTTCTCTAACAGGAAGTCATCATATTCATCTGCAGGGATATCCTGCCCTTTCTTCTTGTTGTCCACCGTAATGGCAACACCTTTCTTCTTCAATGCCTCTATTTGTGCATCAACCCAAGCTTGGGTTAGGTGTAGGGTCGTGGCAATGAATGGGTCCAAGGATATGTCCTCCTGCATAGTGAGGTCAGGTGCAGAGATGGTGTCATTATATATCTTTTTCTGTTCATACTCGTCTGCCATTATCCTGCCATCATCCTTCTTTAATTGCTGGGGAAGGGAGATGCAATCAAAAGTTCTAACTTGGTTCAGAGTTAACCTCTAATACCTCCTTCTTCTGGCTTCTGCCTCATCTTCACAGTCAGCCCAAAAATTCTCTAGGTGCCTTTGGTGAATAGGCTTTCCTAGTATCTTTTGTATCCTGCCGTAAGGATCATATGGTCTTGTTATTGGAAAAAGCTGTAGATTCATTTTATTTAGGGTGACCATCACCTTCTTTATACTATCAGAGTTAGGGCACATATAGTTGCCAATGCTGACTGGGAACAAAATTGGTGGCAGCTTCTTGGCATCCTTGTACATTTGTATCATGGTGGAACCCTGCCTGATAAATTCCATTAGTACTATGGCATCGGTAGGATACCTTGGCAGCATCAGGGGATGTCCCTCGAAACCCTCAACCCTTATATAAGAAAAGGTTGCAAACTGTATGTACCAGGCCCCATGCCTATAGACTGCCTCTTGAGCCTCCATGCTCAATCTCTTTGTTCTGTCTTCTTCCATGGTCCTTACCAGATGCATAGAGAATGCATCATTGACCAGTTCGTAATCTTTGAGGTAGTTGGTTCTCTGCAGCTGGGGATGATGATCCCAGATATATGCAGCATTTGTGCCTGTGAGCTTCCCATCTGTAACTAAGGCATCAAAAGTGCCTTTTTAGGCACAAGAATAAACAATATATGATGACATGTAAAATGCACAATTTGAACCTCCCAGGTTCATCAGTTGCTCATGCAGAGCATCACTTATTATCTGGCCCCACAGTGGCTTAATGTCTGAATATAGACACATCATTACTATTCTGTACATCCAATCCCTGAAATTGCCAGTATCAGGCTGGCCGGTTACTCTATTCAGGAGTGCAATCATGTATTGGTACTCCTCACTCAAATCATACTTAAATAGGTGCACAGGAAGCTTGGCCACTGCATTATATGTGCTGTTCTCAGCCCGCCATGGATACATGTTCTTCCTGGCCGATTTCTTGTTGGCTTCATACTCCCTTTTAGACTTCTTCAAGTCTACACTTTTGACCTTACTGCCCAGTGGCAATCCAAATGTCTGGGAGAGACCTTTGATGGAGAGGTCTGCATATATCCTCCCATGCTTCACTACTTGCCTTGTTTGAGGGTTATAATTCCGGGCACACTCCATGACGAGTTCCGGAGATTCCATGGAGTATGGAAAACCGGCGGCATTCCACATTCCCGACACGAACACTACGTCCAGCACAGGACTCTTGTCATGTCCATTGTTCAGCTTGGCTGACCAAGCCTCCAAATTAGTGCTTCCCTGATGGGTGTCTGTAATTGCTCCATATTTAAACAGGACCCCCCTCTGAGCAGAGAACATGGGTTTGCTGAATTCTTCTTGACACTTGACCAATCGCTTCTCAGCCATGAGTACCTGTAATTAACGACAATCCTATCTCACAACAGGTACATATATGCATGCTTATTGCAATTGACTTTATAAATCATTATGCCTACTGTATCAATTCCAACACTACTTAATCATACGGATGCATAAACCAGAACTTACATCATCGTACCAGAACAGAAACAATATGATGAGGGTTTTATTCACTTACCTGGTTATGCAGATTTCCTTTTATACCAGTAGATTGCTGAGACGTTCTTAATTCAGTTGATGATCACCTCTTTCCTTCTGCCCGTGAGCTCAAATCGCGCAAAGGTAGTTGGTATGCAGATATGGAAGCTGGTGCTCTGTAAAACAAGTTTATCACAAGGTAAATGTGAAAATGGCGGTTGAATTACCTTTTAACCTCGCATTTAGGGTACATTTAGGGCAACTCTGACAGACTGGATCATGTTCCTTGATTATTCGTGTGAAAATGCAGGATCTCGCCAGGTGTTTCATTGGGTTCCAGGGTTGACGAGAACTACCTACCATGTCTGCGCGCATTAAATGATAATGGCGGCAACGGGAGCGGGGAATATCCCTATGATAGGATATCATGAGGGCAGGATGATATTCACAAATATCGGGTTGAGTTTCAATATCATCCTCCTCCCTCGTATTGACATTGTTATCGCGACAAGATTCGGGTGACAAAAGCACCTTTGTTTATGCTTAGTACATCAGGAGGATATTTCGGTGAATCGAGTGATGTTTTTTAAATATGATGATGACGAGACAAACTTACATGTCTCTCTTTTGGAATATCGGGATGACATCATCCTGATATTCGCTCTTCTTATCGGGAGTGCATCATGACGTCATCATCATATTAGGCGAACATGATCATGTTTTAGAAAATATCTTGTGGCAATGTAAATGTGATGATGATGTCATCGTTATGTATGTTCCTTCGTTTATCGTATTCGGATGATGTCATCAGGATATTTGCTAAGGGTGATATTTGCGTCAGGAGGATATAAAGAAATATCGGGTTACATGCGAAGTATGACGCTCGCGATAGATAAGACTATTTGACGGGAAGATTTTGCTATCATTTAAAGTTGACGTCTGGATATTTGAACCGCATGACATAACGGGGGGAATGTTTCAAATATGATGATGAACTTCAACAATATGACCAAGGATATAAAAATATGACCTTCCTCTTGCGAATATCAGGTTTGACCCAAACTTTGAATGTTCATAATTCTTACATCCTGATGAATATCAAGGTGATGTAAAAGGCAAACCTACCTGAATTTTAATGCTCTTTCAAAATATGTGGTCACAGAGATGAAATATGAACTTTGACAAACTGACCTCATGGTGACTTACCTCATCCTGGTTTTGCATGATGATGCACTTGACTTACTTTTACCAAACCGCCCGGAAGTAGACGCACAAGCCAAACCAAAAAGTTGGGTCCCTGTTTTGCCAAGTCAAAATGGGGCGTGTTGTGTAACCACACAACAGTTTTCTTGGATGATGATTTTGAAATTATGAATCCCTCTTCATGTATTTGTATGCATGCAGATGAAGTCAATGATTCTATACTCTATGAAGAGCTTGTTGATATGAACAATTGTACAAACATTTATGTTTAGTTGATAAACTTTCCCTTGATGAATTTAAAGGTGGTGATCATGTGGATGTATATGAGTGATTATTTATTTGGTGAAAGATATATTATTTTGCCCATGTTGATTGTGCTTCAAGAATGTTATAGGAAAATGTTGTTAGAGGGAATGAGGAATACAAGATAAGGTGTTACTAGTCTAATTTTAATAGTGAATGTAACACATCAAGTTGCCAGAATGAACCCAAAATAGAGGGACAACTTGAAGAATTTAATCTTTCTTATGAAGTGTCTCAATTTGATGAAGCATATTGGTGGCTAATGACCAAGAGCTTAGTGAAAGTATCATTGATTATGAAGATTTTCACTTTAATGCTAGGCATGTGCCAACTCTTGGGGGTGTCCATGTTTTATTAGAGGTTGAGTCCTTTGTGTGGGGCATGGATGTGAATGAGTAGCAAGGAATGTATATGCCTAAATTCTAGCATGATGTAACCTTACATATAAGTATGCTTGAGCTTGAGACTTTTCAATTTGACCTATAGGAAGAAGTTCTTTGTGCAAATTAGTAGGGTAGTCGGGCATGCTTTTCTTTGCAGTGTGAATTGGAAAGGTTTTCTTTTTTACTTGATTGACATAGGGAGGTCAATGGGAATAGTGTTGTTGCATCTATAAATGCTGAAGGTTTGCTTTCATCCATGTATTCTGTTTCTATTGATGACCTAAATTTTATTGTTTCACTTCCTAGTATTGTGAACAGACATGAAATGTATGATAGGATGAGATGACAAAAATTAGGCACCTACTCTTTGTCATTGCCCTGTGGTTATGATTCTGAAGGTGGGATTTGTCTTTACATCCCAAGAATTATTCACAAATTGGTGCATGCATGTAAAATATATTATTTGTCGTATCCAGGTGGTAAGTACATTTTCAGCTTAAGGGAGATTAGCTCCTTCATTCAACTTCTCTTTGACAAAGGCAAGTGGTATTCAATAGTTTGCCCATGTCTTTGTGCCATAGATCTTTGTAGGGTCTAACTTGCAAGTGTCTTGAAATTTTATTTACATCCATACCTTCTCAATCTTTTTATACCTCCATGTTATTGGTTGTAGGTTGTGTTTTGCCTTGTGTACATATCTTATTTGTGCTTGTCTTTCCCCCTCCCCTCCTTGTTTTGTTTTGACTTTCTGGCCTACCTTATGGAGATAGATAGATTCTTATTATGACTATAAGAGGTACATGTCCCCAACTAGATCCAATGTTGGGAACCATTTTCACAGGATTCAAACTTCACAAATTTTCCTAAGTCTGGCATGCTCTTCCCCATAGCTTCGACTACCCACCAATCTACAATAGAAGTACCAATATACTTAATAGGCACAATTTCTAAGAAAAGGGTATTGTGATAATTTGTATGGATTCTAGCATGGAGATTTTGACCTCTAATGCATCCTTCAACTCAGACCAAGAAAGAGGTTCCATCACATAGAAATGGCAATCAAATACAAGATAGTGGAGCCACCAAGAGTTGTTGTGATGACTATTGCATTGCAGAAGTAATTCATGGTGATGATATTCCTTGGTTTTAAATTGAGACTTGTTAATCTCAAAAGACACTTGCTAATAATATGACATTCTTTCAAGCTAGAGACTATGCATACCTCCCCAATTCTTCCAAGGGTGCCATTAATGATCAGAATTGAATGTGTATACTCCCTAAAATCTAGCCAAAATAATAGTGTGCCCATTAAAGGCATAAATCTACACACAAGGCCTAAAGAAGATTTTGAAAATGGAAAGGGATGAGTCATCAATTACCATGAATGTAGTGGTTGAGGTCGTAACTGTCATTGGTCTACATGATGGTTCCAAGCTATACATTTTGAGAAAGAAATATGTTTCCCATTAGAAGGATTGCCCTATGCTTGGCCCAAGGTAGATTTTTGAGATGTAGAGTACATGCTAGCATTCAGTACCATGACCTATTGAAGATTTTGTGGACCTAATGGATTTTTGTGTTGGTGTGTGTCAAGTTTTAGCCTTGCAAATCCTTCGAATCCTATCCATGCACTACAAAAAACTTTAAATACAAGAAAAATTGTGTAGTTGTTGGTTAGTCTTTGAGCTTGTTTTCTACCTACTATTGGAGGTACATTCTACGGCATCAAATGATGATTGTGTAGCATTTGTAGGGGTTGACATAGATTGTAATGGTTGTAATTTGGCAAGGTAATTGCATTGCCATGTGTCTCCATGGTAGACTATAATGTTTTGGGAGAATATTTAAACCTAAGTGTTGATTCTCTCTTGCAACATCTGCTAGCTTGATGTAATAGAGTGTAGATTAATGTTGCAACATTATAAGCATTGAAAACTATTTTGTTATGATCTTCCTCTTTTGCATGTGGAATGTTGTTATTTTTGATAGATGATTAAGTATGTATGATGTGCAGGGCTCCCCTATTTTAATGATACAATTGTAGCTCTATATGGATGTTTTCTTTCTTTACATGCTGTCACTTTGTTACCCAATATATTTGGCACCAGTAAAGTTGGCTTGGAATTCAATCATTTCCATTTAAATCTTTTCTTTCTTTTATGTTTTAGTTTAGTTTCCTACTCCACCTGTATGCACAAACCAATATTATTGCCTTTGCCATATCTTAAGGATTCACACTTGAATGAGATATTTAGAGGTTTGTTCACATACGATTCTTTCTTTCCCAAACAACCCATTGAATTATAGGTATACATATTTAATGATATTGTGTCAAATAGATATTTAGATGGCTACAATGGTAAGATTACAAGATATAAGTGTGAAAGTTATTTAAGGGTATTCATCTTTGGTGATTGTAAATGGTTATACTTTGGATGCACTTAAATGTTTACCATATCTATTATTACTAAGGTTTAGTAGGCTTATCCCTAACTTCCATTAGGGCATGGTAGACAAATTTGTGTTCTAATTATTGTCCCATTTCAATACCTCAAGGGAATACCCCCAGGTTTTGCAGAGCCTGAAGAAGAAGAGGATCTACCCTAATCCTATGTGTTGGCCCAAAAACTATCTCCTCCTTGTGGATGTATCACTCTCCTTGCATGAGATACCTTGTTGCCCTTGTCTCACTTTGGGTTGTATTTTTTAGACCCAACATCCCCTTAAAAAGAAACCCTCATTTGCAATATCCTTGTTGTTAGTTGTCTTCCAATTGTTAAGACCTTGCCATTAGCTATAAAAGAGCATTTCTAAGAACCATGCACTTCACCGTTTGAGCCCACACATGTGGGGTCATTTTAAGGTTTATGAAACCTGTTTTAGGTGCTTAAGATTTAATTTTTATGATGATATTGGTGTTGGAATAGGGAAATTCTTAAATTGTGGGCTTTTATACCTTCATGGCTTATTTCTTATTAGTTTTATTACCTCCCATTCATGGTAAAGTTAAATTTATTAGTGATTCTATCATTCCAGACTAAGCATAAGGGTGGATCTCAAGGTAGAAAGGTGTAATGGCTAAGAATTACATATGAAATTAAGGGATTTATGGGCTTGATTTCAATTGGGATAAGTTTCACTTTTATGCATGGAAAAGCATTATTTTAGTTTTATAAAAATGTGATCTCATTTGTTTTTTTTTTCTTATTTGTTTACATCAAGGACCCAAGAATTCAGTCGAGTGTCATCATGATCCTAAAGACTTCTTTGAAGTAGGTTTGAAGACTTTTTTTCAAGGTATCAAGGGGGATGTTTTGATCAAAGGCAAAGAAAATATGTCTATTAAAAGCTCAAGATTTGATTTCCCAATGGAAAACTCATCAAATCTTGATGAGAAAGCATAGGATCTTCTAATAATGTGTACCCCAATACCTCAAAGGTAGTCATCACTCGTGTCACAAACTTGCTTGAACAACCTTGCAACTTGCCTGGACAACCATATAAACCTTTCCAACACAAGAGATGTTCATGCAGTTAAAAGATTATTAGTCATGTGAATAGGGTGTAAGGATTGTTCTCGAGCCCTTAGGACTACTATCAAAGCAATAGAGTCACAATCATGAGATCCTAAAGGTCAAAGAGCATGAGGATCATAGTAATGTCATCATCCAAAGGACTGTTGTAAAGTATAGTGGGTTGTCATAAGGTTTTGAGGGACTATTTAGCAAGAAAGGTTGTCATACCCTAGGGTAATAATCCATGGAGTATTAAGGCCGCCTTAGTAATATTATTAATAAGTGCTCATGTTTCATCTCATGGGTCAGAGGAGGTAGTTAATAACCTCATAGGATACCATTAGGATCATAGGACAATCATGTAAGAGATAACCTGATAAGTCATGAGTAAGTGAGACAATCATGCACCATAAATAAAAATAAATCATGTCAATTGTTAATTGATTTACCACTCACAAGGACACTCAAAAACTTGTTAAATTAGTCCTAGGTTATCCATGAACACAAAAGAGAATGTCCTCACCTAAAATGTCATTCAAGTGTTATTATCATGTCATCCTAAACTACAAAAGGAAGGAATGCCAACAACAAATCAATAGGACTAATACATAAGTTAAATTAAGATCAAAGGGAAGTCAAAGAGCACACAAAAGAACTATTGTGATAGTAGAAGAGGACTTTTATCATCTTGAAACTTATCATGACATAAATTATAGTTATACCTTAGTTCAACATGGTGTTTCCACCTTCATACTATCCTAGATAACATTGAAACTATCATAGAAGCAATAAGATTGTCATTTGGGTAAAATATTGTCATAGGATAGTCCTCATAAGCAAGAAAAATTATTTGAATGTTAGGGGTAGTCTTATCCTCATTCAATGCATCCATGTATCTAATAAATTGTCATTAAGATATCAAGATCTCACCTAAGATTGTCATAAGGCTTGTAGCATTGTCTTCAAATCATGAATATTTAGTCAAGAAATCACAAAGGGACAATCAAAAAGGTTCATATGGTGCAACAAAAGAGATTATCACAAAACACTTTGAGCATATACAAACCCTAAAAGGTAGATATGAATGTTATAGGACTATCATAGAGAGACTGAAAGACTAGAGATAACCATGACACCATGAGGAGCTAAAAGAATAATTAAAAGACAAAGGTCAGTCAATCATAAGTCATTTTATGACTGTCATAATAATTAGGTCATTTAAAGGACTGTCAAACTATGTTGCAATAGCAAGGGATAATCCTACCATTGAAAGGCCATTGATAAGTTAAAGAGGATAGTCAAGACATTCAAATTCTATCATAATAGCAAAAGGATGGTGAGCATCATCATATTATTATTATTAAAGTCCTAGAAACATCCCAACACTATCAACAAGTCATAAAGCATTGTTAATGTCCTAGTATAACTTTAGTCAGAATCATCTCACAATGGAAATAGTCATATGCTATAAAAAAATGTTATCAAAGATTTAAGCAACCTAGAGGGTTGTCACCACACTTAATTCCTATCATAAGACAATCATAAGTACTACCAAATCATTGTCACATCACCCTTAAACATTGTTAAATCAAAATGAATAGTTTTATCATCATAAGGAAATATAGGATTACCAAAGCAATCAAAGTTGCCATATAATACAAATGAGATCATGCCATAGAGAAATGACTATCCCCTAAATATGAGGACTACCAATTATTCCTAAGCCTCAACCAAGTATTTTTAAGTCTTATAAGTAGTATCCTAACACTAAGCTAGTTGTCCTAGAAATCCTAATCACTAAAAGATAATAAAAAAGGTTTGTTATCAACATGAGATGCTGTCATAGCTTTAGATGTCATGAAGTCCTAGGATTGTCATAGGGTTATGAAAGCCATGGAGAAGTAATGAATATGTAGGAGTTACAATCCAATTATCAACTATTCTAGACAAAGAGCTGGGAAGAATATTGTATGTTAAGGACACCTCTTCTATCATAAGCTTAGAGAGCACTAGAAGGATCATTGCCCATGCATGGTCATGTGATATGGTCAAATTGAGTGGGGTTGACAATATAAACACACAATTTGACTAGAGTTAAGCTATGGGAAATAGATCTAACATAGTTGATGTGGTAGATTAGGAGATGAATGTTTTAATTAGGATTCATAGACTCCTAACTAAGAATATTAATAACTTTTGGATATGAATAATGCTTTCATTTTGTAGGTTTGTGTCAAATAATTTAATGCACTGTCTTTTGGTTATAGGAGAAAGTGATAAATAAAATATCCCTATGGTGCTCAAAGAAGGGATGCTTATTATTAAGGAGATTTCATCTACTCAAAAATTACATGATCTTGGGAACTCCATGCTCCTAATTTGTTATTATAATTGCAATATTAGAACAAGAGATTATCAAAGGGAAGGTCCTAAAGAAAACAAAGGGATAATGGAGATCTTGAGGCTATAAGAAGAGGTCATAATTGAGAATCAAGTTATACCATAATGATGAATGGAAGACAAACATGAGATCATTATTATCAAGAGAGGTTGTCAAAAGTATTGTTGTTGCATTCATGAAGATTCCATGCTTTTGAGATCCTAATAGAGATTGTTCTTTGAAAGGAGAAAATGAAAATGATAAATTTGTTAAGGAATAGGATGCACTGCATGTGATTTGAATCCTTTTAGAACAACATATGCATTTTCAAATAGAAATTGACACCTCAAAAATTGTGCCAAAGCTAGGTCTATTCTAGGGAGAGACTTCTTCAAGAAGATATGACAAGAAGAAGTTAAATTTTCCCTGGAACTTGTGCCTACCACCTTTCTTAATGTTGATAAAATCATAAGGAGAGGTTGTTTTCCAACTATAGACCTTTGCTACAAATATTAAATGTGATTGATTTTGAGCCATAGGATGGATTTAATCCTACCTCTTCATGTAAAAACAAAAATTTAATGTTTTTTCCCAAGTTGTCGAGGTTGTTCATGATCATGTTTTAAGTTTATACATATATATAGATAATAATTTTACATTGTCAAGGTTGGGGACCTAATTCTTATAATCAAATTTTGCACTTTCCCTTTATTTTCCATGTTATTTTCTTAGTTTTCCAAATAAATGTGCTTTTTGTTTTGAACTTATTTATGAAAATTCACATGAGAGATAGAATTCCATATGTGTTGAATATTTTTTATTAAACTAAGTTGGGGAAAAGGGTCCTAGTCCCTTACATAGTCAAAGAATTTAGAAGTCTGAACATAAAACTAGCAAGAAACAACAACAAAAAGGCACTAGAATCAGAAATATTTTGAATCATATGAAGTTGATGACTTTGTGAGTTTATGAGTGAGATTTTCATGTGTAATGTAGTGGTTGTATGCATTTTTCTCTCAATTTTCAAGGATCCTTAGACTCTTGCACCTCTTTGTGTACTTGATTGTGTGGAATGTTGATCATGCAAAGCTAGTTTACCTAGAGTTTTATCACTTCAACAAAGATTAGGATGCAGTTCATGGAAAACAAGCTCTTTTTCTCTCTTTGATTCTTTTGTGATTTTTTTCTAAATTTTAGTATGATAGGGTTAGTTTTAGGAAATGATATTGAAAATTGCTGAAGTAATCCTAAAATATCATGTTTGCAAGGTTGAGCTCGTTATTGATTTCTAAACTTAGAAGAGATATTTCAATACCACAAATGTTAGATCAGTTAGTGCATACATATGATTAAACCTAAGACACTAATCATCTTTGTGTAACTAACCACTTGATTGTTTGAATAGCTTCTAAAACACTACAAGACCCTTGATTGGGAACAACAATACGAAGGTCACTGGGTTGTCCTACCGAACCAAGACCTAGTTATATAGACCTTGGGGTTGTTAATCTTCCTCTAATAGATTGGTCACCTTTTAGGAGAGGTGAGATACACCTAGTATTTCACCTAACTTGTTGAGTATGTCAAAACACCCATCAACATATGGCAACTATGGAAGTATTTTGGCTTCAAACTATTGTTTTGATAAAAGTAACTGGGAAGGGCCCGAACCCATGTACAAAAGTCGAAAGGCAAGCCAAACAAATTTCACAAGAAGTAAAACTAACTACAGACCAACAAAACTAGCATTAAACAGAGAAAGAGCCAGCAAAGCCAGCAAACACCAAAAGGACCAGCAATAGACCAGTACAAAAAATTACTGTTTTGCTAAATTCATCAGGCCATTGATAGCCTACCATTCCTTGTTTAAGAAGTTCATTTTGTCTTCAAATGCATCATCCTCCTTCTTGTTGTCCAAATCCTCCTACATCTCATTGATCACTTGCCTTTAGAGCCCTTGTTTTTAGCTCTGGTTTTGTTGGTCGGACCGAAGCTGACCTGATTCACTTTGCTTTGGGAAGTAGCCTCAATTTTACTATCTTTCACAGCTCTGCTTTGGGAAGAAGCTCCAGCTTTGGTTTCTCTCACAGCCTTGCATTTCTCCATCTCTTCCTAAAAAACATAGAAAGTAGTGGCCAAATTTTGACTGTTTCCCTACTAAAAGCTACAATTTCATGCATATTCTTCTTTATATATTCTTGGTTAGCCTTTATCTTATTTATTTCTTCTTCAATTCCCTCCTACTTCTCAAACATTCTCGCCATATTCTTCACTTCATTCTATAGTTCATTATCATTCTCCCTAGGCTAGTCAATAGTCTCCATTTGAGTAATCACTTCAAGATGTTGGATTTTGTGCTTAGTATGGTGCATCTATGCCAATTTCCATTTAAGCACCTGGTTTTACAAATCCAAAGCCTAATATAAGGTAGCAACTTTCTCCATCATCTGATTGCAAGACTTACAATTAGTCTTCTCACCACTGTTTATGGTGACAAGGGGA
The DNA here is from genome assembly GCA_027924645.1 of Cunninghamia lanceolata. Classification (NCBI taxonomy): domain Eukaryota; kingdom Viridiplantae; phylum Streptophyta; class Pinopsida; order Cupressales; family Cupressaceae; genus Cunninghamia; species Cunninghamia lanceolata. Next base: position 2,987,035 of record BSBN01000371.1, on the reverse strand, counting down.
CTTCTAATGGGAGGGGTGTCCTAAACACTCTTGCTTTGGCTTTCAATAGTATTAGTAACCTTTAGTGATAACTTTAAGGAACCCCCCCTAAAAAAAACATAAAATCCTGGCGAATCCTAGCTAAGTGCTATAATTTTCCTGGCGAATCTATGCACATTTTAGAAATTGTTATAAAATCCTGGCAAATCCTAATGAATAATTAGTAAAAAAAATAATTACAATGGTGAATCCAAGCGAATAATCACTAAAAAAATAATTAGAATGGCAAATCTTTCCTTTAAAAATTTACATAGTTGGTTGGCATAGTCCCCCTATATATATTTTTGTTTTTTCGTAATGTTGAAGTAGGGGCCTCGGGGTGGTAGCCACCAGTGGGATCAAGAGACAGCGCCCCTTGTGGAGGTCAAGGATCGCATCTAACCATAAAAATTTAAATATTTAAAATTCTAATTTAATCGATTAGTTATAAATAAACTCTATATTTAACCCATCTCTCTAAGGCAATTTAAAATGATAAACTAATTCAATAGAATAATAATTAAAAAATTCAATGCACTAACCCTTAAAAGAATTAAGGGAATAAAATATAAGTCCCTTCATATTTGAAAATAATAAATATTTAAAACTACATGGAATAATAAAATCTAAGTATAAAAAATAAGAATAAATAATTATTTATTTCTAAACCTTAGTCAAATATTATCATGATTACATGCACTAATAAAATATAAAAAATGAATAAAGCACAATTTAAAAGTACATTTTAAAACAATAATAAAACACAATACTCCACTAAAAACTCAAGTTAACTACATTTTAGGAGCTAAATATGCAACTTCTATTATATTTAAAACTTGCTAAAACAATAAAATATTGCACAAATACTTTTCTTTCTACCTAATCCTTTCATTTTTTCCTAATTTTTTTGTTGGAGAATGATTTTTTAAAAGCTTTCATTTTTTCCTAATTGTTTTGCTGTAGAATGATTTTTTAAATGCTTTCATGTTTGTTGTAGATTGATTTTTTAAATATGAATATGAGAAACCCATTTCTCACCTTCTCCATTTTGATGGGCTTCTCTGCTTCTTTTGTTTATCTTTGTTATTTATTTTATTTTTTGCAAACGGTTAACATTATTTTTAAATGGTTTATTTTTTTGAATTGATATTGGTATTATTACATGTAGGTAAAATCTGAGGGGGGAGATTTAAAAGTTTCACATTATTTGCATGGCCATACATGATTGCAAATGAAGGATTTTATTTTTATTTTAATTCTTTTAAAGAATGTAAAATGAAGATTACATGTTTTTGCATTTTCTCTTAAAAAATTTAAAAGATAAAAACAAGCATAGATGTTTATGTTTTAAAAAAAGTTAAAACATATATTTTTTGTTTTAAATATGATGATGAGAGGGAGTACGGCCAATAGAAAATGCTACAATTTTTTTAATTTATTGAATTTTGTTCTCTATTTTTTTCTTTATTTTAAATTTTTTTATCATAAATTTAATTTCAATCTAAAATGGTAATGAAATTTGCAATTATGTGCATCAATAACAATATGTTTATCAAACTAAACTAAACAATAAATCAAATTAAAAAAGACTAATTTTGCACCTTATATTTTGTCTTGTAGGGGCCTTTGTGAGATCTGGATCAACAAATTGGTATTGGATTTGGATCTACGCCTGGAATTGAACTATAGGTATCTGCAGGCAATGAATCTGCAACTAGAAGGAAGTGATGCTTCAGGCTATGCTGCATATCCTCTACCGGTGATCGTACTGCTATTGTGACTAAATTTTTCTTTCCAGTGATAGGATGGATCCATGCATGGGACCTTAGCTTAGGGTTTATTATGGCTTTGATTTTACTTCGGCGGGAAAGAAATTATGGGCCTCAAGAAAGCCTTTTAAAAGGCATGTGCTTATGGCGCCCAGAATCAAATAAGAGCCATGAGATCAAATTCATAATCAACGATAATAAACAAAGCCATATTAAAAGCAAAAATAACCCTAAAACTACATAATAATTTATTAGTAAAGGCGAATATTATCCCAAAATTAATGGTGGGAATATAATATTACTGGCGAATACCATTAAGATGTATAATTATATTATAAACTATTGGCGAATCACATTTAATAACGCATCGTGTACCTAGCGAAATAAGACAACTTATTAGTTTAAAATAATGAGTTAATTAATACTGAATTATTTTTTGTAAAAATGGGGTGATTTAGTCCCCTTTGTAGCCTAATATATTCGTCATTTTTGCAGGCCTCTATTTCAACTATTCGCCAATTGGTGAAGATTCGCCACTAAAAAAATCCCTGGTAACCTTAGTTTTGCCCTTCACCTGGGTCTGGTCCTTCATGATAGGGGAATCCTCTCTGGCTAAGACCTTCCCTTTTTCCTTCCCATCCCTCACAGGGGAAATGTCTCTAAAAACTTCCTTTCCTTTGCTCCTCACTCCCATGGCTGGGGAGTCCTTAAGGGATTTCAAATTAGGTTTTTTCTGACTGTTAGGAGTCTCGGCACACTTTCTTTTACCTTTCATTTGGGGTATGTAGTTATTAGCATGGGGCTCTAAATTCCTCCTATTCTTCCCATTCCAAATAGGATAGTTATCTTTGACAACACCTCTTCCTTTGTTCTTCTCACTAGTGGTGGAGAGGTCCCTGGGTGACTTCGAACTAGGCTTGTTGGAGGAATCATCATTATCTTTTATCAAATTGGTAGCTTCAGGGTTGGTCTCTTTGCGGCCTTTTTTGTTAGACTGGGCCTTAGACACAAAGGCCTCATGGTGTCATGCCCACATCTCCTATGTGGTCGTGACACAGTATCCACATGTCATGTCCACATTTGTCATGTGGTCACGACACGGATTACCAAAAACTTTTCCCACCTAACTCTAAAAACCCCCTCGTGCGCAACATGTGCGCTCAGTGACATACGCACAAAGGCGAAGACATCAATCAAACATCAGGGAAATGTGAATTCCCTTCGCAACCCCTATGAAATAAAAGCCTACTAAGGGGTATGTGATGCGAGGAGCATCGCTAAGAGGGTTAGTTTCCATAGTTGGGACTAACCCTAAGGTTCCTAGATGAGGTGGTATGGTTTCGTTATCAACAAAACCCAACCCTAGGGGAACTACCAAAATCACAATTAACATTAAAATTATTGCACTAGCATGATATCAAACTAAATTTTAAACAATTAACTAAGATGGAAAGATAAATGTTGGAATCAAATTAATTAACATTTCCACATTTAATCTAGGGAACTTTTGGCAGCATAACGCAGTCATACTAAAAATAATAATAAATTAAATAAATTAAAGTAAAACTCTTCACTAATGCCCTTTTCAAAAATAAACTCAAAACTAAATACACATATTAAATTAAATTACTTCAACACTTCCACATCTACTCAAGGCAATAGAAATAATTGCATTTGCTATAGGATTCAATTAATTAAAAATTACATTTAAACCATGCATAAGTTAAATGGGTTTGAAAGGGTTTAAATTAAGTAAATTCCATAAACATTTAATCCCCACACCCAAACCCCATTAAAATAATAATCCCCACCGCTCATAAAAGGGCTCACTAAAATAAAATAGGTATGGGGGAATAATTAATTCACTAATTCCCCATTATGGCTACACTAACCCTAATCAATTTAAAAAGGCAAAAATAGGTTTATAATGCTCACAAGGATAATTACTTTTCTCATTTGTGTAGGTTTCAAGGAGAAGAGGGAGAAAGAGGAGAATGGCACGTTCACAAAGGAGAGACTATTTTCTCTATTTTCTATTTGTTTCCTACATGTTATTATATTTATTTTTCTAACCCTAATTTTTTTATTTCTTTTGTCCTAACTCTATTCTTTGATTTTCTTCCACAGGGTTTCAAGATTTCCTTCATGAGGGCTCTCTGGTCTTTTGTTTAAATGATTTTTTTTGTTTACACAGGGTTATATTTTTTTGCCCAGCAATATATATATATCTTTTTTAACCCACAGAGTATCTATTTATCAATGCAGTATATATATATACACATATTGCAAATGTAGCAGGGTCAATTCACAGAAAGGGAAGGTGGATTAAATCTACCACAGGCGGCGGTTTAAAGAAAAATAGGAAGAAATTTATGTATGGTGCCGGCGGCGAAATTAAAAAATGGTGGGGAGGAAGGGTTGCCTCTCGTCCCCCTTCCATAGAGCCTGTGGAGGGGCGGACAGGGGGTTCGTCCCCCCTCCCCCTTCATTCCAGACAAGGGCAGCTTGGTCGCCGCCCTCAATCTCTTTTTTTATTTTAATTTTTTTTACAACAAAAACCCTAATGGGTTTTGACATAAGATTTCTCTAATATTTTTCTTTAATTATATAATGCAGCATATAATATATGATATATATATATAGATATGTGTGTGTATATATATATTCCATTATGTTGTTTCTCTTTTCTACCTCAATCTATTTTATTTTTAAAGAAAACACTAAACTCAATATTACAATATATTTAAGATATATATATATATATATATATATATATATATATATATATATATATATATATATATATATTGGATGTATAACTCTATATTTTTTTTTGTAAAAGAAACAGTAACTTCATATTTACCACAACAAGTCTAATATATATTTCTCTTTTCCCATTTAAGCTGAAATAGAATATTTATTTTCTTTACTCTAAAACTATATACATCCATAAAATGCATCTTAATTAAGCTAGCAAATGCAAACATAATGGACTTTCTTTTCCCTTCCAGCAAGTCAATATATTCATTTAAATGACAAGTTCAAGAAAGGGAAGGAGATAAGAGAAAAATCATTTTAATCATGCACAAATATCTTTCCAAACGCATTATAAGGGAACAAAACAACCAATCTTTCATTTAAATGAAATGAATGCTTTTCTTCTTCTTTTTTTGTTTTCAAAGAGATACACAAAAATGGATTTACTCTCATAAAACTACAATCACTTTTACAAGGCCACAAAGGCCATGGCTACCAAAATGCCATACATTATAAAAACACAAAGAAAACCATATTTCTCCCAAGCTCCAAAACTCCAATAATCACCCAAATCTTGCAAAAATCATAAGGACAATTTCCAAATGCCCATGGGAGCTCACCTCCCAACCATAGACTTGGAACAAGTCACCCTCGATCTTGGAGGTCACCCATATAACCAGGTTCACACAAAAACAAGGATTCAACACCAAAATCACTCACACAAAACATAAATACACCATCCCATGGATTTCACATACTAATCCATTTACTTAAATTTTTGGGGGTAGGAGAGTGGACTACTCTCAACTCAAGGGGAGAACCCAAAATCACCAAAACACATAATGCTCAAAATCACAAGGCCTCTTGCCTTAATATCTCAAAATGTCAAACAAAAGAATCCCAAGGCACTCTTGCCTTCACCAAAATCTCAAATACTTCACAATATACTTCCATGGCCATCAACACCTTCAAATATAGTGAGGGTGACCCTGAGGAGGTTCGCTCCTCTCCCACCCCAAAACAAGATGAGCTCTTCTCAAAGGAGAGCTTCATCAAACACCCAAAATGAAAACCCACACAACACATAAACCAAAACCCAAACATACACAAGGAAATCTTCACATACAATGAAAGTAAAAACATAAGGAAGGGATATAGCCTTGGATGCTTACCTTATAAGCCCAAATTTGGCAAGAGGTTGATGAAGAGCTCCCAAGTCTCCTTCCAATCTCCTTGCATCAAAATTTCTCTAACTCTAGCTATCTCCCCAAAATCAATATTAAAAAATCAAGGAAAAAATCAAGAACCCTCTCCCTCTCTCAAAGAGGGAGTTTAATAGGCTAAACCAACGAGCCTTGAGGAATGAGAAGGTGACACATGTCACCTTCTCCTTCCTCCTCACAATCCACTCACAAAAGCTCAAGGGATGAGGAGGTGACACATGTCACACTTCCATCCCACAAAGCCTCACTCTCTCCCACAAATGCGCTCACACATGTGTGAGAGCATAGTGGAGAGGGGAATTCCACATGGAAGACTCCATAAGGATAAGGGGAAGACACATGTCATCCTCCTATCCAACAAGGCAAACCCATTCCCTCATAGATGCTCTCACACATGTGTGAGAGCATAGGAATGAGGTCTCTCACACTTGAAGGCCTTGGAAGCTTCCCAAGCCTTCAAGATAAGGGAGACCTTATCCTACGGAAGTGGAGTTGGTCATGGTGGAATCTTGACTTGTCCACCACCTCACCCAACTTCAAAATTCGTCACTTAACTTTAGGGTCCAGTTAAGGTGGCCAAAAGAAGGTTAAACTAAGGTCTCACATGTTCAAATTGGTCCTAGACCATAGGGGTATGACCTAGGGTCATTATTTGACCAAAATAAACACTAAGGGGTCCATAAATTCACATAAAAAGGCCCAATAAATAAATAGCACCAAAATATTGCAACTCAAACATAACAACTTACAACACATCAATAGATCAAACGAAAAAAGGGTGAACCCTAATCAAAATAAACATCAATTACAGACATTACAAACCATCATGCTCCATCACAAATGACCTTGGTCCCTCTTGGGACTAGGTCGGCTAAAAATAGATATCACATAGGGTTATTGGAATGACCTCCGATTTTCCATGGGCATGGAAAATTACCTGTACACTTCCACAAATGGATCAATAGCACATGATCATCATAGCTAAAGCAAAAGGAAATGCACACACACACAGAGTCACATAATCACCTATATCCTAAATTATACACATGCTATCATTTACATGATTCATAATTCATTTGCATTTCTAAGCATCAAATCAGGATTAAAAACTGCATAATATTTCATTCATTTACTCATCAACTAACATTCCAATTTGCATCAAAATAAATATCACATAACATTATAACATCAAGTGAAATCTAACATGCAAGCTATAACATCATCACATCATGCTCTATCTAACTAATCAAAAGCATACGATATAGTCATGAAAGTCTGAATAACGGGATTAGCAATCTCTAATGTCCACATGCCCATCAAAATGTCCATATGATGTAAGAAAAAATAGAAGGTGAGATAAGTAGGCCTCACATCCTTCCCCCCTAAAACTAAACTTCCTCCAGGAAGTCAGCAAAGAGGTGAGGATAAAGTGTCCTCAATCTAGTAGCATCCTCCCAAGTAGTCGAGACCTCATCATAACGGTCCCACTGAACTCTGACCTGGTCCATCTCTTGACCTCGAAGGCCCAGCATCCGATGAGCCAATATGCGAATTGGCTCCAAAGACAGCTTCCCGTTCGACTCTACTTGTAAGGCACCCCAATCCAAGACATGAGCCATATCTGATATATAACGTCTCAAAATAGTTACATGAAACACATCGTGGATGCGCGACAGGCTAGGTGGAAAGGCTAGATAATAAGCTACAGGTCCTATTCGCTCCAGTATCTCAAATGGCCCAACAAATCTTGGTGCAAGCTTAGAGCCCTTTCCAAAGCGGATTGGACTCTTATGCAGTCGCACTCTCAAGAATACCTTGTCGCCAACTAAGAAGCTCTAATCCAATCTCTTGGCATCGGCATACTTCTTCTGATGATCCTGTGTCTCTTGCAATCGTTGTCTGATCAAGGTATCCTGCTGCTCCATATCCTGCACCAACTTTGGTCCAATAGCAACTTTGTCCTCGATGCGGTCCCAACTCAATGGAGTCCTGCAAGGTCTGCCATACAGGGCCTGATAGGGAGACATACCTAACGAGTTGTGATGCCCATTATTGTAAGCAAACTCAACTAGATATAGATAGTCCTCCCATCTAGACTAGTGATCCATCACATACATGTGAAGCATGTCCTCTAAAACCTAATTCACCCTCTCAGTCTACCCATCTATCTCAGGATGATACGCTAAACTGAAGTTGAACTGAGTGCCCAACGCCTGTTGTAATGCTTTCCAAAAGGCTGATGTAAATACTGGATCTCTGTCAGAAATGATGCGATGAGGAATCTCCATGAAGTCTCACAATATCATCTAAGAAGACACTCGCCACTGTAGGTGCATTGTACATCGTACATACCGGTGAAAAATGTGCTACCTTGGTCAACTTGTCAACCATCACCATGATGGCATCATGGTAGCAAGATGACAAAGGTAGACCAACTATGAAGTCCAAGGAAATGGTGTCCCATTTCCACTCCAGTATCTCATGAGGGTAAAGTAGTCCTGCTAGATGCTGATGCTTGGCCTTGACCCTCTGACACTCAAGGCAATGAGCTACAAAATCTAAAATATTGCGTCTCATCCCTACCTAATGATACAACTGTCTCAAATCGGCATGCATCTTCTTCACCCTAGGATGTGCTGTATAAGGTGCTCTATGAGCCTCTGATAAAACCACCAAATGAAGGTCACCTACAAGGGGAACATAGATGCACTGTCAATGTCGAAGAAGTCCATCTGCCTCAAGAGAATATCTTGCAAACTTGCCCATAAGGGCCCTCTATGACTGAATCTCCTGTTGTACCTCAAGGAACCACTCGTCCTCAGGCAGATGCTGCAATATACACCCTCTCAAGTCCACACTCAAAGTCAAGGTTAGGATCTCATGGTGCCTCTGACTTAATGCATTGACAACCATATTCTCCTTCCCTTTGATGTAATGCACATCAAGGTCGTACTCACATAATAACTCCATCCAACGTCATTGGCGGGCGTTCAGATTCAACTACATGAAGATATACTGTAAAATATGATGGTCAAAGTGTAACTTGAAACGACATCTGAAGAGGAAATGTCTCCATCTAACAAGAGCGTGAACTACTACTGCGAGCTCCAAATCATGTGTAGGGTAGTTCAGCTCATGGGTCTTGAGATTTTGCGACTCATACGTGATTGCTCGACCATCTTGCATAAGGACTGCACCTAGTCCCTCTAAAGATGCATCAGTGCATACCATGAAGTCTGTTGTTGGATCAGGTACTGCTAGAATAGGAGCACTAGTGAGATGCTCCTTGAGGACCCCAAAGGCCCTCTCACATGGCTCTGTCCACATGAATCTCTTCCCTTTCTACTGAAGGGAAGTGATAGAGTGTGCTATCCTGAAAAAGCCCTCAACAAATCAGCGATAATATCCTACTAGCCCCATGAAGCTCCTAACCTCTGTGACACTGGTTGGCACTGGCCAATCCCTGATAGCTCTAATCTTCAATGGATCTACTAAGATACCATCACAAGATAGAATGTGACCCAAGTACTGAACCTCTATATGGAAGAAGGCACACTTCTCCAAGTTGCCATAAAATTGTTGATCTCTCAAACACTGTAAAACTTGGTGCAAGTGCTCCTCATACTCCTCAGTCTGTGAATAAATCAATATGTCATCAAGGAATATGATCATGAACCGATCTAGGTATGTGTGAAACACCCCATTCATGACGCTCATGAACACTACAAGGGCGTTCGTCAAACCGAAGGATACCACGGTGAACTCATAGTGACCATAGCGAGTCTGAAAGGTAGTCTTATGAATATCCACCTCTGTAATGCATAACTGATGGTAACTAGACTTCAGGTCAATCTTAAAGAAAACTCTAGCTCCCTGCATCTGATCAAACGAATCATCAATCCTAGGCAAAGGATAATGGTTCTTCACCGTCACCTTATTCAACTGCCTATAATCCATACAAAGTCAAAGAGACCCATCCTTCTTCTTCACGAAGATGACCCATGTGCCCCAAGGTGAGACGCTAGGTCGGATGTGCCCCTTCTTGAGAAACTCCTCTAACTGAAGCTTGAGCTCTGTAAGCTCATGTGTAGTCATCTTGTAAGGTGCACGAGACACTGGCTCAACACCTGGTACAAGATCAATATGAAAATCAACCTCTCTATGAGACGGCATCCCAGGAAGCTCAAGTGGAAAAACATCTACAAACTCTCTAAGGATGGGATGATCATCAAGTGAAGCCTTTGGCTCATCCTCTGACCTATCACTAACTATAATCACAAACATTTGGCAACCCTTCTGCATATAGTGCTTAAGCTGTTTAACAAAAATCATTTGTACTATTGTGGGCTTCTGAATGCCCACAATCTCTATTGTTGTGTCATGGTCGTCTAGGCAACCTATCGTCTTCCAGCGACAATCAAGCTTGGCTCTATGAGCTGCAAGCCAATCCATGCCTAACACCACTCCATAAGACCCTAAGGGAATGACCCTGAGGTCTACTATTGTAGTGAAGGCTCCAAGTGCTAGCTAATGGTCACAAACCACTGAATCTACTGCCATCTTGGCCCTTGTGGCCAACTCGACCTCCCACCTAACGTCCTGTCTAGAGGCCACCAGCCTGCAACGCTCCACCAATGATGGAGAAATAAAGGAGTCAAAAGCTCTAGAATTAAACAATACAGTAATGGGAACATCCCCAATCATACCTGGAGTCTCGATAATGGAGGCCTGAAAGTCAGCCTGGTGGTTATCAACCACTACAAACATACGGTGGGATCTACCCACATCTCCAACTATCTGCTCAGAACCTCCAGTGCTTGGTTGTCCTCCTGTTGTATAACCCTGTGGACACTCTCTGGCTAAGTGCCCCACACCACCACATATATAGCAAGGTCCTCTAGCCTAAACCTGCCCTGTCTGAGTCCTGCTAGCCTGTTGCGCTCTAGATTGAACCACGGAACTCTGTGAACCTCTAAAAGACTATTGTGACCTAGCTAGTCCTACAGCCGGTGTTTGCTGACGTTGGCCTCTCTGTGGACCCTGCTGATGCCATCCTCGATTATGACCACCCTATGCCCTCTATTGTGGTCTAGAACTCTGTTGATGTTGTTACTGTTGCTACTGTGGAGATCTAGGAGGTAAGGATGCAGAACTAAAACTAACCCTCTGAGGTGGTTGGGGTCTACAAACCCTAGTCCTGATGCTGACTATGGTCCTGAAACTGTGGATGTGACCCGTGGCCCCACCCATGGACCTCCTCTGCAATAAGCACCTTCTTGGTGGCCTCGCTCATAGTCTATGGGTCTACCATGCGAACAGGTCTTGCTATGCTAGGATTCAAGCCTCTGACAAATCTACTATCAAGAAGCTTCTCATCCTATAGGTACTCGACATATCATGACAACTCCACAAACTTGCACTCATACTATACAATTGTAGAACCCCACTGTTGTAGATCGTGGAACTCGTCTATACAGCACTGTCTATAGTGTTGTGAAAGATATCGCGCGTTATAGCACTCAAGAAAAGTGTTCCAAGAAAGTGTGTCTAAGGATAGGCGATACTTGCGCTCCTCAATGTGCCACCAAGCTGCGACAACGTCACATAGTAAATGAACTATGACATGTGTCTTTATGTTTCTCCCATAGGGATGCAACACAAAGCACCAATCAAGACTAATGAGCTAAGCCTCAGCCTCTGCTCCCTCTATCGTCCCCACAAATGTAGATGGATTCAGTCTAAGCAAATCTTTGATGGGGTCTCCATGATCATGGCATCCTCGAATAGGAGCATCTACCTCATCCCATTGTCCATAACCAAAGGGGTCATAATGAACCAACTCCACTCCAATCCCCTCCTCACGGTCCCCATGATGTAGTGGTAGACTCCTGTTGTGCTCCCTATGAGTCGATGTGTGACCCTCAATTGTAGTCTCCAGAATCTCAACATGCGGTCCCTCCCCGACCAGTGGTAACCTCGCTAACACTACCTGCAACGCCTGAAGTATCTGGGGTCCTATGTCAGGAGGTGGCTCCAAATTTTTAGCTTCTCTAGACTCACTGGTGCGTGAGTGTCCTCATCTCAATCTAGGTGGCATCCTACACGAACAAGGTGTTCAAAATTAAAACAAAATTACAGAATAAATAATGTGCCCTTAATGCCCAGTGTTTAAACCTGGGCTCTGATACCAAATGTCATGTCCACATCTCCCATGTGGTCGTGACACGATATCCACGTATCATGTCCACATTTGTCTTGTGGTCATGACATGGATTACGAAAAACTTTTCCCACCTGACTCTAAAAACCCCCTTGCGCACAACATGCGTGCTCGGTGACATACGCACAAAGGCGAAGATGTCAATCAAATGTTGGGGAAATGTGAATTCCCTTCGCAACCCCTATGAAATGAAAGCCTACTAAGGGGGTATGTGATGCGAGGAGCATCGCTAAGAGGATTAGTTTCCATAGTTGGGACTAACCCTAAGGTTCCTAGATAAGGTTGTATGATTTCGTTGTCAACAAAACCTAACCCTAGGGAACTACCAAAATCACAATTAACATTAAAATTATTCCACTAGCATGATATCGAACTAAATTTTAAACAATTAACTAAGATGGAAAGATAAATGCTAGAATCAAATTAATTAACATTTCCATATTTAATCTAGGGAAATTTTGGCACCATAATGTCGTCATACTAATAATAATAAAAAAATTAAATTAAAGTAAAACTCTTCACTAATGCCCTTTTCAAAAATAAACTCAAAACTAAATACACCTATTAAATTAAATTACTTCAACACTTCCACATCTACTCAAGGCAATAGAAATAATCGCATTTGTTATAGGATTCAATTAACTAAAAATTACATTTAAACCATGCACTAGTTAAATGGGTTTGAAAGGGTTTAAATTAAGTAAATTCCATAAACATTTAATCCCCACACACAAACCCCATTAAAATAATAATCCCCACCACTAACAAAAGGGCTCACTAAAATAAAATAGGTATGGGGGAATAATTAATTCACTAATTCCCCATTAGGGCTACACTATCCCTAATCAAATTAAAAAGGCAAAAATAGGTTTATAATGCTCACAAGGATAATTGTTTTTCTCATTTGTTTAGATTTCAAGGAGAAGAGGGAGAAAGAAGAGAATGGCACGTTCACAAAGGAGAGACTATTTTCTCTATTTTCTATTTGTCTCCTACATGTTATTATATTTATTTTTCTAACCCTATTTTTTTTATTCCTTTTGTCCTAACTCTATTCTCTGGTTTTCTTCCACAGGGTTTCAAGATTTCCTTCATGAGGGCTCTCTGGTCTTTTGTTTAAATGATTTTTTTTGTTTACAGGGTTATATTTTTTTGCCCAGCAATATATATATATCTTTTTTTTAACCCACAGAGTATCTATTTATCAACGCAGTATATATATACACATATTGCAAATGCAGCAGGGTCGATTCACAGAAAGGGAAGGCAGATTAAATCTACCGTAGGCGATGATTTAAAGAAAAATAGGAAAGAATTTATGTGTGGTGTCGATGGCGAAATTACAAGATGGTGGGGAGGAAGGGCGGCCTCCCGCCCCCCTTCCACAGAGCCTGTGGAGGGGTGAACGGGGGGTCTGTCCCCCCTCCCCCTTCATTTCAAACAGCGGTAGCTTGGCTGCCGCCCTCAACCTCTTTTTTTATTTTAATTTTTTTTTTACAACAAAAACCCTAACGGGTTTTGACATAGGATTTCTCTAATATTTTTCTTTATTTAGATATTGCATCATATAATATGTGTGTGTGTGTGTATTTCATTCTGTTGTTTCTCTTTTCTACCTCAGTCTATTTTATTTTTAAAGAAAACACAGTGAACTCAATATTACAATATATTTAAGATACATATTATATCTATGTGTGTGTGTATATTTTGTTCTGTTGTTTCTCTTTTCTACCTTAGTCTATTTTATTTTTAAAGAAAACACAGTGAACTCAATATTACAATATATATATATATTACAAGAAACAGTAACTTCATATTTACCACAGCAAGTCTAATATATATTTTTCTTTTCCCATGCAAGCTGAAATAGAATATTTATTTTCTTTACTCTACAACTATATACATCAATAAAATGCATCTTAATTAAGCTACCAAATGCAAACATAATGTACTTTCTTTTCCCTTCCAACAAGCCAATATATTCATTTAAATGACAATTTCAAGATAGGGAGGGAGATAAGAGAAAAATCATTTTAATCATGCACAAATATCTTTCCAAACCCATTATAAGGGAACAAAACAACCAATCTTCCATTTGAATGAAATGAATGCTTTTCTTCTTTTTTTTTTGTTTCCAAAGAGATACACAAAAAGGGATTTACTCTCATAAAACTACAATCACTTTTACAAGGCCACAAAGGCCATGGCTACCAAAATGCCATACATTATACAAAACATAAATAAAACCATATTTCTCCCAAGCTCCAAAACTCCAATAATCACCCAAATCCTGCAAAAATCACAAGGATGATTTCCAAATGCCCATGGGAGCTCACCTCCCAACCATAGACTTGGAACAAGTCACCCCTGAGCTTGGAGGTCACCCATATAGCTAGATTCACACAAAAATAAGGATTCAACACCAAAATCACTCACACAAAACATAAATACACCCTCCCAAGGATTTCACATACTAATCCATTTACTTAGATTTTTGGGGGTAGGAAAGTGGACTACTCTCAACTCAAGGGGAGAACCCAAAATCACCAAAACACATAATGCTCAAAATTACAAGGCCTCTTGCCTTAATATCTCAAAATGTCAAACAAAAAAATCCCAATGCACTCTTGCCTTCACCAAAATCTCAAATACTTCACAATATACTTTCATGGCCATCAACACCTCCAAATATAGTGAGGGTGACCGTGAGGAGGTTCCCTCCTCCCCCACCCCAAAACAAGATGAGCTCTTCTCAATGGAGAGCTTCATCGAACACCCAAAATGAAAACCCACACAACACATAAACCAAAACTCAAACATACACAAGGCAATCTTCACATACAATGAAAGTAAAAACATAAGGCATATAGCCTTGGGTGCTTACCTTATAAGCCCAAATTTGGAAAGAGGTTGATGAAGAGCTCCCAAGTCTCCTTCCAATCTCCTTGCATCAAAATTTCTCTAACTCTAGCTATCTCCCCCAAATCAATATTAAAAAATCAAGGCAAAAATCAAGAACCCTCTCCCTCTCTCAAAGAGGGAGTTTAATAGGCTAAACCAAAGAGCCTTGAGGAATGAGAAGGTGGCACATGTCATCTTCTCCTTCCTCCTCACAATCCATTCACAAAACCCCAAGGGATGAGGATGTGACATATGTCACACTCACATCCCACAAAGCCTCACTCTCTCCCACAAATGCTCTCACACATGTGTGAGAGCATAGTGGAGAGGGGAATCCCACATGGAAGACTCCATAAGGATAAGGAGAAGACACATGTCATCCTCCTATCCAACAAGGCAAACCCATTCCCTCATAGATGCTCTCACACATGTGTGAGAGCATAGGAATGAGGTCTCTCACACTTGAAGGCCTTGGAAGCTTCCCAAGCCTTCAAGATAAGGGAGACCTTATCCTAAGGAAGTGGAGTTGGTCATGGTGGAATCTTGACTTGTCCACCACCTCACCCAACTTCAAAATTCGTCACTTAACTTTAGGGTCAAGTTAAGGTGGCCAAAAGAAGGTTAAACTAAGGTCTTACATGTTCAAATTGGTCCTAGACCATAGGGGTACAACCTAGGGTCATTATTTGACCAAAATAAACACCAAGGGGTCCATAAATTCACATAAAAAGGCCCAATAAATAAATAGCACCAAAATAATGCAACTCAAACATAACAACTTACAACACATCAATAGATCAAACAAAAAAAGGGTGAACCCTAATCAAAATAAACATCAATTATAGACATTACAAATCATCATGCTCCATCACAAATGACCTTGGTCCCTCTTGGGACTAGGTCAGCTAAAAATGGATATCACATAGGGTTACTGGAATGACCTCCGATTTTCCATGGGCATGTAAAATTACCTGCACACTTCCACAAATGGATCAATAGCACATGTTCATCATAGCTGAAACAAAAGGAAATGCACACACACAGAGTCACATAATCACCTATATCCTCAATTATACACATGTTATCATTTACATGATTCATAATTCATTTACATTTCTAAACATCGAATCAGGATTAAAAACTGCATAATATTTCATTCATTTACTCATCAACTAACATTCCAATTTGCATCAAAAAAAACATCACATAACATTATAACATCAAGTGAAATCTAACATGCGAGATATAACATTATCACATCATGCTCTATCTAACTAATCAAAAGAATATGATATAGTCATGAAAGTTTGAATAATGGGATCAGCAGTCCCCAATGTCCACATGTCCATCAAAATGTCCATACGATGTAAGCAAAAATAGAAGGTGAGATAATTAGCCCTCACACATGGGACTTGGCCGACATGGGAACATTTCCTTTGGAAAGGGTTTCCATTGAGCTAGCCAGACTTCTATGAAGGGTTTTGTTTCTCCCAGTCTCCTTTGGAAGCTTCTCCACAAGCTGGGGATTGTAAATTATTGGTTTGAAAGATAAATCAGCGGTTAGGGAGAGTTCAAATTTATAGATGGCGTATATAAGGCTCTGGTGAAGAGGCAAGGCTTTCTCTCCCAATTACAAAACCCTTTGAACCGAATCCTCAAGGGATGTGAAGAGCCGGTAAGGGAAGTTAATTTTCATATCATGCCTAGAGTGATTGAGCAAAGGGAAAAGTTAAGCATGAAACCTCTTATATCTACCCTCTAAAGTGACATACCTCATAAGAACTTTAGCCACCCTTTTCCAGATGCCAGGAAGATCTTCATAGTTGAACCCATTCTGGAGTTTGCTGACATTTTCACCTTCTTGGAGAAACTTCTTCATGTCCTCTTGATAATTTCCTTTAACTTTCTTCAGGAGCCTAATGCCCTCCATTCTTAAGCCGGACACATTTGTAATCAGCTCCTCGATGACCCTGAATGAGATGCCCCTAACATAAACCACCCCCACCTTCCAAGAATTTGCAAACTCCCTGGACAACAAAGTATCGTACCCATTCATATCTTGAATGTAATGGGTAAAATTTCCCCTTTCTAAAATATTCCACAACTTAGCGTCATTCCTTTATGTTGTCAAACCCAGTTGGTTCTATTTGAATAAGGTCACCACCTATGTCTACAATCCCAGATTTCTGTACAACCAACCTAAGTGCACTATTTAGAGCCACAATTAGGAGATTAATCTAGAAACAATAGGAGATAAAAGAATTGAGAATGGGTCTTAACTCACCATTATAATTATCAGTCCTTTGGTTTAGATCCCTCATGTGAATAGTCTCCTTCTTTGCAGATACATTCATATCCTTAGGTGTGGTTGATTTCATCATCATGGATAATGGTTTTCATCAAGTCTGGGGTGACCTCTCCAATTTTCCAGTTTATAATGTCTTCAACCTTAATACCTAAATTAGATAAGGTGTCCTCTTTTTCATTCCCTTATCTATAGACATGTCTAAAATCCACTTTGTTTAGAGCCTCCAATATTTATTTGCTCAATTCTATTAGGTCCTTGAGGGCTTAATTAGGATTGGCTTTGGAACTAAGCATGTTTATAATATTTTTGGAGTCCCCTTCCATAATCAGTTTCTTAACACCCTGTTTAACAGCCATCATGATACCTTGATAGGATGTCATGGCTTCAATGAGGTTGATAGTTTGAGTTCCCAAGTTTTCCACAAAAGCTCCCAACACCCTTCCTTCATTGTCTCTCAAGAGACCACTCCCACCCGCCTGACCCATGTTCCCTTTTGAAGCTTCAAACTATTGTTAGACATCAAGTTAAAATAGGATATATTTATGCTTTAATGTGATAATTAAAGTATCATCATTTTGCAAAAGAACCCTACCTTCCATGTGTAGATGGAGTACATTGATGTGCAATATCACTTTGTTTGTGACATAGTAGAGGATAAGAGGGTCATGATAGGGAAGGTGGATACCTTGATGAATGTTGTGGATGTTTGCATGAAACCTATGAGCACACAAAAGTTCTAATAGTTCAAGATGATTGTAGGGGATAAACCCTTCACATTAGTTAACTATGTCAAGAGTACCCCTTATGACTATTGCAATATATAAAATAAGTGGGAGATTCTTAGGACTAGAGGATTAGGTGGTGTTGTACATCTTACAAGTCCTAGG
The DNA here is from genome assembly GCA_027924645.1 of Cunninghamia lanceolata. Lineage (NCBI taxonomy): Eukaryota > Viridiplantae > Streptophyta > Pinopsida > Cupressales > Cupressaceae > Cunninghamia > Cunninghamia lanceolata. Next base: position 2,968,953 of record BSBN01000371.1, on the reverse strand, counting down.
TCTAGGAGTAACTACTTAATATTTGTAATATTGTAAATAATGTGCCCACATGGAAAATGGTGCTCCATTTGGATAGAATATTGAGATTCCATAGTTTGCACTCTCTACCATGTGTCATTGGTCTTATAAGAGTTGTAAGAAATCATTGAATAGTGAGTTACTAGGTGGATTATGACTAGTATCTTTGACCATTTATTTGTAGTCATGTGTAAGAGGTGTGTAAGTGTAATTATTGCCTCATGTTGTAGAGCTTGGGAGTTACGCTTGGACCCCTTTGTAATAGGAGTCAAACCTGTCAATCAAGATTTACATATAATTGTGGAGCTACTCTTGGAGGTGGAATGTATGGTTTGGACTGGACGACCTTGACTTGATTTTGGCTCATGGTTTTGAGCCCATAGTTTTAGGAAACCATTATTATTTTTCCCATGTCTCCTTGGCCTATATATACAAGGCTTGGGATAGAGATATACTGTCATGTTTTATGCAAGGTTATGCTACCAAATTCCTCCATATTCAGAGGTTAGACCTCATTGAATCACAAAGACCTTGATATTGCATTATGGCATTTGTTGTTGATTAATAAATTGGGTGTGGTGCTTAGAGACCCAATATTTCTTTTATGAGATCTTCCCCATGGTACATCTACAGTCATGTTGTGGTTGTTCTATTATCTTATCTTCTTGTTCTTATTCTAAGAGTTGTTACTAGACTACAACTTTACTAGAATTTAGATAGATCTGAAAACTTGTAATACTTTGCTCATACGATTAAGTCAGATTTAGTGCATATTTATTTTCACACAAATAGTGCCACACAAGTTGTATAGTGAATTGGAAAGTTGCAAGGTTATATTATAAACTTGGAAATGCCCTAATCAAGAGGAGAAATTAGTAGAGAAAGATTCTATTTGCAATGGCTATCAAAAACATAAAAAAACAATGATTTAAACCTAGTCATAAAAAATTATGACATTGTCGATTTATAATGCACCAACACGAATACATCAAGGACATATGACAATGCATTTTGAAAGAGATACTATAAAAAATTTCAATATTATTCATTAGAGAGAAAGTCACATATACACATTGGTGGTGCTTTCTCTACACAATTAGTAAAGAGTAAAACATAAACTGCCAAAAACATGGCACATTGCAAGAAAATATAGTTGCAATAGGTATCTATATTACTAGCCATTCAAGAAAAGCAAAAAGAGAAATAAATATTGCATAATTTGTTCTCTACAAGTAAATTTGGAAAAAAAAATGGACACATCATCTATTATGTAAATGTGAAAATGTTATTCAATGATCCTAACAGAAATTGATACAATAATTTTATAACTTGTGAAGATTTCCTAGCTAAACTGAATCTAATCAAACATGACTATATAGAAGCAATAGATTCTACATTTAAACAACAATATTATTATAAAGATATCCTTAAAGTACATGGAATAATAGTTTTACCAAATATATACCAAAGTTGTGGGCTACAAATATAGATGCATGATTCATGCTCAATTTATATGCAATAACCTATTATTAAACATCGTATATGACAAAGGTTGACAATTCAATGAAAAATACATTTAAGAAAATACACAAACAACATGAGAAGAGTAACATTGATGCCATCAAAATGATATGTGCATTAGGGGACACACTACTAAACCTCCAACAAATTTTGATCTACCAAACAATACACTTTGTATTATTTCTATCATTGAATTCTAATACAAGAAAATGCCTCTTCTTAAACACATCACCAATTGAATAAAGAACCTTTAGACTTAAACCTCAAATATCATTGAATAATAAAATGGTAATTCAAATAGTGTAACGTGCCCATCTATAATTTTTTTGAGAAGGTGTGTTGTACACCTTGCATAATAATAAGAATGTTAATAATATAAAAATAAATATTTAATTGTGGTGCATCTTAGAGATGTGGATACCACATCAGTTAGGCATTTTTGTGGATACTTGTATGTTGTATGTGACATTGGGATAAATATTTAATGTGGGTGTCACATTGGGAAAAAATTTATGAGTGGGAAAACTCAGTACCAAATATTTAATTTGGGGTCATGGTTTTGAGGCAAATGATTTATGTAATACCACTTAGTGGTTTTGTGCAATCTTGTCTTTATAAAATCAAGAACACGAGTAGTTATTTAGGTTGGCTTGTGTAACCTTTGGCCTACTAGCCAAGGTAGGATTGAGCACCTTTTGTAGGTTGCATATGTGGAAGCATGGATTGGGATGTGTGGCTACCTGGTTCTCATTAGCTTGTTCACATGGAGGAATGCAACTAGGGTGCTTGATGCTTCAAAATCCTTCCATGGATACTCTACAAGTGTATTGTAATCTTGTTCTTGAGATAATACATTGAGTGTGTCAGTGCTTTTGGAGGCTAGGTTTTTTCCTTGAGAGGGTTTTCCCAAGGTACATCTAGTGTTATTTTGTTATTCTTTTGCATTATGGATTTTGAATACTTCTTTTACATTGGTTTCTCTCATGAGGGTTATGTGGAATTGGTATATATTTTCGTATAATTTCCCTTCATTTGGTATTAAAGCCTAGTTTTCAAGTTGTAGGAGACATCTTCTTGATATTGTGAACCCTTTATGTGTGTGGATCTTGTGCATAGTTGAATCTATGGTCTTGCAGGAAAAGAATGAAATCATTTTCAAGGTTTTAGGTGTGTTTGTAGATCTAGGGTGTTGTAAATCTAGGGTTTTATGTTGATTTGGCAAATGGGTTTTTAATTTGGTTCATTTTGTGAGGGTTTTAGAGGTAAAGTTTCACATATGACCTCCTGAACAAAAGCATACATCACTATTGGATATAGAAGGCCCCAAAACTTGTAAATATATATAAAACTTGATATATTTTGGAGAAAAAAATTAGCCATTTTTAGGTCTTGGAGGAATCTTTGATTGTGCCAATCTATACAGGTCATACATAGTTGATAGATTTTGTGGCAGTCGTTGTACCTTCAACATTTTCTATGGAATGTTTTTTATATACGTCAATCTACACCAACATTAGGTACAATTAATAGAATTTAAAAAATACGATTTGATTGGTCCACAAGTATGATCGACATTAGTAGTACAAAGGGCACAGGGTTTTAAAAGGGCCAAAGAATGTGGTTCTATAAGGGATTTGTTGTTGGGGGTAAGCTTGGGACTAGCCCTTGGACACATGTGGGGGCCAACCCCTAGTCATGTGTTTTTAGAAGGGGATGAATCTCTCATGTGGTGGCACCATCACAAGTGGTATGATCTATGACCAAACCACCACCTTCACTGCATCTACCACCCATCCTCCACTTGGAATCCATTACCATAGTCACTCAGTTGGGCTGCCATTGCCACTAGTGGCACTACTAACCATAACCACTCTCTCACCACCTAGGTTCCATGACCATCAACAGTATCGCCCACCCTTCGCCATAGAGCCACAAAAATAGTGGCAAATCTTAATTTTCAAAGCATAACGAAGTAGATTTTTGGTAGGCATAACTTTTGACCATAGTATCGTATTTTTGACTTCTTAAAGACGACAAAAAGCTCTTTCTAAGTACTAAACATTAGTATTAGTAGTTTTTATAGATGTTTCTATTTGTGATACAAAATTGTAGTTGAAAGATAGTTTTCCTCTTGTTGGCAAGGTATACACAGTAGTAGGGCACTCAATAGAACCCACCGCAAGTCACCACAAGTGGAATACGGAGGTTGGGGTCGACATATGTGATAGTAGTTAAGATGTTTTTGTTATCTTATTTTTGCCCAAGCTAAAATATCCCAAAATCCCTTCTTCCATCAAAAATATCTGATATAAGACACCTAAAATTGAAGAAGCTTTCCTTAGCAAAAAACCTAGAAAAAATCCCCAAAAATTTCCAAGTTCTTTGCCCCTTCTTTCCCTTAGTCGGTAAAAGTTCAGTTTGGTGAACCTTTGGTTCACAAGTTCAAAATCTCGTCGATTCATCAGTTTGCCAACCAAGGGGTGAATCAGCTAAGGCAAAATAGTACAATGCAAAGGGAAAGAAGATAAAGAGTGTGTCCTATCAGCAAAATGAATGGTTCGCGAACTTCATAGTTCATTGATCGATAGTTTCACTGGCGGGCATTTCGTTGACTAAAAGTATAAAGCAAGTCAGTGGGGATCTTTTCATTAAGACCAAATAAAAGCTAAGGCATGAATTCAAGTGTTATCGGTGAATCGGCCAAATGTCTAACTAGTTAAGTAGTTCAATTTTTTGACGATTCACCTATAAGGCAATGGGAGCCTGAATGAAGAAGGATCGACGCCAAAGCGAAATGGTTCAAAAAATAGGAAATTTGTCAACAAGGTGAAATATGGCTAAGGCATGGAAAAGTTCTAGAAAAGGTAAATTCATCGATAGGGTGAAAAATGAAAGCAATTTTGGTTCAAGAAGGTCAGTTTTCGCCGAAAAAAGAAGGAAATGAGCGGCTACTTGGGGAACCGATGGAAAGGGTAACTTGCCGACCAATTTGAGATTTCAAGAATTCACTGACAAGGAAATTGAAGGCCCAATTCTCAAAAATGTAGCTTTGCCAATAAGGCAAAGAGGAAAGGGTGAACTGATGGCTAAGTTCGCAAAAGTGGAAAATCGCTAACAAGGAAAGCTAGAGAAAGAAAGGTAAGGAAGTCAGCCAAGGTGTTAGTTCACGAAAAGGGATTTTCTCTAACTAAAGGAAATGACAAAGTCTTGGTTGGTTCACAAAATTGATATTTCACCGATAAATAAAATGAAAGACCAAGAGACCTGAAAAGTAAAGAGATTAGCATTGTTTTGAAGATGAGGATTTTGCCAATAAGGCAAAATGGTTCATCAAATAGAGAATTCACCGATAAGGCAAAGATGGTTGAGAAACATAAAATGAAAGAGAAAGGAAGCAAGAAGTGGTTCACGAAAGTAATATTTCGTCAACAAAGAGAGAAACAAGCCAAGTTCAGGAAAATGAGATTTTGTCGATAAGGCAAAATAAAGGCCAAAAAAGTGAAAATCAATGTAATATTAAAGCATGTACTATAATGTATTGCTTTGAAATATTTTAAAGTCAATTTAGAATATTTTGAAGTATTGTAAAAGGCTTTTAAAAGGTGTGACTTTTCTGGGTGCCTTAAGATGTGCTTCCAGGTGACGCCATAGTTGCAAGTCGAGGTTGCAGGTAGCTGGAATGTTGCAGGGAATTTAAAGCGCGGGTACCAGAAATGAATGGGGATGATGAAGCACCCTCTGTAGCCCATATTTATGTAGGTCCTTCCAAAGAAAAATTAGCGCATAGGGCATGGCTGCACTCCTTAAAGTCTGCTAATCTTCTAGTGCAGCTTTTGGGCTGAATTGAATACATCATGGGCACACAAATCGAATCGATTGACCAAAATCCAACACCCAGGGCTACTACAGTGAACTAAAAATGCTATATATACATGAAATTAAGATATATTGTTGTCAGTTGGCTACGTTGGGTCACTTCCATATGCAAAAAGTTCCTTGGGTTTGGACCTTGTGGTTTTCTCTAGAAATGGACGGATTTGATGGACTATGCTCTTTTGTTGAGCCTCTCATGTCTCTATACTAGTTCACCAATGAAGGATAGTCTATCATTTTGTGTCCATTTCATGTCTGTAATGAATTTTTCTTCTTTTGTAATGGCTATTTAGCCTCTATGATCAATATAAACTAAATTTTGCCTCCCTCATTGTTCTTGCACTATGTTTATTTGATAGATGTATGTTGTGTATTGTGGATAAAATGATCCCTTTCATACTTTCATCTCTCTACCTTAACCTTTGTTTGAATCAACATGAGTCTGTGTGATTTCCCTTTAGCTTTGAGATCATTATTGTGTTATGTCAGTTACATCCGAACACCCTAAATCTCAGTGTATCACCTTTCCCTTTCTATATTCCCTCTCTCCCTTTTTCTTGGTGATCATTAGCATATGTTTAGTTGATTTCTCTAAGCCTTAATCTCAAAAAGAGGAACCAGCCTTCTCTAGACGTCTAATATCATCTATAAGGTCCCACACCTTGACATTAGTCCCATTGTGTCATTGGAATGCTTGGACAAGCTCCAAGTAGGGTGTGATTTTATGTGACAATAGTTTATGGCACACCCAATGAGACCAGTTTGATGAGATTTATCATCAATTGAAGGATTTGGTGTGTTCTTCAGTACATTTTTCCATTCAGGGCAATCTTCTTCAACACCATGGTGACTCTACTGAACAACCAAGTGCTTAAATATTCATCAAAAATTGAAGTTCAGTGATACTTTTGGTCTTTTCCAGCATTCAGGAGCATCCCAAATCACCTGGAGACTCTCTTATGGTATGTTTCCAGTCTCTAAAAGTAGGCCTATTACCCTTATTTTCAAAGAATGTTTTGATACATCTATGCTTTTTAATGCTCTAGTATGGCAAGCTATTATGGAAGTCATGGCCTTTTCCCTCCATCAAGAATAGGCTTCCATACGCCCATCATAACATTCACACCACTGTCATGGTCTTGCTAAGAAACAGACCATTTGTGGCCTTTAATGGTGGAATCCCTCTAGATCTTGCACAATATGATGACATCCCTATTCCAGCTCTGAGAGCTATTCCCTTTTTCACTAGTGAAAACTCCACCACACCCACTAAGCACATCCAAGAAATTGCTAATGTATGCTTCATTCACAATGTTACCCAAAACAATGTCGCGGTAAGGCTCCTTGCTTCTTCCTTGAAAGGAAAATCTCTACAGTGGTACAAGGGGTTACCTACAAATTCAATTCATGAATGGGATGAGTTACGAGATAGGCTCTGTCAGTGTTTTGAAGATAACGGTGATCATTTATCCCTGATAGAGCAACTGGCCACTATTAAAAGGGCTCCTTATGAATTCATGGTGGATTTTAATTTCAAATTTCAAAAAACTTAGTACAAAATTCTTGGTGAGGCCTTCCCCTAATGCTACCTTCTTGTATTATTTAAGATTCCTAAACAGTGATATCGTTGTCATGATCTAGTCTCTAGGAGGGGATGTGTTACTTGATGCCTATGAGGTATCTATTAGGGCAGAAAATTGTTTAATTATGGCTGGAAAGATTGCTCACAAGCCTCCAATGCCATTATTTATGAAAGCCCCAGTCATTCATCCAATTATGGCACCAATTCCTAAATCTAATGTGCCATACCAAGCTCCTAATCAGCCCTATTGGCCAAGCGGGCAACCTTGTCAAGGGAATAGTCAAGGACAAAATCAGTCGAGCCATGTTAGGCCCCTGAACTCCATAAACTTAGCTACTACGAGTACATCAAGCATGCTTGTTCCAATTCAGAACAACCTAGCTCAAGGCTACAAGTGGCACCATCCATGCAGCCAGACCCATATCCAAAGCATAGGCTGAAATGCAAAATTTAACCAAGTTTCAATGGTTCAGAATCTATCAGCAGTTCCAAGGCAACATATTGGACCTAGCCAGCAGGCTATGGGAGGACAAAGGCAAATGCAGGCTGAATGTGTGTTTTTGAATTGGCAAGTGGATGATGCTACCCTGTTTCATGAACTACCCAGTTACATTGAAAATGAGAATGAGGACAGGCAGAATCCAGAAGACCTGAAGCAACATGAGAGCAATGAAAATGATGGCAGACTGTTGTAGGTTGAGGCCCAACATGACAGTGAGATTCTAGCTCATGAAGAGGAGCATATGAGTAGTCCTATACTGAAGAGCGTAGAGGACTTGGAGGAGGCTCATTTCTGGGATGAACTTGATGTTTTCTACTCAAACCTGAATAATAAGTCATTGCCTCTCAGTGAGGCAGGTCATGGGAAGTTTGAGAAGATTAAGGAGGTAGTCATTCCTCTAATTGATATAAAAGAGTCAGAACATTCAGACCAGCAGCAAAATAATGAAGAAACAAGGTAGAGGCATGAGATCAACTCTATTGATTTGCATTTCATTTCAAGGGGATGTCTTATCAGACATCTAGCCCAACTAGAAATAGATCATGAGGAGTCACCACCTATCATGTTTACTTCAAACCATGAGGTTAAGCATCAAGAAGGGCTAGATCAACCCATTTATCCACTTCCAGGTAACTATATTTCCAACCAATGTAGGTGGATAGGTGAGTTTTTCTTTGTCCTCGGGGAAGCATTTCACCATTTTGTTGTATGCCCATCCCTTCCCCAGCTCCTTTTAACTTCCCACAAGCATCTGATGCATTGTAAATTTTTGAGAAAGGGTATTTATTTTGAAAAACCAGTTAGTGGCTTTGTTTAAAGTCATTTCCTTGTTGGTTAGTTTAGGAGTAGGTTTGTTTTCTATTTTAGGTTTCCCTTCCTCTAAGTGCTCTTGCACAGGGAGCATTCTTATTAGGAGATTGTTTGCCTTGTGTGTTTTTGTGTTTCCTAGAGGCATTTTTAGTTCTATTTGGTCATGTGGCTGCATTCTTTTGACCCTGTGCCCAATGGATTGTATAAGGCAATTGGATCCCTATGTTTAGCAGGAAAACACCCCTGCATAGTCACCAAAATGTTTTCTTATTTTTGCCCAGGCCAAAATATCCCAAAATCCCTTCTTCCATAAAAATATCCAATCTAAGACACCTGACATGGAAGAGGCTTCCCTTAGTAAAAAACCCAGAAAAAAACCCAAAAATTTCCTAATTTTTTGCCCCTTCTTTGCCTTAGTCAGCAAAAGTTCAGTTTAGTGAACCTTTGGTTTGCAGGTTTGAAAGTTCACTGATTCACCAGTTTTTTGACCAAGGGGTGAATTGGCTAAGGTAAAATAGTACAATAAGATAAAGAGTGCATTCTGTTGGCAAAATGAATGGTTCATGAACTTCATAGTTCGTCGATCGGCATTTTCATCAACGGGCATTTCACCGACTAAAAGTATAAAGCAAGTCAATGGGGATCTCTTCATCAAGACCAAAGAAAAGATAAGGCTTTAAGTCAAATGTTATTGGCGAATTAGCCAAATGTCTAACTAGTTAAGTAGTTCAAGTTTTCGAGGATTCGCCGATAAGGCGATGGGGGCCTGAATGAAGAAGGATCAGCGCCAAAGGGAAATGGTTCCAAAAATAGGAAATTCATCGACAAGGTGAAATATGGATAAGGCATGGAAAAGTTCCAAAAAAGGTAAATTCACCGATAGGGTGAAAAATGAAAGTAATTTTGGTTTGGGAAGGTCAGTTTTCACCAACAAAAGAAGGAACTAAGTGGCTATTCGGGGAACCGATGGAAAATTCAAGATTTCAAGAATTTGTTGACAAGGTGATTTAGGACCTAGTTCTAAAAAATGTAGCTTTGTTGATAAGGCAAAGAGGAAAGGGTGAACTAATGGCCAAGTTCGTAAAAGTGGAAAATCGCTGACAAGGAAAGCCAGAGAAAGAAAGGTAAGGAAGTCAGCCAAGGCATTAGTTCACAAAAAGGGATTTTCACCGACTAAAGGAAATGACAGGCTTGGTTGGTTCACGAAATCAACATTTCATTGATAAAGAAAATGGAAGAGCAAGAGGCCCAAAAAGTAAAGAGATGATCATGGTTCTAAAGATGGTGATTTTGTCGATAAGGCAAAAGGCAAAATGGTTCATCAAATAGAGAATTCACTGATAAGGCAAAGATGGCCGAGAAAGATAAAATGAAAGAGAAAGGAAGCAAGAAGTGGTTCATGAAAGTAATATTTTTCTGACAAAGAGAGAAATAGGCCAAGTTCAAGAAAATGAGATTTTGCCGATAAGGCAAAATAAAGGCCAGAAAAGTGAAAATAAATGTAATATTAAAGCATGTACTATAATGTATTGCTTTGAAACATTTTAAAGTCAGTTTAGAATATTTTGAAGTATTGTAAAGGGCTTTTAAAAGGTGCAACTTTTCTAGGTGCCTTAAGATGAGCTTCCAAGTGATGTCATAGCTGCAAGTCGAGGTTGCAGGTAGCTAGAACAGTGTAGGGAATTTAAAGCATAGGTACCAGAAATGAATAGGGAGGATGAAGCACCCTTTGTAGTCCATATTTTTGTAGATCCTTCCAAGGACAAATCAGTGCACAGGGCATGATCGCACTCCTCAAAGTCCATTGAGCTTCTGGCACAGCTTCTGGGATGAATTGAATGTAGCATGGGTGCACAAATCAAGTCAATTGACCAAAATCCAACACCCAAGGCTACTACAATGAACTAAAAATGCTATATATACATGAAAGTAAGATATATTGATCTTGGTTTGCTGCACTGGGTCACTTCCAGAAGTAGAAAGTTCCTTGCAAGTTTGGACCTTACGGTTTTCTCCAGAACTGGGCAGATTTGATGGACTATGCTCTTTTGTTGAGCCTCTCATGTTTCTGTAATAGTTCACCAATGAAGGAGAGTCTATCATTTTGTGTCCATTTCACATCTATAATATGTTTTCTTCTTTTGTAATGACTATTTAGCCTCTATGATCAATATAAACTAAATTTTGCCTCCCTCATTGTTCTTGCACTATGTTTATTTGATAGATGTAAGCTGTGTATTATGGATAAAATGATCCCTTTCATACTTTCATCTCTCTACCTTAACCTCTATTTGAATCCCCATGAGTCTGTGTGATTTCCCTTCAGCTTTGAGATCATTACTGTGTTATGTCAGTTGCATACGAACACCCTAAGTCTTGGTGTATCACCTTTCCCTTTCTATATTCCCTCTCTCCCTTTTCCCTGGTGATCATTAGCATAGGTTTAGTTTATTTCTCTGAGCCTTAAGCTCAGACAGAGGAACCAGCCTTCTCTAGAGGTCTAATCTCATCTGCAAGGTCCCACACCTTGAGATCAGTCCCATTGTGTCATTGGAATGCTTGAACAGGCTCCAAGCAGGGTGCAATTTCATGTGACAACAGTTTTATAAGGGAAACATCCGTATTGTAGCATATAGATATGTAATAGAAGAGTATGTAAGATGTAAGAGAATATATGTAAGAAGAAGATATATGTACAGAGAAGAGGACTCAAACCTCCTATCTTATATTTGATATTACAATGAATATATAAGGAGATATACGGATTAGACCTATGGATGTATGTATATGATGGAATATGATATGTTGTGTATGATGTGTTTTTACTATATTTTGTGATCCCTAATTATTATCTATGTTTCTATCACTATCACATCTGGGGTATAAACTAACTTAGAGAAATGACTTAGGCTCAGATCTCCAGACTGTGTCCTCCCCATTTCTTGCCAACATTTGGTTCCATTGTTGGGACCCTAGACAGAACAATGAAGAATAAATAGGATGGAACAATAAAAGGAAAAGTGCAAAACAGAGAAAAAAAGGTAAAAGAGTAAAAAGAAAGATAACATGAATTATTTTATGATCTGTAGTGAATTCTCTTAGGACCTACCCTTGTGAGAGGGGGGTAGGTACCTAAGGGGATGACAAATGGAAAGGGAGAGGATCTAAAAAGATCCTTGAAAATATGTAACTCTTCGTACTAAAGTCGACCATGGGATACATAAGGATTAATGTAATACAAAACCTAAGACACCCATGGCAAAAGGGGATAATAAGAAATCAAGAGAAGTTAGTGAAATTATACAAATCGGAATGGACATGAGCATGGAATAAAGAAAGAAAGAAATTCATGAATGATAGGAAATATACCGCAAAAGAATGGAGAAGGTAGAAAAATTAGGAAGAGAATGCACCAGGAAGGTTGTAGAGGGGAAGGAATAAGAAATGAAGCACGCCACTATGGGTGTTGCTGAGTGTGCCACTGTGGGTGCAACTAGACAATAAGAGGAAGGAAATTTAGAGATAAGAGATGATTGCATCATAAGGGTTGTCTCAAATGACATAGAGAAGGAAATAGATAGTTTAGAATCATTAACAGTACACATTAATAAGGCTACATAGATCCTTAAAATCCTAAAGGAAGCATCAATGCTTATGATCATTCCATGAGGACATGGGAGGACAAATATAATAAAATCCTAACCCTACTGCAATTGGGCAAAACACCGTATGTTCAACCTGATTTTACAAATATCCATATCAGGGTTGATAAATAATGGGAACACGTATTGAATCCCATGAAAAATCTCCAGCCTTTGAATTTGGATGTGGAATACCTAGATCATTTGGTTACTAGAAGTATAATGAAAATGAGGGAAAGAGGAGAATATGCGGTATATGACAACATTAGTTCGGGGAGTATAAGGCAATTAAGAGAAGAGTCACCAATAAATAATGAGATGCCATTAACAAATGAAAAATTATCACCTAAAACAAAATGACAGTTTAAAGAGATGCAACCCCTTGACCAAGAGTCACCCCATGTGCCCTATAAGACAAGGAGAATTTCAGTGGAAGACAACAACATAGAAATAGACAAACAAAAGGAAATAGAAGAAGAAATTGGAAAGGATTGCGAAGAAATATTGGGAAAAGAATATTTTGATATTAAGTTACAGAGAGATAAAAGAAGGGAGAATAAAACCCTAATACATAAAAAGGAACCTAAGGAAAAAATAGAAGATAACACACCGCAAAGTAATACAAACACCAAAGAAAATAACAATGGACTCTCCCATCAACCTGTTAGTGTTTGGAAAAGACACCTTAGAAGCAACAGAACATGTGTTTGTCCTGGAATCAATCTGGAATAGAAAGAATGTAACCAGAGACCAGACAAAACTATTTGATTTCATGGGCAGATTAAGAAATGACGCCCTAAAATGGTATAGAAAAACTCGCCCTGAACATAAAAAGATGTGGGATGAGGTAAAGAAGGAATTCTTAGACAATTTTGAGTCTCCAGAAATCCCCACTAAAGGGGTAAGAAAAATGAGAGACCTAGTTCAAAAAGGAGAATCCATAAAATATTTTGACAAATGATTCAAAGAAATATCCTAGAAATTAGAATAACCTTTATCAGAGAAACAAAGAATTGAATGGTTTGTGTCAGGACTAAGCCCTAACATTAGGACATCATTGGATGGGAAAATTTTCAATTCTTACTTAGAAGCAGTAACTATGGCCTACTGCATTGAAGCACAAACTTGGTGCAAAAATGATAAGACCAAGGAAAATATGGAAATGGAGAACCTTAAACTTGAATTAGAACACCTTAAATAAAAACAAGAAATTCTATCAAGAAAAGAGGATAGTCCACAAAAGTAAAGACCAAACATATGGTGTTCTTATTGTACAAAAGGACATCTACGGAATGAGTGCCCAATGATAAAAGGAGAAAGGAAAGATACTGCAATGATGATAGACCTTAGAACAGTACCAAAAAGGAACAACACAGTCTATTGTAGTATTTGTGGTGAGTGGGATGATGTTACATCCCCAACTTACAATTATACTCAATCATTTGACTTGGCATAATAATCAGGAGGATTAGTCATAATTAACAGATTTGATATTGCTGAAATATCTGATTTAATTTTTTATTATGAAGTAATTACTGATGCTAAATAGTTTTGTTAATTAAATGATTTATATTATGAGATATGATAATGATGCACTGACCATGATCTTCTGGTCCTGAGTGTGAACAGGAAAAATGAACATCCTTCGAAGAAGGAAGGAGAGTATCATCCTGGAGGAAAGGTTAGACATTGGGAAAGCAAAAGGTTGATTAGCCATCTAAGTATCGACTTCTATGTCCTTAATCCTTTTGTAAGTTGTCATGTGTCATGTCACATTTCTTAGTTTTCATGATCTTTGTAAGTCGTTATCTCGTTGGTGCTATCACGACTAGTTGTGACGGCTAGACGAAGTTCTTGGAACCTCATATCTAGTCGAGAGACAATCATGTTAAGAGACGAGGAGGTCTCTCGTTATCCTTTTGTTCTCGGGGATATTTTTCCCTAGTCATTCGACTAAGGATGATAGTCGATTTCAGGGGATTATTACTCGACCCCGATAACTGACGTTATTGATGTGAATCATTTTGTGATTTCAATTTTATAGTGATAATCCTTAAGTAAGGATGAAACCTCTTTATAGGTTGATTGCAATAATATTGTTATTATTTTACTTATCTTAATATTCTATACTATCGAATACTATTAAATTGTTAATAGTCAACCTTAAGGATCAAAGGAGAGCTTTGAGCTCATCCTTTTCAGGCGCATGATGTCTAGATCAAGCCACCTTTTGTGGGAACCTACTGAGTGGAATGGTAGTTACCATCCAAATCAGCATGCCATGAGTCATCGGTTATCAAGTTTTAAGTTTTCATTTTTTTTGAGAGACTTTTGTTGGGAGGAGGTTCATGGTTGGGGTTTTGTGAGAAGATGGTGAAATTTTTTTTGAGAGAACATTGGGAGATAAGAAGCTATGAGTAGCTTGAAGAGTCGTGGTCTGGAACTGCATCTCGATTGATAGCCTTGTCCAGGTAAAATGGTGGACAAAATTTCCAATTACTTTTTGTATAATGAGTTTTAAACTCTATAGAACTTTTGCATGAGTTTGTATGGCATGATGTTACTTGTTATATGATGAACACAGAGGCACGAGGCCTATAAGGTTGTGCCACGGTTTATGTTTATATTTTCTCCGTCGTGACTCAAGGCCAAAACTGCCGAGCTAATATTGTTTTAAACTTTATTTCTTTTAGTGGTTCAAAGCCTTAAGGCTGAACCTTAACAAGTTAACTTTGTAATGTGAATAGGATCAAAGCCATGAAGGCTGAGCTATCTAAACACAGTAATCTTTCTTGAGACCAAGCTCAAGGTCACAAGGCCAAATAAAGAAACACAATAAACTTTTTTTTGAGACTACGCTCTAGGCCATAGAGCCGAGCAATGAAACATTATAAACTCTTCTAGAGACTATGCTCCAAGCCGGGTGGTTGAGCAATGATACTTTGTAATCTTTCATGTGACTAAGCTCAAGGCTTAAGAGCCGAGCAGTAACTATTGTAACATGCCACTTGTTCTACCAACTAAGATTTACTATTTTTAACTCCAAAATTAAAATGATCAAGATACTGATAGCGAACACAATAAATTTTTTCCTTAAATTAATTTGATAAGATGCACATTTGAAACATATTTCAAACTCTCATTGCACAATCAAATTACATTTCCTCAATAAAATAATTGAATATTTTTGTTTACAACTTTTTCATAAAATAGATACATACAAGCTTCAAGAGCTAACTAAAAAATAGAGATACATATGATCCTGATGTCTATCTTCAAATCCGGGCCGCCAACTGCATGAGGGGAAGCATCACTCAAGTGTTTTTCCTCCAACCACGGACTAACTGTGGTCCCCCGCACATTTACCAACTAGTAAACGGCCCTACCCTTCGATGAAGGGATTGGTATGGTAACCTCATCGATAAGCCTAATTGAGCAAGGTGTTGTGTCCTACATAACTAGTACTATCATACATTGTGGCTACAACCTACAAGCATGATTGCCCTTCCTCGTATGTAAACTTGGATCACAGTGAATTGACAGTGTAAGCAGTGGCTACTTACACTACTTTGGCCAAAGTTTCATCACCCCTAACTCAGAATTGACGTCACACATTCACCCACCCTTCTATCTCGATTTGTAAAGACAACAATCTCTAAACTAGGGTATCTACCTCTTCCATGGATCACATATCCCAAGGTTAACCTCACTTAACAATTACATCATTCTCTATACATAGGATATTCCCTTTCCCATGGATCAGCAAATCCTAGGAATATCCCCACTTAACAATTACATCAAACTCTATTCTAGGTTATCTCCCTCTTCAATGGATCACATATCCCAAGGTTAACCCATTCTAAGTTTTTACTATGACACATATGTCGAAGTAATACTATTTGCAAACTATAATTCACTATATTTCCCCTTATACAAGTATCTAACCATACTCAATCTAATAATCATTCAAAACCCATCTAGGCACTAATCTCTACTATGGAGATTAAATTTACATTCACAATACAAATCTTTTTTCTAGATATATATAAACATTCAAGTAACACTCATATGGATAACACAATTCATCCATCAATAACAACACAAAAATACCTTTAAAATAGAAAAACATAATAAAAGAGAAAACCCCGTGCCTATGATATTAGCTCCAAATGAATCAATGAGATTCCCTTGCTTAAGCTCCTTCCAATGAACTAAAACTCCCTTCCAAGTAAAACAACTATCCCTCTAATATTCCAAAACCTCCTCTCACAACTTCAAAGTAAAATGGAAAAAACTCACAACACTAACTCTAAAATGAAACTAGCAAAATATGAATGCTCTTGGCTAAAACTTGTGTGTATTGGAATGAGAGAGAGCACCTCTTTATATACAAAAATTCATAGATAGATCAAGCTACAAACTAGCTAGAGAAAGTGCCACAACTCCACTTAATTAGAAACTGAATTTAGAGTTGGCAAAAAACAATTCAAATAAAAGGACACATAAGTGGACACTTATTCAATCACAATAAAATAAGACTTCTAAAGTATGCAACCTTCTTCATAAAATTACCACATAAAAACCCACATTTCCTAATTCATAGCAAAATTAGTTTTCCAAGAAAAAGTCATAAGCACGTTTGAAAAATAATGCAAAACTCTTTTAAATCAATAAACTGACTTTTCAACTCCAAATGAGTGCATAAGACAAAGTCAAATATTATCCTATGAATTTGTTTTAAAACCCACTAAGTATTATTTATAGACTTCAAGCCTATGCGCTCTCATAAGTGCTAGGATAGGCTTAGACTTAGGCTATGTTTCCTAACTGCCATAGCCTCCAATGGCCATACACATGGGCCAAAAAGAGTTTGATTTGAAACACATTAAGAAATAATATTAATTCCTATGCCTATGCACTTTCCTCAGCGCTTTGCTAGGCTTAACTTATAACCACCATAACTTCAAAAACACATATTAACATGTGCTCAAAGCTTAAGTGCTTTATTGTTGTTGTTTCACCTTATAAATAGGTTACATTCCATGCCATATCAGCCATATTAACTATTTTATATATATATTCAAGCATAATTATTTGATAATTGAATTCACATAATCTCATATCACCAAAAACAAAATAATTACATAAATATAATAATAATAAATAATTTTATATATATGTGTGTGTGTGTATATATCATCAACATAAAATTCACCTACAACTTATTATTTATAAATTCATTTATCGTCTTAGACATAATAACATAATATTTACATACACAAAAGAGATGATAACTCTTGCATGGTCAAATCAATATCCCCATACCAATGAGCAATACACTCGTGAGTGTACGTAGGTATGTCTACCTACGTATACTCATGCTCATATCGACTCATATGTATGAACATATCGTGGACTTGCACAAGTTATATCCAAACCACAATAAACCTTACCTATGCAACCATAAACTTATCAACATGCAGATTAAATCACAGTTCTCACACGATCATCCAAACATGCAATCAAGATTCACAACATAGATCACTTACCACTACCCATACTAACTCGACATAGCCTAGGTCAAGATAGGGTTGTGTGTGTGTGCTTGCTCAATTTAGGTTTCTCTTAGGGTTACCAGACCAAGTCCTTCTCCTGAGTGATACTTCCCCTCCCTTTTGGAGGAGCACATATATTCCTGCATCCACATAGATCACCATCACAGTAGTTAGCTTATCAAAATATAACCATTTGCTTCATACATTTTCTATCAATAATCAAATATAATACAAGACATTGTATTATTCCATCTTTTGACATACTTCAAATCAAGATTTATAATACACATAAATACAAAGATTTCGTAAACATTCATTATTCAAACAAATTAACCAACCTAGGTAAATAGTAAAAGGATAGAAACACATGGGGTGTGACAACTACAGTATAGTTTTATTGTGACACTAGCTCGAGGGGGCTAAGGCCGAGATTTATAAAGATAAACTCTTTTATGTGTCTGGCCTTAAGGTCTTTCGACCCAGCTGTAATGCATTACACATTTTATAATAACTAGAGCTCGAAGCC
Organism: Cunninghamia lanceolata; assembly: GCA_027924645.1. Lineage (NCBI taxonomy): Eukaryota > Viridiplantae > Streptophyta > Pinopsida > Cupressales > Cupressaceae > Cunninghamia > Cunninghamia lanceolata. Next base: position 2,950,925 of record BSBN01000371.1, on the reverse strand, counting down.
GTTATGGCTGAGCATGCTTTCAAAACATATTAAGCACACGCCGTATGATGACGAAGTTAGAGTCTAGTGCTCTCGATGTGGAATATTGAATAACTCCAGTAATGAGTATAGTCTATAAATGAATTATGCAGTCACTCGACTATGGTGACAGCCGAAAAGGTAATTATACTTCATTGTGTTTACAACACCTAAACTATTATCAAGTTTGGCTTGTGTGGAAAGCCGACTGTAAATCATATAAGGTTTATTTAAACTGTCAAGATTGTATATGTGGACCTTCGATTATGGAGGTGGCGAGATCAATTAAGAACATGGTCTCTACTCATAACAGTTTGATTGTTCTTAAAGAATAATATAAGCTTGTTCTATATGTGTCTAAATTAAGACTTATTGGTTATTGTTATGAGTTATAATTCCTTTATTTACTCAAGTGTGAACTAATAGGATAGGTGTTTAACACCTAAAGCTCATAAAGATTATAAGAGCTATTAATCTTAATGAAACCAATTTATTCTACTAAGGCACGGTATGCCTTGAGCATCATGAATTTGACTTCATCATATATGATGATTTGCTATCGAAAATGTAAACCATAGGAGACCAAGGTGGTCAAAATGGTCGATTTTGATATGAATTGTGTAACACCCACTCTAATCTAACAAAATTATAAACTTACATCTAACAACATAATTTCAGCGGAAAGATTAACTAACTATTATGAAAATAGTATCGAATGCAATAGAATTCAAATTTCAACTAACTTTCATTTTCAGCTGAAATAATCTTTTCTAGCAGAATACATGACGAGCTGTCACTATACCTCATCATTTAATCTATTTTCAGATGTCAAAGAACCAGGGCTGTGTCCATGGCTGTCTGCAACTAGGGATTCTAAGTGACCAATTTATAGCTAATCCTAAAGCTTAAAAGAATGACTAATCTACCTACTGGTTGAATAAATGTAATGAATGCTGTAAAACAGAATAAAACAGGAAATGTACTCAAAGCAAAGAATGATAACATGCATCTATCTACTAAAATAGGAAATGCTTTTATAAAAGAAACTTGAAATAGTAAAACAGAGATACTAGCCTCCTGCCTGATTGGTGAGAGTGGGCCCTTGCTCCGCACCTTTGAGGCTGAAGGCTATTGCAGGAAATCAGCACTAAAGATGATCTAACCAAATTCAATCCAATTCATTCATTTTTATGTTCATGAGAGATGTATGGCTATAACAGAACTGAAATCTCTGAAAATCAGAATAATCTTGTCATCCTCCTATTACTGTTTCTGAGAGTATATATAAAAAGAGTGATGATATATCACTGAACTTATCTATCAGTCTTTCTAGGAGATGACACCATCTCTTATTTGTACTTAACTATCAAACTCATGAAAGATCATCATGCAAGAAAGGTAGACTTGAGTGGAACAGAAGTCCACTCAGAGGCCTAAGTTTTAGGTCTTAATACACTTGGGCATCAAAGCCCTGAAAATTAGTTTAATTCATAACTCATGCAAAATCTTTGGAAAGATAAAATTTCGGTAGTTTAACTGATAGTCGACCCTTCACCACTCAGGTGATGATTTGAGTGAAGTGCGGGGGTATTAGGATTGCTACTGAAGTGTCTGATTGGCAGCTCTGACTGGAACATGCTCTGCTCTCGGGAGTCTCCGGAGATCGTTGTTCCTGTCTGCAGCTCCAGAGATATTCCAGACACTCGCAGAGCTCCGGAGATATTCCCCAAATCTTCAAACTCCAAGTGTCACTGTTCTTTGTCATGGTCTCCGAAGATCATGGAAGACGATCTCCGGAGATGCACAAAACTGTTGTTTCTGGTATTTACACCTGCAGACTCAAAAAGGAAGAGAAATTCTGCATTTTTTTCATTAATCCCACGCACATTAGTCATCAAATCAGAAATTCTAATCTCAAGTAATCTATCCTAATTAATCACAAAATAGAACAATCTTACTTAACTAATTTGAGTGCAGACACAAGGAAGATGAACTAAATAGAGAAAAAGAGAGGCAAAAAGGGTGTATTTTATGAGTGCAATTTGACACTCATCATCCCCCCCATACCTAAGGTTTGGCAGGTCCTCCTACCTTTCACATTCTGGATTTGTTTAGACGAAGCAATCTGTCAGTCAGACTATACTCCTGGAGATAGGTTGTCCAAGTAGTTCTATTAGTGTTACCATTCCCCCTGTACTTGTCAACTTGCTTCATCCAATCTTGCAGTTTTTCATCTTCCAACTATTATGTCCACATGGGGAGTGGTTCAATTATTAGAGGAGGTCTGAACTGCCCACCTAGCCATTCCTGTTTATGCTTATCCATCAGTTTGGATATCATCTTTGCCTTCCTCATGAATAGTCTCAGGTTTGCAGGGGTGACCACCTCTCTAAGTTTTTGCTCTGGTGTTAAAATACTCCATCTTTTCTTTGCTACAGCAAGGACAGGATTTGCTGAGTTAATCATAAAAAGTCCAAAGTCAATGGAGCATTCTTGCAAATTCTTCAAATATAATGGCAATATGCTAGTTGCACTGGTAGGATGATAGATGATGGATCTGAATTAGGTTTGGAAAGTAAAAGGATTGGGACATTCTTTTCTGAGGAAGAGCTCTGTTTTTTAATCCTTTTGAAGATGAGCTTCCATCCTTTCATCCCAAATCTGGTGGTTCCTCATGAGGGACATGAATGCCCTAAGATGGCATTCTCCCACAAAGTGATTGATCATGAAGGCTATATCATTAATGCAAAACCCATGTAAGTACAGCTCACATAGGAAGTTTTTGTCTTCATCGTTGCTTCTGGTGTAAGCAGTCATGAAACCTTCTACTGTTTCTGTATCCTCATTCATGTCAGATAAGACTAAGGAAAGTTTCCTTTGCAGTATCCTTTCTTGTAGGAACATTGCATAGCTGGCACTTGGAGGTCTGCAAGATAAAATTTCTGAGGAGAGGGAGGCCATTTGAATGATTTTGCTCTCCAAAGTTGCTATCCTTTCTGTTCTGGCAGTAACTGCCCTTTGCAATTGCAACATTGGTTTGGAGGCTTCATATTCTCTGCACCTTTCCTCCCAATGAAATAGGGCTTTAGGAATGTCTATGGGGATTGGACCAACATAGGCATCTATTTGCACTTCCTGTTCACTGGTTGCCCTTGGGCCAGACAGTTCTTGGATATACTCTTCTTGGTCATCTAGTCTGTTATTGGCCCAAGTTAATTGTTTGTCCTGGCTCTATACCTTTTCAATTAGTGCTGCTATTACTGTGAGGCCATTGTCTCTGGCCATGGTGAGCTCAGAAACCTTTTGTGCTGCTTCTTTGTCTTTTTCTTCCACCACTTTTGCTGCCTCACCTTTCTGTGTTTCCAACTCTGCCTCCTTTTCCTGGATGATTCTGTCCTTGTTTTGGAGGTCTGTTTGGATTTCTGCAATAGTTTGCTTTAGTTCCATCTCCATTTCCACCCTGACCTTCTTGAGGTCAGTAATAATTAAATTCTTTCCCCAGAGCAGCCTTTTTAAATTCTCAATTTCTTCCATTAATTGTTGCTCTGTTGAGACCTCTATGTCTTCTTGGTCAGAGGGATGTGATAGAGTTTCTGCCTCTTTTTCTGTGGCTGGTGGCTGATTATCAAGATTATCCATGGCCACCTGCCCTGCTTCTCCCAATGTATCTGTGTGCCCTGTTTCTTCTTCTGTATCTGTGTGCTATGTTTCTCCTTCTACAATGCCCTTGTTCAGAGGGTCCTCTGCTGTTGCTGGCACAACTGAAGGTCCTGCCTTGTCCTCATATGTGCTCAATTCAAGGAATGCCTCAGCGAGCAGGGCAGTATCCTTCTCAGCCTGGGAGAGCTGCCTCTTTCTTTTGCTTCTCCAGAGCACAGGTGGAACTGGTGCCTCTGGAGCAGGTCTTCCTTCCTCAGAGTCTGAGGAGGTAGTAACAGTTGGTAAGCTTCCTGTCTCCGAAGCACATGGTGGTGTTGAGACTAGACTCGATTCCATATGAGCAGATGGTGCAGGAGAATGTTCCTTTTGTTTCCTCTTTCAGACCAGAGGTACCTCATCGAAGTCATGGGATGGCTCTTCAACCCACCATTTTCCTTCCATTCCCTACCCTGCTTCTTCCTCTGTTAATTCCCTAGGCCTAGATCCCTCAGGTGAAGTCATTTGTCGCCTGACTAAGCGAGTCATATATAGAGGCCGTGCAAGAGCAGGCTCTGCAATTTGTTTGCCTTTTCTTTTCTTGTTAGGAACAGGAGCTGCAAATGATGTAGCTTCCTGTGAGGGTGATATCCTTTTGTGAGAAGCTGTGGAGGAGGCTGTAGGCTCAGTTTCTTCATCATGGTGAGAGGGAGAACTCTCATCCTCTGTTTGTGGTATCTCTGGTGCTCTGACCTGAGGGTTATGCTCAAGAAAATTTTGTATTAGTTCATTCCCATTGGCCTGAGATAAGAAATGATGCTTGACTATCAAGAAGATGAGGCCATGATGTTTCATGGGTCCCTTACCCTGCTGGTATTTTTCTGCAGTTGCTCTGATGGCAGAATAGAGGAAATTTGGGATATTTATGTTATATTCAGGGTGCCTATTTCCATGTCTAAGAAAGATGAGCATTTTCATTATGGGCCCTAAGACTATGGAGAATTGGCCATCACAGGTAAAGTATTTCATTAGCCAGGTAGCAACAGTTGCCCAAGGGTTTGGGAGAGTGGACCTCAAAATTCCTTTGACCTCATTCTTATTCATATGCAATTGGATGGCAGGCTCACCACGAACAGAAAAATTTTTAATTAACTCTGTATACAAGGTTTTTAGGTGGTGGAACCTCTCACCTTGTTCGGGGAGTCCGGAGATGTGGCTGATAATTGTGGAGGAGAGATTGATTTGGTTCCCTCTCACAGTGGTCTGGTCGTCTCTCAAATTCCTAAGGAATTCGTCCACAATGTCCTCCTGAAACCCCTCGAACTTGTCTAGGAAATCAAGCCATCCAGCAGTCCTTAAAATATTTGCTGCAATTGCATCCTTTAGAAGACCCGCAGTACTTTCTGGCTTGAACTTTTTCTTGACCCCCATACCTGAATTGATGGCAGTTTCTGTGTTTTATTCTTTTCTTCTGCGATCTGCAGTTTATCTATCCCTCTGATCTCTATGGGCTCCAGAGTGCTGTTCAAATTACTCTATAGGCTCCGGAGTGCTGTTTATCTTATGCTTCAGTCAATTTCAGAGGTTTGAATGAGGGATGCAATCATTTTCAGGCTGGGTGTATGCAGATGGGTTAAGGGACCAAAGCAGCCATAATTGTAACGGACTGACAGGGCGCTCCGGAGGTAAGGTGGCATTAATGCACAGATGGCGGCATGCGTGGAGGTGAGAAAGGAAATGACAGCGGAGGGATGTGTCATCACGGTAGTACTCAAATTCGAAAGACAGGACAGTTACTAATTAATGACTAATTAAAAATAGATTTACCTGGATCAATTTTAATGATGAGGCAATCGTACGCGGGAGAAATGCTGTGCCACCTTGAAAACTGCACGCGTCATGGCATTTAAGCGGCGGCTGATATGACATCCGCTTCCTACTTGCACGCGACCTGCAATCATTGCACTGAGTGGCACTAAAATCCACGCCCATGGGTGATGTCAACGCCGGCTTGTGGACACTCCTGCAATTATTAGTTTTCTAATTTGTAATTATGTTGTGCGATTAAGTAGAAGATGAGTCATGATGACCTCATCATAGGAGTTGTCTACTTTACCACCTGGTGAGGTAGGTCTTGCCCTTATTATGGAAACTGTCGGTGTTATTAACAGAGCGCCGGAGGTGCTCCTAATTGGAAAGCGCTGGAGATGCTCCTTATTGGAAAGCGCCGGAGATGCTCCTTATTGGAAAGCGCTAGAGATGCATTAGCCAATTTCTGGCAACCAATCATGTCCGGAGCTTGATTATTACAGCTGTCCTGGAGAAGGGAACCGCCATTTTACTGGTTTTCAACTCCCTTGATCGAGAAGACAGCCATTTGCTGGTTTTCCATCTTTCTCTAAATTTTTTTTTTTTTTTTGGAAGGCCGCCATTGCTGGTTTTCAACCTTCTTTTTTTTTGTTGTTGTTGTTGTTGGAAGGCCGCCATTGCTGGTTTTCAACCTTCTCTTTTTTTTTTATTATTCCAACACCGTGACAGAGGAGGTATCCCCTGTATCAAAACACAGATCATCAAGAAACTCTTCTTTAGTAGACGATCTTTTGTAGAGCTTTATCCGGTGACCATTTACTAAAAATGTGTTTGTACTTCCATCAATTGGTTGCAATGATACAGTTCCATTTTCAAACACTTTCTTTATTTGATAAGGACCCAGCCAGTGAGTCTGTAATTTCCCTTTGAATTCTTTGAATTTAGAATCATAAAGAAGAACCCAATCTCCTTGTTGAAATGTCCTCTTGATATGTTGGTCATGCCATTGTTTCCTTTGGTACTGAACCAGTTCTGTTTGCTGAATGGCCTCTATCTGAATCTCATCCAACTCATTGAGCTGAAGAATCCTGTTCTGCTGAATTGTAGACAGCGGCAGCCCAACATCCAATACAGTTTTAAGTGTCTAGAGTTCAAATTCAATAGATAGTACAGGCTTTTTCCCATAAACCAATTCATATGGTGAAAGCTTTGTGGTGGACTTCCAAGTGGTGTTGTAAGCCCAAACTGCTTCAGGTAGTCTATTAGCCCAATCCTTTCTGTTCATTGCCACTGTCCTGGTTAGGATATTCTCAAGTTCTCTGTTAGTTACTTCTACCTGTCCATTGGCTTGAGGATGGTAAGGTGAAGTTTTTCTGTGCTTGACTTGGTACAAATCCGTGAATGCCTTGATTACCTGTGAAGTAAATTGAGGTCCTCTATCTGAAACTATTGATTTTGGGGCTCCAAATCTCAAGAAAATCCTATTGTAAAGGAAATCAGCAACTTTTTCTTCTCTTGCAAACTGCAATGCTTGAACCTCAGCCCACTTAGTAACATAGTTTGTGCATACTAGGATATACTCCTTCCCTGATGATGGCGGTGAAATTGGTCCCACAAAGTCTAGACCCCATTGCTCAAATGGTTCCATCATGACTTGAGGATGTAGCAGCATTTCCTGGGTAAAGGTGGGCTGCCCCATCCTTTGGCACTGGTCACAGTGCTGCACATACCTCTTTGTGTCTTTATGAAGAGAAGGCCAGTAGTAACCAGCTCCAAGGATTTTGTGGACTGTTCTGTGGAAAGAGTAGTGGCCACTAGATGGTTCATCATGGCATGCTCTCAACACATCAAAAGTCTCCTCAGCCTTCAAACACCTGCGTAGAATAAAATCAGGACCACATTTAAATAGTAAACCATTCAACCATTTGTAGGATAAACTTTCTTTAAGCAAACGTTTTCTCTGTTTTGAAGTAAAATGGGATGGATACAAGCCTGTAGCTAACAAATTAGCTATGTCAGCAAACCAAGGTGCAGTAGTGGATATGGCAAAAAGATGTTCATCTGAAAATTTGTCCTCCACTGGTTGATCTTCTCCTCCTGTATGCAATCTTGACAGAAAATCAGCAACCAAATTAAACTTTCCTGGATTATCGACTATGGTAATATCAAATTCTTGCAAGAGCAATAACCACCTGATGATCCTTGCACCTACTACTGGTTTATTCATTAGGTACTTGATGGCTGCATGATCAGTGTGCACAAATATTTTATATCCGGTAATATAATGTCTGAATTTGTTTATAGCATAGATAACTGCCAAGAATTCCTTCTCAGTTGTTGTATAATTTCTTTCTGCAGAGGTAAGGTTCTTGCTGATGTAATAAATGGCATGCATACTCTCTCCTTCCTCTTTTTGTCCTAAAACAGCCCCAATGGATTCATTTGAAGCATCAGTTTGTATGTGGAATGGTAAAGTCCAATTAGGTCCCCTTAAATCTGGCGTCACAGTAAGCTTCTCCTTCAAAGTTTCAAATGCTGATTGACAGTCTGCTATCCAGAGAAATTCTATTTCCTTGTTAAGCAGGGTAAACAGGGGAGCAGCTATTCTGCTAAAATTTTCTATGAACCTCCTATAGTAGCCTGCATGACCTAGAAAACTCCTGACATCAGTCTGATTTTTGGGTGAAGGCAACTGTGTGATTACTTCTATCTTGTTCTGATCCACTCTGATCCCTTTTTCTAAAATATGGTGTCCCAAAACAATTCCTTCTTCCACCATCATAAAACATTTCTCATGGCTAAGGGACAGTCGATTTTTATCACAACATTTTAGTACTTTTCCAAGGTTTGTGAGAGCTTCCTCGAAGTTATTCCCATACACAGTAAAGTCATCCATGTAGACTTCCATGCATTCATTAGCCAATTCAGCAAAAATAGCTAGAACCAGTCTCTGAAATGTAGCTGGGGCATTGCACAGCCCAAAAGGAAGAACTTTGTAAGCGAATGTTCCCCAAGAGCATGTGAAGGTGGTTTTGTCTTGGTCTTCAGGTGCTACTTGAATTTGATTATACCCACTAAATCCATCTAAAAAAGAAAAATACTTTCTCCCAGCACGGTTGTCCAGAACTTGGTCAATGAATGGTAAGGGAAAGTAGTCCTTTTTTGTGGCCTTATTGAGTTCTCTATAATCAATACACACCCTCCATTTCCCATTCTTTTTAGGCACAATGACAAGGGGTGAGACCCATTGACTGTCTGAGATTGGATATATGAACCCTGCCTGGAGTAATTTTTCTATTTCAGTTTTGACAATGTCCTTTAAAGTAGGATTCAATCTTCTTTGTGGTTGTCTGACAGGTTTAGTATCCTCAGTGTAGATGTGATGGGTACAGATTTCAGGAGGTATGCCTTTCATATCTTGGTATTCCCAAGCAAAAGATGCTGAGTGGGAAACCAAAAGCTGAATGAGTTTTTCTTCCTGATCTGTTGTCAACCGAGTATTTATATTAAGTGTTTTCCCTAGCAGAATCATGACCTGTTTTGTAATTTGATCCATAGATGTGGTGGGTCCATACATTGGTGTCATGGCATTGAGAGGACAAGAATGTGGGAGTAACATGTGGAAGGTGGCTAAGTCCCTGTAAAAGGTTTCCCCACAAGGAATAATGTTGGCAAGGGTACAATGAGAAGAAACAAGAAGTTCTCTTTGAGGATCTTGGGTGAGTTCCATCACATCTTTGTTGATTAGGATGTGAGTGAAGTCTTCCATTGTATCATAGTATACCTCTTCTTCTAATTCTCCCAAATGTTCCTTAATGGTTACCATAGCCAATGAGGCACTGTTGTTCATGTTATCTGGTTCATCCACCCATAGTCTTCCTGTGTAATGCACCGATGGTTTAGCTGGAGGATACAGAGATATTTTCTTTAAATCTATCCCATTAGAAATGACCATATCTCCAGTTCGACAATCAATAGATGTTGCTGCAGTAGCCAGCCATGGCCTTCCTAAGATCAGAGGATAAGCATTTCTCTGGTTTCTAGGTTCCAGTATTAAGAAATCCACTAGGAATTCCCATGAATCTATCACAACAGGTACATCAATGATCACTCCCTTTGGAACAGCTACTGACTGATCGGCAAGTTGAAGAATTGTAGTCATGGATTGGATACCTGACAGAGCTAACTTGTCCATTGTATGAACTGTCATCACATTAATTGCTGCTCCTAAGTCAACCAAAACATTTGAAATTTCTACTCCTGAGATGAAAACAGTTATGACAGGGTTCCCAGGGTCACCATATTTTGGGAGGAGAATTTCTCCCATCAATAGATCCATCACTTTTCCTTCCACCTGTATTGTGGAGGGAAAACTTTTCTTTCTGCCCTAAGTTCTAATGCAATACTGTTTGATGAATTGATTTAGTTCCGGTACATCTCTGATGGCCTGGAGGAGAGGAATTTCAATGTTTAGCTGCTTGAGCTCTTGTAAAAGTTCTGATTCCTGATTGGGTTGGATTTGTTTTTGTAAAACCTTTTTCTGGGGAGCATTTTGTTTAAGTCGTTCTGGGTAGGGTGCTAGTTTTTCCATCTCTGGAGCATCTCCGGAGCTCTTATCAGAATTACATTCTAGACTGTTCTCCGGAGCTGGCTTTTTAGGAGGAACTCCGGAGTTGTCTGTGGTTGATTTTTCTAGCACTTTTTCGTTAGTAATCTCCACTGGGGGTTGATTGGATGGATTTTCAGGTTCCTCATCATTGGTTATTTCAACTATAGTTGGAGGAGAAGGTCTTGGGAATGCTTTCCCAGAACGCAGCTGGAGATTATTTGAATATATGGCATTAACTCCAGCCAGATTTTCCTGATCTATCATATAGACAGTTGCTCCCTATTTATTCCGTGGGTTTGGTATAGGCTGAGCTGGTAAAGGTGGTTGACTAACTGGTTCATTTTGCATTTGACCCTGTGTGTTAGAGGGTCCAGTTAGTAAAGCCTGCTGTTGAGGTTGGAAACATCTAGGTTGTCCCTGGTATTGTTGATGGTATCCCTGTTGAGGACCCCATTGAGGTTGCATGCCTTGTGACCCAAACTGTGGTGGCCATTGTTGATTTCCCCAAGGCTAGTTTTGCCAATCTTGCTGTCCCCAAGGAGGATTATTTTGAGGGCCATACCAAGCTGGATTCCACTGATTGTTTCCCCAATTAGTAGGACCCCTGTAAGAAGACTGGCTTGGGTACTGATTATAAGGGAAATTTCCACCTTGTTTTTGTCCCACATAGTTCAACTCCTCCTCCATCACAGCATTCTTTTTACTCAATCTTTTCAAGGCTGGAAGTTGACTACACTGACTAGTAGGATGTTCCCTGTCACAGATTTGATAGATCTCTGATTTGTCCAAGGGGCATTCTCTCAATAGGTGTTTGTTTCTACACCTAGGACAATAAATGGAAAGCGGTTCAGTTGCTCTACTTTGATCAGTTGTCCTAGTTTTTGCTTGAATCCCATCCAAAGTGGTATTTAGTTGGACCAGAATATCTATTTTTAGATTTGCAATTTCCTCCATCAACTGTCCTATCTCATTCTTCCCCTTAAAAGTTTTGGATGACCTTACTCTATCTTGAGTTCTGGAATAATTCCTGCAGAGTTCCTCTATGTCAGGTATTTCCATTTTGTTAATGTTCCCTTTTCCCATTAGGTCCAGTGCATGTTTTGATTCTTTATCCAATCCTTTTATAAACAGGGTTCTGGCCAAGGAGTGGTTTACCGGATTGCCATACCTTCTCAAGGCAAAATTAAACCTATCCACATAGTCTTCTAAGGATTCTTCCTCCCCCTGCCTAATTTTAAACAGTTCTTCATTTTTATTACTGGATCTGCAATAATCTTGGTATTTTTCCAAAAACTCTGTTTCCATTTGATCTCAAGAACGGATAGAACCCTAGGGTAAACCCATAAACCATCTCATCGCAGAATCTTTCAGGGTTGAAGGGAACAGTTTAAGTTTCTGGTTATCTGATCCATAATCATAGGTTTGGCAGACTACTTTGAATTCAAACAAGAACTGATCTGGATCCTCAGAGGAAAGTCCTCTGAAATTTGGCAGATGTGCTGGTGAGATATTCTTCATGGGAGCATTGTCTCCAGCAGCCAAAATAATAGGATAAGAGAAGGTTCTTGGGGCCTGATTTTCCTCTTCCTCATGATTATCTTTTTCCATGTTTAATAATAGCTCTTCTTCCTGAGGTTCTGAGGAAGTGGGTTCTACCAAAGGATCTGCCTCAACTTTTTGTTGTAATTCCTGGATATAATTGACAAGTGGAATATCTGTAGGATCTAAGGGATTGTTGTTTTGAAATGTAGGTTCCAAATTAGGATCTAGGTTTCCTTCTTCAACAAGATTTTGTACCACCTCACTGCTTTCCCCTATGGTGTGTTGTTGGGGTGTCTGTTTAATATATCTTCCTTTAAGATCTCTAGCTCTAACCATACAGATCTATTCTAAAAACTGTTTTTAACTCAGTGTCCCTAATTAACACAAACTAGTCCCCGGCAATGGCGCCAAAAATGACGAGCTGTCGCTGTACCTCATCATTTAATCTGTTTTCAGATGTCAAAGAACCAGGGCTGTGTCCATGGCTGTCTGCAACTAGGGATTCTAAGTGACCAGTTTATAGCTAATCCTAAAGCTTAAAAGAATGACTAATCTACCTGCTGGTTGAATAAATATAATGAATGCTGTAAAACAGAATAAAATAGGAAATGTACTCAAAGCAAAGAATGATAACATGCATCTATCTACTAAAACAGGAAATGCTTTTATAAAAGAAACTTGAAACAGTCAAATAGAGATACTAGCCTCCTGCCTAATTGGTGAGAGTGGGCCCTTGCTCCACACCTTTGAGGCTGAAGGCTATTGCAGGAAATCAGCACTAAAGATGATCTAACCAAATTCAATCCAATTCATTCATTTTTATGTTCATGAGAGATGTATGGCTATAACAGAACTGAAATCTCTGAAAATCAGAATAATCTTGTCATCCTCCTTCTATTACTATTTCTGAGAGTATATATAAAAAGAGTGATGATATATCACTGAACTTATCTATCAGTCTTTCTAGGAGATGACACCATCTCTTATTTGTACTTAACTACCAAACTCATGAAAGATCATCATGCAAGAAAGGTAGACTTGAGTGGAACAGAAGTCCACTCAGAGGCCTAAGTTTTAGGTCTTAATACACTTGGGCATCAAAGCCCTGAAAATTAGTTTAATTCATAACTCATGCAAAATCTTTGGAAAGATAAAACTTCGGCAGTTTAACTGATAGTCGACCCTTCACCACTCAGGTGATGATTTGAGTGAAGTGCGGGGGTATTAGGATTGCTGCTGAAGTGTCTGATTGGCGGCTCTGACTGGAACATGCTCTGCTCTCGGGAGTCTCCGGAGATCGTTGTTCCTGTCTACAGCTCTGGAGATATTCCAGACACTCGCAGAGCTCCGGAGATTATTCCAAACACTCGCAGAGCTCTGGAGATATTCCCCAAATCTTCAAACTCCAGGTGTCATTGTTCTTTGTAATGGTCTCCGGAGATCATGGAAGACGATCTCCAGAGATGCACAAAACTGTTGTTTCTGGTATTTACACCTGCGGACTCAAAAAGGAAGAGAAATTCTGCATTTTTTTCATTAATCCCACGCACATTAGTCACCAAATCAGAAATTCTAATCTCAAGTAATCTATCTTAATTAATCACAAAATAGAACAATATTGCTTAACTAATTTGAGTGCAGACACAAGGAAGATGAACTAAATAGAGAAAAAGAGAGGCAAAAAGGGTGTATTTTATGAGTGCAATTTGACACTCATCAATACATATAACCAAGAATAAACTAACTAACTTTTGATTAACTATCTCTCTCCAATAAAATTCAAATATTAAGATAGGAAGAGAGATTAAGAAAAGTACAACTTGAATAGTTTCCTGTTGATTTGTTTGTAAGATCCTTCTCTGGATTCTGGAAAAAGGAATATCAACAAGGGCTTTATCCACCCAACCAAGACCAACTGGTCTCATGTGCTTCTTCAACTAAAGAAACCTAACCCTTCACGAGGGTGATTAGCAAGGAATCTAATAACAACAATATGCCTTTGAGCCTGGTGTCAAGAACCTATACCTCCTTATCGATCTTTTCCCTAAAGGTACCTCCTAACTGGAAAGATCACTCTAACTAGTGGTATATCTGGTACTTGATAGCTGACAGATGCCTATACTGCATCATAACCCTGGCCAAGGATTTCTAATAATTATCTGACACTACTGTGTCATCAGCATTCTCACCCTTGCTCGGCATTGACATTATTTCATATGTTTCTTTTTGGTTACAGGGATGAAAATCATGTATAATCCACTTGACATACTTACAGATTCATAAGAGATACGACATAAGAACATTTAGATAAAAAGGTATCCTTTAACTCAGTGACTGAAGTCAAATTTCTCAATGAGACTAAAAATATATAAGTAGATGTAAGTATATATATATATATATATATATATAGGTATAAAGAAAAATACTTCTGTAGATTCAAAAGATTTGGTATTTGAAAGACACATACGAATTCAGGAGGTCGTTCACGAGTCACAGAATAGAAAATATAGAATGACAGAATTAATTGGTAATCTTGGTCAGGTACAGCTATCCAAAATAATGTATTTCTATCCATTGCATGATGAACTATAGTATAATGAAAGGAACTATTGTCTTGCCTGAAAAAGTTTTACAAGTCGAGGTAGAGGAATATGCGACTGCAAAGACAAATCTTGATTGACGAACTGGTTCTTACAACCGCTCCTATGATATTGATTCTTACTTGCAACAGAGTAAGAAAATAAATTTAGCTCATGCACAAGAATTAGATGGTTTAGATTTCTAAGTTGCGGTGACGAGGACACTCAAAACAATGCAAATCAATGTTCATAGAATAGCTTACTAATCCTGCGAATGCTTTTGGAAAGAGGGTGTGAATGCTACTTCAAAAGATTGAGTAAAGAATGATGATGAAAAGGATGAAATCCAACAAATATAGGAATGCCCCCTCCTTCCCATGTCTGCATGCAAGAAGGAACCTTTCCTTCTTGCGTGTGGGCAGAGTGGAGTTACACATCAAGACTCTAGCTCGCACACCACCAAGCGCTCCTCATGAGGTGAGCGAAATATATTTTATTTAATATACATAAGGAAAATAATTCTTACCAACTTGAAATATATATGTATATGTATGTGCCTTGGCCAAGGCTATGATGATATAGTTGTCTAGACTTAGACTTAGGCAATATTGTTTTTTTTCGATTCTCGTAACCACACCTCTCCCTATTGATATCCCTTTTTTCCTTGTCAATTGATTTATCCTGCAAACACTTCGACAATTAATGGAGGTTAAATCATTTCCTTGATACGAACATTAATATATATATTATATCCATGCATACATTCATTCTCACATATAAGTGAAAAATAATCGTATATAAAAGAAATCATTCTCACATAATTATACACATTATCCAACGAATAAATTTCATATTCACATGAAAGGAGTTATACACAACTAACAACATAACCAACGTTTCATTGTTCAGAAGAAGGGGATGTAACATATTCTTCCCCTTAAGAATCATCATCCTCGATGATTATTTATCAATATTTATCAAAATTTAACAACATAGTCTCATATAAGTCTTAATTGTTTGGGAATAAATAAGGAAACTTTGGATGAATCTCATCATAATCTTCCCAGGTGGAATTCTCTTCTGAATACTGGTCCCATTGGACCTTACATTGTACCACCTCACAATTACGTAAGTGCAGCTTATGTATCTTGAGTACTCGGAGTGGCTCTATTGTGGTCACCCCAAGGTCCCATACCTGCAATGATTTCCAATCAATCATATGTTCAAAGTCTGTATAATATTTCTTGAGATAGGAAACATGAAATACATTGTGAATTCTGGCAAGATTCAAGGGTAGAGCAATTATGTATGCCACAGGATTGATAATTTCTAGAACTTCAAAAGGTCCCATGTATCTTGGGGCTAAATTAGAGGCTTTCCCAAATTTAATAGAGCTTTTTTGTGGTTTTACCCGCAAAAGAACTTTTTCTCCCACTACAAACTGTCTGGGAATACGTTTTGCATCAACATAACTCTTTTTCTGGTTATTGGCCTCTTTCAGTCTCTGCCTGATTATTCTTACCTACTCTTCCATTTCTTGAAGCAGTTCAAGTCCTAGAATGATCCTGTCTTCCCACCTGTTCCAACTTATAGGGGTTCTACATTTCCTGCCATACAGTGCTTCAAAAGGTGCCATTTTTATTGTTGACTGATGAGTTGTTATAAGAAAATTCTACCAAGGGTAAATATTCCTCCCACCTATATTGTTGATCCATACAATACATTCTAAGTAGATCTTCTAAAATTTGATTTACCCTTTCTGTCTGACCATCTGTCTCGGAATGATAACCTATATTAATATTTAACTGAGTCCCCAAGGCTGAAAATAAGGTCTGCCAAAATCTGGATGTCATCCTGGCATCTTTATCTGATATGATCTTTTATGGTATTCCATGGAGATGAAAAATTTCCTATACAAATTTTCGTGCAATCACTAGTGCCCCATCTGTTAAATTCCCTGGTATGAAATGTGCCACTTTGGTGGGTTTGTCCACTACCACCAATATGGCATTATGCCTGTTCCTAGTCATAGGCAAACCTTGTACAAAATCCATACTAATAATTTGCCATTTCCAATCAGGTACACTATGAGGCTGAAGTAATCCTGCTGGATGCTGATGCTCTACCTTGACCTTCTGACATTCGAAACATCCTGCCACAAATCTTGTTGCGTCCTTTTTCATTCCTTTCCAAAAATATAACAGTTTGGCATCGGCCATCATCTTGGTTACTCCTAGGTGTCCTGAATATGGTGCGGTGTGTACTTCTTTTCATATTGTTTTCCTTAACTCAAAAGATTTTGGAATATACATCCTACCTTTAAATCTCAAAAGCCCATCTGCTTCAATGTGAAAACCTTCATATTTAGGCTCCTGTGGATTTGACTGAAGAGCTTCTCAAACTTGCAAATAATATTCATCTTCATTTAATTTCTGAATCACCTATGTTCTAAAATCAGTGTTGATTGACACCATTGTCGTTATATGCTTTCGTCGACTCAATGCATCAGCTACTCTGTTTTCCTTGCCCTTAATGTAACTAATCTCGAAATCATAATCTGAGATGAACTCCATCCATCTTCTCTAGCGAGCATTTAGATTGGGCTGTGTAAATATATACTTCAAACCTTAATGATTTGACTTAAGTTCAAAAGTTTTTCCTAATAAATATTGTCGCCACATTTGCAAGGCATGAACAATAGCTGCTAACTCTAAATCGTGGGGTGCATAATTTTGCTCATATTGTTTCAATTTATGAGATTCATAAGCCACTACCTTTCCTTCTTGCATTAACACTCCACCTAATCCATCTCTCGACGCATCTGTTATAACTACAAAATGACCATTAGGATCTGGTACTATCAATATTGGGGTAGTTGTTAATTTTTCCTTTAATAGGTTAAATGCCTCTTGACATTTCTCAGTCCATTCAAATCTTTTTCGTTTTCTTTGAAGAGAGGTAATGGGATGAGCAATTCTAGAAAAATCTCTGACAAACCTTCTATAATACCCAACTAATCCCATGAAACTTCTAACCTCAGGAACATTTTTTGGTACTGGCCAATCCACTATAGCTTTTATCTTAGCAGGATCCACTGCAATTCCTTTAGCTGATATTATATGCCCCAAATATTGTATCTCTTTCTGGAAGAAGGTACATTTTGACAATTTCCCATATAGTTTATGTTCCCTTAACCATTGAAGAACTATTTGAAGGTATTGAAGGTGCTCTTCCTCATTTTTGGAGTAGATAAGAATGTCATCTAAGAATACCAATACAAACTTATCCAGGAAATCTCTGAAAACACTATTCATTAAATTCATGAACGCGGCTGGGGCATTGGTGAGTCCAAATGGTAGAACTGTGAACTCATAGTGTCCATATCTAGTTCTGAATGTCGTCTTATGAATGTCTTCCTCTTTTAACCTGAGTTGATGATATCCTGACCTCAAATCTATTTTTGAGAATACTACAACCCCTTTCATTTGATCAAAAAGATCATCTATTCGAGGTAAGGGATATGTGTTCTTGATGGTGAGCTTATTTAGCATTTGGTAATCTATACATAAATGAAGAGTCCCATCCTTTTTTAACAAAAATCATTGGGGCACCCCATGGTGAAACACTCGGTTGTATCAAACCCTTATCTAGTAATTCCTGTAATTGTGCCTTTAGCTCTACCAGCTCTAAGGTGGTCATACGGTAAGGTACTTTTGAAACAGGTTTGGCCCCTGGTACTAGATCAATAGCAAAATCAAATATTCTTCTAGGTGGTAACCCAGATAGTTCCTTGGGAAATACATCTTGATATTCCTAAAAATAAGGGTATTTTTCAATGAAGGTCTCTTCCTTATCTTCAATTCCCATTTTCCTCTTCCTATTCTAGGAATGCTATGTCCTTTTTTTGATTGCTTCCATCTTGACCACAAACAATTTACATCCTTTCCTTCTATTTCTTTTCAGCTGCATAGCTGAAATTTGTCACACCTTAACTTCTCGTTGTTTCCCTTGAATCCTCACCGGGTTCCCTGAATCATCCATACATTCTACTATCTTAGCATAACACTCAACCTTAGCCCTATGTTCTTTTCAATTCATTCCAATGATCACATCATAGGAACCCAGAGGTGCTACATAAAGGTTGACCTCTATAGTGAAGTCTAGAAATTCAATCTTGGCTTCAAATAGACATTGCTCTACCCGAGCTTTCGTCTGATTAGCATATTCAACCATCCACGATTTGGCCATATACCCAGTTCTTTTAGGGAACCTTCCC
Source organism: Cunninghamia lanceolata (assembly GCA_027924645.1). Classification (NCBI taxonomy): domain Eukaryota; kingdom Viridiplantae; phylum Streptophyta; class Pinopsida; order Cupressales; family Cupressaceae; genus Cunninghamia; species Cunninghamia lanceolata. The sequence goes on along the minus strand of BSBN01000371.1, from coordinate 2,932,456 downwards.
AATAACTTAGGTGATATAAAACATTCAGTGGCTCCAGTGTCTATTAAAATAGTTATTGGGTTTCCATAAAGCATACCTGGAGTTTCTATGGGAGCAACCTGGTACTCTGCTTGTATATTGTCAACTGATGCATGAATTCTTTACTGGAAAATGGTCTGTTGAGGTGGTAGAGGCTTCCATTGCTGTTGTCATTGCTGGTTCTTAGAGGGACACTGATTTACGTAGTTCTCACCTCCACAATTGAAACATCCTCCAAGCGGTCCCTTCTTTTCAGTACTTTTACTAGTGTGGTTTTCATCCTTCCGAGGGTTGTACTTATTCTTTTTAAACTAATTATTCTTTTACCCCTTCTTTTTGAAATTTTGCTATGACTGCTCCCACTTACCTTTGTTATGCTTTCTGTCCCTAAAGGAATCATCTTTCTTCAATCTCTATTCTTGTCGAACAACTTTCTCATAAGCCTCATCCATAGTCTGAGGCACCAAAACATCTACTGGTCCTCCAATACGATTGTTTAACCCCATTATGAACTTTTTTACTTGAAAGTTTTCATCATGTTGGTACTGTGGAACATATTTGAGTAAACGGGTATATTTCTCCCAGTACTCATTAACAGTTAGGGGTCCCTGCCTGAGGTTTTCAAAATCTAGCAGTTTTTATCATAAAATAACTGTGGAAGCCATCTTTGGTAGAATATCCTCACAAATTGATCCCATGACACATCAGCCACTGCCAATCCCATTTTAGTCCTTTTGTTTTCCCACCATGTGGCAGCTTGTCCTGGCAACTGGTAGGCTACCCATGATGCTTTAGAGTTATCCGAATAATCTTGAAGCTCAAAATACTTTTCCATCAGCCATGCCTCTGCGGCATCTCCCAAAGTACAGCCTTCGAACTTAGGAGGTTTTATCTTTTTCATATCTTTGGCTAACTCATCGTCCAATCTACTTCTCTTGTATCCTATACTTAATGTTTTTGAATTATCTTCATGCTGGTCATTTTGATTTTTAGACCTCTCATCTCTAGCTTCAAATTGCCCTTCTGCCTTTTTCTCTAGGTGGGCTAATCTAGCCTAAGTTGCTTTCATCATACTCAATCTCTGATCTAGTTTATCCATGGAGCTATTGTCCTGGTCTTCTTTGAACTCATTTCTGAAATTTTCCATTCCAATGAAGTTCCTAAAGAAATTAAGAGTTTTAATTAGTTTTTGGTTATTATTTGTTGTCATTTAGTAGTTTTCACAATGAATTAAGGAGTCTTCCTTTTTGCATAAAATTATTTTTAAACTCAAGTCAAATACAAATAGCTCACAAAAAATTTAATTTATTTGAAGAAAAAGACTATCACTCCGTGTGATAGATTTATTTCAATTCAATACAAAATGGTCATCACTTTCTGTGATTAGTTTTTGAATCTTTTTCATTATCAGTGATAGGTTCCTCCTGATCACTAAATTCTAAAAATGGGATAAGTCTATATCCAGGAGTCGAAACTTGATCTCCTTCAGATGTTTCTAGTTTAGTGTGGTCTTTAGATTTGGTCTTGTTTATGTTTGCAATTATGGCGGATTTCACCTTCTCTTTTCTAGAGACTGTCCATTTTCTTCTCTCCTTCCAAAGTCTTTTCAAAGCTTTGACTATCATTTCTAAATCTGCTGGAGAAGAACAACTTGAATAATCATAATGAAGTATGATCTTCCATAGTCGAATAGATACAGGGTCACAAATCTTTTTCTGGGGTGTTTCTCTTATCAATAATATCTTGAAGAAAACATCAATAACTATTTTCAATGTTCTAAGCATGATGAGCCCCAAGGTTCAATGTGGAACCTGGTAGCTCTGATACCATATGTAACACCCACTCTAATCTAACAAAATTATAAACTTACATCTAACAACATAATTTCAGCAGAAAGATTAACTAACTATTATGAAAATAGTATCGAATGCAATAGAATTCAAATTTCAACTAACTTTCATTTTCAGCTGAAATAATATTTTCTAGCAGAATACATATAACCAAGAATAAACTAACTTTTGATTAACTATCTTTCTCCAATAAAATTCAAATATTAAGATAGGAAGAGAGATTAAGAAAAGTACAACTTGAATAGTTTCCTACTGATTTGTTTGTAAGATCCTCCTCTGGATTCTGGAAAAAGGAATATCAACAAGGGCTTTATCCACCCAACCAAGACCAACTGCTCTCCCATGCTTCTTCAACTAAAGAAACCCAACCCTTCACAAGGGTGATTAGCGAGGAATCTAATAACAACAATATGCCTTTGAGCCTGGTGTCAAGAACCTATACCTCCTTATCGATCTTTTCCCTAAAGGTACTTCCTAACTGGAAAGATCACTCTAACTAGTGGTATATCTGGTACTTGATAGCTAACAGATGCCTATACTGCATCGTAACCTTGGCCAAGGATTTCTAATAATTATCTGACACTACTGTGTCATCAGCATTCTCACCCTTGCTCGGCATTGACATTATTTCATATGTTTCTTTTTGGTTACAGGTTTGGATGAAAATCATGTATAATCCACTTGACATACTTACAGATTCATAAGAGATACGGCATAAGAACATTTAGACAAAAAGGTATCCTTTAACTCAGTGACCGAAGTCAAATTTCTCAATGAGACTAAAAATATATAAGTAGATGTATATATAAACATTCATATATATATATATATAGGTATAAAGAAAAATACTTCTGCAGATTCAAAAGATTTGGTATTTGAAAGACACAAACGGATTCAGGAGGTCGTTCATGAATCACAGAATAGAAAATACAGAATGACAAAATTAATTGGTAATCTTGGTCAGCTACGGCTATCCAAAATAATGTATTTCTATCCATTGCATGATGAACTATAGTATGATGAAAGGAACTATTGTCTTGCCTGAAAAAGCTTTTACAAGTCAAGACAGAGGAATATGCGACCGCAAAGACAAATCTTGATTGACGAACTGGTTCTTACAGCCACTCCTATGATATTGATTCTTACTTGCGACAAAGTGAGAAAAGAAATGTAGCTCACGCACAAGAATTAGATGGTTCAAATTTCTGAGTTGTGGTGACGAGGACACTCAAAAGAATCCAAATCAATGTTCATAGAATAGCTTACTAATCCTACGAATGCTTTTGGAAAGAGGGTGCGAATGCTGCTTCAAAAGATTGAGTAAAGAATGACGATGAAAAGGATGAACGCCAACAAATATAGGCATGCCCCCTCCTTCCCCCGTCCACATGCAAGAAGGAACGTTTCCTCCTTGCATGTGGGCAGAGTGGAGGAGTTACACATCAAGACTCCATCTCGCACACCACCAAGTGCTCCTCATGAGGTGAGTGAAATATATTTTATTTAATATACCTAAGGAAAATAATTCTTACCAACTTGAAATATATACATATATGTATGTGCCTTGGCCAAGGCTGCGATGATATAATTGTCTAGACTTAGACTTAGGCAATATTGTTGTTTTTTGATTCTCGTAACCACACCTCTCCCTGTTGATATCCCTTTTTCCTTGTCAATTGATTTATCCTGCAAACACTTCGACAATTAATGGAGGTTAAATCATTTCCTTGATATGAACATTAATATATATATTATATCCATGCATACATTCATTCTCAAATATAAGTGAAAAATATTCGTATATAAAAGAAAATCATTCTCACATAATTATACACATTATCCAACGAATAAATTTCATATTCACACGAAAGCAGTTATACACAACTAACAACATAACCAACGTTTCATTGTTCAGAAGAAGGGGATGTAACGAATTGAAAATGGAACAAGGTGACAAGGAGTCACTAGTTCCTCGTTATGAAAGTAACCTATTTAGTTGTAACTAACTTATGATGGGATTCAAATGTCCAAGTATGGACAATGAGTCGAATTGATCCCACTCATACTAAACCTAAAGAACAAGGTCTATAGAACTTACTTTAGGACATGATAGCTTATAAGTCAAGTTAGGGTGGTGGACATACGACGACATTCATTGTGCAATGTCTATGTATATAAAACTTTTGCCAAAGTAATGCATATGTCTCTGCATGCATTGTCGGTCCACAGTGTTCCAGATGGCCTAGTGTCTCTCGTAGTGTCATACAAGTTCGAGTGGATCTATAGTGTGTGACCGTGAGACATTAGGAAGGACACAACACCAGATACTTAGATGGATAACTGAATGGTTTCTAATATCTAACCTTTCCGTGAAGGGTAGGGCCACTTCCAGATAGGAAGTTGAGCAAGAGACCACAGGTTCGTGGTTAGAGGAAAAGCACCAGGATGATGCTCTCCTTTCCAAGCATGAGACAAGTTGAGGCTTAATGAAGACAGATGTCATTGGTTCCAGATATAGTATTTATATTTATTACTAGAGGGTCTATTGTAATTTATTATTTGAACTATGATGCCTTGAGCATATCTTGTACTTGATTAGTGATGGTTATTCACTAAAGATTTGTAAATGATTACTAAAATGTAAGCTTTGTTATATCATGATTAGATTGACATGATTAATTGATGAAAAGATTATGTTTCTTTTGGTTAAAATTTGATTAACTCAATCAACTTGTTAACTAATCTCTTGATTATGATACATTTTTATGTTAAATCATGAGCATTATGGATATTGATGTTACAGATGATCATTAAATAGAAGATTACCTATCAAAACTTTTCAGACTAAGAGAAGAAGATGATCATGAACCATGGTGTAACACACACTACAATAATAAGGCAAACAATCATAACATGGCATATGTAAAAGAACTAACCAAAGACCTTTATACATTCAAAATCATGGATATAAAGCTCTTAGTTGGGCTAATAAGATAAAAGTTAATACCCTACAAAACACAAACCCTAATCCAGTATCATATAGGAATAATTACAATAATGAAGATAGGGGCCAATATAATGGATACAAAGGAGGTAGAGGCCACAATAGAGGAAGGAGAGAAGATGCAACATGTTATAAATGTGGTAAATTAGGCCATTTTGCTAATGAATGTTGGGGTGAGAGAATGAAACAGTGCACATTTTACAGTAGCACAAATCATGATCTATTTTGTTAAGACAAAGCTCAAAAATATTTTAGAAATGCACCAGAACAATCTAAGAGAGATGAATTGTAAGGGTTCAATTCATAGAAAGGAGCTCGCATAATCAGAAAAATCCCAAAAGAAGCACAGCAGGTAGCTAGAAGCTACCAAAACGAAACCAGTTATGAGACCACTACTTCCTGTGGTGAAACTTCATATGAAGAAGACTACTATACCAAACTAAAGTATAAACAACTTGAGCAGAAGGAAAACAAAGGAAAAACCAAAGTTGTGGTAATCACAAGATAAGGTACTAACACTGCACACATTCAAAACACTAATAGTGAGGAAGAAGAAAGCAAGGAAGAGGAAATTTTCTTCCCTAACAAAACTCAACATGACAAAATTGTAGAAAAATCAAAACAAATCATAACCAAAGAACACAATAAACAAAAACAACATACATAGTTCTTTACTGAAAGGGAAGTTGTGGCACTAAAACAACTCACAAATCTAACACAACACAACCTAATAGATAAGTTGAAGCAATTCTATAAATATTGGAATAAGAAAAATGCCTACAAACCTCAAATAAGGAAAATGGGTAAAACAAATAGATAATGGAAGACCAAACCACTAATGATAGATGCATACATTAACCATAAGAAAATTAAGCAGGTCATGGTCGATCTAGGTGTTGATGTCAACATGCTACCTAAAATAATCTAGGAATAATTAGGGAGACCAAGACTAAATGAGACTCCTTACAACATTAGTTTGGTAGATGGATCGAACATGGGTACATTAAGAACCTGGAAACAAGTAGAAGTCAACATAATGGGGATAAAACAAACAATAGACTTTGAAATTATGGTGATGAAAGAACCATTTGATTCGTTTAATGAACTATTAGGGTTGCAATGGTTTGTAAATGCAAATGGGATTGTGGATTCTTGGAAGGATGAGATATCTTTTGCTAATAACACTAGAATTGTACATATACCATTGGGAGAAAATATAGAAGAGGCCTATATTGAAGAAACTAATCATGCGAAGCAAAGTGATGAATATTTAAAAATTCTCTATACAATATCTAGACTACCCAAAGATGACACAATAGAAGACCCAAACTCAGAGGGATAAATAAACATAGAAAATGATAATTATAGCACAAATAGTGAGGAAGTACTGGAGGCTTGGTTAAACAATGAACTGGAACTAAAAACCCAGAGAATAACAGGGTTATCCAGAATATTTATGGTGTAGATCAGAGAAAAAAACTTACTGCAAAGTATCGCATTGGATAAAGAAGCACCGCAAAACACATGCGGCAACACACAAGACCAAAATAAAGATAGAAACATGAAATCATGACAAACAAACCACATTACAAGAGGGATCTCACACATCAAATTACCAAAATTTTCAGGTGTAAAATACCTACATACATACCTAATAGAAATGGAAAAAAAAAATTACATATGAGCAAGTAAGATTAGATGCTATACAACACACACTAATATGCTTGATGCCACAAGCTGGTGGAATACCCATAAAGCAACAATACAACATTGGCCAGTATTCAAAATTATCATAAAAACTAGATACTTACCGGAAGAGGGAGAATATGAGATGATACCAAAATACCAAGGCCAAATCTCATCGCAAGAACATCTAAACATATGTACAACATTGTGGAATAAAAGGAATGAGTATGACACTAGAATATATATTCATTTATTCTATTGGACACTATCACTGGTAGCCCAAACCCAGCATATAAACCAGGAAATAAGAAAAGAAACAAAAGAGTGGGATGAAATCCAAAACAATTTTATACACACATTCTCATTCCACAGTGCAGATAGACACATTCATACTGCACTCCACAAAATAAAGGAAATAATATTTAAAGAAAATGAAGAAATTGAGGTGGTACCACTAGAACTAAGCACTCCACCACCAAAGACCAAGGGAAATTGGAAATACATACAATGGATGGATAATGAACTTAGACATACTAAGCAAAGATGTAACAGAACACAACAACACCAAGATGATGATGAAGACAAACAACAATTAGACATTGAAATAAACCTAGCTGAAAGAGAAATTGAATTGGTTACAAAACCTAAACAATAATACTATAATGAACCAATTAAGTTAAGAGAGGAAAACATAGCCAAATAGGGTGATCCTAAGTTGGATAAAATAGGGGATTATTAGAATGAAAAAGTAGTGGCCCAAGTTGCAGAGATACTATCTGAATTTGAAGAACATTTACAGACCTAAAGGGCATTAACGAAGAGGTCGGGTAATGAAATTTTAACTAAAGGAAGGAGTTAAGCCTATAAAGAAAAGACATCATAGATGAAATCCAAATATGAAGAAAAAGGTAAAAGTTGAATTAGATAAAATGTTGGCAACAGGTATAATTAAGCCTGTGGAGGATGTAGATTAGATAAGTCCAATGGTTGTATAGAACAAGAAAACTAGAGAAGTGAGAATATACATTGACTTTAGGGAACTAAACAAAGCTTGTATACATGACCCATTCCATACACCATTTACTGAAGAGATATTAGAATCAGTTGCAAGTAGAGATATCTATTCATTTATTGATGGGTTCTCCAGATACAACCAAGTAAAAATAAGAGAAGAAGACAAACCTAAAACTACTTTCACATTAGAATTTGGATCATTCATGTATACAGTCATGCCATTTGGTCTAAAGAATGCACATGCAGTATTTAGTAGAATAATGGTAAATGCATTCAAGGACTTCATACATGATTTCTTGGAAGTATACTTAGATGACTAGATAGTGTATGGCTTGGTGAAAGACCATGTGCAAACCTTAAGAATGATGTTGAATAGATGTAAAAGCTTACAAATATCACTAAACTCAAAGAAGCGCATGTTAGCAGTACTCTTTGGGACCTTATTAGGACACATTATCTACAAAGAAGGACTAATGGTATATCCTCTCAAAGTGATGATAATACTTAAACTACCACCACCAAAGACAACACCAGAAGTGAAAACTTTCTTGGGCTACACAGGATATCACCATGAATTTATCAGAGAATATGCGACAGTGGCAGCACCTCTAGAAGAATTATTAAAGAAGAAATGTGGTAGAAATATTGAGTGGACAAAAGAATGTCAAACTTCTTTTGATACTTTGAAATAAAAGATTGTTGAGGCACCAATACTAATTTTCTTGACTAGACCATACCATTCCATGTACATGTAGATGCATCAGGAATAGCAATAGGAGTGGTGCTATCACAACCAAAAGGGACCAAACACCACCCTATAGCATTTGCCAGTAGAAAATAATCCAAGGTAGAGAAAAACTATACCACAACAGAAAGGGAAGCACTAGCAATGGTTTATGTGCTACAAAAATTAAGATATTACTTAAGTTATCAACACCATTTATCTTGTATACAACCCATGAGCCCTTAAAATACCTACTGAATAAATCAATCACCTAAGTAAGAATCTCCTGCTGGCTATTGTTATTTCAGGAATTTAATTTTAAGATAATGGTGAAACCAGGAAAACATAATTAGGGACCCAATTATTTGTCTAGAATTGAAACAGGGGAAGAACCTGATAGTTAGGAGGAAGACCTACCTAGTGCAAACCTATTCAGACTAAATGTGGTACCAAAATAACTAAATGATATAGCAAGTTTACTCTCTATAGGCAAATTTCCAAAGGATATGACACTAGATGATAAGCAAGCCTTAATGCGGAGAACCCTACCATATACATTGATAGAAGGATAATTACATATTGTAGGAAAGGGTGATATCATAAGAAGAGTAGTCTATGAACATGAAAGAGAAGCTATACTAAGTGAATCTCATGAAGGGATAGCAAGAGGTCATAATTCTAGAGAAATAACTGTAAGAAAAATAAAGTTGGTCAGACTATGGTGGCCTGCACTACATAGAGATGCAAAAACTTATGCTAAACAATGTGATATTTGCCAACGCACAAGAAATCCAACCACCAAGGATGAAATACCACTTAGACCAGTATTATCTCAACTTCCATTTAAGAAATGGGCAATTGATTTCATCAAACCAATAGAGCCCCCAGCTAAACACTCTAAAGCTAGATTTATCATCACAGGGGTTGAATATTTAACTTAATGGGTAGAAGTTGAACCTACTAAGGATTACACCAAAAAGACTACCTCTAAGTCTTATATGAGAATATAATAATGAGATTTGGATGCCCACTAGGTATAACTAGTAACCAGGGTAAACACTTTGTGAATAAGATAATTGTGGAACTACTACAAACTTTCATGATCACACATAACAAGAGCTCACCTTACCATCTGCAAGAAAATGGAGCAAGTGAAGCGCTAAACAAGATAATAGGAACAACCCTAACTAAAATGTGTGATGGAAATAGAGAAGACTGGGACATAAAAGTACCTACAATACTTTGGGCTTATCGCACAACATACAAAGGAACAACAAAGTTCGCACCCTTTGAACTAGTACATGGGATGGATGGCATAGTGCCTATGAACTTCATAATTCTAAATTTTCATACAACATTAACCTTGTGGTTAACAGAGAAAAATTCAGTGGAAAGAGTTGAGAATCTAGAAAAATGGATGAAAATAGGCTCATTGTGGCATATGACATAAACCTAGGAAAAATGCCACAGAAGGCCTAGCATGACAAAAATTTACAGTTGAAAACTTTCAAAGGTGACTTAGTACTACTCTATGACACTAAATTCAAGAAGTAAGGGAAGCTAAAAGTCTGTTGGATTGGACCTTATTATATACATGACATTGTGAAATCAGGAGTGGTAAGCTTACGACAAATGGATGGAAATGTGGTAACAAGGTATGTCAATGGCATGAGATTGAAACATTATCACCAACCGGTGGAATAAGAGAAACACACGGGAAATTCATAAAGATGTAAAATATGTACCATATGTATTATATGTACCATAGTATAAAATATAAAACATAAAAAGACCATTAGCATTCAAGACGTCGGTAACACTTAACAACTAGAAAAACCCACCAAAACATAAAGGGAAAATGCAATAAATTCATAATGAAATCATTAGGTCTATAAAAACCCTAACCCTCGACACAATTAGTCACAATTGCATTCAACACTAAGTTGTCTCAACTAAGAAGAGAAGAAAAGGAAGAAGAAGAAAAGAGTACTAGAAACCCTAAGTGTAGTTGCGAAGAAGAAAAATGGCTACTCTGGTACTAATAGATATCACTGAGAAACCTAGGATGAAATACAAGAAGTATCCACACAAAGCAATGGAGGTGGATATAGACAGTGTGTTTTCAGGAGTTCTAGTAGACGTGATTTATACAGCTAGGATGTTCATAAGTATATTCACACACTAATCTCTGAAATTGATCATACAAACTTCAAAGAATTGTGTAGTACACTTTTATAGCCTGACCAAATAGGGTACCTTCCTCAATACCAAGAAATTGAGAAGAAAAATCTAGATGTATGGAATGATTATCCAGACTTCTATGTAGAGCATGACTAGGTCAGAATCATTCTAAGCCGCATACATGATGAATACATATACTTGGACAAACCCCACCACATCACTAAACAGGTGATCCAAGTCATAATAGGGTTGAGCACAGTAGGAGAATTACCATCTGAAAAGGGAATTAAGAATGAAAAGGTGACCGAGCTGATCGGGGCCACACCAGATGGGCGAAGTCTAAATGTCAAATAAATTACAAACCCTGCAGTTAGATACGCAACAATGGAGATTGCTTACAAAATTTTCTATGCAAACCATGAAGGGTCAGCCACCAGGATGGCCATTCATATAGCATATCAAATGATTGTAGAGGGGAAAGACTTTGACTTGTGTTAAGTGTTGATGGAATAGCTACTAGAAAACCTATAGAAAATAAAGAGCTCAAACTACAATTTTAGGTATGGAACTCTAATTATATGTCTCGCTTTCTATTTCATAAATGCTTTGCCAAATTATGGTGGGAAGATATGGCAACAAGATAGCTAAGTAGCAACTCAAATAAAATAACATGGAACTATTTTCAAGGAAAAACCCTCATTTACTGCCGCATATTGGGGGTTTCTTCAAGGCCCTGCAGACTAAGATACAATCTAGAGATAGGATACCATATGAATCAGTAAAACAATATACAAATCATATCACATTTATGGTGGATAACTATTATACCTATATGGAGTTGGTAGAACCTAGGACATCATGGATACCTAGGCTACCCTATGAGATAACAACACAAGAAATAGATGCGTATGCAAAAAGTCTATTGATCAAAACAAAAGACCCAAATGCAGAGGGCTTTGGGACATATAGAGAATTCATGGATAGACAACATAAAAAGGATGTGGAAGAAAAATTTGAAAAGAATAAGGAGAATTTTTATGAGCAATGGGGAATCCCACTACAAACTACTTCATCTGCACCACAAACTGTCACAGCACTACTGCAGGCCAATACTACAAGCACACCACAAACAAGGAGATTAGGGAGACTGCACTCTGTCACTCCTAGAACTCAATATATGATAGAGCTAGCAACTTCATCATATACCATATCAACACCACAACAAATAGAGAAAGACCCAAATGTGGAGGAAATATCAAATATGTTGATACAATTAAGTGCGGAGAAGAAAAAGAAAGAAGCAAGGAAGAAGCAAGGAGTGAAAAGAAACATAGTTCAAGCTTTTGCAAAAGAGGATATAGAAGAATAAGAAGGAAACAACTAAATTACAAAAAAAGAAGAAAGCTAAAACTTCCAGAATAGTCATTGAAGAACCAGAGTAAATAGAGCAATCACCTAGAAAGGAGGAACTACTAGATTTGGATGCATTGGCAAATGCAATTGAAAACTTTTGCTTGCTCAAAAATATAGTGGACCTATACAATGAAGTCTCCTAGGAAAATAAGAAGATAATATAAAAAGCAGTAATAAGGCATATGAAGACAAATGACAAAACACTAGAGGATTTGATGGAAGGATTCCTAGAAGAGTTAGTTGATGCCTTAAGGAAAAAGTGAGAGAAGGCACTACAACTAGAAGAAGAAATTAGAACAAAAAGCCATAGATGAGGTGGACGCATCCATCTCTATAGAACAGAAAGAAAAATTAGCACAATTGTAGGCTACAGAGCTACAAACAAAACACAAAGTAGATACTTTGATGAGCATGACACAAGAAGACAAAAGAAATATACAAAAGGAAATAGAGGAAGTGATTGAGAAAGTCTATAACACACTGAGGGAGGAGGACAAAAATGAAAAAGAACAAGAAATAAATTCCCCTCATAATGCAGAGCAAGAGGAAGAGCAACATGAAGAGCAACAAGAAACACAAATAGATACTAAAGATGCTTTTTCCTCTGTCTCCCCTATTCAGTTCATCAAGGACTTATTAGCTCAGTAGAAGCAAATACAACCAATGGTTACACCATAGCTGCTACAACTTCCTCTCATTGGGTCACAAGTCAACTTATCTAGGATATCACCCCTCTAGAAGCTACAGTTAGGGGATATTTTTCATGCTACCACAAGAGAAGAAATCCTACAGCAGCATGTGGATAATAGTGAGCAACTACAAGAGGCGGTAGACACAATCCAAAATTAGTTACCAAATACTCAAAGAGATACAACGTTACTGCTCACACAACAGCTTAAGCAATTGGTTAATAGCCTATAGGCAGAAATAAAATATTAGGAAAAGAAGGTGAAAAAATAGGTAACAGATGAGATGAATAAGAAATGAATGGCAGAGGCATCCAAGAAATGTGTATTAGCACATACACAGTTGGAAACACATATCAAAAAAATCCAGCAAGCCATAGGGGAGGCAACTATATTATACCAATTTTGTTTATAATGGCCTACTACCATTGAGAATATAAAGGATCAAATAGATAATATGGAAGTATAGGTAGCACAAATTGTGGGAACATATGACCCCCTGAAAGATCTGAATGGAGCAATAAGAGTACAAATTGAAATAGTGCACACACAACTACAGCAACTACAGGAACAGAGGAAGTAGATTAAGGGACAAGTGAAGCAGCTAAGAGAAGTAATCATCCTCCGCCTAGCACATTTAGTAGGAATACTTTATGAGGCAAAACAAAATGCACAGAAAATTTAGATCTCAGCCAATATGGGAGATGCATAAAAGACACATATTGAGATAGAGGCTCAGATTCAATTGCTACAACAAACCAAGAAGTAGTGGGAGACAACCTTGAGCCAATTGAAGGTGATTTACAAAAATATGCTACTTAGTAACTAGTGTCTTGAGGAAAAGACATAGTTCTAAAAAGGGGGGATGATGTTGTCAAGGTATACACAGCAGCAGGGCACTTAGTAGAACCCACCGCAAGTCACTGCAAGGTTGACATATGCGATAGTAGTTAAGATGTTTTATAAGGGACACGTCCCTATTGTAGCATATAGATATGTAATAGAAGAGTATGTAAGATGTAAGAGAATATATGTAAGAAGAAGATATATGTATAGAGCAGAGACTCAGACCTGCTATCTTATATTTGATATTACAATGAATATATAAGGAGACATAATGATAAACCTATGGATGTATGTATATGATGGAATATGATATGTTGTGTAAAATGTGTTTTTATCACATTCTATGATTCCTAATTGTTATCTATATTTCTCTCACTGTCACGTTCGGGGTATAAACTGACTTAGAGAATTGACTTAGGCTTAGATCTTTGGATTGTGTCCTCCCCATTTCTTGCCAACACCTCTCGTTGATTCAATAGGTCATATCTTGTGCCCACAGTGTCTATTTTTTAACTTATTATAGGTGACAAAGAGTATTTTCTGAGCACTTTATAGTGGATCAGGTGTTTGGTCATTTACTATACTTAAGAGAGATTTTTTATTGTCTTTTAATTTTGGGGAGATTGATGGTATAGATGTGAGATTTACAATCTTGTTTTAGTGGGAGTTTTATGTAGGTGAGTAAAGGGTGGTGATCAAGTTGTCATGGAGGTTCTTGTATGCATGGAGCTTTGACATGACATGGTGGTTTATGTGAATAAATGGTATTAGTTTTACATAGAATTGCCCTATTTGGTGGCCTCAAGATCCTTGACAGCCTCTTAGTCCTATTAGATAGTAATGCTTGCAGCATGATTGAGATTCATATTGACTAGATTTGTGGGTTCTGTATATTTATTTTCAAAATATATGGTTGTTATATATGAAAAAGAGAATGAAGAAGACTAGCATGCACACTAGATCAAACCCTCTTCCATAATAACATTCAAGGACAAGACCGAGCCAAATCACTACCAAATGGAGGAGGATTCAGCTACAGATCTTGTACTCTTGTTTGCTATGGAAAGATCAGATTTAACCAAACTTTTTTACCAAACCCTAGGTTAGAAATGCACTAAACCCTAGTTCTAGGATGATAATCTTACAATAGACAGAAAATAACTGAAACCCAAAATCTAAATGCATAAAGATGATCAAAGAGATACTAAAACCTGTGTCTCAGATTTTGAAGTGAAGTGAGAATCCGTCAATGATCTAAACTGAGAAAATGTTCCAGAGACTACTCTGGAGCTGGATCTAGGGTCAAAATGCTTAGAAGACTAGGGCGCCAACTGTCCAAGTCTTTGTAGAGGAATATTCCTGAGCTTCTTTCGAATCCCAAAACCTTGATTCTTGCACAATCTTCATGTATCTTCACCTTTCCTGAATCTTGCACCTGTAACCTGCACACAAGATGACAAGAGAGGGTTTGGGGGGTTATGGTGTTTAGGGATTTGTCTCGGTCAAACCCTGGAATGGAATTCAAGCCTTCCAACACCATTGATAGATAAGAGAGCATGCCCTAGTAGGGTAAAGGCTAAATAAAATGATGATAGAATGATTCAAATAATAATGATATCACCTATGCGGTAAAACCCTTAGGAGAATGAAGATCCTTCAACTCATAAGGAGATGGATGATGACTTCAAACCTCAACAACACACATAATGACAACACAAATCTGCTCTAGAAACACAATGAATGATTTGAATGCTCTTTGCTCCAAGATCATAAGTTTGCTCTATCCATCAAGGTTCATAATGAATTCAAAAACACACTTATATATGCTTTCCCACTAACATGCGTCAAATTAAATCACAAGAGCCAACAAAGGGAAACCTTTTGAAAGGTCCCAAGCTGACATGCTACTAATTTACCCTAACCAATCAGGGAGGACTTGGGCAGTTGGCGCCCAAGTCTAAGGGCACCTTTTTATTCTCCGATAAGATTAGTGAGGTCCCCAGGTCCCAAATTATCATGGGCGTCAAGCAATTTTCTTCAGGATGATCAATTATAATGCATAATGAGATAAATGGAACCTAGGAGCTAAACAAGGTGGCAAAAAGGCAAGTGGACACTTTTTACTCTAACATTTATCCCCCACTTTAATGTGTGTATGATCTTACAATCAGTACATGCATTAAAGTATAGTCAAAACACATCAAACATGCCAAGCACTAGAGCCAAAGGCAAACTCTAAGCTTGGAGGACTATCTCTAGCCCCCCAATATTAGGCAAGCATAAGAAAACACTTGACAGTCATGCAAAACACTAAGAAGATAGTAAAGAAGCACACAATACACGGAGAAGACAGTAAAGAAGCACGCAATACATGGATAAGTGCAAACATGCAATACACAAGGCATACATGAAGAGAAGACATTATTAAACAATTATATTATCCTAACTAGGTGATGGGGGGAGCTCATCGCTACGCGCCACCATTAAAGGCACACAAAACACATAGCATGCAGGGAGCTCATCGATACGCGCCACCACAAAACACATAAGACACACGACATGGGGAGAGCTCATTGCTACGTGCCACTACTAAAACACACAAAGCATGCGAGGAAGACACCTGGAAAACACACAGAATACACGAGTGTCATAGAGTGTGTCGTCAACACACTATACGTCTTATACATAGCAAACACAGGTGATATGGAGGAGCTCATCACTACACTCCACTATCTAAGACACACCAAACACACCTGATGGTTGAGCTACGCTACCACAACCACCAAAGACATGCTTAAGGGTGAATAACTCAAGATCCAGCCCCGCCTCCATAGAGGACTTTCAAAAGGATGTGCAACCGCTCAAGGGAAGACACAATCCCATCTTGTGCAAAAGGGATTTCAAAATGCAACCCCACCTGCATCATGCAGACACCTTATGGTGAAAAGGAAGCATGTGCACAAAGTATACAACCCCACCTGCATCACGGAAATGCCTTACAGTGAAAAGGAAGCATACACAACACACAATACAAAGTATACAACCCCACCTGCATCACAGAGATGCCTTATAGTGAAAAGGAAGCATACGCAAACACACTTTATCACAATATCTAAGATATCCAAGTATTTACCACAATATATGTGCCCACCTTAAAGTGGTTGATCTCGCTTGCCAGTAGTAATCACGTTTAAGGTAAAGTTGAAAACACGCAAGGGAACAAGAGCTTTCACAAAGCCCATGCCCTAAAGTGACATGTTAGTATCAAATTCTAATCAATAACAATATTCATGCACATAAATAAGATAACATACCACATAAACAAACCAAGGCTATACTTGCGGGTTCAGAATCGAGTATAGTCGTTAGGTTATACTTCAGGTATCTCAGAACTGAGTATAGCTACAAGGTGAGACACAAAACATGTCAAAGTGCCTAGAAGCATATTTAGAGTATTGCAAAGGTTTGTTACAAGAATTTCACAGCACAATACATGAACACATCACAACACAAAGTGATTCTACTAGTCAAGCGTCAGTAACATATCAACCCCATCTTCATATATGCACTGGGTCAATTTTTATTTTCTTGTTATAGGGACACACAGTCCTTATTAGTATTTATTCGTTATCGTCATTTGCCGACTAGTAGAGCCACAGAAGAATGAAATCATGAAAAATGAGAGAGGAGACAAAAGTGACTTAGGTTTACAACGTGGGAAGATGTCCCCAAGACATCCTCCACAGCGTTATGCCCCCAAGGCACCACACACACAATAATTACAATAAGAGAGAGGATAATAGAAGAATAGAGAAACAAATAGAAGAAGTATCACAACAGAGGCAGTCTCCTTGTATCCTTAACCTTACAAGAGTATTAAGGGTCATCCAAGGAGACCTAAACAACATTTAATAGAACACGGGGGAACACAACACATTAGAGGAGGCCACCCATGAGAGAAACTCAAAGAGGTGCTACATCAAAGGTGGCTAAATGGATGAGAAATACTTACCTGTGATAAAATGCAACTACACTAGCAGTTGTCTTTGAGTAAATCATCTTCCTCCCAATCTCAATTTTGATTTGAAATAGGTACATAGGGCACTATTGCCCAATTTGAAACTTATGCCTTTAACTCTTCGTCATTTAGCTCTTCTTTTGATTCAATTTCTGTTAGTGGGATGTTTTCTTCTTGAGGTGACACTTTTCAAGCTTAAGCTTGTCATTTTCTCCTTCTTTATCTTACATTCCAGTTTCTTCTTGTCTTGTTAGTGATATTTGCTAAAGGAGTTTCTTTGTTGATCATCAAGGGTTCATGAACTTCTGCATTCATGAATGTTTGCGAAGAGGAAGCCAACACAAAAGTGATCTTTTATGATGAGATGCTTCACTCTTGAAGGTTGTTTCCTAATCCTTATAAGGATGATAGAGGAGGAACCTCGGCAAAAATTGCTTTACCTCTTGGTCGAGGGGATTCCTTCATCTCAGGCTTCTTTTCACTCTTTATTTGTTTGGTAGGAGGAATTGTAGCCTCAAGGGACTGAGAGGGTCCAAGAGAATTCTTTCCATGTGATAATCAATCTATTAGCTTTGTCTTATATTTTTTATATGCCAAGAAAAATTGATCTTCTCTTGGTTGATTTGGTTCAGTAGGTTAGGGCCAAAAGTAATCCAGGTTGAAATTTCCACAAGTGACTAAAGGTTTCCATCCACTATGATGAACAACATGCACTCGACCTTTGGAATTTTAAACACTTATGAATGGTAGAAGGAACCACTTTCATGGATTTTAGCCAAGGATGGCCTAACTTCACATGAAAGAGCTTCGAGGTGGGAATGATGACAAATGGTTGTTCTAGGGCTTTTTCCACCACCTTGATGCAAAGTGTTATCTTCCCCATTATTGGAAGAAAGTAACCATTATGTGCCTTGATCATTATATCCGTTAAATTGTAAGTGTCTTATGTCGAATCATGCATGTATAAGAATTCTTCGGTTATCACATTTGTCAAATAATTAGGATCAATAAGAACCACTCTTGTAGGATACCTGCTTATTCATGTTGTAATGTAAAGAGGGCCATCAATATCTCTAATTATGACCTTATGTGGTGTGAATGATATGATGGGTTCAAGAGCCTTCCTTTTCTTGTTAGATCAGGGAGGAGCCACACCACCCTTGTTTTGATTGGATGCCATGTATGTGAGACCGTTGCACACCAAGGCACTAGTTTGAGGAAATCAGATTTTTGAAAATCAAAAACACACTAACTTCACTACAAAAAAAGTGAGTATGATGTGAAGAGTGTTACACAAAAAGGTAATGTAAATAATTTTAAGATTTTGCACAAAGAAGTGTAGGGAAGATGGTAAAGTTCATAATGTTGAAATACACAATGTGTAATTGCAAAGAATTGTAATTTTTGAAATGAAAGATGACGCAACACTTCAATGCAAAATCAGATTTGAATGAATGTTTATGATAGCAGCAAAATCTGAAATAAGATTTTGACTACAACCCTAGCTTTTAAAAGTGACTAGGTTTTAGGAAAGATGCAACTTTTTCAACAAAACCCTAGCAAATGAGATCTTCAAATGCAAGGTACAACACCATGAAATGATTGTATAATGTAATATGTATCAGATCTGATGTAAAAATCAGAAATTTAAATCTTTCTATCATATGCAATGAAAGCAATTAAAAACTATGCCTTTTCCTAGCCTAGAATGGTTAATTTTTTCACTTTTTCAAGGTTATGCAAATGAGTATTGATAAGTATGTTATGAATCAATGCAAGATCTAAATTTAACACTCAGAAAGATGCAAATGCTTAGAGCTACAGGTTCACCAAAATCTTATGTATGAAAAATAGAATGAAGAAGACTAGCATGCACAGTAGATCAAACCCTCTTCCACAATAACATTCAAGGACAAGACCAACCCAAATCACTACCAAATGGAGCAGGATTCAACTACAGATCTTGTACTCTTGTTTGCTATGGAAAGATCATATTTAACCAAACCTTTTTACCAAACCCTAGGTTAGATATGCACTAAACCCTAGTTCTAGGATGATCGACTTACAATAGACAGAAAATAATTGAAACCTAGAATCTAAATGCATAAAGATGATCAGAGAGATACTGAAACCTATGTCTCAGAAGCTAAAGTGTCAGAGGACAAAATAGGAACTGCCCAAGTCCCAGAGGTGAGAATCTATCAGTGATCTAAACTAAGAAAATGTTCTAGAGACTACTCTGGAGACAAATCTAGGGTTAGAAAGGCTCAGAAGTCTAGGGTGCCAACTGCCCAAGTCTTTGTAACGTAATATTCCTGAACTTCTGTTAGATCTTGAAACCCTGATTCCTGTACAGTCTTCTTATATCTTCACCTTTCCTAAATCTTGCACCTGTAACCTACACACAAGATGACAAGAGAGGGTTTGGGGGGTTATGGTGTTTAGGGACCTCAGTCAAACCCCAGAATGGCATTCAAGCCTTCCAACATCGTTGATAGATAAGAGAGTGTGCCCTATCAGGGCAAAGGCTAAACAAAATGATGATAGAATGATTCAAATAACAATGATATCACCTATGTGGTGAAGCCATTAGGAGAATGAAGATCCTTCAACTCATAAGGATATGGATGATGACTTCAAACCTGCAACAACACACACAATGACAACACAAATCTGCTCTAGAAACACAATGAATTCTTTGAATGCTCTTTGCTCCAAGATCATAAGTTTTCTCTATCCATCTTAGGTTCATAATGAATTCAAAAACACACTTATATATGCTTTCCCGCTAACATTCGTCAAATAAAATCACAAGAGCTGACAAAGGGAAACCTTTTGAAAGGTCCCAAGCTGACTTGCCACTAATTTGCCCCAACCAATCAGGGAGGACTTGGACAGTTAGCGCCCAAGTCTAAGGGCCCCCTTTTAGTTTGAGATAAGATTACTGAGGTCCCCAAGTCCCAAATTTCATGGGCATCAGGCAATTTTCTTTAGGATGATCAATTATAATGCATAATGAGATAAATGGGACCTAGGAGCTAAACAAGGAGGTAAAAAGGCAAGTGGTCACTTTTTACTCCATAACAATGGTTATGCTTATCTATGTTATTTTATTGTTCTAGTTTAATTGTTTTGGTGTTTTCAGACTTGTGGCTCTTTTAGATGATAAGTGGATTCAAATTTGCATGCATGTATTTAGCATGGATAGTTTTATAGGTGTTGCATGATTAACTAAAATTTATGGGTTTGTAGATCTGTGAAAAGACTATTTTTAGATTCAGAATCTTGTGAGGATGTTTCTAGGTGTAAAATAGTAGCAAGTTTGCATGCATGCTTCATGCATGGTTTGAGGAGGTTGTTTGTAGCTTTCTCAATGTGGAGGTTGCTTGTAGCTTTCTCAATATGGAGGTATCGGTACATGCTCAGTCATTCAACATTTCAATAATATTTGTTTGACGGGTTCATGAACATTGGTTACTCTATTATGGGTTTGTGGTAAATCAAATCTAGGGTTGATCTAGTGTTTGAGTCATGAAGAGTCTACATGATTATATCTCATTATTTTTATTTTTTGTTGCCACAGCGGTATCCCCGCAACCCAACCCAACAACCCAACCCACCTTACCTTGGTCTTACAAGCTGCCAAGTTGGGTCCGGGAGGGGGCGAGCTAGGGCGAGACTAATCCCCTAGGGATGCATGCAATAGCCCGCAAACCATGTGCATCAGGTAAGTCTGGGCCTCGGAGTCAAACCGAAGACCTTGGGGAGCATACCCAAGACTCAAGCCAACTCCGCTACTTGTGTGGGCTATTTTTTATTCTTATTATTGATGTGGTGTTGAGTATGCTTATTTTGGTCTACATTGTGGTGGATTCATGTGTTTTTTTGAGATCTACAAGTTGTGTAATTTTGTGGGTTGTTAAAACCCACATGTTGCACTTGGATGGGGGATGCTATATCCATAGATCTTTATAGTTCTAGTTTTCAAATTCTAGTGTTGGCAGTTCTTTGCCCATCTTGGTGCGTTGGTGTTTTGTAGCAAAGAGATAGTGAGATGGATCCATGGAGTATATTTTGTGATTCATGGTGGAGTGCTTTGGGATGATCATGACATTCCTATAAGAGTACTTTGAGTCACTTGCAGTTGTTTTTCTTGGAGCTTATAGTGGTTATCTTCTTTTGGCTATCTTGGCTTTACTTTACCCTTTGGGAGCACCTGATGTTGCAATTGAGTTCTTTGATTATGTGGGGGTATAGATGATCTTCAGTTAGGACATGTTTATCACAATGCCATGGGTAGATTTGGATCACTTAGAGTAGGAGCTTTGGTAGTGATGTGATATTGTGCCATGGAGGACTCTAGATCTTTAATTTTTGTAGTCTTGACATGATATAGGTGCTCTTGGGAGCAGATCTATTTGTTGGAGATAGATGTTCTTCTATGACAAGGATGTAAATCATCATGTCATGTGGTGTTTCTGATTCTATAGTTATAACTTTAGCAACGATTTGAGGTAGTCTTCTAGTATTGAGTCCAATAGTCATTTTGCCTCAAGAGCTTCTAGCTATTATATTGATGTAGTTGGAGTTCAGTTGGCATGAGATGGTCTTTTGAGTGCTCATGGATACTGGATAGACTTGGCTAAGGTTGGAGATCTCTTGTTTATAGGGATCATGTGTTGATATGGTTACTCTTTGATGAGGTTTCAATAAGAATACTAAGGAGCCTACACCTAGAGTTGGATGTAGTTCACCATGGACTTGATGAGGAGATTGTTCACTAAGAGAATCATAGTGGCTTGGTGCATCTCAGGAGGAGAAATCCCATTCCCCACTCTTGGTCCACTCAATATAGAATCATCTAATAGGTAATGTTTGTCTTGTTTTAAGATGTATTTTGTTTCATGCTTTATCTTTTCATGAGGATTAGTATTGAGCTATTGATGCCAATTCTGGAGGGCTAGTTTGAGGAGTACATGACATGGTTTCTTTTTCCTTTGTCTCCTTATGTATACGAGTCTGTTATCAAGATAGTTTTAAGGAGCGAAGGGGATGGTTTTGGGCATATTACCTTATTTTGGGAATGGATGTTTTGTTTGATCTTCATTGGTTTGAGAAAATTACATCATGGTTAATTTATTGATATATTGTTATGTTTGACCTTGGGGTGGAATGGTTGGATGTTGAGGAGGCTTTTCTATTTGGGGTTTCGGGAAGGAGATCTTACTTATCATGGCTTTAGCACATTGGTGTTGGTAGAAGCATATGATTTTAATTTGCTAGTTTTCTCTCTATGGTCTAGTGCTTCTTCCTAGAGGTTCATGTTTACATGAAATTAGAGTTGAGGTTTGTGTGGAGCTCTTGTGATTACTATGGAGGCTCTTTAATCTCTATCTTCTATGGCGTGGATAACTTGGGAGAGCTATCGAGATCAATGGTGGGAGTTATTTTACAGTAATTTAGTTTGTAATTTTGCATATTATTGTATATTAAATGATATTATTGCATATTAAATGATATTGATGTCCACACCTTCTATGTGAGTGCTCTTGGTAAACTTTTGGATGCTTTGGTTGATTTTATGTTTGAAATTACCTATGAATATGGTTTGGCTTGGATATGTTGATGACAATAGGTCTACCTATGATGATGAGTATACCTTATTTTTGAGGTATGGTTAGTTGGATGTGTTAGCAACTACTTGTGGTTGCTATTCTATTTATTGGTGAGTTATTTGCAGCTACTTAGGTCTATTTTCTACTATTAAATTTGGTGTTTGTGTTCAAATATTAAGTTGAGGCAAGATTCACTAATGCTTCTATGTAAAGTGTGTCATCACTTTTAGTTAGGATATTATCTTTCATGCATTGTCATGATGGAGAATGAGAGGATTCTTGTTAGAGATGGTAGTCACCTTGGTTGTTGTTGCAAGTATCTTGATGGAGCATATGGAGCACATGGATGTTTAGATGTACATGTTGGCTATAGGGATTGTTCTCTCAATGATTGAATTTACTTATGACACCTTATGCAATGTATGTAACAAGTGGGAGAATGTTGGGAAAGGTGTGTTGTACACCTTGCATAATAATGTTAATAATGTAAAAATAAATATCTAATTATGGTGCATCTTAGAGATGTGACACATTGGCTAGGAATTCTTAGGGACACTTGTATGTTGTATGTGACATTGGGATAAATATTTAATGTGGGTGTCACATTATGAAATATTTATGATTGAGAAAACTCAGTACCAAATATTTAATTTGGCATCATGGTGTAGTGAGCTCAAGGTTTTGAAGGACATGGTTTATGTAATACCGCTTAGTGGTTTTGTGCAAGCTCATCTTTATAAAAGCAAGCACATGAGTAGTTGTTGAGGTTGGATTGTGTAACCTTTGGCTTGTTGGTTGAGCATATCTTGTAGGTTGTATTGAAATAGTGAACACACACAAAACATAAATAATCACACCATGCAATAGAGTTTATAATATCAATATATTATGCATTTGTGATTTTGTTCATTCACGTTAATTTTTACATTACATTACATTGGCTTATAAAGCTTTTATTTTCCCATGTACAACCTCCCAAACTAACCTGCCAAAATACCCTATGGGAATAAATCCCTACTAATTTCTAACAATAATATTTAAATACTAGCAACTCACTAAGGTGACTTTATTTCTAATATATTTATTTGCTAACTATTATTTAACTATATACTATTGATGTAATATATTTCCAACATTCCCCCTTATTACATCAATCTAAACAAAGGATGGAACACTGCATGGACTGGACACAGCTGCCCATTTAGAGACTTGATGAAGAAACTCAACCAAATCTCCTCACTCACCCAAGACACACCAAATTAAACTCATCAGCGGATGTCTTGACTGTCAAACCTATAAATCCTTGAAACACCTGTGAATAAAGACTCACTCAATTATTCACAAATACACCACCTCTCTTGTGAATCGAGACACACTCAATTATCCACAATAAAAACACCAACCAACTATGAATCCAGACTTACTTAATTATTCACAGTAACGCTCCTTCCTTTGTGGATCAAGACAAACTCAATTATCCACAAATACAAACCTACAAATCTATGGATTGAGACATATTCAACTATCCATAGGTACAACTTACCAAGTATATGCATCGGGACATACTCAACTATCCACTTTGAACCAAAAAATCATTGCTATGCCCCCTTTCTCATGAAGGGACTCCAAATTAAATTGGTGCTTCTCATGCAAAATATCATCTATGAGAGAGAAACTATCTCAAGATGATAATTTACCTCCTACCTCTGGTGCCTCCAACCTCTTATTTTAATTTATTTAGTCCTTAGTGGCCAGATGCATGATTAGAATCTTCAAAAAAAATGTCAACTATAGTGTGGATAGCTCTGAGAGCACAAACATTTGATAACATAATGTAATTAAACATTATCAAAATTGAAGGTGTCGAATTACACTAAAAATGCACCTTTTATACAACAATCACATTATATCTCCAATTATAAAAAAAATATTTTAGAATGGAAAAATATAAACCTTATGCCTCCCAAATGAATATATATGTAGTTTTTATGGTGCATAAAATATGATTTAAGGAGTTTTTGCACCCTACACTATAATACATCCAAATAGAATACTCTTACTGATCAAACTAGCTACCATTTCAAACAATCCTCTCTGTAAACTTCCTCTTAATGCCACTTGAGAGATAAAGCTAAAGAAAATATAAAAAATGAAATTTCCAAATCTTAAGAGTTTTGATCATCCAACCTATTAAAGAAATGCCTTCACATTTATACAACAACCATCTCATCCCATTCTCCTGGATTTGGTTTACAATTTAAAAGGAATTGTAATACCCTCATATGCTATGCATAGTGTATATTCTTTTACAAAGTAAAATTTATGTTGTCTTATATGCATGCTTATTTCACCCTTTATACATTGTAAATTGTGTGAGAAATAGATTATTAGGCACAACTTGGTGAAATATGGATTGTTGAGTGTGGATTGCTATCACAGGATACCCCAAATACTGAAAGGTGTTCAAGACAAGAGGAAGGAAAACTATTTATCATGTCATTATTTTGCTGCTCTTTCTTCTACAACAAACTACTTATCAAATACTAATAATATCCTCAAGATATTTTTGGGTTTTATTCTCCTCTTCACCATATTTCTAAAACATATTAAATTTTTAAATTTCATTATAAAATGAGAAAGATATTACAGTTTTATTGAGACTACATTAGACTGATATAAAAAAAATGTCATTTTAAAATCAGAACACTGTACTAGCAAACAAAATGGCACTCCATGATAACAAGTAATACATTTTCAAGATCTTTGGAATGTACTTCAAGATAAATTCTTTGATACCATATTGAAATGATGAACACACACAAAACATAAATAATAACACCCTGAATAACAGAGTTTATAATATCAATATATTATGCATTTGTGATTTTGTTCATTCACATTATTTTTTACATTGCATTACATTGGCTCATAAAGCCTTTATTTTCCTATGTACAACCTCTCAAACTAACCTACCAAACTACCCTATGGGAATAACTCCCAACTAATTTCTAACAATAATATTTAAATACTAACAAGTCACTAAGGTGACTTTATTTCTAATGTATTTATTTACTAACTATTATCTAACTATATACTATTGATGTAATATATTTCCAACGGGTTGCACATGTCGAAGCATGGATAGGGTTATGTGGCCACATGGTTTTCATTTGCTTGTTCACATAGAGGAATGCAACTAGGGTGCTTAATGCTTCAAAAGCCTTATATGGAGACTCTGCAAGTGCATTATAATCTTATTCTTGATATAATACATTGAGTGGGTGAGTTTTTTGGAGGTTGGGTTTTTCCTTTGAGAAGGTTTTCCCATGGTACATCTGGTGTTATTTTGTGGTACATACTTTGTTACTCTTTTGCATTGTGGATTTTGATTACTTGTTTTGAATTTGTTTCTTTCACGAGGGTTATGTGGAATTGGTATAATTTGCTTGCAACTTCCTTTCATAATTGACCACTATATCTAACATTAAAGCAAACTAAACCACATTTATCTTTCCAAATTTTTATTAGAATACAAGAATAGTGAAAATGATATCAAAAAGTGGAAAACCAAAGGTCTTGATTTTTAAAGTACAACAAACTCATGGACCATGAAAACTATTGTAGAAAAAATTTATATTATGTTGGTAAAATATTCTATTGCACCTCTTTGATTAACTTTACTTAGGTAAGTATGTTTTTTTCCTGGGTAGCTAATATGGACACACGTCATCTTGATTAAAGTTAATTAGGTTCCACCTCTACATCATCATTCCTTGATTGAAGATAATTAGGTTCCACCTCTATCTCATCAAGTGTCATGATTGTCTCTGCTTGTTGAGTTAGCTCTTTTCTTCTATGAAGTTAACTCAACCACACTTGGACACTACTTAAGCACTTGTCACTATGGCTCATCTATGCAAGAGGATATAAGTAATTATTGTAGACACCTAAAACTGACCATGTCTTACAACATTGCCTTTCGACATTCCCTTGCATCATCTTACGACACTTAGCGACACCTTGTCATAGGTCCCCTTTCATGACCCCTTGCATCATTCCCATTAGTTAAATAAATTATATTTATTTAACTAATTCCTCTTATCCATTTATCCTCCTCTTACACCAAATTAAATAAATCTTATTTATTTAATCTCATTTTCCTCCATCATCCAATTTAAATAAATTAAATATTTATTTAAATCCCACATGTCTCTCATAATTTAAATAATTTTATTATTTAAATTATTTATCCCCACTCACATCCCTATTATTAACCTCATTCATTATGTGTCATAAGCACTTCCTCTCCAAAATCAATTTAAAAATCTCATTTATTCCCAATCCCCTCCTAATTTTGGTCACCTGTCATCCCCATTTATGGTGCGTCATAAGCACTAAGTTTGACTTCCAATCTTGTTCGTCCACCTCATCCCTCACCCTTCTAATCCTAGCCATCCATTTGATTCCCTGTCCTATAAATTGAACTTCCTTTTCCATTCCAAACCCTCACATTTTCATAAACACGTTCATATTATTCATTTTTCGTTATAGAAGAGCTATGTTGGTTGTGTGAGCATCCCACAAATTCATCCAAGAGTACAAATCAATGGAGCTTTGGTGCACTCCATTTTGTCCTATCTGAAGTCTAATTTTGTGCAAGGTTTGAAGGTATATTTGTATTGTTTATCTTTATGTTATTACTTTGCATGATTTTCTAGGTTTCATTTTGGCACACTTGGTTATTTGTTATTGACTCACATCCCTTGATCTAGATTGCTTTTTGCAAGTTTTATTAACTTTTTGTTGCAGGTTATGCCATTTTTGGTAAAAAAAACCCTAGTTTCTAAAGATTTCATCATATCTTCCAAATGGCTACTAATTTTTCTACAAGATTTTAACAAATGTTTTTTTATCATCTAAGGAAGCTAAAATAGAAAAATCACATTTTTATCATCATTTTTGCATGAGTTATAACGATTTTATGCTTTCTCATAAATCTACATTTCTATGCGTAAATTAGTGAATTTTTCAGAAATTTTTACATTTCTAGAAAGCTCTTGAAATTCTAATGGGGTTTGTTCTTTACAGATTTAATTTTGAGGTCAAATAAGGTACAAAATAATCATATCTTTATTGACTGTAGGTTTTTCATAAATCCACATTTCTAGGTGCAAATCAAGGAATTTTTTGGATATTTTTATATTTCTAGAAAGGTCTCAGAAAATTGGCAAGGGTCTCTTCTTTGTATTTTTTAATTTTCATGTCAAAATGTTTCAAAATAATTAGATCTATGTCGACTATGTAAAAAAAATGTATCTGAAATTGCAATCTTGTGATGAACATATCTTTTTTATGGCTTCCTTATAACATTATTTTCTAATTTTGCAAGGGTTTCATTATCATTTCTAATACATTTTCTTGCAGAAAAATCATTTTTCCAAGGATTAGCTTTTTCAATCTAACATACTTGTTTTGTAGCTTTCGCTTGTCAAAGATCAAAATCATTGAAACTACTAACAAGTTGTTGTAGATTCGCATGTCAAAGAAATCTTTTTATCACTAATCTAGGCACTTAGTCTAATCTAGGGGTATAGTAATTGAACATTGTTTGCTTTGTTTTTTGATTTTGAAAAGGGTGTATGCTCTCTCCTCACACTTTTTGGTGATCTTGGAGATCAAAAACCCCTTCATTATCCCTTTGTTTATTTGTTCAATCTAGGGGCATTATCTCACGTATGCTCTCCCCTTATGCTTCGTGCGAGCCTAGGGATTAAAAGTGAATAGTGTTCCTTCCCTTTAGAAGGCTAGCTAGGAGATTTCATCACCCCTAGTGATGACCTCAACCATGTGTTCTAGAGGGGTATATCAAAGGGGGGAGAGCAAAAGTTGTACCTCAATCTAGCTACGCAATCATTGGGACAGCCTTGGGGCCCCAGGTGATTCTGGACACAAGGTGAAGTGGTGTTTGTTTAATCGCTTATGCCACATCCCTTTAATGGGCTAGTATTTGCAAACTTGGGCCTCATCGTACCTCGTGTATTTGGAGGACTCTCCTAGAAGCTCGTAAAGCCTAGTTAAGACTCTTTGGCCATCATATCCTATGGTGCATCATTGCAGTAGGGGGAGAATAGCTCACACTATTACCTCCATTTTTTGAGATGGAATAAACTTTACAAAAGACTTTAGTCTCCAAGGTAAGGGGTGTAAGGTGGTACATGACCTTGCATTCCCTATCTATCCAAGCAATGGTAAATGGTATCAAGGGGATGGAAATCACCATTATCTAATAGTGGAGATTGAAGTCACACCTGAGTGAGTCCATGGGATATGACACTCCTACTTGAATTATTCTAGGTTTGTTCATGTACTTGGCATGTTTTCATTGTGCAATACAAGTAAAAAACACTTTAGCCGCGAAGCAATTCATACCAATTTCCTTGTTAAGTCAAGTCAACCATTATCTTTTTGTGTTTTTTTTCTTGCCAAAATCTCAAAATCCAAAAAAACAAAAAAATCTCAAAATCTAAAAAAATAAGAATATCTCCAAAAATCTAAAAAAATCAATCTTCCAACTTAATCTAGCATCTGTCCTAATCATTCTCTTGCATAATAATCACCCATGTAATTATCTTGTCCCAATCATCTCTTTCATCCAATTCATTCCATTTTACCCTAATCATCCATATGGCACTTCAAGATCCTTATGGCTTCCATAGAATGTTTGACGAACTCAAAATATTATATGGAAAGTATCCATTCACTCGTACATCATCATCCCTACCTCCCATCAACAACCAATCCAATTTATCCATACCCCAAACTTATCCAACATCCACCTTACCCCAAACCTCACAAGTCCAAATTCCTAACCATGCTTCATCTTCACACATACCAAATCCCACTATCTCACACCTTCAACAACTCCTAGACCAACAACGACAAGCCCTTCAACAACAACTTCAACAAAAACAACAAGCCTTTCAACAACAACAACAACAAACCATTCTGCAACTCCAAACCATCTAATAATCTCAATCACAACAACCATAACCTTTATCCTTTCAACAAACACAACCACATGTCATCCTCATAAACTTCACACCAACATAGTCCAACCACATATCAATCTAATCCTACCTCAACCTATCCCACTTCTCCCAATATAAACCAATATACTTATCAATACATACCCCAAGATCATCCCACAATTTATATCCAACATTCACCTCAAATTCCTTCACAACAAGAACATGCAAGTCCAAGTTACCCTTTGCACCAAAATCAAGTGTCCTTAATTCCTCATGCTACCTTTGACAAGGGAAATACCACTCTAGCCTATGCATCATATGGGTATCCTCCATCATCATCCAATCAAATGCCTACTAGTCCTATCCTAACACCACCATGTAATCCCAACCCATTGGTCCATCAACCTTCTATTCCATCAACTCCTTCATTTCCTTCACCATCATGTTCCTCCAATCCTCCACCAAAAGATGAGGCTTAGATACTTTTACAAGGGATGCTTAAAAGAAAACTCATCAAACTTCCTGAAATCAAACCATGTGAGGAAAGTGCATTTAATTCCCCTGGGTACAATGAACATGACTATTGCGCGTACCATAGGATCAAAGGTCATAAGACAATCTATTGTCCCCCATTTTTGGACCATGTCTTCAAGCTTCACATTTATGGTTTAAAGTGTAAGAATGCCAAATCATCCCAATCTCATTTGTCACCCCCATCATCATATCAGCCCAATCCATCCAATCCCAACCGTAATCCATCCCCTCCTATTATACATTCACTCAATCCCAATCCTAATCCATCCCCTCCTATTATCCATTCACCCAATCCCAGTCCTAATCCTACAACATCCACCATTATTGTCCACCCATTATATTGTCCATCTACCCATACAATTATGAAGGATGTGATCCAATGGATATTAGTAATGAATCAACCACCTCCATGTAATCAAATGCCTATCTTTGAACCTATCTAAGAACCTTCAAGCAATATGTCTATTCTTCCAAACCCATATTATAGTCCACAACCCTCAAGCCTCCTGAAGATCCCCTTACCATGAGTTCAAGCCAAGATCCATCATATAGCCATGTTGATGATCATCTAGAGCCTATCAGACCTATCCAAGAGTCTCCCACTTCCATACAAGCAAACCAAGAGCTATGTCAAGAGTCTAGTCTAAAGCATGTGGAAACATCAACCCCTCATCCAAATCAAGAACTAAACATCCTATCTAATCCCATCCCCAATTCCATTACATCATATGATCAACCTATCCATAACCTATATCTTTTCTATGATCAAGATATTATCTATGATCACAAGCCTATCCATGAGCAAATTGATCCCATCCATAATACACTTGTTCCCAAATCCAACTCTTCCACTCCTATCCATCCTCCAATTAGTCCTATCCATAATCCAACAACATCCACTTCCCTTGATGAGACACTTGGTCCCCAAGAAAATATAGACAACCAACTTCTTACTGAGCATAATGTTGATGAATATCCTCATGATCCTTCACCATCCTCTATTGATCCTATTCTAAATCCATCATCATATCCTCTTGGATCCAACACCTTCATTCGTGGTGGTAGGAGATAAACAACTTCTATCCACCACTCCACCCTCCCCATCTAATAATGGAATCATGTCTTGTGTCCTAAATAATAAACATCCCATTGCACATTGTATGCTCCAAAACATGAATTATCATGGCAAAGGCTTAGGCCTTCATGAACAAGGTATTTTGGAGCCCATCCATGTCAAATTTCTAAAATGATTGCATGGCCTTGGCTATATACTCCAAGGAAAACAATCCCAAGATGTTGGTACCACCTCCGTTCCTTCTAAATCCACTTCTTTCCATCCCAAACCCCATACATCTCGTCGCACTACCAAAACATATGTCACTATCCCTCCTCCATCTTCACACAAATCCCAAAAGCATGTGACCATACACCTTCCTCCATCCACTCTTCCTCCACTCCTCGCAACACCTAATATCCCCATCCTCACATCCTCTTATCCTTTTATCCACAAGTTCACTAATCCCTCCATCCACACATCCCATTCCCTTAAACCCCCTAAAATTCCTAATCATGATCAACGAGCACACATCGACCAAACATGAAGCTAACACAATCCCCATGAGATTCAAAAATAGAATTTTGGTTGCCTCCTTACATAAAGCAAAAAAACCTAAAGATCCTCATGCCATAGGGCACCAATGCAAAGAATCAAAACAAACTTCATCCAAAAGGCTACCCAATCTCACACCTCAAAAAGAAAAATTAAAAACAAAAATGGTGTGGGTCCCCAAGCAAAAAGCACTTAATCCAAATAAAGCATCCACAATTCAAAAATCCCAAAAATATTGTTCCCTATCACAAAATCCTATAATTCCTAAGACCATTTGGGTCCCAAAATTACTAAATCGACCATCCCCTAAGTAAACATGTCCATTACTCCCAACTCTCCCTTCTAGTCAAAAACTTTAAAATATAATTCAGTGTGTGCAACCGTTAGTCTTGGTTCCTATTCATTCCACAACATTCCCACATACCTCCATCTCCTCATCTTCTATCTACTATCCTATATATTTACCCCATCATATCCCTATGGTCCATGCTTTTGCATAATCCTTCCATCCATAATCCACTATCCTTCCCTGCATAATTCACTATCTATCCTACTCCATCTCCCTCTCATGCAATCCTCTACCAACATCCATGTGCAAAATGACACTTGACATGATCCATGTGCAACATCCCTCTATAATGGGACATTATCATCTTTCATGGAACTAGATTCTTAAGTCCCCATCCTCTTCCAAATTCCTCCTATCCATATTCCCTTATCCCATCCAAAAATTTTAAAAAAAAAAAAAAATTAAAATAAACAATTCAAAAAAAAATCAAAATAGTAAAGAGAAATACCTTCATCCAATGGTCAAAACCACATTGGTGGTGCCTTGGATAAGTACCATGATGAAAACCTGGTAAATAGGCGTCATGTGTAGATTCCTTGTCTATGTGTCTTACACTTGGTGGCATGTTGTCTCATCTATGTCATCCTATTATTTTCATCCTATCCTACCATATTTATCCATTATATCCTCATACCCACCTATGCCATTTACCTATCCACATTCCTATCTTCCATTCCTCCTTTTGCTCTTGATATAGACATGAGGGCAAAATGTTGAAAAATGCTTTGGACATCTCTTGATCTACCTCATCCTTTCTGTCCAATTCTATCATCCTATCGTCATAAGCTTTGTCATGTAAATCCTAAGCAAATGTACACCTAGTATGAGGCATGTTATTCTTATGTGACATAGTCCTTGGAGATCACATCCTGAATTCTTTCATCCATCTATCCTTTATGCATTTCCCTCTTATCCACTTTCACCCGTCCTTCTACCTATCCGTCCATTTTACACTTCCTATCCCTCCCATCCACTATTACCCATTCGTCTACCTATTCATGATTTTCCCTTGTCATTGGTATCTAGGATCTAAGCTATCCAAACTGTAATCCAATGTCATCCCACAACATTTTCAAAAAATCCAAAAAACATCAAAGCATTCCAAAAATCCAAAAAAATCAAAAACATTTTCAAAAATCCAAAAAAATCAAAATAATTTCAAAAATTTAAAAAAAATCAAAACATTTCCAAAAATCCAAAAAAATTAAAAACATTTCAAAAATTCAAAAACATCAAATATTCCCAAAAAATCAAATATCTAAAACAAAATCCAAGCAATAAAATCCAAATGCAAGTCACCCTTAATCCATACTAATCTAGTCAAAGTAATCAACCCAAATCATCCAATCACATCCTTGATCTTGATCCTAATCTTGTTGTCAACCCAATCAATCAATCATCATCATCAATGGGATATATCATTCCTGCATCCTTGTGTTGATCTAGGGATATATCATTCCCCACAATGACAACACTATCTCAATCAATTAATTATCAGTTTACAACTTGATAGGGGCAATACCTTGTTTGTTTTTAATCAAGAAGAAACATTCATACAATGCATTATACCTTAACCAAAATTGCCTATCCAATCACTTTATAAATTGCCACATCATTTGATCTCAAACAAACAATCATCATCCAACCTCATCTAGGGATATATCGTCCCTGTCATCAGGCGCCTATCCAAACATCACTTAAACTCTTTGGCAAGAGATACAATGGCTGTGTGACTTGTGTCGTCATTTGGTCATTTGTTTTTTTAATTTTATCTTTTCTATCTCCTTTTGCTTTATCAAAGCCACCTAGATCCATTTATATCTTGGTGTGTTACGATTAGCAGAGAATGGGGTATAGTATTTTGCGTGTTTGTTGGATATTCTTATCACTACAACTAATATGCATATATTGTGTCTAGACAAGGTTGTATTATGTTGGGTATAAGGATACTCCTTTTGTTTGCAGTGTCAAATCTATGCAAAGGATACAAAGTCACCCTAGTCCCTTATACCTTGGTGCATAATATCCTCTTGCTATATCAAACTAGGGCTGCTCTACACACTATACCAGCATAACTATATCTTTTCTATCCACTATATCCATTATGATTATAACTTATCTATTTTCAAATCCTATTCTAGACCATTCACCTCTCAATCTATCTGTATCCACTATCTATTTCACCTATCTCCTTCAACTTAACAATCCATCCTAACTATTCATTCTTAACCCTTAGCCTTTTCCATCCAACCTCTTTTCATCCATATTGAGAGCATACCCGTGTTCTCCTAACTCACCTATCCTCTCGAGGGGGTATCCCATCCTAACATTATTCCTCCTTATCACCCCTTCAAGTGATTGGGGCAGCCTTTTCTCTTCATCCTTACCTTTTCTTCTTTGAAATGATGTTAATTCTCATAGTCACAACATCATATCAAAGAGGGGCAAAATGTAGACACCTAAAACTGACCATGTCTTACAACATTGCCTTTCGACATTCCCTTGCATCCTCTTGCAACACTTAGTGACACCTTGTCCTAGGTCCCCTTTCATGACCCCTTACATCATTCCCATTAGTTAAATAAATTATATTTATTTAACTAATTCCTCTTATCCATTTATCCTCCTCTTACACCAAATTAAATAAATCTTATTTATTTAATCTCATTTTCCTCCATCATCCAATTTAAATAAATTAAATATTTATTTAAATCCCACATGTCTCTCATAATTTAAATAATTTTATTATTTAAATTATTTATCCCCACTCACATCCATATTTTTAACCTCATTCATTGTGTTTCATAAGCACTTCCTCTCCAAAATAAATTTAAAAATCCCATTTATTCCCACTCCCCTCCTAATTTTGGTCACCTATCATCCCCATTTATGTTGCGTCATAAGCACTAAGTTTGACTTTCAATCCTATCCGTCCACCTCATCCCTCACCCCTCTAATCCTAGCCATCCATTTGATTCTCTCTCCTATAAATTGAACTTCCTTTTCCATTCCAAACCCTCATACATTTTCATAGGCATGTTCATATTATTCTTATTTTCCATTATAGCAGAGTTATGTTGGTTGTGTGAGCAGCCCACAAATTTATCCAAGAGGAAAAATCAATGGAGCTTGGGTGTACTCCATTATGTCCTATCCGAAGTCTGATTTTGTGCAAGGTTTGAAGGCATATTTGTATTGTTTATCTTTATGTTATTGCTTTGCATGATTTTTTGGGTTTAAATTTTCTTTTATTAGAAGAAGGAGAAGGCACTAGGAATGCCAATTTCTATTCACCTATGTTGTCTTTTATTTATTTTAGAATGGAAAGTTTGGTAGTAATTAGTTTAATCGTCAAAGGTCTAGGGTAGAGATTTTTGGCTTAAATATAAAATCCTACATTTTATCAATGTAGATTGTGCCAAATCTTACAATGGCACTAACTATGCCAACCTTTTTTACTAGGATGCACACATGTTAGTGTCGTATTGGAATAATTACATCACCATGACATTGCAAGTTGACATTGTCACCTACTTAGGGGTACTTATGCGTGGGGTTTCACATTCTAATTTGCACCCAAATTTTGAAGGCCTCATTCTTCCTCGTCAAGACTTTGATCGGGGTTGATTTTTTATTTAATCTATATATTTTATCAATGGATACACAATGATGATCTCCATTTTTTGTTTTTGTGCCTCTTGTTTTCAAAAATACCAATTTTGTTGTCCAACATTTAATGGGTTGTTCTCATTTTGGGAACCTTGAGAGCTCCATTCTTACACATACAACCACCTTTTTTAATGTCATTTTTAAAAGTACATTATCTTTTGTGTACTTCACATTGTTGTTATTATTTAGTTCCCATTCTACTTGAGAACTATACTTTATATTTATTGTTCTCATTCAAACTTTAAAAATTGAAGATCAAAATTATTGCATGTCTATAATTAATTGATTTGGGAACATAATAAAGTGCCAAAACCTTTCATGAGGATCATGTATTTTAAAAATAATATAAATTTCCTCACATTTTAGGGTATTTCTATTATTTTTTTGTTATTTCCTTTCATCTTTTTGTTGTCAAATTAAATCATCCAAGATATAAGTGTTGGCAAAAATAGATCAAGAATGACTGCATGCAAAAAGATCTACTACTTTATCTCCTTGGAATTGTTCCAAAGCCAAGTGATTATTTATATAAGGCCACATGGTACAACAATAATGATGTAGTCTGCACACTAATGTGTCCTACTATTTCCTAGGACACGTTACATCACTTAAGCCACATAGAATGCCATTATACTTCTTTGACATAATCTAGAATTTATTTGAAGATCCACTTGAACTACCATGTATTTGTGATGATTCCTTGGATAACCTTGCACTAATGGATGTTATAGATACAACTATAAAGACTCCTCATCCTACTTCCATAGAGATCACAAATTCTTTGAATGCTTTTGATGACACTCTTCAATAGATTCATACATGTTTATAGGATCTGCCACATTAGGATACATACTTATTAGACATCTCACATTTGTTTATAGAATCTTGCATTTAGGATCTCAAGAACACTATTAAGGATATTGTTCTCCTCTTTGATGACATCTCTTATGTAGCTTCACTATCTTCTCTAAATGTAATGATGGTACATATAAACCCTCTCATTCTCTCTCCACCACTACATGCTTTCATGATGACACATCATGTAGTTGTAACTAAGTCTACTAATTAGATTCAATCACATTTCAACATAGGCATGGGGAAAAATGAACATTTTCATAGATCTTCATTTTTCACCCTTTATTCCACCTTTAGAGTGGAAATTTTAGCAAATATATAACACGACGATTCTTTCTTCCAAAAGGGAGATGCCTTGTTCGGTAGGGGGACCTACTTCAACACTAGTTGCAAGACTATCTACTTTGACATTCTTCATCTCCTACAACATGGGGGAAGTTGTTTCTTGGGGGGTTATCACTCTCTTTATTCTACGAGTTCTTTTGTAAATGGGTAAATATGGTGTTGCTTGTTGGGACCCATTTCTTTTCCTTCCAAAGTTTCACTCAAGTGGGGTGTTGGTGTAATATTCTATAGCACCTCTTTTATCAAGTTTACTTAGGTAAATATATTTCATTCCTAGGTAGTTATTAAGGACATGTGTTAGATTTTGAGATGCATCAATGCAAATGTATGTTATTACTCTCTTGAAAGGAAATAAATCTCCCCAAGGTTTTGATTACTTAGTCTAGGCTTCTAAATTAGTGTTACCAAGGAGAGATATGAGTCAACACACAAGGGGCCTATTGGTTATGATTGAACTTGCTGAATTGGAAAATATACAAATGACATGTGCTTCAATAGTTTTAAATTTTTATTTATTAATTGTTTAGTGGAAAAGAGTGAACTAGCCTAAAGAGTAAAACTAGGTCAAACCCTCTTCTACAAACATTAGGACACAAACTGAGCTTGGATTTTACCCAAGAAAG
The DNA here is from genome assembly GCA_027924645.1 of Cunninghamia lanceolata. Lineage (NCBI taxonomy): Eukaryota > Viridiplantae > Streptophyta > Pinopsida > Cupressales > Cupressaceae > Cunninghamia > Cunninghamia lanceolata. The sequence continues at coordinate 2,894,389 of BSBN01000371.1, read as the reverse complement.
AGAGCCAAAATACAGGGTTTTTCCCTTTTGTTGTATATAGATGGATCAACCAAGGTCAAGCAAGCAAGCTAGGACAAGTGGCCAAACCCTAGAAGACAAAGGTCAACTTATAACTAACAGACATAAATAGATCTCAAAAAACCAAAAGCATAGCAGAGATCAAGGAATAGTTCAAAACCTAGATCTGAGAGCAGAAATACCAAAGACCAGGGTGCTTGGGCACCCTAGACCCTAATTAGGGTTTTGCAGAATCTCAGGATATCACCAGACTTATACCTGCAAACTTTGTCTTCTTCCTAGAAATTACCTTCAGAAACCTACTTCTCCGATCTGCACACAAGGAAAAAGGAAAAGGTTGTGTTGTGTATAAGGGCTTGCCTTAGTCAAACCCTGTGTTGGTGTTTCCACCTCCACTACAATGATGATTAGATCCAAGAGTGCATGCACTAGGAAGATAGAGGCCAAATCTGTAATAATATGATAGAAATATGAATAAAAATGATGATGATTACCACAAGAGGTAAAACCCTAGTTGATGAAGATGACTCAAGATCAAATACCAACAAGGAGAGTGATGGAGAAGGCTTGAAACTTCCTTCAAGACCTGTAAACAAACTTCAGTAGCATCCACAAATAGATAACACTTCCAAGCATGAAGAACACTTTAGCATAGAACACAATATGAGAGCAAACTTGCAATTTTCATCTAGTTGTCGTCTAGGTGTAAAATAAACTACAAAACTCCTCTATTTACGTAATCCCGCTTATTCACGACAAATAAAACTAAATAAGGCTAACAAGTATTGTTTAGTATGAAAAAGGTGAATGATGACAACTAGGATGCACACTAGATCAAACCCTTTTCCATATAACATTAAAGGACAAGACCGAGCCAAATCATTACTAAATGGAGGAGGAATTAGCTATAGATCTTGTACTCATGTATACCATGGAGAACCATATTTAATTCAACATTTTTATCAAAACCTAGGTTAACAATGCATGAAACCCTAGTTCTACAATGATCATCTTATAACAGAATAAGTACAACAGCAATCCAGAAACCACTTACACAGAGACGATCAGGAAGATGATAGAACATGTCCCTAAAAGAAGAGGTGTCGGAGGACTAATTTGGGACCACCCAAGTCCTGACTGGAAGATTTTGCCTGAGGTCTGAACTAGAAAGATGTTGTAGATGCTGCCCTGATGCCAGATCTGAAGTCAGAAAGGGCAGAAAGACTAGGGTGCCACTGCCCAAGTCTTGGATGGAGGAATATTTTGTAACTATTGTTAGATCCCGAAACCCTGATCTTCACTCAGTCTTCTTGTATCTTCACATTCTCTGGATCTTGCTCATGTAACCTGCACATAAGATGACAAGAGAGGGTTTGGGGGGTTATGGTTTTTAGGGACTTGCCTTAGTCAAATCGCAGGATAGCATTCAAGCTTCCCAACACCGTTGATTGATAGAGAGTGCATTCTCTCGTGGGGGCAGAGGCTAAAAACAATGATAATGAAATGATTCAAATGATGATAAACAACAATGATATCACCTATGTGATGATCCCTTAGAATAATGGAGATCCTTCAATCCCTAAGGTGGATAGGTGATAACTTCATGCCTGCAACAAACCACAATAATAACACAAAAATCTACTCTAGAATTACAATGAATGCGCTTGCTTGCTTTCCTTCAATGTCCCAAGTCAGATATATCTATCTAGGTTACAAATGAACTCAAAAAACACATTTATATATGCTTTCCCACTCACAATCGTGAAATTAAACCAAAAGAGCCAACAAGGAGAAACCTTTTGAAAAGTCCTAGGCCGACTAATACTTAAATTTTCCCCAACCAATCAGAAGGGACTTGGGCTGTGGCACCCAAGTCTTTAAGCTCCTTTTGGGTTTGGGATAAGATAAGTGAAGGGGCCTTATTCCAATTTTACATTGGTTTCAAGAAATTTTGCATCGAGATGAACATTTTCAATGTATAATGTAATCACGGGGACCTAGGAGCTAAACAAAGAGGTAAAAAGACATGTGGACACTTTTTTACTCCATAACATTTAGCCCCCACTTTAATGTGTGTATGATCTTATGATTAGTACATGCATTAAAGTACGATCAAAAACACATCAGGCACATCAAACACTAAAGTGAAGACACACCCTAAGTTCGGAAGATCATCTCTAGCCCCTAAGTTTAGGAAAACATAGGAAAACAATTAGCAATCATGCAAAACACAAAGAAGCCACAATAAAGAAGCACGTAATACACAGAGAAGATAGTAAAGAAGCACACAATACACAAGGTATACACTGAGCGAAGACGTGATTTAAACAATTATACTACCCTAACTAGGTGATGGGGGAGCTCATCGCTACGTACCACCATCAAAGCACACAAAACACATAGGGTGGGGGGTCCCATCGCTACGCGCCTTCACAAAACATGCAAGACACACAGCGTGGGGGGAGCTCATCGCTATGTGCCTCCACAAAACATGCAAAACACATGGAATACATGAGCGTTGTAGAGTGTGTCATCAACCCACTATACGTCTTATACAAAGCAAACACAGGTGAAAGGGAGGAGCTCGTCGCTATGCTCCGCCATCTAAAACACACCAAACACATTTGACGATTGAGCTACGCTACCAAAATCACCAAAAACATGCTTAAGGGTGAATAACTCATGATCCAACCACGCCTCCACTAAGATTTTTTTCAAAAAGGATGTGCAACCTACTCAAGGGAATATATCATCCCACCTTCTGCAAAAGGGATTTCAAAAGCATGCAACCCCACCAAAGTCATGGAGATGCCTTATGGTGAAAAGGAGCATGTGCATAAAGTATATGACCCCACCTATGTCGCAGAGATGCCTTACGATGAAAAGGAAGCATACACAAACACACAAAACAAAGTATACAATCCCACCTGCATCACAGAGATGCCTTATGGTGAAAAGAAAGTATACGCAACACAGTTTATCACAATGCCTAAGATATCCAAGCATTTACCACAATATATGCCCCCACCTTAAAGTGGTTTCTCTCGCTTTCCGGTAGCAATCACGTTTAAGGTAAGGTTAAAAACACGCAAGGGAACAAAGAGCTTTCGCAAAGCCCATGCCCCAAAGTAACATGTGCTTGAAATCATTGAATTGTTCCCAACAATCACAATAGAAATACATCAATATCATTTGCTAACAACCATTGATCAATAATAAGCTTTGGTTAGAAAATCTATTCTAAGATAACAACCAAATCATTTCATGAAACTGATATAGAAATAAGGCAACATGCTACTCAAACAAACCAAGGCTATACTTAAGGGTTCGGAACCAAGTATAGTCATGAGGTTATACTTTAGGTATCTCAGAACTGAGTGTAGCTACAAGGTGAGACAAAAGCATTTTAAAGTGTATGAAGTAGATTTAGAGTATTGCAAAGGCTTGTTACAATAATTTCACAACACGATACATGCTCACATCACAACACAAAATGATTCTACTAGTCAAACGTTAGTAACAAATTACCCCCATCTTCATAAATGGGTTGGGTCCATTTTTGTTTTCTTGTTTTAGGGACGCACGATCCTTATCAAAAGTGTATATTTGTTGTTGTCATCCATTGACTAGTAGAGCCACAAGTACAACAGAAGAATGAAATCATGAAAGATGAGAGAGGAGATAAAAGTGAGTTAGGGTCACAACATGGGGAGATGCCCCCAAGAAAACCTCCATAACATTATGACCCCAAGGCACCACACACAACAATTACAAAAAGAGAAGTGTAGAAGAATAGAGAAACAAATAGAAGGAATGTCACAACGGAGGTGGTCTCCTTGTATCCTTGACCTTACAAGAGTACCAAGGGTCATCCAAGGAGACCTAAACAAACATTTAACACAACACAGGGGAACACAACACATCAACATATACACCTAAGAGGTGGAGGCCACCCTATCAAGTGTGGCTTAATGAGGGAGAAATACTTACCTGATTCGTATGGGATATCTCCTAACGGATAATTTATGTCTATCATCTCAAGATATATCAGACTTAGTTTTGGACTTATTGATATTGTGTTAACATTGAGAGTAAGACGATGGTAAGCTTTGGTGGGCTTCAAAGGATGGTATCCAATACCAGTCAAAGAGCTATGTGTAATAGCTTCTAAGGGTACTTTGATTCCTTGTTTTACATCGCAACCATTTCCTACGTAGTTACAATGTTTGTAAAGGATTTGAAATCCACAACCATAGAGAGACTCCATCTCTTTAGAAGAAGGTGGGGCCTCATAAGTCTCATATTCTGTAGTATAAGTAAGAGTATTGTCTTCGTTTACTACTATAAGCTAGGGAAAATCAGGGCATAAATCATAAAGATCAATCATGAAACCCTAACTCAACAATGGAATACAAGATAAACATAGAAATTCAAAGGATAAAGCAACTAAATCTAAATCTCTATGCTAAGCTTGGCTCTCCTCCATTGCTCTTCTCCATTTTGCAATAGGATGCAAAATATTGAAGATTGTGGTTCTTGGATGAATGTTGGTTGCTCAAGACGAATGAAGAGAGGATCTAGAATCATTTCAAAAGCATAACGTTACTTGAAAACGAATCCCCTAATTGGCTTGGGTGAGGCTTGATTTATATAAGATGAGTGATTTGATTCAATGGCTAAGATTAAAAATTGATTTGAATGATGTGGACAATTGAGATTGAATAGGGTTTCCCTCTCCACAAGGAGTTGTAGTCATGTGACAAGTGTGCGGATAAGAATAGGGTTGGCCTAATTTAAATAAATATTATTTAAATTAGTTGGACATGTGAAAATCATTTAATGAAAAATGTAGTATGGGACATGTGTTGGAATGAGGTTGAAGGTGGGGACTAATTCAAATATTTTATTTAAATTTGTTGGAAAATGGGAGAGGGCTAATTTAAATAAATATTTTATTCATTTAAATTAGAGGAAAGGTGGGAAATTAATTAAATAAATAGGATTTATTTAATTAATTGGCTAGTGGGATAAATTGGATTAAAATGGGATTATGATGGGATTAGTTAAATAAATAAGGTTTATTTAACTAATTAGGTGATGGAGGGATTATGAAGGGGATCTAGGAAAAAATGTCATAAGATGTCTCAAGTAATGTATCGACAAGGTGATGTTGTAAGACATGGACAATTTTAAGTGTCAACATTTTACCCCTCTTTAAGATGATGTTGCAACTAAGAGAAGTAACATCATTTCAAAGAAGATAAGGTATGGATAGAAGAAAATGATGCCCCAACCAAAAGAGTGACAAGGAGGAATGGATATGGGATAATGATATAGGATGATGATGTAAAGATATGATGGTGAGATGATGATATAGGATGATGCCGCCTTGAGAGGATAGGTGGGTTGGAAGAACACAGGTATGCTCTTGAAATGAAATGAAATGATAAAGGATAGATTAGAAAATGGAGGATACATGATAAGGAATGGATGAAAGAGATGAATGATACATTATGCTTCCATAAAGTGAGCAATCATATAATTTGATATAGCACTAGACCTTATGTACCAAGGTATAAGGACCAGGGTGACGATGTGTCTTGTGCACCCAACTTAATATAATCTTGTCTAGACGTATGAGGAAGTAAACTTAGAACATTAAAGTCCTAATGCACAAAAGGTATGATATGACCTTAGATGCAAAGGATAGTGCAAAAAGCTATTCCAACATACACAAGATATGAATATTAGCTAGAATGATTATGGATTTGATTCAAATGCAAGATAAAGTGATAACACACACAAGCAAGCATACACAAATGATTCAAAAACAAACAAGGTATTGCCCCTGTCAAGCTGTAAATCGATGATTGATTGATTGATGATAATGTCTGGTTTTAGGAATGAGACACCTTGTATAAGACGCCTGGTCTGGTTTCAAGAGTGCAATAACATGTATAAGACAATTGATTGATTGATTGACACTAGTATTTTTGGCCATGCGAATCATCACCAGGATTTGATTAATTGATTGATTAATTGGGTTTACAACAAGGCTAGGATCAAGACCATTGATGTAATTAGATAATTTGTCAAGATTGATTAACTTGATTGGTATGGATAAAGGATGACTTGCATTTGAATTATTGTTGGGATTGACTTGATTGATTTGATGATGTTGGATTGATTGGATTGATTTCAAGGATTGATTTGAATTCATTTGATTGAATGGATTTGATGAATTGAATTGATGATTGGATTGAAGGAATTGAATTGATGATTGGATTGATTTGATGAATTGATTGGATTTGATTGAGTGATTGATTTGACGCATGGATTGATTTGAATGATGATTTTATTGCTTAGATTTTTTTGTATTTTGATGAATTTTTTTATTTTTTTTATTTTTGGGGATTTTTTAGGATTTTTGGGAATGTTTTGATTTTTTTGGATTTTTGGAATGTTGTGATTTTTTTGTTTTTTGAATGTTTTGATTTTTTTGGATTTTTGAATGTTTTGATTTTGTTTGGATTTTTTAATGTTTTGATTTTTTTGGATTTTTGAATGTTTTAATTTTTTTTTTGAAATGTTTTGATTTTTTTTGTGTTTTTGAATGTTTTGGGATGGCATTGGATTGCAATTTGAATAGCCTTTGTGCTAGATACCAATGACAAGGGAAGATCAAGTCTAGGTGAAAGAGATGAAGGTGGGATTGGATGGATAAAAGGATGGACTATAGTAAATGGGATGGAAGGCTCGTGCTAAATGGATGGATAAAAGGATAGACAAAAGCTCATGATCGATGGATAGATAAGAGGATAGGTGATAATGGATGGATGAAAGGATAAGATATAATGGAATGGATGTAGGCATCATAAGGGAGCTAGGATGTGATCTCAAAAAACTATGTCGCATAGGAATAACATGCCCCATTCTTGGTGTAATGCTTAGGATTTGACATGACAAATCTTATGACAATAGGATAATGATAGAATTGTTTGGAAAGGATGAGATATATCAAGAGATATCCAAAACTTTTGTCAACATTTTTCCCCTATATCTTTATCAAAATCAAAAGGAGGAAGGGAAGATGGACTCAATAGGATATACATATGGGTGTAATGGATAAGGATGGTAAGATGGGATAGGAAATGGTATGGAAATGGTATGATGGGATAGAAAATGATAGTTTGGATGAGACAACGTGCCCCCAAGTGTAAGTGACATAGAAGATCAACCTACACATGACTCATGTTTTCCAAGTTTTCATCATGGTACTTATCCAAGGTGCCACCAAGGGTGGTTTTCACCATTGGACGAAGGTATTTCTCTTTACTATTTTGATTTTTTTTTCTTTTCCTTTTTTTTGGAATATTTGGATAAGATAGATGGATATGGATAGGAGGGACTCAAGCATCTAGTTCCATGAAAGGTGATAGTCCCATTAGAGATGGTTTTCATCGCATGGACCATGTCAAATGTCATTATGCTCATAGATGTTGGTATGGGATTGCATGAGAGGGAAATGGATTAGGTAGATAGTGGATTATGGAAGGTTTATGCATGGAAGGATAGTGGATTATGATGTGGATTATGGAGGGTTTCATGCACAAGGATGGATGAAAGGTTTATCCAAAAGCATGGACCATAAGAAGGTGATGGATGAAATATGTAGGATAATGGTTGAAGGATGGGGAGATGGAGGTATGTGGAAATGTTGTGGAATGGAAGGGAACCAAGACCAATGGTTGCACACACCATGATAAACATTGAATCTTTTGATTTGGAGGAGGTGTAGGAAGCAATAGACATGTTTGCTTAGGGGATGGGCGATTTAGTGATTTAGGTACCCACATAGACTTAGGATTTTTATGATTTTTGCTTTGTTTGTGGGTTGAAGGAATTGGAAAAATTTGAATGGAATGGGTTTTTGGATGGAGTGGGGATTTTGGGATGTGCATGCTTCATTTGACTTGCCTTTCTTTTTCTTACTGATCCAAACCATTTTAGTTTTGGCCTTTTCTTTTGGAGGTATGGGCTTGGATAGCTTTTTAGATGTATCTTGTTTTGACTTTTTGTATTTATACCCTAAGGCGTGAGGATTTTATGATTTTTGGCTTTATGGAAGGAGGCATCCAAATTTTATTTTTGACTCCCTTGGGATTGGTGGAAGCATCTTGTTTAGACAATGTGTGCATTGATTGGTCATGATTAGGAATTTTAGAGGATTTATGGATGGAAGGATTAAAAGAGGATTTAAGGATAAATGGATGAGGGATTTAAGGATAGGGATATTAGGCGTTGGGAGCAATGGTGGTAGAGTAGATGGAGGGATATTAGGATTTGGAAGTAATGGAGGTAAATTGGATGGTGGAAGGTGTATGGTCTCATGCTTTTAGGGTTTGTATGATGATGGAGAAGGAATGACAACATATGTTTTGGGAATATAATGGGATTAATGGTGGAAAGTGGTGGATTTAGGAGGCATGGAGGTAGTACCAACATCTTGAGATTGTTTTCCTCGAGGTCTATATCCAAGTCCATATGAGCGTGGAGGGACTTTGACATGGATGGGCTCCAAAATACCTTGTTCATCAAAGCCTAAGACTTTACCTTGATAATTCATTTTTTGGAGTATGCGATGAAGAATAGGACCATGTGTGTTTTGATCATTAGACACAATCTCATTACTTGATGGAGAGGGGAAAGTAGATAGAGGTTGTTTCTCCCCTAAGAAAGAACATTCATGAATGAAGGTGGTAAGACTAATGGGATGTGATGGTTTTGAAATGGGATTGATAGTGGTTGACAAAGGATCGTTAGGATCTTGATTATGCTCATTAAGATCCAAGATATTGGTTTGATCATCTATGTTTGCTTGGGAGGCAAGTGTCTCATCAAGGGAAGGGGATGTTGGTGGATCATGGATAGGGCTAGATGGAGGATGGATAGGAGAAATTTGGATTTCTTACTCATGGATATTTATGGGATTATGGATAGGTGGGGTGATAAGCTCTTGACCATGGAATCCATAAAGTTAACTAAGAGGATCGTCATAGCTTTCTTGATCATACATAGGATCTTGATCATATATGGGAGCTTGATCATAGATAGGATTAAGCATGCTATGGATGGGTTGGATGGAAGTTATTTGATCTTGATTAGAATGAGGGATTGATGTTTCCACATGCTTAGGATTAGACTCTTGACCCATCTTTTTATTTTCTTGAATGGAAGTGGAAGTGGGAGAGTCTTGGATAGGCTTGATATGTTGTGGATTACATGATGGGGTTGAAGGAATGGACATGATATTTGGAGAGACTTGGAGAGGCTCGAGGATAGGTGTTTGGTGACATGGAGATGACTGATTCCTTGCTAATAGCTATTGGATCACATCCTTCATGAGTGTATGGGTGGATGGATAATGAGGGTGGGAGGTGTTGCAGGCTTATGATTAGGATTAGGTGGAAGGCTAATTGGATTGGATGGATTAGGATTAGGAGAAGATAGATCCCATGGTGGAGGGATAAAAGGGATGGAAGATGTTGTAGGCTTAGGACTTTGACTTTGATTGGATGGAGGGTCAAAGGGATTGGATGAATTGGTATTGGGATTGCTTGTACTAGATGGGATTGACATCGGATGAGTGGATTTGGATGACTCCATAGGTTTACTTTTGTAATATTTGAGTTTAGGGCATGGAGTTGATGGAGGATTATATGGTGGGAAGGATAATGAAGGGCTTTCATAAGCTAGGTTGGTGTCTCCCTTGTTGAAGGTAGCATAAGGACTTAAAGGCACTTTATCTTGTTGCAAAGGGTGACTTGGATAATCTTGTGAATGGATTTGGGGTTGAAGTGGAATGGTGGGAGATGACACATAGGATTGAAGTGGAATTTGTTGATGTTGAGGTTGTGTTTGTTGGGTGGCTATGAATTGTTGGGCTTTGACTAGGAGTTGTTGTATTAGAGGTGATTGGTTTTGTTAGGGTTGTTGGATGATGGCTTGTAGTCTTTGTATGGTTTGTTGGTCTAGGGGTTGTCGTATTTTGTGAAGCGTTTAGATGATGTCTTGTAGTTGTGGTGCTAGGATCTTGTTCTCTAGTGTTGGCATGGAGTTACACATGTGTTTACATCTTTTTATTTCATCCTGTTCTTCAAGGTATGCATCATGATTCTCGTCATCATTGGAACTAGGAAGAGGGTCCCATGGAAGTATGAGTTTGGGTCTTGGATTGGAGTTAATATTGTTAATTATTACAACCATTTTGAAAAGAGATTGATTAGGACTAGGATGATGATGTGGAATGATCAGGATATGATTAGGATAATGTGATTGATGAAATTGATTGGAAATGGAATTGATTAGGCTATGAGGAAGGCTTAAAATAATTAGGGATGAGGTGGCTAAGAAGGGTGATTAAGATGATTAGGATGATGTTGATTAGATGATGTGGAATGATGGGTAGGATGACTAGGGTATATGAATGAATGAGATTGGATGATGTGGAATGATAAGTAGGATGATTAGGATTAATGAAGTGAATGACAAAGATGATTAGGGTTTTGATTAGGATGACTTATCTTAGAATGATTGTGATGACAAGGATGTTTAGGATGATGTGTTTATGTGTTTGTGGTGATAGCTTGATTTTAGCAATTTTTCAAACACAATATTTCACATGTACATGCATGAATCACACACACAAGACACACTATCAAGTTTGACTTTGAAAATTGAATGTTGTGATTATGCAAACACTTGAAGACACATCAACAAGCCTAAGATTAGTCAAGTGGGTGTGGCCAATAGGTCTTAAGCTAGGATGCACAAGTTTGACTAAGGATGTCCCCAATATACTCAAGGTATGGGGGGCCCAATTCCATGAAATGAAAGTGCAATTTTGCCACATAACCAAGAGAAAGGGGTAACCCACCCTTCACCTTCACTTCCCCAAGGTATAAAATTCTTGGGGGATTAGCCCGAATGACAAGATTTTGACTTCCAAGAGGGTGTCTTTCGATTCACACCTCTCTTTTTAGACTTTGCCAGAATGCTAGAGTTGAGGTCGTCCCTTGGAGTGGTGTGTCTCCAAGCAGACCTCCTAGGAAAGGTGACAAAAGCAAATCTAGTGGGTGCTTTTGCTCTCTAAGATCACCTTGTGATGCGAGGAGAGAGCATACACACGCACACTAGATTCACACTTGCAATGTATATTTTCCCCTTAGAAATTGAAATGTGTGTTGTGAAAGTGAATGGATGAAAGGTGTTTTTGATTCTCAAGATCACACAAAGTGCATGATAAGAGCATACACACCTTCAATCACACTCAAATCCACCAAGCAATTGAAAGCACTTGTTTTTTTTAAACCCAAATCTAAATGTGTGAATGAAGACACAAGTATATTTTAAGCCCAATTCCAATGTGTGATTGCAAACAATGGTTCATTTTAATGCCCAAATCCAAGTGTGAGGACAAACAAGATTATTGATGAACTGAAAGAAAAGAGAATGAATTGAATGCACCTGGAAAAAATTTCTTCGAATCTACTGTTGAAACTGATGCTGATGTTGTTACAACGCCTTATGATCACCTAAAGCCACCAAAACGAAGAAAAAACAAAGAAACTTGCATACTAATGTGCAAGGTGAAAAATCTCAGAATCTGATAAAATTCTGATGTAGATCATTTACATCAAAATGGATAACATCATCACAAATTTAATGAAATTATATGTTGTTTTTTAAAAAAATCACGAAAATTGGATAAAAATTGCAAAAGACATGCTTGTTTGAAGTTTGCAAGTAAGGTTGACTTTGACTAAAAATAGCTTGCCGAAAATGATACAGTCACCTAAAAATTCTTTCGCCACAGTGAAATTGGGTGAACCATCTTCCTGAAGCCGCTTGTTTCATGAAATTTTGACCCTGTACACATAGCTTATGGCAAAAAGAAAAAAGTGCCCAGTTAGGCATGAGGAGGAATGAAGCACGCCTGGCGGTTAAGGAAAAATGCTAGCATTTAGCATAGCAGTGGTCACATTGGCGGTTAAGACTGCCTGGTGGCTTATGTTGGAGTTAAGGGCTTAGGGCCCTTGGTCACCCATGTGACCAAGGGCTGAAAGCTTGAAAAAATAAAAAATAAAAGCAAATAAAACGAGGGGGCTTAAAAGCCCCACCCACAGTCACAGAAGTGACCAAACCTCCGCCAAATAAGGGGCTTAAAGCCCACAGCTGTGGTTGAGCCCAAAAGGGCTAAGGGCTTAGAGGCCAAAGCTACCAAAGTCAAGAAAGGCTTGCAGTCAACAAGCAATGGTGACAGTCGCCCACGAGTGGCGACAGTTTCAGAAGGGCGGCAAGAGTCACCCATGGGTGGTGACAGAGTCTTAGGCTGGTGGCGACGGCTTTGAGGTTTTCAACCAGGTCTTGGATGTAGGTGGCAGGGTGTTAGAGAAGTGGTGGTCAATCAGAGACTGGGTGTTGAGAGGAGGTCGATGGGAGTTATAAGTGGCGACTAGGAGGTTTTTACAAGCGGCGGAGGAAGTTTCAAGCCGGCGACCAGAGATTTCAAGGGTGTCAACCTTAGACTTAGGGTTTTATAGGGGTCTACAATGAGAGATTTCTAGGTGGTGATAGTTCTTTAGGCAGAGGCTACAGGGGATCTAAGTGAGTGGAGATTAGGGTTTTAGGGTTTTTTTAAGGCAGTGGTCAACGGATTAAACCTGCAACAAAATTCAAAGTTACAACCAGAAAAGTCAATCCTGCAACAAAAATGTTAACCATCAAAACAAATCGAAACCCAACAATGCAACCCTGGACCCCTGCGCAGGTCGTACGGGTCTGTACGGATCCATACGGTACAGCCCTGCGACAGGGGCTGAAACTAAAAAAAATTTAAAAAATTTCAGTGACGAAATGCAAGGTGTTATATATTGATTTTTGCCTGTGAGGCCTCTCAGCTGCAACAGTGAGGTCTATTTTAGGCCAGGAAGCAATGATAACTTTAAAGAACCCCCTCTAAAAAAAACTTATAAAATCTTGGTGAATCCTAGCTAAGTGCTATAATTTTCCTGGCAAATCTTTCTTTTTAAAAAAAATATATTAATTTCCCTGGCGAATCTATGCACATTTTAGAAATTGTTATAAAATCCTGGCGAATCCTAATGAATAATTAGTAAAAAATAATTACAATGGCGAATCCTAGCGAATAATCACTAAAAAAATTAATTAGAATGGTGAATCTTTCCTTTAAAAATTTACATAGTTGGTTGGCGTAGTCCCCCTATATATATTTTTATTTTTCGTAATGTTGAAGCAGGGGCCTCGAGGTGGTAGCCACAGGCGGGATCAAGGGACAGCGCCCCTTGCGGAGGTCAAGGATCGCATCTAACCATAATTAAAATTCTAATTTAATCGATTAGTTATAAATAAACTCTATATTTAACCCATCTCTCTAAGGCAATTTAAAATGATAAACTAATTCAATAGAATTATAATAATAAAAAAAATCAATGCACTAACCCTTAAAAGAATTAAGGGAATAAAATATAAGTCCCTTCATATTTGAAAATAATAAACATTTAAAACTACATGGAATAATAAAATCCAAGTATAAAAAATAAGAATAAATAATTATTTATTTCTAAACCTTAGTCAAATATTATCATGATTACATGCACTAATAAAATATAAAAAATGAATAAAGTACATTTTAAAACAATAATAAAGCACAATACTCCACTAAAAATTTAAGTTAACTACATTTTAGGAGTTAAATATGCAACTTCTATTATATTTAAAATTTGCTAAAACAATAAAATATTCCACAAATACTTTTCTTTCTACCTAATTCTTTCATTTTTTCCTAATTGTTTTGTTGGAGAATGATTTTTTAAAAGCTTTCATTTTTTCCTAATTGTTTTGCTGTAGAATGATTTTTTAAATGCTTTCATGTTTGCTGTAGATTGATTTTTTAAATGTGAATTTGAGTAACCCATTTCTCTCCTCCATTTTGATGGGCTTCTTGCTTCTTTTGTTTATCTCTGTTATTGATTTTATTTTTTGCAAACGGTTAACATTATTTTTAAATGGTTTATTTATTTGAATTGATATTGGTATTATTACATGCTGCAGGTAAAATTTGAGGGGGGAGATTTAAAAGTTTCACATTATTTGCATGGCCATGCGTGATTGCAGATGAAGGATTTTGTTTTTATTTTAATTATTTTAAAGAATGTAAAAGAAGAATACATGTTTCTGCATTTTCTCTTAAAAAATTTTAAAAATAAAAACAAGCATAGATGTTTATGTTTTAAAAAAAGTAAAACATATATTTTTTGTTTTAAATATGATGATAAGAGGGAGTAGGGCCAATAGAAAATGCTACAATTTTTTTTAATTTATTGAATTTTGTTCTCTATTTTTTTCTTTATTTTAGATTTTTTTTATCATAAATTTAATTTCAATCTAAAATGGTAATGAAATCTGCAATTATGTGCATCAATAATAATATGTTTATCAAACTAAACTAAACAATAAATCAAATTAAAAAAGACTAATTTTGCACCTTATATTTTGTCTTGTAGGGGCCTCTATGAGATCTGGATCAACAAATTGGTATTTGATTTGGATCTGCACCTGGAATTGAACTATAGGTATCTGCAGGCAATGAATCTGCACCTAGAAGGAAGTGATGCTATGGGATATGCTACCATCCTCTACTGGTGATCGTGCTGCTACTGTGACTAATTTTTTCTTTCCAGTGATAGGATGGATCCGTGCATGGGACCTTAGCTTAGGGTTTATTATGGCTTTGATTTCAATTCAGCGGGAAAGAAATTCTGAGCCTCAAGCAAGCCTTTTAAAGCGATATTAAAAGCAAAAATAACCCTAAAACTACATAATAATTTATTAGTAAAGGTGAATATTATCCCAAAATTAATGGCGGGAATATAATATTACTGGCGAATACCATTAAGATGTATAATTATATTATAAACTATTGGCAAATCACATTTAATAACGCATCGTGTACCTGGCAAAATAATTCAACTTATTAGTTTAAATTAATAATCTTTTGGCAAATTGCCGATAAGGGCATGATTCGATGGTTAAGTCGCTCGGTTGTAGTGCCAGCCACCAGAGTTCAAACCCCCACTGGGCCAACGAGCTCGCAGGATTTACGCCTTCACTGGACCAATGAGCTCATGGGTTTGAAGTGTTCTTGCTAGGGGATGAGGTCCCCCATGCTGTGGCCTCACTGTTTCATTGCTCCGAGCAAAAGCATTCACGTGGAGCCAGAGGGTGTGTCTCACCAGCGTCGTCAGTCATGTTAAAAAGTTTACCAGGTGCTTTAAAAAAATAAAAATAAAAATAATGTTTTGGCGAATTAATTAATACTAAATTATTTTTTATAAAAATGGGGCAATTTAGTCCCCTTTGTAGCCTGATATATTCGCCATTTTTGCAGGCCTCTATTTCAACTATTCGCCACTAAAAAAATCCCTGCTAGGAAGCAACCTGTGAAAGCTAATTACAAAAATTTGACAAAAAATGTTAGATTCACATCAGGTTCACCAATGTAAGCTAGGCAAAATCAGTGCATAAATCATTAAGATCAATCATGAAACCCTAACTCAACAATGGAGTACAAGATAAACATAGAAATTCAAAGGGTAAAGCAACTAAATCTAAATCTCTATGCTAAGCTTGGCTCTCCTCCATTGTTCTTCTCCATTTTGCATAGGATGCAAAATATCAAAGATTGTGGTTCTTGGATGAATGTTGATAGCTCAAGATGAATGAAGAGAGGATCTAGAATCATTTAGATAGCATAATGTTACTTGAAAATGGATCCCCCAAATGGCTTGGGTGAGGCTTGATTTATATAAGATGAGTGATTAGATTCAATGGCTAACATTGAAAGTTGATTTGAATGATGTGGATGGTTGAGATGTTTCCCACTCCACAAGGAGTTGTAGTCATGTGACAAGTGTGCGAATAAGAATAGGGTTGGCCTAATTTAAATAAATATTATTTAAATTAGTTGGACATGTGAAAAGCATTAAATAAAAAATATAGTATGGGACATGTGTTGGAATGAGGTTGAAGGTGGGGACTAATTCAAGTCTTTTATTTAAATTAGTTGGAAAATGGGAGAGGGCTAATTTAAATAAATATTTTATTCATTTAAATTAGAGGAAAGGTGGGAAATTAATTAAATAATTAATAGGATTTATTTAATTAATTGGGTAGTGGGATAAATTGGATTAAAATGGGATTAGGATGGGATTAGTTAAATAAATAAGATTTGTTTAACTAATTTAAAGGTGATGGAGGGATTATGAAGGGGACCTAGGACAAAATGTCATAAGATGTCTCAAGTAATGTATCAACAAAGTGATGTTGTAAGACATGGACAATTTTAAGTGTCTACAACTACTAAAGAAACTTTAGGTTCCTTAGGTATTTCCAAAGAGGCAACTTTTGATGCTTTAGGATTAGGGTTATTAAGTTTATATTCCCCCATAAAGGAATGAGTAAAATCTAATGAACCCTAATCGTCACCAATAAGTGCATTCAATGGTGATTTGGAATCTTGCACAACATTATTTGTGATAAGAGGAATTGATTAATCAACTTTTAAGTTATTGAGAAGCTTGTGATTGACAACTTGCTTTTGTGCCTCAACTTGTAAATAACTTTTTGGATCCAGGTCAGCTTCAATGGTTTGAAGTTTATTTTCATATATAAACTTTATTGATCAATGAAGAGTAGACGAAACTGCCCCCATGGCATGAATCCACGGTCTACCAAGAATGATGTTATATGAAAGCATATCGGGCATGACATGGAAAAAGGTAGACAATGTCACTGGTCCAACCTTTACGGGTAAAGTTATGGTACCTAGTGATTGTCTACCAATGTTATCAAAGCCACAAATGTTAAGCTTATCTAGTTTGATTAAAGATGTGTCAACCTTGATTTTGTGTAGCGCATCAATGCTACAAACATTAAGAGCGGATCCATTGTCAATCATAGTTTGATTTATCAACTTTTTATTTATTATGATAGAGATTACAAGAGGATCATATTAGTTTTGAACTTCAATTAACAGAATTTATGTTGTTGAAATAGAATATCCATTTTTGTCACGTGCACATAATCTAACAAAGCTGCTACATCATTTGGCTTAACAATGGGTGGTACAATAACCTTTTGTAAAGCTTTTTGGAGCATTATGTGGTATGTAGGCAATGTTTGCATGAGTTCCCAAAGAGAGATCTTAACAGGAGTAGTGCAAAGCTGCTCGACAAGATCATAATCTCGACCAACATTATGAGTAAGACGAGGTGGTTGAGGAAGCATAGGCTGAGAAGATGGAAGAGAAACCGGCACATGTTGTGTTTTCTTACTTTGATAGTTGTTACAGGTGTTATATGTGCGAGCAATCATGTGATATTGCAACACATATTGAACACCTTGATTTCCTTGAGTAAGTTGTTTTACATAATCAAGAGTGTAACCCGAGGGTCGGGGTGGTGTTGGAGCACCTTGAACCGTAATCACTGGTTTAAAGTGAGGAGATACATTAGGTGCCTTATGCACAATGATTTTAGGAACATTAGTATACTTTTTCACTATCCCCTTAGTAGGTTGAATAAGTCTATTAATGATGATTGAATTAACATTGTTTTTACTTTGATTAAGTTCAACATCCATCCCCAAAGGATTTAATGTGAGAGACCTTTCTTCATCCACCAATGCTTCATCTTTTGAAGGGAGAGCATTGGAAAAAAGGGAAGGTAAAGTGTTGTTAAGAGAATTGTTGATGATTGTATCTTTAGTGATGTCTAAGGGGTTTGAACATGCAACCAAAGGAGAACTATTCATGGTTTTCGCATCCTTAGTGATGTCCAAAGTACTTGAACATTCGGTCCAAGGAGGAAGATCAAGGGTCTTCACTTCCTTAGTGATATCCAAGGTGTTTGAAAATTCAACTAAAGGAGGAATATCAATAGGATGACTCCTAAGATCATTATAATCATCATATACTTTAGATAATAGATACAAGGCATTATCATGATTTGTAGTAATAGAAGAAGAAGAACTTACACAATCATCTTTCTCATGAGTATTAATGGAGATGAATTCAGTTAAATATTTCAATATCAGAGGATATACATCCATGAGGAATGTGAAGCTATCAAAATCATGTATGTAACAAAGTAGTTGGAGTTCATATGTGGAACATTTAGGAACATCAATATCATTCATGGATGCTATGTATTCTAAAACACGAGGATGTACATTAGTGAATTTAGAGAAATTTTCAAAATCTAGGATATACGCATGCAAAGATTTAAAAGAGGAATAACATGAAGATGCCATCATGAAATGTCTTGGAAGAACAATGTACAATCAGATCTATTTATTAATCAAGTACCACCAATATGAGAGACTTTTGTAGACCAAGACACTAGTTTGAGGAAACTGAGTTTTTGAAGCTTTTTTAAAAGATAAAAAATACACTAGTGTCACTACAAATGAAGTGATCAAGATGTTAAAAGTGCTACACAGAAGGTAATATAGACAATTTAAGATTTCTTGCAAAGAAATGTTAAAGAGATGCCACACTTCTTATGTTGAAATACATAATGTGTAATTACAAATTTATGAAATTTTCAAATCTAGGATGTGAAATGATGCAAGATTTATAAATGAATATTGATAAATATGCAATAAATCAATGCAAGATCTGATTTGAACAATTAGCAAGATGAAAATGCTTGAAGCTACGAGTTTACCAATATGTTTAGTATGAAAAAGGTGAATGATG
The DNA here is from genome assembly GCA_027924645.1 of Cunninghamia lanceolata. Classification (NCBI taxonomy): domain Eukaryota; kingdom Viridiplantae; phylum Streptophyta; class Pinopsida; order Cupressales; family Cupressaceae; genus Cunninghamia; species Cunninghamia lanceolata. The sequence continues at coordinate 2,875,533 of BSBN01000371.1, read as the reverse complement.
ACAACTAGGATGCACACTAGATCAAACCCTTTTCCATATAACATTCAAGGACAAGACCGAGACAAATCACTACCAAATGGAGGACTTAGCTATAGATCTTATACTCAGGTATGCTATAGAGGAATCAGATTTATTTTAGTCTTTTTGTCAAACCCTAGGTTAACAATTCATGAAACCCTAATTCTACAATGATTAGCTTATAACATAACAAGTACAACAACAATCCAGAAACCAATTATATAGGGATGATTAGGAAGATGATTGAACCTGTCTCCCGAAAGAAGAGGTGTCAAAGGACTAATTCAGGACCACCCAAGTCCTGACTAGAAAATCTTGCTCAAGGTCTAAATTGGAAAGATGTTGTAGATGCTGCCCTGATGCTAGATCTGAAGTCAGAAAGGGCAGAAAGACTAGGGCACCACTGCCTGATGAGGTAAAAATAACCTCATTTTTATCATTAACCTCATGACCCTTTCTATGCCACTAAGCTACCTTGAACCATGCCAATTTATTAGTCTTATATGCAATAATTGTTTATTTTGAAAGAATATTGGACAAATCTTTGTTCTTGAGTTGATTAGATTTTGTCACTAATGTTGACACGATTGTGTGAAAAGATATGTGTCTGCTACAAGTTTTTGAGTATGATGAAGTGGGAAGAATAGACATAAATGCAGACTAGAGTCAGCAACGCCGAAAGACTAGGGTGCCAGAATTTCAGGAGAGACATGATTAAGGACTTCAGTCTTTCACTACCATCCAACCACTTAGCAATTATCCATCTTTCTGTTATTTTAAGCACTTAAGACATTTAAAATCTCCACTCAGAGCTTCTATTATATTGTATTTAAAAGATAGCTAGTTCAATTAGTTTATGTTTTATATTGTTTAAGACTTTTTCTGTGGCATTGATGAGCCACCCTAATATCTAGGATTTTGGTAGTGATATAGATTATCCTATTATTTTCTTAAAACAATTATGCTATGAATGAATAGAATCATATTTTGCTCCACGTCAAAATAGTGTATTGAGTAATGTGTATGCGAACTAGAATTTAAGTTGTGAATAGTGAATGTGATTTGAATCAATAAAAGATTTCTGGAGAGCTGGCCACTGAAGGAACTAGAGATAGATAAGTATTTTGATGTTTTGTGAATGTGTTGTAACATTTATGTTTTGTTTTGTGATTCTTTTGTTCTAAACTCTTATAACTTTCTATTTCATGGTAATATGGTAGAATGGTGTTAATGTTAACTTGCAGAGTATTGTGTTAAGTTGTTTTTAGCGTAGTGAAATCTTTAGTTATAATTTCTAGAGTTATGTGTGTTGCCTTGTAATTTCCAAAGTTCTGGAGTTGCTTTCTATAAAGAGAAATTTTGGAGCTTCTACTTAGTTTGGGAGTTTAATATTAATTGATAGTGCAAATTTGGGTTTGAAAAGTTTCCTACTTCCTTAGATTAGAATGTTCCTTTCAAATTCATAGTTTAAAGTTCATGTGCTTTATAGGTTAAGTTTATATGCTTTATAGGTTAAATTCAAGTGCTTTGTAGACTAAGTTTATATGCTTTATAGTTTAAGGTTATATTGTCAAAGCTTTCCTAAAAATCTAGAAAATAATTTCTAAGTTGAGATGTCCAAACCAACCTCCTATTGCATACAGCCTTGGACATAACCCGGTCGACAAAACTAATACATTTTCAACTAAAGTGTTAGGTCTTAATAACAACCTGTCACTTTTTGGCACCATTGCTAGGGAAAATCCTTTATAGTGTTATTAGGAGAACATTTAGATATCTCTTGTTAGTCAAAACAAAAATAGTTGTCAAACTTATTTTTTGCATGGTCAGGAAATGAGGTCCACACCGAAGATTCGTAGCAAAAACCCCCCAAATAGTAGTCCCAACCAAATCAAGAGAGGTAGAAGTCTTAGTTGAAGAACTTTTTCACTACGAAATGATCGATAAGGATCAACCTGAGACTTCCCAACATACCTTAGATACTCAGCCACCACAACAAACGTTTAGGGAAGAAGACATTCCTTTCAATACAATGGCTAATAATAACAATGACCCTTTCAATAACCAAAATGTAAGGAGAAACAATCAAGATGATGATAACACAAATCCTCAGAGAGAAACCCGAACATTCACTTATCCTATTGCTCTCAATCCAGAGGAATACTCACCAATGAAAACATTTCACCTTCTATCCTACCAACCTTTAAAGGTTTGTCTTTTTAGGACCCAGACCAGTTCCTTTTTGAATTTAAAGTTTTGTGTCAAACATATGACTACAAAACAAATAATCAGAAACTAAAACTATTTCCCTCTACCTTGAGAGACTCTCCCATGAGATGGTTTATGGGGTTGGTTTCAAGATCAATAACCACTTGGGATGGTATAGACACTATCTTTCTGGACAAATATCAGAGCTACTGTAGGGTCAACAATAGGAAGGAAGAATTGTTCAAACTGAGGCAAAAAGAATATGAAAGCCTAGAAGACTTCCTGGATAGATTCATCTTTCTAGTAAAATGATGTGGAGAAGAGACAATGAGCCTAGAAATCTTGAAGATCATATTCCTCAAAGGTCTTGATGAGGATGCTCAAAGAAGCTTAGATTTTATGGGAAAGGGAGACATGTCCCAACTTGACCTTGGAGACATCTCTGAGTTGTGTAAAAATTTCTCTTGAACTCATGGAGGAATTCGTAAGTCTAGCATATTAAGAGGATCAAATGAAATTGGCAAATTGCAAGAAGAAATAGCAAATCTAAAAATAGATATCCTTGTTCAATTGAACACCACCCTGGATGGAATACAGGCCAAGACACATAATCCTAAAACCTTATCCATTTACTACCCTAGATGTCGAAATAAACATCTTTCTAAGGGAATGTCCCCTGGATAAATCTGACAGTTGTCAGATTTGTGAGAAAAATCATGCCACCGACCAGTGTTAGATACTTAATGCAATTAAAAACTCAAAGAAAAGGTTGTCTTGCACAGAAGAAGAAGTCAATTATATGGGCCAAAGACTAGGAGGAAATTTCTCCCATGGTCAAAACTCAAACTCATCTTGGCGCCCTCAAAATAACTGGAATAACAATCAATGGGCGGCACCCTAGCCTCCAACACCACCTAATTGGGGACCTTATCCTTGAGGACCACCTAAGTGGGAAAACCAATCCTAGACAAATTCTTAATGGGAAAATCAAACTCAGCAATAGTGGTACCCTCAAAATCCTACCCCACAATGGAATCAACCTTCAAACCAATTCTATCATGGTCCAAGGCGAATGCCAAACCCGTAACAAAATCTCCTGCCAACTCCCCAAAATACTCAACAAAATGAGCAAGTCAATCAAACCCAACTACCAGCGCAACCTATCGCTAATCCAAAGAATAACCATCAAACTGCACCAATGTACTCCAATGAGTAGGAGAACATGGCTAGGGTTAATACTATTTATTGTGGGAACTTACAATTAAGGTTGGGAAAAATGCTCCAGCAACCTACCATTGTTGAAATCCTAGAAGACCAAAATGAGAAGGCCGCTGAAGGGACAAAAACAACTCTCGTACCTTCAAAGAAAACTGCATGAAGTAACCAATATACACCTGTTATAATCCAAAAATATCCTTCTAAAGCGCCTTTGACATCCTCTCAATGACCTCTGCATAAATCTCTAGAATTACCGCTAGAGGAAACAAGCAACAAACATTCACCATGCTTTCTGAAGACTGACCCCAACTCAAAGAGGAGAACTCAAGCACCTTTTCTGGAGCACCTTAAGTAGACCTCTTTGAAAAATCCTTCAAAAATATCCTTGCCAACTAAAAATGCTTTAATACAGGGAATTAAACGACTCCACATTGAGATACCATTATTACAAGCAACTAAAGAGATTCTCAAACTCAACCAGTTAGTTAAACTAGGGAGGAAGAAGAAACAAATTAACACGGTGCAAATCAATGAATATTTGGCTAACCTTCTGGTGGGAGAAATCTCTTCCCCAAAATATGGTGACCTAGGTAGCCCAATCATAACGGTGATAATCAATGAGGAAGAAATGCCCAATGCACTAATAGACTTAGGGGCAGTGATTAACGTCATGACTATCAATGTCATGGAAAAACTGGGGCTTACAGATCTGCACCCCACAACGACCATTTTGTAGATGGTAGACCAATCCATAGTTGTTCCCAAAAATGTCCTGGAAAATGTCCCTGTTAGAGTTGAAAATTGGGAATATCCAGTGGACTTCTAGGTGATTCAGTCACATACCCCCAAGGATAGATATCCATTGATATTAGGAAAACCTTGGTTAGCAACTGTTGCAACCAAAATTGATTACAGAGTAGGAGGAATGACAATTTCAAATGGCTTTAAAAATAAACGCTTGTCCATGTATCCTCCTGCTTAAGCTGTTGTGAACAAGTGAGTTTGGGTTGATGAATCAAATTACCCTAACAGGCAGGAAAATCTGGCCTCACTCACAATGGTAGTCATTAAACAACATGGTGAAGAACTAGAAGATGAACTGGAAAATGACATGCAAGGTATCACTATAGATTTGAATGATGAAGAACTCTTGCAAGTTGAGGAAATATTAGGACATATGTGTTGCAAGTGTGTGCCTAATCAGTGTTTTCATTGATGTCAACATATCTGTGTTGTCATTGGGGTCAACTGTACCCTCATTTTGTTACTTGCTTGTAGATGTTGAGGATTTTGAGAAAATTAGCTCATCCGGTAAAGATAGTGAATTGAAGAACGGTCTAGAAAAATGCTCCGCATTTCCTATAGAATAAATATCTTTGCCTGCGGATTGGAAGTTATTTATAACCCTGTCTGAAGATGTTATATTCCAAGGTTGAGCCTTCGAAATGAAGATTTGAGCAAGTTGTGTTCACCAGTGTGAAAACTGCTTCTTCTGTATGTTTAGTGGTGACAAGGAGAAAGTGTTTTTCTCCGCATTCCTCTACATTGAAATATTTTGGTTTGTGGTTCTGGAATTAAGTCTGTGATGATGTTAAGTGCCTTCAAATGCAACGGTTCATGATTTGGTGGTCCGCTAGCTATCTTTTACTCATGACAGTGGCTAACAGTGTCGTTCTTATGCTCACATTTGAAGAATCTTATTGACAGAGTGATTAGAGATTGTACAAGTGTTCCTGGTGATTACAATGTGCTTGTGGATGTCTCATGATCATGTTCCTACTTTTGGATTGGTCTGCAAAGAGAAAAATGGATCGTCAATGAAGAATGTTCCGGCAGACCTAGTGCTATCATCAGTCTTAGCCGACCTAGTTGAATTCATTATTTGCAGAGATGTATCGAAGATTGTAGAAATGTGTTGTGGCATGGAGGATTGTGTTTGAGTCCTAGCTAAGGTGTAGCATGATCCACATACATCTTTATATCTTTTCGTTAGCTTAATTTGTATTAGGTCCAAACCTATTTTATGTATAATTATAATGCCGACCTTGGAGATTGATCCAATGGTTGATGAATGTAATGCCGACCTTGATGCACATTCCAAGGTTGATGAATTGTATAAAAGTGTGTAATGAAGTTGCAAAAGTGCGAAGGCGTAAAAGAGCAGAGCAGAGAAATAATATTGTGCTTCAATGGAATTGAACCCTGGCAGTGAGCAATTTGGGCAGTGAGCCTCTGTTTTCTGATATTGATATAACATATATATTTTTTTGGGCTAACACCCACCGTGGTTTTTCCCTTTTAGGGTTTTCCACATAAAAATATGGTGTCTTCTATGTTGATTATGTTATTTTATTGAACTTCTCATTTCATGCTTTCATGGTTATTTCTGAATATAAAGTAATTGATAAGTTGATGTTCATGATTGGTTAAAAGTTTTAGGACAACTGATTCACCCCCCCTCTTAGTTGTCTAGTGCAGTTCAACAATTGGTATCAGAGCCAAGTTCCTCAAAAGAAAGCCTAATAGCTTGAGGAAGATCTAGGATGTCTTATAAGAAGGAAGCTCCACATTTTGATGGGACAAATTATGCTCTTTGGAAGGTGTGAATGAAAATCCATCTCTATCTTGGTTGTAAAGTATGGCTAGCTACACAGTCACAATTTGTCATGCCTGAAGGTGGCTTGACAACTGAGGATGATATCAAAGAATATGAGTTGGATGTCAAAGCAAAGGATGCTTTGTTAAGTTCCTTAAGTGACTCAGTGTTGACAAAAGTTGTGGACCTTGAACATGCAAATGAAGGAGATGATTCTGTAAGAGAAGCTAAGCTACAGAGCCTAAAAGTGAAATATGAGGGTTCGAAGATGAATGAAGATGAAAACATAACAGCCTTTATGCAAAGAGTTGATGAACTTGTCACTGGAATAAAAGGTATGGGAGGAACTCTTAGTGATAAGGAAATTGTGATGAAAATTCTCATATCACTACCAAAGTCCTATAGTCACAAGGTAGCTGCTATTGAAGAATTTATGACTGTGAAAACTATTGACAGAGATCAGTTACTTGGAAAGCTTACAGCCTTTGAGATGAGAGAATTTGGTGATGCCTTGCCAAAAGTTGAATCAGCTTTTAAAGCCAGTACTTCAGAAAAGATTTCCAGAGCTAAGAAATATAAAGTGGATGATGACTTTGATAAAATTGAAGCTAACTTTATTGACAGGTTGTAAAGAGGTTCTGATAAGTTCAAAGTTCAATTACCTTTCAAGTGTTTCTCTTGTGGCAAAGTAGGACATTATGCTTCTAGATGTCCTGAAAGAATTGAAATAAATAAGAAAAGATATGAGAGAAGGCCTAGAGTTCCAAAGAAATGTTACTATGTTAGAGATTTTGATGATGAAGGAGTGACTGATGATGAATCTGATGATGCTACTACTAGCACAAATGAATGCATGTTTATTACTATTAAAGAAGATCCTATGTCTACTAATTCTACTAGTTGTGTGAAGGAAGAAAAACTAGTGGAAGAAAGTGCTTTGGCTGTTCAGGTTGAGAAGGATAAGGATGAATGGATTATTGATAGTGGATGCTCACATCACATGACCGGTGACAAAAGTAAGTATGTAAGTTTGGAAAAGTATGATGGACTGGTTAGGTTTGGAGATAATGCAATTGGTAAGATTCGTGGAAAAGGATCTATTTCATTTGATGGAAAGCATAATACTGACAATGTCCTATATGTGAAGGGTTTGAAGCATAATCTTTTGAGTGTTGGTTAGATGTGTGACAAAGGATATGATTTGAGATTCAAAGATAATGGGTGCAAGATCATGGAATGTTCCAGAACTGTGATTGCTACCGGTAAGAAGACAAAAGGTAACATCTATCAATTAAGAGGAACTAATGATTATTGTTTATTGGCTCAGGCAGATGAAAGTTGGTTGTGGCATAGAAGGATGTGTCATATAAACTTTGATAATCTGGTAAAGATAAGTTCAGGTCAGATTGTGAGAGATTTACCAAAACTTGTGAAACCACCCAATACAATCTGCATGGAATGTCAGTTAGGGAAGCAAACAAGAACAAGTTTCAAGAACAAAGAGCAATTCTTTGTTGGTATGCTAGATCTAGTGCATATAGATCTCTATGGTCCTACAAGGGTGAGAAGTCTACAAGGTGATAGGTACTTCATGTTACTTATTGATGATTATTCTAGAATAACTTGGGTTACTTTTCTAAGAGACAAATTAAAAGCCCTAGAGAAGTTCAAATCTTTCAAGGCAATGGTTGAGAATGAAATAGAATTGAAAATCTAATGCTTGAAGTCTGATAGAGGAGGTGAATTCACATCAAATGAATTCAATATTTTCTATGAAGAGCATGGGATAAAAAGGCAACTATCTGCACCTAGGACTCCTTAGCAAAATGGAGTTGTGGAAAGGAAAAATAGGATAGTTCAAGAGGCTGCTAGGACAATGATGAAGGAAGCAGATCTGCTAGAAGTCTTTTGGAAAGAGGCTATTCATACTGTTGTTTACATCCAAAATAGAGTTCAAGTGAAATGTAATGGTACTCAAACTCCTTATGAATTGTGGTATGGAAGAATTCCTATAGTAAAATATTTCAAAATCTTTGGAAGCAAAAGCTATATCAGGAGAGATGAAGATCTAGGAAAGTTTGATACAAGGAGTGATGAAGGAATTTTCCTTGGATACTCCACCAAGAGTAAGGCCTACCGATGCTACAACAAAAGGCTCAAAAAATTGTTGAGAGTACAAATGTGAAGGTGGATGAAGGTAAGGAAAGAATATCAGACCTGAATTGCTATGAACCAGATGAAGTTGTGACTATAAAGAATGAAGAAAAAGATGAGCAAGAAGATAGTCAAGATGAAGAAGAGGCTTTGAAAAGTGTTCTCAAGACTCCCAGGTATGTAAGGATAAATCATTCTGAAGATTAGATTATAGGTGGTAAAAACAAAGGCGTGCTGACACGGAAAAAGGCTGCAGAAGAACAAGTGAATTACTGTTTGCTTTCAAAGGTTGAACCAAAGACTGTGAATGAAGCATGCAATAATGAAAGATGGGTAAAAACCATGGAGGAAGAGCTAATGCAGATAAAAAAGAATGATACTTGGGAATTAGTTCCTAGACCTGCTAACAAAAATGTTATTGGAACAAAATGGGTTTTTAGGAATAAGTTGAATGAGAATAGAGAAGTTGTAAGGAATAAGGCAAGACTTGTGTGCAAACGATATTCACAGATTGAAGGAATATATTTTGAAGAGATTTTTGCTCTAGTAGCCTGGATTGAGGCAATCAGAATATTTCTGGCATTTGCAGCCCACAAAGATTTCAAAGTGTATCAGATGGATGTAAAGTCTGCATTTCTGAGTGGTGAGTTGGAAGAGGAAGTTTACACTGAGAAACTAGAAGGATTAAAGTTATCAGACGAAGGTGATTTTGTGTGCAAGTTGAAGAAAGCTTTGTATGGACTCAAGCAAGCTCCTAGAGCCTGGTATGCAAGGTTGGATAAGTACTTATTATAGTTAGGGTTCAATAAAGGTACTACTGACAATAATCTTTATTTAAAGATTAATGGTGATCAAATTATGATTGTTGAAGTCTTTGTTGATGATATCATATTTGAAGGCAATGAAAGTATGTGTATGAAATTTGCTGGTGAAATGCAAAAAGAGTTTGAGATGTCCATGTTTGGTGAGATGAATTTCTTTCTAGGTCTACAAATAAATCAATCAGATAAAGGAATCTTCATATCTCAGTCTAAGTATGTGAAAGAGTTGTTGAATAAATTTGGCATGGAAGACTCTAAACCGGTATGCACTCCCATGGTGATTGGCTGCAAGTTGAGCAAAACTGATGAATCACCTAAGGCTGATCAGAAAAAATACAGATCCATGATTGCAAGATTTCTTTATCTAACTCAAACTAGACCTGATATTATGCATACAGTTTGTCTTGTTGCAAGGTTTCAAGTTGATCCAAGAGAATCACATGTGATGGCAGTTAAGAGAATCCTAAGGTATTTAAAAGGTACTCCAGATGATGGCTTATAGTATCCAAAGGTTAATAATTTCACTCTCAGTGCTTATACAGATGTAGATTGGGTTGGAGATGTTGATGACAGAAAGAGTACAAGTGGAGGTGCCTTCTTCTTGGGTAATAGATTGGTCTCATCGTTGAGCAAGAAACAAGATTCAATATCTTTGTCAACTGCTGAAGCAGAGTATATTACAGCATCATGTTGTTGCACTCAAGTGTTATGGATGAAGTAGACTTTGAAGGACATAAGAGTTGTGTATGAAGATCCAATTGCAATCTTTTGTGACAATACAAGTGCCATAAACATTTCAAAGAATCCAGTGATGCATTCAAGAACAAAGCACATATCAATAAAGTATCACTTTTTGAGAGAGAAGGTGACAGAAAATGAAGTAAATTTAGAATATGTGTCCACAAAGGATCAGATTGTAGACATCTTCACTAAGCCTCTGCCTAAAGATACCTTTGAGTATCTCAGAGAAAAGTTAGGGGTCATTAATGTTGTCGATGAGGATTGCACCCTTATGCAAAGTTGTGAAACTTTGCAATCCTTCGAAACATGGGGACAAACTCAGGCTGTGGGTGACCTATATTGAGTTTGAACCTCCAGATTATGGGCTGGTTCCCTTAAAATATTTGATTTGAATCTATGACTTCAGTTTGGAAAAGGGTAAAAAGGGATTTTCTAAAGATAATAAAACTGTAAAAGTTGGTGATGCACCTAATAATGATGAAAAATTTGCAAATCTGATTTACAATAGATCTCAGAAATCTTACCCACACAATCCACTTTTGGCAAAAATGATCACAATAATGTTTCTAAGACTGGAAATTATCTTCTTTATGAAGGAAACAGTTTTTTCACAATATGAAAGAAAAGATTTTAGTAACACAACCTAAGACTTGTGATATCACTATGCTTAACACTTGCAAGTAAGAATGAGATAATAATTTTAAAGGTTTTGATATTTAAACACATTAAAATTTCATCAAATCATCCATACAAGTAGCATTAATGGAAAGGCCAAAACTTGATTTCAATGAAAATAAAGGAAAATATTGCATGACAGATAAAAAATGGAACATGTAACCTATTGTAATCTCTATAAAATCTGTAATCAATGAGTTACAAAACCTCTTTCTCTCTCAATGTGTAAAGAGCAAAAGGCAAGAACTCAAAATTGAGTTACAAAACCTTCTCTGTCTATAAATGTGTAAAGAGAAAAGAATAAAAGAACTAGCAAAAACTAAGTTTTATTTTACAATATATAGCTTGCTCTCTATAAGAGGTATGAAAAATAGAACTGCGGCTAACTGCATCTAAAAGTAAGCCCTCAAAAGTGATCCACGAGGAAACCAAAAAATCCCTAAAAATAAGGGTCGAAACTGTCACAAATTGAGCAAAAATAGCTCCAAGTTGATCCTCTCCATATGTTAGACCAAGAAGTTGACCAAAACTCCTCAAATTTCCCTCCAAATCATGCAAAAGTCTCTAAATAACCTCAATTAACTCAACTCATCTATTTTGCATGATTTTGCATTGCAAAATTGATGAGTAAATAATAAAGTAATTAAGCGGTAATTACTTTACTATTTGTTCTTTTTTGTTTTATTTTCTATGAATTTACAACTTGTGAAAAATAATAAAGTAATTTGTATAATATTATTTTATTATTTACTTACATTGATTTCAATTGTAAAGTTATGCATGATAGATGAAAGAAAATAAATACTTTATCTCTCCAATTACACTTGCCTAATTTGCACAAATTTGCATGATTTGGCCAAAAAAGGACTTAAGAGAAAGAAAAACAAACTCCTTATGTCTCCATGCAAGAAAAATCCCCTAGTTGCATTTCATATGTATTAAGCCAAAAATTTCACCCTTATTACTCCATTATATTGCCAAGGATAAAAAGATTGCATCCCAAAACACCAAGGCAAAAAATAAATACTCCTTGCCTTTGATGATATCTTCATGCATTGTCTTTTACAATTCACCTTGCATTATACCTCATACTTGAATTTGTGATTATACATGTACCAAGCAAACTACCACCTTTCATACATTGCCATGCCTTCAAAATCCTCATACAAATATTCTTACCTCACTATATCAATATCTCCATGCAAAACATTACCTTATCCACAAGTCTGCCACCTCATCTTTGTCTTGTCCATCCTAGCTCTTCATATTGCAAACAATATAGTCTCCATGTTCTCTTGACTTTTAAATGCATTACAAATGCATAAGGTATTAAGTAATTTCTGTTTGACTCTCAACCACATTGCATAATAAGAGGAATCTTTGACTTATGTTCATATGATAATAAGGCATCACTTAAGGCATCTTCGACCATATTATTAGTCAACCACATAGGAACAAAGGTATTGAAAAATTTTATAAGGCAATGAGCCTTATCTTCTCATTTGGGCATGATTACTAGGTATATTCAAGACTTAAAGTCTTGACCTCAGGCTTTTAGGATAAGGTAATTGATTTATTTTTTGTTTAGTCAAAAACAAAAAAGAAAAGAAGGTTCCATCAAACAAAAGTAAGTTGAAACCCTAAAGATCACTTCATTCTGCATTTCACTTCTCTTTTGTTTCGGCTCTGCAACTTCACCATGGCCGACTAGGATTTGAACTATTCAAGCATATTCCTCTGGTTCTTTACTCCTCATATAGTCTTCTCTGGTCGAAATTTTAGCATTTTGAATATAGAAAAGAAGGTGAGCATCTGTTTTAGGCATATATTGGTATTTCATGTATCTTCTGTGGCTTTTGCTCTTTGAATAGTCGCAGCTATGAACCTGTGCATTCATTACATTTTCTAATAAACTTTTTCTTGATCCTGTGTCTTTTTCTCTGGTCCTTTGCATTTGTTCTCTAAGCAAAAAATAAAAGAAAAGGCCAAGGCCTACCATAGCTCTGCAACTATGTGAGGTGAGCTTCTTTCCTAGTTCTATCTTTTATGTATCTTCTTTGACACTGTAACTAGAAAAAGACAAGGGTTTTGAGATTTTTTAAGTGGGTATTTCACTTCTGCATAGAAAATAATTGGCAAGCCACGGCCACTCTATTCTTGCTTCTGTATCTTGATTTTTTTGACAAGTATGTTAATTTTTTGACAGGGGTTTTGTATCTTTTGTGGGTAACCTTTTGCTTTCGAAGCAATAACCATTCTCTGGTTTGGTCGTGCCTGTGTATGTATTACTCATTGTAAATACAAAAACTTGAGGGTTTCAAAAAATTACCATGAGGGTTTTCATTATTTGTGTATACAGAAATGCTATTGGCCATGGCCATACTTATATATGACTTTTCTTTCATTTTTCCACTATGAATGTAAAAATGGCACTAGGGTTTGTAAAAAACTGAGATGGGTTTTGAAATTTCTATCTCTAAGCTTTCTTTCTTAGCATGACTATGGCATTAGCTCCATCCTGTAACACTTCTTTTGTCTATATAAAAAATGAAACAAGGGTTTTAACATTTGCAGATGGGTATTACAATCTTTCGCACATATATGTTTTCTCTATCACAGCCATGCATCTTCTTCTCTGTATATTTCTCTTTTCCTGTACATTGCTTACTGTAGCTCTTTATGAGGTTTGTCTTGCTCATTCCTTCTACCTCCTGTAGCATATATATGACCTTTTCAAAGTATAAAAGGTTTCATTGTTTTGAAAAGGAACTCAGACCTTTCAGGCATAGCCTGTATCTACTTATGTCTCTTATCTTGCGATGATTTTGATGTATTCTCCTCCATTTCCTTGTGACTGTCATAGTCAGATGATGCATTCTATCTTTATATCAGTCACTTGTTCTTCGAAAGATGTCATGAATATTTAAACTTGCTCACATCAATATGGAATGATTTAAACTTGTATGGCATTTTCTGTAGCATGTTTTTTGTCATTTCTTATGATTGTCACTCCTATATCATGCATTTTATCTAATGTTTATTCCTTCTATAGCTCCAAGGCATCACATGATACAAGGTTTTAACATTTTAAAGGCCTAGTTCTGTTTCTCTTATCTTCACCTGTAGCTTGACACTTTGATCTTCTGTATGCTATCACTCTATTAAATACTCCTGTCAACTGTTCATTCTCACTTGTCTTGCTCAAGGAACTTAATTGGCACATGCTCTTGTATCATTATTTGATATTGCTTAGGCAGTTTGCTTTTAACATTTATGATTCAAAATAACATTCAGCTTCTACATATTGAACTGTCCCTATCACTGAGGCCTGAACCTTGACATGATATGAAAGATGTTTAACATTTTGAAGCATTATATGATTATCACCTGTCTATTTTAGCTATCTCCTATATGCTATGAGTCATAACTTACAAAGGATAAAGATGAACTCTAATTTGAATGTAACATGACATGAAATGCCTCATTGTTTATACCTTTCTAGAACATGAGCACTGTACCTTTCACATATTGGACTATACATGCCAGCCTATAATGTCATAATGGCTCTTGTAGCCTGTATCTACTCTTTATTATTTGATCATTTTAATGACAATCTTGTCCTTATACACATCTGTATGCTGTTATGACACCCTAAGGTCTGATTTTATGATTTTTGAACTATTTAAATGACTGTCATAAATATAGTACACATATGAACAACAATAAGATATTTTAATGATCATAGAAACAATAGAAAAATACCTTCATGATTGTATCTCTGTGCTCCGCTAATTCAAAAACATCGATCCCTTTGTGATCTATAATGAGGCACTTTGAATATATCTAATTTGAATCAATCAATCTGTTTGTCAAAGTGAACATAGTTTATAGGAGCAACTGCTCCTTTTCATGATGACTACATTTTTTGTAAGTTGATCTTTATGATGCATGATATTGTCTTGAATGATGCATCTTGTCTTCCAATCTGATATCCTTTTCAAATGAATAGAAAAGGGAAACATGCTGGGCTCAACCCTTGTGGGAGCCACATTTTCTCCACATGTTTTAATGTCTTCAAATCAGCAACATTACTTTTCCTATATCTGCACAGTGAACAAACAAGTTAGTATAAAACATACTTTATGAAGATGATTGATCTTTCTCATGATGCTCTGATTTATGGCATATGTCTAATTTGACTCCTTCATATGAAATGCATGATGTTTGCAAGTTGATATGTCTGCTTGATAAAAGCATATGATAGTCTTAAATATCTGGAGCTCTTACAGGACTTTCCCCAATTTTTTGCAAGTTCACTTGATATGACTTGAGCTAAAGATGAAGATATGAAGATCAGTCATCAACAAGGCATCAACCAGGCATCAACCTTCAAACAAAAAGGCAATGATGGATATTTAATATTCTCGTGTGTTCTTTTCTATTTCCTTTTATCATCAGATCTACAGCTTGTATGTGTCTGCATTGCTCAGTTTAGTCACTCCCAAGGCTTGTGTGGGACACATTTAAACATTTCTTTTAAACATTATCAATTAATTTACCTTATGCAATTGATTTATGTATGTTCCTTTTTCAATCAATGCATAGGATAGAATGACTAAAACTAATGTATGTTCCAAATATGATGTGAAATGATAGTTCAAATGAATACCTTTCTTTCACAGTTGAAATATGATTACTTGAAAAATAAAATTGTCTTATAACTCTGAAAGATAAAAATAGTTTAGATCAACTATCTCTCATTGACTGTTTGATTTCTTGACATTAAAATTCACTTGTCATGATGTTTTGACAGTCCTGATTGGACTGTTGGATTATCATGACAACTAATCATTGTTTCCTCTTGTCAAGACATCAAATATTCACTAATTGCAATAACTTAAAAGTTTTCTTTTACTCCTTTTGAAACAACTGCAAATTAGGTCCAACTAAATTAGGTGTGAACAAAATTTAGTAACATTTATGGTGACCTCATAGGGGTGTTTGCCTGCTAAACAAATTAGGACCAATAGCCTTTGTAATTCCATTGGGCATATGAGTCTTCTTCTTCCTTGAATTTTGAAAACTTTCTGCAACTCAAACTGATTGAAAACTACAGCAGCAAAACAAAACTAAAACTAAAATTATTTTGGCCTGCTTAAGACATGGCCAACAAAATGTGCATGTGCACTTCTTGGAAAATGAAATACTAAACTGAAATTCTACCTACCCTACACTAACCAGTCATTTTACTGGTCAAACAAATCCATTAACTGTTTGGTTAAAATAACTTCCCTTTCTCAACAGGGGACACTGATTCACATGCTTAAGAATGTCTAAAATTAGATGAAGTACAAGAAAGTACTCAATAAATTTCTGCAATGCTTCATAAAAAATGTAGACAAAGTCACTCACCAACTGAACCTGATCATGTGTACCTCTGTTATGGGGTAAAAGGATGATCTAATTTTTCTGTTCTGAGGCTAAAATCTGCTCTATTGGTACAACAACAATTTGTAACTATCTTTTAATCTCTCTGACAACCATATCTCTGATTGGGCATCCTCTTGCAATGATGTATCCTTGGATGATGCTCCTGGTTTCCTTATTGAGATCTATTGTCCTGTTTTCACTTGCAATTTCATTCTGATTTGAAATAGTTAGCTCATATGAATGAAATGAAGAAAAGCTTGCCTCTTTGACCTGATCCTATTGATCACATATTGCTGACTCATCTGATATTAGTTGATCATCAATGTTAGAACAAAAGATTTATATGATACCTGAAAACATGCTCTCATCTAATTGAAAATCCTACGCTGAAACTATATGAATTTCATCTCTCTATTTTTCAAAACTAGGTATTGATGTTAGGATGCATGTGATATCTTCATTTTCATCCATAAATTTAGAAAGATCATCAAATAAGTCAGCTAGCTCATGAGACTCAAGCTCCATTTCTTTTACAAGAACATGTTCAACTTGATCTTGTTTTTCATCTAAATTTGACACAAAGGACTCAAGATCGTCCCAAAATGAAACTTCATCACATTCTTCTTGAATTTTTGGTAAAGGAGGATTGTTTATTACCTCATAACAGCTCTCAACCAGTTGTGTAAGTTGCATGACAGGTTTATCTTCACACTCTTCTAATTGATCCAAGATCAGATTGTCAGACTGTTTATCTTCAATCAGCAACTCTTCATACTGTTTGATGTCTTCTTGTTGTTCTGAAACTGCTATTGGTATGCTTTCCTCATCTGGTTCAATGAAACTAGGTAGTTGATCAAACAAAAAAACTAGTTCTTCCTCCTCACACGGGGCTTTCTCCATTGGAATGTGGGCAACCTGTCTTTGCAATTGAAGATTTTTCCCTTCCAATATCTGTGTCCTACTTTCATTCATCTTGTAAACAGCATTAGAAAACTTCTCAAATGAATCAAAATGCAAAGGATTGAGTGATAAGTTTGAACCAGCATCTTCTTCATATGCATTATGCTCATTTTCAGCTGGGGACATAGTAAAAATAGCAGCAACCTCTTGCTCCACATCTGATTTTTATGATTTGGTGGGACAAGAAGGACTGCAAGAAACTTTAGCTGCTGGGTTGAAACTTGGAATCTTGATTGGTTTAGATACTACTACCTTTTCCTCTTCCTAATTTTGGATTGGTATGGAAGGGGTAGCCTTAATAAGATTTGGCATTTTGTAATTAGGATGCTTGGTCCAAGAAGGTTGCCATGTCTGCTCAAAAGCTTGATGGCTTGGTTCAGGCACTAGATGTGACTGACTCTGAAGGCTAATGGTCTAATTTTGAATGCAAACAGGTTCCTAATCAAAATCAGAACTTTTGAAACTTAAAACTTGATACCTACTAACCTCATTTTGAACAGGCTACTCTGGAATGAATGCAGTTGTCTGGATTGCTTGCCTTTGTACTTGTGCAAGCAAAAACTTCATCTACTCTTCTTTTGCTTGATAATCCATTTTTTCCTGCTGTAAATCAAGCTCTTGTAGGCTCCTGAACTCTTCTAGGTGCATTGTGACTTCTAACAATGTGTCGCTGATGCCACTCATGCTATACTTCATATCCCTAACCTCTTTGAGCTAATTTTGGACATATAAATGTTGATATGAAGTTTGAGCAAGGGTAGTTGGGAGGTAAGAGTATTGTGCATGTTGGTTTCTTTAAAAATCAAAGGAATTAGGGATGAAACCAGCAAGATGGTTGATCTGATATGGCTGATAAGATGGAGGATTAGCAGCATTTTCATGATATGATGGGTGATATGACATGTTTCCATGCAGGATAGACATGTTTACTCATTTAAAAAGTTGGAAAACAACTGAAACCTGATCTTGTGAAATTCTTCTCATAGGCTACAAAATCTGATCTATTAAAACCAGAAAGCTAGAGTCGCCAGGTATTTTGAAATAAAACCTCTAAAAAGGCTAATAAATATATTGTTCATACCAAAACAGCAAATTGATAAGTTCTTTTTTTTAACTAAAAATTAGTTCAAAGTCCCATCGGGCATGCCAAAAACTATTATCGATGAGGATTGCACCCTTATGCAAAGTTGTGAAACTTTGCAATCCTTCGAAACATGGGGACAAACTCAAGATGTGGGTGATCTATATTGAGTTTGAACCTCCAGATTATGGATTGGTTCCCTTAAAATATTCGATTTGAATCTATGAGTTTGATTTGGAAAAGGGTAAAAAGGGATTTTCTAAAGATAATAAAACTGTAAAAGTTGGTGATGCACCTGATAATGATGAAAAAATTGCAAAGCTGATTCACAATAGATCTCAGAAATCTTACCCACACAATCCACTTTTGGCAAAAATGATCACAATAATGTTTCTAAGGAAGGCTGGAAATTATCTTCTTTATGAAGGAAAATGTTTTTTCACAACATGAAAGAAAAGATTTCAGTAACACAACCTAGGACCTATGATATCATTATGCTTAACACTTGCAAGTAAGAATGAGACAATAATTTTAAAGGTTTTGATATTTAAACACATTAAAATTTCATCAAATCATCCATACAAGTAGCATTAATGGAAAGGAAAACACTTGATTTCAATGAAAAATAAAGGAAAATATTGCATGAGAGATAAAAAAATGGAACCTGTAACCTGTTGTAATCTCTATAAAATCTGTAATCAATGAGTTACAAAACCTCTTTCTCTCTCAAAGTGTAAAGAGCAAAAGGGAAGAACTCGAAATTGAGTTACAAAACCTTCTCTATCTATAAATGTGTAAAGAGAAAAGAATGCAAGAACTAGCAAAAACTAAGTTTTTCTTTACAGTATATAGCTTGCTCTCTCTAAGAGGCATGAAAAATAGAACTGCGGCTAACTGCCTCTAAAAGTAAGCCCTCAAAAGTGATGCATGAGCAAACTAAAAAATCCCTAAAAATAATGTTCCAAACTATCACAAATTGAGCAAAAATAGATCCAAGTTGATCCTCTCCATATGTTAGACTAAGAAGTTGACCAAAACTCCTCAAATTTCCCTCCAAATCATGCAAAAGTCTCTAAATAACCTCAATTAACTCAACTCATCTATTTTTCATGATTTTGCATTGCAAAATTAATGTGAGTAAATAATAAAGTAATTAAGTGGTAATTACTTTACTATTTTTTACATTTTGTTCTATTTTCTATGAATTTACAACTTGTGAAAAATAATAAAGTAATTTGTAGAATATTACTTTATTATTTACTTACATTGATTTTAGTTGTAAAGTTATGCATGATAGATGAAAGAAAATAAATACCTTATCTCTCCAATTACACTTGCCTAATTTGCACAAATTTGCATGTTTTGGCAAAAAAAGGACTTAAGAGAAAGAAAAACAAACTCCTTTTCTCCATGCAAGAAAAATCCCCTAGTTGCATTTCACATGCATTAAGCCAAAAATTTCACCCTTATTACTCCATTATATTGCCAAGGATAAAAAGATTGCATCCGAAAACACCAATGCAAAAAATAAATACTCCTTGCCTTTGATGATATCTTCATGCATTGTCTTTTACAATTCACCTTGCATTATACCTCATACTTGAATTTGTGATTATACATGCACCAAGTAAACTACCACCTTTCATACATTACCAAGCCTTCAAAATCCTCATACAAATATTCTTACCTCACTATATCAATATCTCCATGCAAAACATTACCTTATCCAGAAGTCTGCCACCTCATCTTTGTCTTGTCCATGCTAGCTCTTCATATTGCAAACAATATAGTCTCCATGTTGTTTTGACTTTTAAATGCATTACAAATGCATAAGGTATTAAGTAATTTCATCCATGCATAAAGTGGGAGAATGTTTGACTCTCGACCACATTGCATAATAAGAGGAATCTTTGACTTATGTTCATATGATAATAAGGCATCACTTAAGGCATCTTCGACCATATTATTAGTCGACCACATAGGAACAAAGGTATTGAAAAATTTATAAGGGAATGAGCCTTATCTTCTCATCTGGGCATGACTACTAGGTATATTCAAGACTTAAAGTCTTGACCTAGGGCTTTTTGGATAAGGTAATTGATTTATTTTTTGTTAAGTCAAAAACAAAAAAGAAAAGAAGGTTCCATTGAACAAAAGTAAGTTGAAACCTTAAAGATCACTTCATTTTGCATTTCACTTCTCTTTTGTTTCGACTCTGCAACTTCACCATGGTCGACTAGGGTTTGAACTATTCAAGTATATTCCTCTGGTTCTTTACTCCTCATATGGTCTTCTCCTATCAAAATTTTGGCATTTTGAATATAGAAAAGAAGGTGAGCATCTGTTTTGGGCATATACTGGTATTTCATGTATCTTCTATGGCTTTTGCTCTTTGAATAGCTGTGGCTATGAACCTGTGCATTCATTACATTTTCTAATAAACTTTTTCTTGATCCTGTGTCTTTTTCTCTGGTCCTTTGCATTTGTTCTCTGAGCAAAAAATAAAAGAAAAGACTGTGGCCTACCATAGCTCTGCAACTATGTGAGGTGAGCTTCTTTCCTGGTTCTTTCTTTTATGTATCTTCTTTGACACTGTAACTAGAAAAAGACAAGAGTTTTGAGATTTTTTAAGTGGGTATTTCACTTCTTCATAGAAAATAATTGGCGAGCCATGGCCACTCTATTCTTGCTTCTGTATCTTGATTTTTTTGACAAGTATGTTAATTTTTTGACAAGGGTTTTGTATCTTCTGTGGGTAACCTTTTGCTTTCGAAGAAACAACCATTCTCTGGTTTGGTCGTGCCTGTGTATCTATTACTCACTGTAAATACAAAAACTTGAGGGTTTCAAAAAATTTCCAGGAGGGTTTTCATTATTTGTGTATACAGAAATGCTATTGGCCATGGCCATGCTTAGATATGAATTTTCTTTCATTTTTCCACTATGAATGTAAAAATGGCACTAGGGTTTGTAAAAAACTGAGATGGGTTTTGAAATTTCTATCTCTAAGCTTTCTTTCTTAGCATGACTATGGCATTAGCTCCATCCTGTAACACTTCTTTTGTCTGTATAAAAAATGAAACAAGGGTTTTAACATTTGCAGATGGGTATTACAATCTTTCGCACAGATATGTTTTCTCTGTCATAGCCATGCATCTTCTTCTCTATATTTTTCTCTTTTCCTGTATATTGCTTACTGTAGCTCTTTATGAGGTTTGTCTTGCCCATTCCTTCTACCTCCTATAGCATATATATGACCTTTTCAAAGTATAAAAGATTTCATTGTTTTGAAAAGGAACTCAGACCTTTTAGGCATAGCCTGTATCTACTTTTGTCTCTTATCTTTCAATGATTTTGATGTATTCTCCTCCATTTCCTTGTGACTATCATAGTCAGATGATGCTTTTTATCTTTATATCAGTCACTTGTTCTTCAAAAGATGTCATGAATATTTAAACTTGCTCACATCAGTATGGAATGATTTAAACCTGTATGACATTTTCTATAGCATGTTTTTTGTCATTTCTTATGACTGTCACTCCTGGATCATGCATTTTATCTGATGTTTATACCTTATGTAGCTCCAAGGCATCACATGATACAAGGTTTTAACATTTTAAAGGCATAGTTCTGTTTCTCTTATCTTCACCTTTAGCTTGACACTTTGATCTTCTGTATGCTATCACTCTGTTAAATACTCCTGTCAACTATTCATTCACTTCTCTTGCTCAAGGAACTTAATTGGCACATGCTCTTGTATCATTATCTGATATTGCTTAGGCAGTTTGCTTTTAACATTTATGATTCAAAATAACATTCAGCTTATGCATATTGAATTGTCCCTGTCACTGAGGCCTAAACCTTGACATGATATGAAATATGTTTAACATTTTGAAGCATTATATGACTGTCACCTATCTATTTTAGCTATCTCTTGTATGCTATGAGTCATAACTTACAAAGGATAAAGATGAACTCTGTTTTGAATGTAACATGACATGAAATGCCTCATTGTTTATACCTTTCTGGAACATGAGCACTGTACCTTTCACATATTAGAATATACATGCCAGCCTATAATGTCATAATGTTTCTTGTAGCCTGTATCTACTCTTTATTATTTGATCATTTTGATGACAGTCTTGTCCTTATACACATCTGTATGCTGTTATGACATCCTAAGGTCTAATTTTATGATTTTTGACCTATTTAAATGACTGGCATACATATAGTACACATATGAACGGCAATAAGATATTTTAATGATCATAGAAACAATAGAAAAATACCTTCATGAATGTATCTTTATGCTCTGCATATTGGCTACTTAATTCAAAAACACCAATCCCTTTGTGATCTGTAATGAGGCACTTTGAATATATCTAATCTGAATCAATCAATCTATTTGTCAAAGTGAACATAGTTTATAGGAGCAACTACTCCTTTTCGTGATGACTTCATTTTTTGTAAGTTGATCTTTATGATGCATGATATTGTCTTGAATGATGCATCCTGTCTTTCAATCTGATATCCTTTTCAAATGAATAGAAAAGGGAAACATGTTGGGCTCAACCCTTGTGGGAGCCACATTTTCTCCACATGTTTTAATGTCTTCAAATCAACAACATTACTTTTCCTATACCTGCACAGTGAACAAACAAGTTAGCATAAAACATACTTTATGAAGATGATTGATCTTTCTCATGATGCTCTGATTTATGGCATATGTCTAATTTGACTCCTTCATATGAAATGCATGATGTTTGCAAGTTGATATGTCTACTTGATAAAAGCATATGATAGTCTTAAATATTCGGAGCTCTTACAGGACTTTCCCTAATTTTTTGTAGGTTCACTTGATATGACTGGAGCTAAAGATGAAGATATGAAGATCAGTCATCAACAAGGCATCAACCTTCAAACAAAAATGCAATGATGGATATTTAATATTCTCATGTGTTCTTTTCCATTTCCTTTTATCATCAAATCTATAGCTTGCATATGTCTGCATTGCTCAGTTTAGTCACTCCCAGGGCTTGTGTGGAACACATTTAAACATTTCTTTTAAACATTATCAGTTAATTTACTTATGCAATTGATTTATGTATGTTATGTTTTCAATCAATGCATAGGATAGAATAATTGAAACTGGTGTATGTTCCAAATATGATATGAAATGACAGTTCAAATGAATACCTTTCTTTCACACTTGAAATATGATTACTTGAACAATCAAATTGTCTTATAACTATAAAAGATAAAAATAGTTTAGATCAACTGTCTCTCATTGATTGTTTGATTTCTCGACATTAAAATTCACTTGTCATGATGTTTTGACAGTCCTGATTGGACTGTTGGATTATCATGACAAGTGATCATTGTTTCCTCTTGTCAAGACATCAAATATTCACTAATTGCAATAACTTAAAAGTTTTCTTTTACTCCTTTTGAAACAACTACAAATTAGGTCCAACTAAATTAGGTGTGAACAAATTTTAGTAACAATTACCCCTCCTATCCTGAACTAAGATGCATAGGAATGCATCAATCTAGTGGAGCTCAAAAGTGTCATTCTTTGATTTGGATTGATGTTCTGAAGGCCACCTCTCAAGGGGAGTAGCTAGATGTTTCTGATAAAGTAAGTAGATCAGAACAGCAGCATGCAAGTATGTTCCCTTTTCCATTGATGTCAAAGGGGGAGAGAAATCATGTGAAAAACTTAGGAGGAGAAAGAATGCAGACGTGTAAAGAGAAAGGGGGAGAATCTTGTCTTGATGGTCTTTTTAGTTTTTCACATTATATGTTGCCATCAATGACAAAGGGGGAGATTGTTGCAAGTATGTGCCTAATCGGTGTTGTCATTGATGTCAACATATCTGTGTTGTCATTGGTGTCAACTATGCCCTCATTTTGTTACTTTCTTGTAGATGTTGAGGATTTTGAGAATTTTGAGAAAATTAGCTCATCCGGTAAAGACAGTGAATTGAAGAATAATCCAGAAAAATGCTCTGCATTTCCTGTAGAATAAATATATTTGCCTACAGATTGGAAGTTATTTAGAAGCTTGTCTAAAGATATATTCCAAGGTTGAGCCTCTGAAATGAAGATTTGAGTAAGTTGTGTTCATTAGTGTGAAAACTGCTTCTTCTATATGTTTAGTGGTGACAGGGAGAAAGTGTTTTGCTCCGCATTCCTCTACATTGAAATATTTTGGTCTGCGATTCTAGAATTAAGTCTATGATGATGTTAAGTGCCTTCAAATGCAACATTTCATGATTTGGCAGTCTGCAAGCTATCTTTTACTCATGACAGTGGCTAACAGTGTCATTCTTATGTTACGGTTTGAAGAATCTTATTGTCAGAATGATTAGAGATTGTACGAGTGTTCCTGGTGATTACAATGTGCTTGTGGATGTCTCCAGATCATGTTTGTACTTTTGGATTGGTCCGCAAAGAGAAAAATGGATCGTGAATGAAGAATGTTCTGGCAGACCTAGTGTTATCATCAATCTTAGCCAACTTGGTTGAATTCATTATTTGCGGAGATGTATCAAAGATTGCAGAAACATGTTGTGGTGTGGAGGATTGTGTTTGAGTCCCAGCTAAGGCGTAGTGTGATCCGCATACATCTTTACATCTTTTCCTTAGCTTAATTTGTATTAGGTCTAGATATATTTTATGTATAATTGTAATGCCGACCTTGGAGATTGATCCAATGGTTGATGAATGTAATGTCGACCTTGATGCACATTCCAAGGTTGATGAATTGTATAAAAGCATGTAATGAAGTTGTGAAAAAGTGTGTGTGTGGCGATGATGAAAAGATAAGTGCGAAGGTGTGAAAGAGCAAAGTAGAGAAATACTATTGTGCTTCAATGGAACTGAAACCTGGCATAGAGTAGATGCTGTTGAATCATTTCACCCTTTTGGCAGTGAGCCACCCTTTGGTAGTGAGCCATCCTTTGCAATGAGCAATTTGGGTAGTGAGCCCTGTAGGCAGTGAGCCTCTGTTCTCTGATATTGCTATAACATATATATTTATGTGGGCTAACACCCACCGTAGTTTTTCCCTTTTAGGGTTTTCCACGTAAAAATCTGGTGTCTTTTGTGTTGATTATGTTATTGTGTTGAACTTCTCATTCCATGCTTTCATGGTTATTTCTGAATATAAGTAATTGATAAGTTGATGTTCATAATTGGTTAAAATTTTTAGGACAACTGATTCACCCCCCTCTTAGTTGTCCAGTGCAGTTCAACAATATGACCCAAACTGATGATAGTGAACATGCACACAACAATAGCCATACATCCTTCAGAGAACTTCCTTGTCCTCTGGCTAACATCATTCCAAAAATAGATCACTTCTTTGAGGAAATCACCAGATTCCATAGAATCGTACTACATAGATGTCCGCTCAACACATTAACGAGAGAAGTTCACACTGTCACCTCTAACCACCCAAGAACCAAAACTATCATGTTATTACTAGGAAATTTTTTTAATATCAATAGCTAGTTAACAGAAACAGATGAGCTCAAGCTATTTGACGTATTGGTGAATAGATCCAAAGCTTTTGCTTGGGACTGCATAGATATGAGAGGAATACATCCTAGTGTTTGTACTCACCACATCTTTACTGAATATGTTAGACCAGCTCGTCAACCACAACGTAGACTTAACTTTGCTCTCAAAGATATCATCAAAATAGAAATTGAAAAACTCCTACAAGTGGGATTCATCTATCTTATCTCTGACAGCAAGTGGGTCTCACCTTTGGTGGTTGTTCCAAAGAAGAATGGGAAATGAAGAGTGTGTGTAGATTATAGGGAACTCAATAAAGCAACCTATAGGGACTACTTTACACTAACCTTCATAGACCAAGTCTTAGATAACTTAGTAGGGAGAAAGTATTTCTCATTTCTGGACAGGTTCAGCAGATATAATCAGATACAAGTAGAAATGGAGGACCAGGACAAAATGACTTTTACCTGTCCTTGGGGAATGTTCGCATATAGCGTCCTCCCCTTTGGATTAGGTAACGCCCCTACAAAATTTTAGAGGGCTATTCTAGCAATCTTTGTTGAACTTGTAAATGATTGTGTAGAAGTCTATATGGATGACTTCATAGTATATGGCTCCACTTTTGATGAAGCACTTACAAACTTAGACAAAGTATTGCAGTGATGTGAAGACCATCAATTATCCTTGAGTCATGGGAAGTGTTTAATAATGGTAGAACAAGGGATAGTGCTGGGACATCACATCTCAGCTGAGGGGATAAAGGTAGATCCTAAGAAAATTGAAGTGATACAACAGCTGGAGACCCCAAAAACCCAAACTGATGTCAAAAGTTTCTTAGGTCATGCTGGATACTACCAAAGATTCATATAAAACTTTAGTAAAATCGCAGCTCCTATGTTCGCCCTTCTTCAGAAGGATGTAGAATTTGCCTTGACAATGAAATGTCAAACATTGTTTGACATCATTAAAGAAAAACTCATGACCCTTTCTGTGCCACTAAGCTACCTTGAACCATGCCAATTTATTAGTCTTATATGCAATAATTGTTTATTTTGAAAGAATATTGTACAAATCTTCATTTTTGAATTGATTAGATTTCGTCACTAATGTTGACATGATTGTGTGAAAAGATATGTGTTTGCTATAGGTTTTTGAGTATGATGAAGTGGGAAGAATAGACATAAATGCAGACTGGAGTCAGCAGCGCTGGAAGACTAGGGCACCGAAATTTCAAGAGATACATGATTAAGGACTTCAGTCTTTCACTACCATCTGACCACTTAGCAGTTATCCATCTTTCTATTATTTTAAGCACTTAAGACATTTAAAAGCTCCACTCAGAGCTTATGTTATATTGTATTTAAAAGATAGCTAGTTCAGTTAGTTTTTGTTTTATCTTGTTTAAGGCTTTTTCAGTGGCATTGATGAGCCACCCTAGTAACTAGGATTTTGGTAGTGATATAAATTATCTTGTTATTTTCTTAAAACAATTATGCTATGAATGAATAGAATCAGATTTTGCTCTGCGTCAAAATAGTGTTATTGAGTATTGTGTATGCGAACTGGAATTTAAGTTGTGAATGGTGAATGTGATTTGAATCAATAAAATATTTCCAGAGAGTTGACCACTCAAAGGAACTAGAGATAGATAAGTATTTTGATGTTTTGTGAATGTGTTGTTAACATTTATGTTTTGTTCTGTGATTGTTTTGTTATGAACTATTATAACTTTCTATTTTGTGGTGATATGGTAGAATGATGTTAATGTTAACCTACATGATATTGTGTTTAGTTGTTTTCAGCATAGTGAAATCTTCAGTTATAATTTCCAGGGTTCTATGTGTTGTCTTGTAATTTCTGGAGTTCTGGAACCGCTTGCCATAAAGAGGAATTTTGGAGCTTCAGCTTAGTTCAGGAGTTTAACATTAATTGATAGTGCAAATTTGGGTTTGAAAAGTTTCCTGCTTCCTTAGATTAGAATGTTCCTTTCAAATTCATAGTTTAAAGTTCATGTGCTTTATAGGTTAAGTTCATATGCTTTATAGGTTAAGTTCAAGTGCTTTGTAGACTAAGTTTATATGCTTTATAGTTTAAGGTTATATTGTCAAAGCTTTCCTAAAAATCCAGAAAATCATTACTAAGTTGAGATGTCCAAACCAACCTCCTATTGCATACAGCCTTGGACACAACCCAGTCGATAAAACTGATACATTTTCAACTAAAGTGTTAGGTCTTAGACACCGCCCAAGTCTTGGATGGAGGGATATTTTGTAACTATTGTCAGATCCTGAAACCCTAATCTTCACTCAGTCTTCCTGTATCTTCACATTCTTTGGATCTCACTCCTATAACCTACACACAAGATGACAAGAGAAGGTTTTGGGGGTTATGGTGTTTAGGGACTTGCCTCAGTCAAATCCTGGGATAGCATTCAAGCTTCCCAACACCATTGATTGATAGAGAGTGTGTGCCCTCGTGGGGCCAGAGGCTGAAAAAACACTGATAATGAAATGATTCAAATGATGATAAACAACAATTATATCACCTATGTGATGATCCCTTAGAATAATGAAGATCCTTCAATTCCTAAGGTGGATAGATGATAGATTCATGCTTGCAACAAACACATAATAACAACACACAAATCTGATCTAGAATCACAATGAATGCTCTTGCTTGCTTTCCTTCAATGTCCCAAGTTAGCTATATCCATCTAGGTTACAAATGAACTCAAAAAGCACACTTATATATGCCTTCCCACTCACAATCGTGAAATTAAATTGAAAGAGACGACAAGGAGAAACCTTTTGAAAGGTCCCAGGCTGACCAATACTTAAATTTTCCCCGACCTTGATTAGGAGGGACTTGGGCGGTGGTGCCCAATCTTTGAGCACCTTTTAGGTCTGAGATAAGATAAGTAAAGGGGCCCTTATTCTAATTTTACATTAGTGTTAGGCAATTTTGCATTAGGATGAACATTTTCAATGTATAATGTAATCACAGGGACTAAGGAGCTAAACAAAGAGGTAAAAAGACATGTGGACACTTTTTACTCCATAACAAGTATAAACTAAGGAAGTGTCCCAAGGCAACACTACAAAAGAGGGGCTAAAGATCCCAACTGGGACCAGGGTGCTCGGGTGCCTTGGGCCTTTAGTGCCACAAACTCTAGTGAGTGTCAAATGTTGTGGGCTTAGTTCAATCCTAAGTTGATTCCATCGGGTTTATTCAGCGAGATCGATATTTTATCGTTTTATGCTAAAAAAGGTGTTAAAATAGGTCCTAATTAACAAAGGCAACAATTTAGGTCCAACCAGGTGCTAAACTTAGTGTAAAATGCTAGTGTACACATTTTACGACGTAACATTTAGCCCCCACTTTAGCGTGGGTATGAACTTACATTCAAACTCACAGTAAAGGATGGATCAAACACACGAACATAGAAGCCAAAAGAATTCTGCCAAGTTGTGGACTACAAGTAGCCCCAAGCTTAGGATTCTAAGATTGCAAACACATAGGCAAAGATATTTCAAACATACAAGACAATGCTACATAACTCACACATACATGGAGTACTAAAATCATACACAAGAATACACGCAAAAGACCCGCAATACACAAAGGTAATACACGCCAAACACAATGTATACACACTTGACATGAAGCATACACATGAAGCATAAATCATACACATAAGACACAAACGATAAATAGAGAACACGTGGAAAACATGATGAAGACACATAAGACACAAGTTAAAACATGATACATCAACCAATATAACAAACAAATAAATAAACACATGTAAGAATACACACAGGAACAAACACACAAGGCACATGACTTTGACGCTAGCTTGCTCTTTTGCTAGGGGTCATGTGAAGTGAAGTGCCTCCATTGATCACACACTAGTAATGACCAAATTACTAGATGACCACGACAAGTCACATGAAGCACATAGGCTAGCAAACTTCATTGTACTAGCGGGCTCATGGACCAAAGAGGAAACATCACAGGCTGGTGAGGACCGTCGAATCACTAGGTGAGTTCCATGCTAACAAGTATGTAACCAAAAAGAGAGCATAGCATGATGTATGCCCCCACCTTAAAGTGATTGCTAACTCCTATCAGGGAGCAATTGCTTTAAGGTAGAACAAATCACAAGACAGGCATGAGAGCTTTCTGAAAGCACATGCCCACAAGATATGTGTTCCCAATAACTACATTGCACAAAGGGGTTGCCCCCACAAAAGGCAAACCGAGGTAATGCTACATGCATGATACATAATGGCTTGTGTTGTCATGGTATGACACCGAGCATAGCAACAAGGTGCCACATAAATCAAAACATAAAAGAAACAACGAGTTATAACACAAAGGGATCTACCTAACTGGCGTCAGTAAAGGAATGGTTGCATAAATAGGAGAATTCTCAAGACTACCAATATATATGGAACTGTCATCATCCATCGACTAGTAGAACTACGGAGACAAATGAAGAAATATCACATGAAATCCAAATAAACATCTCTTAGGTCAACAAGGGAGAATGTTGAAACATCCTACACCTTGCATTGCCCCCAAAGGACACAAAAACAATAAAAATTATGACATATAGAAGAATGATGATACAAATAGAGAGAATGTCACAACGGATCTCAATCCCTTTGTATCCTTGCACCTACAAGGGTGTCAAGGGTCGTCCAAAGAGAGCTTAACAACAACAACAATAACTATGCAAATTAAATATCAAGCAACATATCATAGGGGAAAACAATCGCATGCACTCATAACATAAAAGAAAAAGGTACCTCACTTGCAAGTCAACCTAAAGCAAATCATCGTCCTCCCAATCTTGCTCATCATCCGTTTGGAAAGGTGGACAAGATGCAAGAGGAACTATAGCACATGAGGTATAAGGAATAAGAGTCATACCTGTATTATCTTCATATTCCCTATCAAAATATAGTATAATAGGTTCCATAGCGACTTGTGAAGCATCATCTTTCTCTATAGGAGACACAATAGTGGTAGATGTCTCTTTCATATCTGTCGGTGATAAACGCTTACGAGGAGGGAGATTCTCCTCTCCTATGGCAAGGTTAGTCATAGCATGATAATGCTTCTTTCTTTCTCTCCCAATCTGATTTCTCTTAGCCTTATTCATGATGTTTGTGAGGGGAACTATAGTATCTTCTAACATGGGTTCATTTTCTTCCTTTGCTTCAATAACATTAGAAGAAACAGGAGGAACCACTGAAGGTTGGGAGACTACAGGGGAAGGGTTCCTCAATGTGGTTCACTCTTCCTTATCAACCTATGAAACAAGTGGAAGTACATGAGCATCCTCAAGTAGTTGAGAAACCTCAAAAAATAACACGTGCAACCAATTGATTTCCACTAGTCTCCACGGGGGCAGGTGGTATAAAAGTGACATTGCGGTTGTGGGGAGGTTTGTTTTGTGCACGAACGTTGCCTTGTTTTCCTTGAAGAGATGGAGGAGGGGGAACCATGACATATCTACCAAACACTCAGGGATAGGGAAGAACCATTGATTCAAGCTTAGCTTCATTCACCACCTGTGGGACAAGAGGAACTACTGCCATAGCCTCAAAAGATTAAGGAGGTTTGGGAACATCACAAGGAGGAATATTACTAAGTGATAACTCTGTTATCTTCTTTGTTTTGAACTTTTGATATGATAAGAAAAACAAATCCTCTCTAGCTCGAGCGACTCCAACTGGTTGTGGCCAGAAGCAGTCAAGTGTAAAATGTCCATTGCGAGCAACGGTCTAATACTGATTGTGATGTACAACATGCACTCATCCCTCAAATGGAAACTTTAAGCACTTGTGAACCATAGAGGGGACTGCCTTCATGGAGTGGAGCCATGGGTAGCCCAAATTCACATGAAACAAGTTCGATGTAGGAATGATGACAAAATTAACATCTAAGGCTCTTGGGCCAACCTTAACTTAAAGAGTTAAGACACCAAGAGTTGGAAGGATAGACCCATCATGTGCTCTAATCGCCATGTCTGATATGTCATAGGTATCTCAATGTAAACCATGCATGTAGAGGAACTCTTTAGTTACTACATTCACCATGCATATAGGATCGATCATAGCACCTCTAATAGTTTTATCATTGATTTGAATAGTAATGTAAAGAGGTTCATTAGGGGCTTCAATAGTAGCATCATGTGGAGTAAAATATATAGCAGGTTCTGAATCCACTCGCTCTTTGTGAGGGCGAGCATCCACCATGAAAATATCAACAACATTAGATTCATGATGAGGTATAAGATCAATATATATTTGAATATTTTGATTTGGAGCAGCTAACAATTTATTCCCTTTATCATTCACACCAGCAACTTGGATGATATTGGAGTCGACGAGTTCTTGAACTTCATGTTTAAGATGCATACATCTTTCAGTGTCATGGCCCACAGAGCGGTGAAATTGACAAAAGGCCTTCGAATCAAAGGAAGATGATTGCATCTTACTTGGATTGAGAGGTCTAATGGGTGGAATCTTGATGAAATTATTTTGCAAAAGTTGGGTCATGATAGCAAAGAGAGATTCTAATAATTGTGTGAAGTTTCTTGTTTTCAGTTTCAACTTGTAAGGGGTGGGAGTTGGGGATGACACTACCACCACATGTTTTCTTATGTTATTCGCTGAAATTTCATTTATCTTGATGAAGTTTTTATTTTTTCTTTTGAAAGAATGATTGTGAGAGGTCTTAGATTGACCAACTAGAGCCGACGAGGGATTATGCTCATATTGACTAACTAAAATTTGATAATCACAAAGAGTCGTGCAAAGATGAGTGAATGAATCATATCGCATCAACAATATCTTATCATGGATGTGAGGTTGTAAGTTTCTTGTTATCCTATTTTGCCTTCTGGCCAAATAGCCTAAAGATCCACGAGATCCTAGTATTTTCACCCTTTGGAATGCAAGAGAAACCACCCAAAATGGCTAAGTCCCAAAAATCCTAAGTTTTCCTTGTGTTTTTTTGTCTTTTCAGAGTTTTAGGAGTCAGAGTTCTCCCCTTCGTCATGCCATCCTAACTGAACTCTGAACTCCACTTTGTTCTTTGTATCTGACGAGACACGTGGCACTCACATAAATTCTAAGGCATTCCACAATTTTGCTGAGCCTTTTGGAGGGACCCACAGTGGGCTTATGGAACCATGGGAAGAAAACATGTGGCACGATCTAAAGTGTTTCCATCATTTTGTGGGCCCTCATCTAAAGCTTGATCTCATGACCACGGAAGCGCAGGAGGCCACCATGTGTACAAAGGACAGAACCCAAGGAGGAAGGCTCAGGGTCTGAGTTCTGCTTCTTTTCCTTCAAATATTTCTAAGTGTTTCAGAGTTGGACTTTAGCCTTTTCTTCATCCATCTTCCTCTCTTTTGGAAGGAGGAAGGCGGAAGGCCCGAACTCTGAACTCTGTCGAACCTTTGCAAAAGTGGCTAAGTCTTCAAACTTATGGGGCTCAGACTTTCTCTCTTCTTCTTTCTTTGGGAAGTGATAAAGTCAAAGGGTGCCCTAGGCCCTATCTTGGTCAATTTCTCAAATTGGCTAAGTTTTGCAGAGGTGGAGCTTAGGTTCTTCTTTCTTCCAAAGAACAATGTAGTGGTGAAGGCCCAACCCCCGAAGCCCAATGATTTCCCTTCTCTCAGACTTCGGAGGCCGAGGTTTCCTCCTTCACCTTTCCAAGCCCGATCAGTGGAAGTCCGATGTGTCAGAGCCTTACCGTTTTGCCTTCTAGAGGTATTTTACTATTCAAAACATGACGGGACTGCTCAACGACCTTCCTGGTCGTCATTAATGCTTTTTCAGAGCCTGATTTCTTGTAGAAGATAGATTCCTCGCCTCCCCATGCTACTATAGCCTCATTTACATTAACTCTTTGTACTCATGGCATGGGCGGCACTCTTTTTCAGTGGATTTCATGGGTAGAGCCATGTGGGCGTGCTCCAAGAACATTAGAATGGAGTTATTGCAATATGGACGATGTTCTTTCTTATTGACTTCTCTTTCCATGTCCATGACTACTACAGTGCGATTGTAAAAGCTATATATGCATGTGTTAGTGATGTATTTTTAGTTGGTTAGTTGTTCTTCTAGGCTATCACTCTAGTTGGGTAGTTTGTTATCACAGACCTTGCAAGAACTAGTCAGATCTGATGTATTGTGCTTGAAGTTGAGCCTTTGATGTCTCTGATAATAGTTCACCAATGAATGTAGATGGTTATTTTGTGTCTATCTCTCTATAACAAAGTATCTTTCTTTTATAATGGCTATTTAGCCTTTATGATCAATATAACCATTGATATTTTGCCTCTCTTATGCTTTCGATATGTGTTTACTTGAAATCTGTAACTCATTCTGTGGATAAAACGGTCCCTCTGTTAGTTAAAATTTTTTAATTTGAGCCTCTGTTAAAGTTGTAAGTCTGTGTGAGTCTCCTTCAATATTTGAGGTCATTCTTGTGTTATGTCGATTGCAGCTAAACACCCTAAATCTTGGCGTATCACCTCCCTTTTTAATTTTAGTTTCCCCCTCTCCCTTTTTCCCTAGTGATCATTAGTGTAGGTTTAGTTTAATTCTCTGATCCTTAAGCTCAGAAAGAGGAACCCACCTTCTCTAGAGGTCTGATCTCATCTACAAGGTCCCACACCTTGAGATCAATCCCATTATGTCATTGGAATGCTTGAACAGCTTCAAGTAGGGTGCAACTTCACGTGATAATAGTTTCTGGCACGCTCAGTGGGACTCTCTACTCTGAGTAAGAGCTAGACTGAGAAATTTCAATGCTATTCTTAGTTCATTTGTTATTGTGGAAGCATTCAACAAGCACCTGGTGACTCTGTTGGTCCAGTATCCATATCAACTCAACATTTCATGCCTGGAGTGTAGACCTGATCTTCTTCCAGAGGTAATTCTCAATTCATTGAACTATCATTTACTAAATCAAGAAGAAGAAGTAGACTGTCTAGGTCCCCTATGTGGGAAAATAGGAGTGCAGTTCCATCTCCTTCAAGAGCCCAGTCTACTCCCCCTCCAGCTAGATTCTAGGTTAGATTCCAATATTCAAGAAGAACCTAACGTATACCCAGAATTAACCTAAATATCCCCAACATGACAAGGAATCTTCCTTTTATCGCATTTAATGGGGGTAGCCCTCTAGACCTAGCCCAGTATGATGATATCCCTACCTCGACCTTAAAGGCTATACCATTTTTTACTAGTGAAAATTCTACCACCCCTGCTGAGCACATTCAACATATTGTCAGTGTCTGCTCTATCCATAATGTCACTGTAGACAATATAGCTGTGAGGTTGCTAGCTTCTTCATTCAAAGGGAAATCCCTTCAATGGTATAGAAGTCTCCTAGCCAATTCCATCCACAATTGGGATGAATTGGACACTAAATTGTGCCAACACTTTGAAGACAAGAGTGACCACCTGTCACTGATGGAGCAGCTAGCTACAATTAAGAGATCCTCCCATGTATAGATGGTTGACTTTAACTACAGATTCCAGAAGACATGGGACAGAATCCCATTATTGGTGAAACCCTCCCCAAATATTACATTCATTTATTATTTGAGATCCTTAAATCCTGACATTGTCATCATGACTCAGTCTATGGGAGGAGTTGTATTCCCAGACACAGATGACATAGCCATAAGGGTAGAAAATTGTCTGATTCAAGCTGGGAAGATTGCTCCAAGGCCACCAGTGCCTTTATTTCTAGAGGCCCTTGTTATTCAGCCTGTTGTGGCTCCAAATCCTACGACAGTCAACCCTACTACTACTCTAATTACACCTTGAATTGAGTAATTAGAGGATAAGGATAC
The DNA here is from genome assembly GCA_027924645.1 of Cunninghamia lanceolata. Lineage (NCBI taxonomy): Eukaryota > Viridiplantae > Streptophyta > Pinopsida > Cupressales > Cupressaceae > Cunninghamia > Cunninghamia lanceolata. The sequence goes on along the minus strand of BSBN01000371.1, from coordinate 2,840,227 downwards.
TATGATAAGAAGGTTAGGCAATGAATTAATGTTGACAAGAAGACAAAATGCACAACCTAGAAGGCCATATCAACCATTCGATTAGAATTATCAGCAAGGTAGACCACCATATCAAGGTAATGTGTAGAGGCCAAATCAACCTAGTTACATTAGACCATTGAATGTTGTACACCCCAATGATGCTAGTACATCTAGGCCTCTTGTGCCCATACATAACAACTTGGCTTGGGATAACGATTGGTGTTATCCATGCAATCAGCCACATGATCAAAACTTGTGCCAAAGTGGACAATTCAGTCAGGCTCTGAAATTGCAAAGTCAGTCTATGAATTCGGGGTAGCAAGTCAGTTCCAGCCAAGAGATGGTGGGAGAGAAGGATTAAATACAAAACAACTCTACCTTGATGAATTGGACACAAGATGACTTATGTGGTGTTAATCAAGGTGAAGGCCCAATAGCACACAACACAAGGGCCAAAAGAAGAGCCACTGAGGATGCATCAGTACCTACAAGTGGTCAAGCATCTTCCTCCCAAGCATCCCAAATGGCTACAAATGAAGGAGTAGCAACCAAGACTCCTTCAAAACAAACATATCAAACTATTAGTAAGTTAAATTCAGTGCCAGAACAACAGCCCTAGACCAATCAACAATCAAAAGTTGGCACTGTGGTCATAAAGGTATCCTAGAAGGTTAGTCAGATTCCCTTCAGTATAGTTGATCAGATGAAGAAAGACTAACCTGAATGTCACTATGTGGGATGCCCTGTTAATCCCAGCTCAAAGAGATTTACTTCAGGAAGCCCTAACAAGCTTCAGTCAGCCTTCTATGGAGACAACAAAATAAAAGACAGTCACCCCAGCAAACCTATGCCAACCCAAGGAGGAAGCAAGCACAAGCAAAACTAGTAAGCCCCTCCATTCTATGTTTCCCTAATCATTGGTGACAAATTATTGTATAATTGTATGATAGATTATGGGGCGGGTACTTCTGTTATGCCCAAAAATATAGCTGATAGGTTAGGCATTGAATATGAGCCTGTGAATAAGGGGGTAGTGCAATTAGATGGCACTATTGTTAAAATAATAGGTGTGATTAAGGATTTAAATCTCATCCTGCATGCATGCCCTGGCTACTCTGTTTCACAAGATATTTGTTATCAACCTCCCTACATACTTTGTCATATGCCTATCTAGGGATTTCACTGCCAAAATAGGTGGGTACTTATCTTCTGATTGGTCCCACATGTTATTCGGAACAAAATATGGCACTAAGGTGACCATCAAGGCTGAGCCTATTGCTAATGACCATATAGAACCCTATTCTCCCAACCCTACCAATATGAACTGCACAATCCATGAGTTGGAGGAGGATGACAACAATAGGCATGAGGCTGCAACACTAGTGGAGGAAATCCCTGATATATTGTTGGATGAGTGGGCAAACTATTTTTAGTTTGATACTCCTGACCATATAGAGGAAATAGGGTTGGGTACTTATTGTATCCATGAAGAGGATACCAGCATCCCTAATCTTGAAAAGGCAACATCAGATCCGGATGGGATATGGCAATGTATTTTGATGGCTCCAGAAGCAAAAATGGAGCAGGTGTTGGGGTTGTGTTAATTTTACCCTAGAAAGAGAGTTATTTCTTTGATTTCATACTATAGTTCAGTTGTACCAATAGTGTGGCTGAGTATGAAGCCTTAATTCAGGGTATACAGTTGGCACAGAAGAGAGGAATAAACATTTTACAAGCATTTGGTGACAGCGAGCTTGTTGTCCATCAATTCAAATCACAAAGTGCTTCAAAGAATGACTTGCTCAAGTCATATAAACACATAGTCTAGGACTTGATTGAAGACTTTGATGCCTTCAATATCCAGGCAGTGCCCAGACAAAGAAACAAGGATGCTGATAGACTAGCCATAGTTGGTGCCTAGTTTGACATTCCCCAGAATGTCAAACAAAATTCAGATCAGCATGTAAAGATTGTTGCTAGACCTGTTGTGCCCGATAATGTGATAAGTTGGCAAGTATTTGAAAGTGACCAACAGATTGTAAATTTCTTGCAAGATGAGGTAGAGTTTGCTGCCAAGAATTAGTCAGTATTACAAGAGCAATATGGTGACTAGGTGATTCAACTAAAGACCAATAAACTACCCAGAGGATTGATCAGTTTATAGAGCATATTTAGTGTTGATGATCAACTAAATAAGGAGAAAATGAACATGACAATCAAGAAAGAAGACTATGAAGAGGTGGAAATTGCACAGGGTCGATTTCTAAAACATGGCAAGGTATGTGATCAAGCTAAGAGGCAAGGTTTTATTGAACTTTGTAATTAATTTGATGATTTAATATCTTGGGATTATAGGGATATGAAATGCTTTGACCCTGGTTTAATCCAACATACCATTGATCTAGACCCCAATGCAAAGCCTGTCTGCCAAAAATAAAGGCTAGTCAATCCCAAAATTGAGCCATTAATGAGAAAAGAGCTATCCAAGCTCATAGAGGCTAAAATCATTTATCCGATCAAACATTCCTCTTGGGTGGCTAACCTGGTTCCAATTAGGAAGAAAAATGGGGAAATCAAACTCTGTGTGGACTTTAGAGACCTAAATAAGGCATCCCTTAAAGACCACTATCCACTCCCTTCCATGGAGCAAATCCTCCAAACAGTAGAAGGAGGAGCTAAAAGATTTTCACTCCTAGATGGCTACTCAAGTTATAACCAGATTCTTGTAAAAGAATCAAATCAGTACAAAATAGCCTTTACTAGCAAATGGGGTACTTTGGCTTATCAAAAAATACCTTTTGGGTTGACCAATGTTAGGGCAACCTTCCAAAGAGCAATGGATTTGGCCTTCAAAGGCTTGATCAATGATATTATTTTAGTATATCTTGATGATTTGATTATGTATTCTAAGCATGCAGCTGACCACTTGGGTCATTTGAGAAAAGTCTTTGAAAGATGCAAGGAATATGGAATACGATTGAATCCAAAAAAGTGTGTGTTTGTTGTCCCAGAAGGCAAGTTGTTGGGACATGTGGTTTCAAAGGAAGGGTTGGCTATTGATCCTAAAAGAACTAGTGTGATTCTAGCTCTTCCCCTTCCCAGTCACAAGAAAGGCCTGCAAAGTTTTCTAGGAAATATTAATTTCGTGAGGAGGTACATACCCAATTTTGCCTCAATAGCAAAACCCCTCACCACCATGCTTAAGAAGAATGTCGCCTTCACATGGTCAAAAGGAGGCAAGGATAGTTTTGAAGTTGTCAAGCAAGCCATTGCATAGGCTCCCATGCTGGTAAACCCAAATTATGAAAATAATTTTATCCTATATGCCTTTGGAGGCAAGGAGGGCATATCAGTAGTCTTGACACAACAAAATGAAGAGAAATTGGAATAGCCAATTGCTTTCTTCAGCCAGCCTCTCAAAGAATATGAGCTAAATTATGATTTTGTTGAGAAGTAGGTGTTTGTTATGATGAAAGCACTCAAAAAGTTTAGGCATATGCTTTCAAACAACAAAATATAGTTGATGGTGAACCGCCCTGGCATTAAATAATTTCTTTTACGCAGAGATATCAATGAGAAGAGGGTTGGGTGGATCACAAAAGTAATGGAATATGATGTCAACATCAACATCACCAAGCTGGTGTGAGGCAAAGTGTAATGCCTACTCATGAAAATATCAATAAATGACAATAACTTACTAAATTAGTCAGAAATAATGAAAATAAAATATGATTACAGGATAAAATTTACTTATTTTAATAATAATAAACTTCAAATTTTTGTTGCAAATAGTTCTCAAGATACAAATGCTTCTTATTCAAATATACACATTTACAATAAATGTCATAAGAACATCCTCTAACAAGGTGGAAAATACTTCCTTAGCTCCAATATCCTGCACAGTTATCAGATCTGTTTCTGCACACTAAATGTAAACATTAATTCTACATATTCATTAAATACACAAAATAGATTTCAATTGTATAAAATGATGAGACTAAGTCCCTAAGGGGCCAACCTAATGTATCGGGGGCTCATGATGGCCTTACCTACATACGCATAGTGCAGAGACTTCATAGTTCAGGAATTTGAACATACAAACACAAGTCAGCATTATACAAATCCAAATCTCTAAGATGATATCAATCTTAGATTCACATTTGCATTTCAATCCTTACTCGAGGACAAAAGAATATTTTACCTTTCTCATTCTCTTCACAAAACATAAATGAATCTTTTCAAATTAGAATACAAATTACTATTATAATGCTATTAATATTAAGCATTCACAAAATAATATCATTTTACAAAACTAAGATAGTCTTAACACATCTCTTACACCATTGGGATTACAGGAAAGACTCAAGTATGTGTGACTAATTTGAGAACCCTGATAAGAGAGACTATATATTTAACTTATTAACATTAAAACTTCCTCTTACATGACATGATTATCAATACCTAAACTTTTAATGAATAACTAATACTTATGCATTTTTTTCCTAATCAAAAGTTAAATGATTCCTTCAAGAAGAAGACATTCAATTTTAAGAAAGATTATAATCAAGTTCATGGAAAAACATCCTAATCATGATTGAAAACCCAACAGTGATATGACAACTCTCTTCCCTATGTTGTCTTATTCATGGTAGTCCTCAATAACCTTACGATCTCATCATTCCTTGACTATCCTTACAACTCTAATAATTCATGATTGTGTCATTTCCATGACTGCCTCATCATTCCAGACCTCTATAACAGTGCTCAATTGTGTATGACAGTCCTATCACAGAGTCTTGACTAATTTTCCCTAACATCTTGATGACCCTACAATCATGAAACACATATTACATTCAGACTCAAAGCATGAGAAAGCATTGTTAGATAACAACAAGATGAATTTAAAATAATCTTAGTGCTTGCATGGAGCAATGACATTGTCTATTATCTATGTTTGTAAGACATCCTTGCTATTATAAACTAATCATTCATGCCAAAGTTGCAGCTTCATAACAATCAAGCTAGATTAAGAATCATGCAAATAACCTTCATTGTCCCTGACAAACATAAATGATATCCAAGTCAAGCCAAACACAATGTTAAGATGCCTTATGACTGTCATAGTGTCATGAAGTGCATGACTGTAAATTGACTGTGTCAGCGGTAAGGTTAGCATTCTTTTCTTAGCAATCAATGATAGCTCCTCAGAATACATGGAAACCCTAGACTATTAAGGAGTCTTTTCTAAGCTTTCAATGTGATTGACATGGATAATACATTTCTAGAAACTAAATAATGTAAAACAACATGAATATATACTACAAATTTCAATCGATGGCCCAATTGGACACCATACAATTATCTATTTACCATCTCAGCAAGTGGCGGTCAATTTAGTGGCCATTACTAAAAGAAATCTAATATTTTGGTGGACCAACATGGTCTAGGATGATGAGAGTTTTGGCACAAATATGATTACTAGTTGTTAAAGTTTCTTGTCAACCCGGGAATAAGCAAATGTAAATGTTAGTAATACAATCATTGCCAACGAAGAGATGACTTATACACGTGTATACTAGAATCTCAAATCATATCCACTCTCACAGATAAAAAGAGTTATTAAGTTATACATAATTGTTTTTATAATACTAAAATATGTAAGTCAAGAACACTAGAAGTATGGCATTATCCTTACTGTGCAGGAAAAAGACTGATTTCTTATTAATCCAGGATCAGACTACTATAAAGAACATAGTTGCAGTGATTGAAAATTGATAAACACAATGGTAACCATCCAAATAGAATGGTAGTGATCCAAGCATGGAGTATAGAATTTTTTGTTACTAGACCAGGTAGAATTCAAAGAAGCCCTTTCGCATTGTTAGAACTTACACAAAGAACCTTAGGTAGAGTTTCAACATACAACTATCCTTAAGGAGGATAAACTTTAATAGTTCCTTCAAAAGAAGAGTACAACACAATATAGGTAATACTACACACGATTCCCATTGCCTTTTAGCATCGTCAAAGTCACACCCTAAATAATTAAGCACATTTGTAACTCAAACTAACTCAAGGTCAGTGCCACAAGTTATTGCCCCAACAAATTGTACCGTACTAGGATAGATATAATAGATGTAGGTACATAACAAGACTTTTATCATCTCAATATAAGAAAAATAGATAGGACCACACAAAATCTAAAGAACAAATTAAATACAAGGTGTTAGGCTCACTCAAGAGCCTATTTACATAATCTATATATTGGCTTCAAGAACACAGTTCTGGTATTCATCCATCAATCAAGTCAGATGACAAAGAACGTGCCTTGTTTACAATTACATAGAGGCAAGATATAATCGTTCAGACGCTTCTATACTGAAGATGCAAATACTCCTATATGATACATATTCTACATGCACCAATAAAACACATCAAATCAAAAATATTGGAAGGGGAATTTATTGTCTGATGTGGTATTTGCAAGAGATAAAGAAAACATGCAAATAGATGTGGAAGCTCACAGACAAGGCGCAAGACCGTTTTGATGAGGAGAGTAACCTCATATATATATATATATATATATATATATATATATATATATATATATATATATATATATATATATATATATATATATATATATATATATATATATATATATATATATATATATGTTGAGAGAGATTAGAAACTTTCAAGTAATACAAAGGCCGATATAACGTCAAAACCCAATACATAACAACCAAGTATATCATCATCAGAAGAAAACCAGACAATAATATTTGAAGGTAGTCGACTCTGAATAATCTATAAGAAGACAAAACAACTCTGAATTCCTCCTTCAGCAAATTTATTAAAGCCACAAACAAACCCATTCCTCTCCTCATCAAAACATATTTTCAAATATCTATAAAATATCAAATCTGTGAGAAAACCATTGCTGTAGATCTAATAAATTTTCTGAAATCAACCAAATGTTTTCTACCAAGTAAATTTATACAATCCATCCCCTGCATTCAATCCCAACTTCTCAAGGAGCAAATTAAGAAAGTAATTTCAATGGGGAATGTATTGAGTTGAATCATACCTGGATTTAGACAGATTAGAGAGTGAACACAAAAATGAAAGCCTCGTAAGGGAAATGGAAGATACTGTGATGTAGATAGGCACAAATCATATCCCAAAAACCCTTATCATAATTCCCCTTTTCCTTCCTCGAAGGAGACAATTAAAACCTTAGCTTGAAGGAGTGCCTTTTTACCTTCTTTTCTTCTAGAATCCTCTAAAAATCTAAGAGAAAAATATCAAATTCTTTCCAAGAATCGATGTGAAAATAAGAAAGAGTAATTAATACTATTAAATCCATTCACTCCAATATTCTAAAATTAACCTTCCTTAATTCAAAACTGAAAAGAAATATTATTATTCTCCAATTATCCCTTCACAAAACTTGTCACTGTGATTTCTTGCTTGTGGCAAAGAATGCATTAAATTATCTAAATAATTATTTTGAAACAATATAACTAATTAATTATTTCAATAAAATATCATAATTAATAAATAGATTTCAGATATGCCTTACACAAAGGCCTGTGTGAGCAAATGGCCACAAATTTTGAAGCCAAAAATGACGTATGTGTCCTTGGGCAGACACATCCAGCTGGTTCCAACGCTCCAAATGATTGGTACCATGCCATGGTCACATTTCTACAGTTAGGCAGATACCCAGAAGGATTGGATCAAACCAAAAGAAGGTATTTCTGCCTCCAATCCATCCCTTATGTTCTTGTTGATGGTGCATTGTTTAGAAAAGACATCAATGGAGTTCTTCTTAGATGTATTACACAAGATCAGACCTCTAGGGTATTAGAAGAATTTCATGATGGCCCTGCTAGTGGCCATTATTCTCCAAGAACAACTATTGTTACGATCATGAGGGTTGGTTATTACTGGCCCAATTTATTCAAAGATGCCCACCGATGGGTAAGAAGCCGCAAAGAATGTACATTCTTTGCACGTAAATAGAGGTTGGCTGCTCTTCCCCTGCATCCAATTCAGATTGATCAACCATTTGCCCAATGGGGTTTGGACTTCATTGGGATGATTAATCCACCTTCTAATGTTGGCCACAAGTGGATTTTAGTATCCATTGGTTATTTTACCAGGTTGACAAATGCAGCTGCATTGAAGGATGCTACAAAGGCCTCCATTTTAGACTTCCTTGAGGGAATAGTTACCATGTTTGGTGTTCCATTAACCATTATGTCTGACAATGCCAAAGCCATTGTAGGCACAAAAATCGATGAATGGGCACTGAACTATGGAATTTATTTGAAGGCATCATCCAATTACTACCCCCAAGGGAATGGCTTGGCTTAGTCCACAAACAAAAACCTAATCAGGATCATCAAGAGGATAGTGGATGACAATCAGAGAACTTGGCATTCCAAGTTGAAGACAACTCTCTGCGTTGATAGAATTACTCCCAAGAGGGCCATAGCCAATTACCCTTTCATGCTTGTTTATGGAAGGGAAGTAGAAGTTCCATTGGAGTTGCCTTCCCTTGAGCTAGTCCAACAACTGGAGCAGCTAGAAAATGATGCCATAACAGTTAGGTTGGCTGATTTGATGGAGCTTGAAGAAAAAATAGATGCTGCTATGAGGACTCTTGAGGCTCACCAAAATTAGGTAAAAAGAACTTTTGATAGAAAATCAACTGATAGAACATTCAATGAGGAAGATTTGGTGTTGAAATGGGATGCAGATAAAGCCAAAGCTGGGAGACATTTAAAATTTAATGCCATGTGGAGTGGCCCTTACATCATTACTAGCTGCTAACAGGCCAATGCATTTCAACTTTCCAAGTTGAATAGAGAGGTTCTGCCAATCCCAGTCAATGGGATTCATCTCAAACCTTGATTTTAGCATGGTTGTGGGGTTTTGTAAATATGATAGGTGTTTCCTTTCAATAAGTGCTTTTGCACAACTATCATTCTCATTAGGAGATTGTTTGCCTTGTCTTGTTTCCTGAAGGCAGTGTTCAATTTTGTGTTGGTCTGGCCAACCCCTGTTCTTGTTGTTGTGCCCTTTGACTCTGTGCCCAATTGATTGATAAGGCAGTTGGATCCTTGTGTTTAGCAAGCAAACACCCCTGCATAGTCACCAAAATGTTATCCTATTTTCCCTTATGGCCAAATAACCTAAAGATCCACAAGATCCTAGTATTTTCACCCTTTGAAATGCAAGAGAAACCATCAAAAATGGCTAAATCCCAAAAAACCTAAGTTTTCCTTGTGTTTTTTGCCTTTTCAAAGTTTCAGAGTTTAGAGTTCTCCCCTTCATCATGCCATCCTAACCAAACTTTGAACTCCACTTTGTTCTTTGTAAATGCTCTATGTATGTCCGAGGTCGAAGTTTGAGCTTCTCGCCTGTCGTCTTCTTCATAGAAGGCATAAGGTGGAAGGCCCGACAACCGACTCTTGATGAGACATGTGGCACTCATGGATATTCTAAGGCAATCTGCAATTATGCTGAGTATTTTGGAGGGACCCACAGCATGCTTGCAGAACTGCAGGAAGAGGACATGTGGCACAATCTGAAGTGTTTCCGTCATTTCGTGGGCCCTCATCTGCAGCTTGATCTCATGACCGCAGAAGCACGTGAGGCTGCCACGTGTACAAAGGACATAACCCAAGGAGGAAGGCTTAAGGTCCAAGTTTCACTTCTTTTCCTTTAAATATTTCTAAGTGTTTCAGAATCAATCTTTAGCCTTTTCTTCTTTCCTCTTCCTCTCTTTTGGAAGGAGGAAGGCCGAAGGCCAGAACTCCGAACTCCGCTGAACCTTTCCAAAAGCTGCTAAGTCTTCAAACTTGTAGGGCTCAGACTTTCTCTCTTCTTCTTTTTCTGGGAAGTGATAAAGTCAAAGGTTCGAGGCTCGATCTTCGCCGATTTCTCAAATTGGCTAAGTGTTGTAGAGGTGGAGGTCAGGTTCTTCTTCCTTCCAAAGAATAATGTAGTGGTGAAGGCCCAACCCCCGAAGCCCGACAATTTCCCTTCTCTCAAACTTCAGAGGCCAGGGTTTCCTCCTTCACCTTTCCAAGCCCGATCAGTGGAAGTTCGATATGTTGAAGCCTAGCCTTTTTGCTTTCTAGAGGCATTTTCTACTATTCAAAATGTGACGAGACTACTCAATGACCCTCTTGGTTGCCAATAATGCTTCTTCAAAGCCTGATTTCTTATAGAAGATGGATTCCTCACCTCCCCATGCTATTGTAGCCTCATTTGCATTAACTCTTTGTACTCATGGCATGGGTGACACTCTTTTTCAATAGATTTCATGGGTAGAGCCATGTGGGCGTGCTCCAAGGACATCATAATGGAGTTATTGTAGTATGGGCGATGTTCTTTCTATCTGACTTCTCTTTCCATGTCCATGACTACTACAAGGCGATTATAAAGCTATATATGCATGTGTTAGAGATGTATTTCTAGTTGATTAGTTGTTCTTCTGGGCTATCACGCTAGTTGAGTAGTTTGTTATCACAAAGCTTGCAATGCATTTGCAAGAACCAGTCAGATTTGATGCATTGTGCTCGAAGCTGAGCCTTTGATGTCTCCAATAGCGGTTCACCAATTAATGTAGATGGTTATTTTGTGTCTATATCTCTGTAACAAAGCATCTTTCTTTTGTAATGGCTATTTATCCTTCATGATTAATATAATCACGGATGTTTTTCCTCTCTTATGCTTTCACTTTGTGTTTAATTGAAATATGTAACTCATTCTGTGGATAAAACGGTCTCTCTGTTAGTTACATTTTTTTAATTTGAGTCTTTGTTAAAGTTGTAAGTCTGTGTGAGTCTCTTTTAGTATTTGAGGTCATTGTTGTGCTATGTCGGTTGCAACTAAACACCCTAAATCTTGGTGTATCACCTCCCTTTTTAATTTTACTTTCCCTCTCTCCCTTTTTCCCTGGTAATTAGTGTAGGTTTAGTTTAATTCTCTGAGACTTAAGATCAGAAAGAGGAACCAACCTTCTCTAGAGGTCTAATCTCATATGCAAGGTCCCACACCTTGAGATCAGTCCCATTGTGTCATTGGAATGCTTGAACAGGCTTCAAGTAGGGTGCAATTTCACGTGATAACATTTCCTATAAAGATTATTTGCACATCAACATCTTGAATAAAATATTGGACTTGTGAGAAGAGGGCTTCATAATGACCCATAAAATTTGTTATTTTTTCTTTCGTTCCTTGTTTGCAATGAACCAAGTCTTTCAAAGAGACTTGAGGTCCAATGTTTGCTTGACAATGCTCGAGGAACTTATTGACTAATTATGAGAAAGAAGTTATAGAATTAGGAGGTAGTGAGCAAAACCAATACAAGGCTATGTCTTTGAGTGAACTAGGAAAGAGTTTTTCCAAAATTGCATCCTCAAAGAAGAAATCACTACACATAGCAGTAAAGGCTGCCACATGGTTGCTAGGGTCTCCCTTCCCATTATATTTCTAAAAGTGAGGGGTCTTAAACTTCTTGGGCATTTGAGTTATTAGGATGGAATAGGACAAAGGGCCATAGATATAATGTGTTGTCATATTAGGTTTAGGTGGACTATTACTTATGTTAGCCAATTGTAGTTGGATGGATGTCATATTTTGCAACAATTGGTTTTTGACAGGGTCGAAAGATGAACTAGGTTGAGATTGGAATGAATTGGAAGGACTAGGTGATGGTGTATAAGTAGCCTTTTGGAATGTGATAGGGGGTTTAGATGTAGGTGGGGTAACATTAGGTGTAGAATTTATGTAACTATATGGAATGGTACTATAACGGCAAACATGATTCCCAATAGATAACCCAACACATGTGGTAGTATTATTACTTGGCTGTGTAGTAGTGGTGAGAGTAGTAGAAGTATAAGTAGGAATATGGAGTGTAGGTATGGGTGCTGACACTTGAGTCCCTATTTGATTAGAAGAAGTGACATTGGTGATGATTTCGATGCAACTAGATGCAGATAGAATATTGTTATGCACTATATGAGCAAGGTCACACAAGACTTCCAATCCTTCTTGACCTTCAAGCAAAAGACTTCTTAGACTCTCAATAACAGGGACACCCTCTTCAACTATGTGTTCTAAGCTTACAAATTGCTGTAAATTAGCTAACTCAGTGCCTAATCTCTGAATTTGAGCTTCAAGAACATGAGCCAGAAGGTCATCAATGTTGATGGATTCATGGAAGTTTGATGCTTCAGGAAGATGCGAAGTAGGAATATCAAGAAGAAGTGTTTGAACTTCTCATGTGATAAGACTAGGAATTTGGGGTTCCAATGTATTGGTATCATTGTTATGCAAAGCATTAGAACCCATAACTTGATGACTTCTTCACACAAGAATGTTAGAATCGGGGCACCAGGTTACAAAGCTCATAAACACTACAACAGAAGAGGCAATTAGCACCTAAAATAGCACTAGAATTTAGTGCATTTGAGTCCATGAATTGGGCACTTCTACCGGCACAAAACTTGGCGCCCAATAGCATCTCACTATTGTGTCAGGTTTAGCATCGATTATAACACCGGGTTTAGCGCCGGGGTTAGTGCTGGGTTTAGTGCTAGATTTTAGTGCCAGGTTTAATGCCAGATTTAGTTCCAAATTTTGTTGCTTCCAGTTTGGCTTCTGGTTTTGCTTCTTATGTTGCTTCCAAGTTTGCTTCTAGTTTTGCTTTCAGTTTTGCTTCCAGTTTTGCTTCCGGTTTTGCTTCCAATTTTGCTTCCAATTTTTCTTCTGGTTTTGCTTCCACTGTTGCTTCTGGTTTTGCTTCCAGGTTGGCTTCCGCTTTTGCTTCCAGTTTTGCTTCCAATTTTGCTTATGGTTTTGCTTCCAGTTTTGCTTCCAAGTTTGCTTCCAATTTTGCTTCTAGTTTTGCTTCTAGTTTTGCTTCCAATTTTGCTTCTGGTTTTGCTTCCAGTTTTTCTTCTAGGTTTGCTTCAAATTTTGCTTCTGGTTTTGCTTCCGATTTTACTTCCAATTCGGCTTCCAATTTTGGGTCTGGTTTTGCTTCCAATTTTGCTTCCAATTTTACTTCCACTGTTGCTTCCAATTTTTCTTCTAGTTTTGCTTCTGATATAACGTCGCTTGTTGCTTCCATTTTTGTGTATTTTGTTGCTTCTAAAAATGCTTATTGTTTTGCTTACATTTATTAATTTAATATGTTTTATTTCAATTTAATTAGTTAAATATATCATGCCTCTTAAATAACTCATATGATTATAAAGTAAGTAAATTAATTATTTAACTCATATGATTAAATAACAAGATAATTATTATAACATAATCATCATCTATAATTAAAACAAGTGAGTCAAATATGTATAATTTAATTGAATTTGACAACATCCATCCTGAGCAGTAAATTAAAATCATCATACGTAATAAATATCCATCCAAAAATCATCAACCACTTTCAATATATATAAATTGACAAGTCAATACGGATAAGATCATCATCATATATAACTAAAACAAGTGAATGTCAAATATGTCAGTAGATCAATAACATGTCTAAATGATACATATACAAATGATATAAGTAAAAATGATAAATTACGTAACTCAAAATGATACAAGTCAAGATGATACATGTCCAAATGATATAAGTCAAAATGATACATAAATTTATGATACAACTCATTAATATGGCACTGTAGGCCATGAAAATGATACATATGATAGCTAGCGACTATGAAAAGAGGCATCATAACGATATATCAATAATGATCCATGATGTAGTCTATATGATCATGAATGTCACTGGCTACTACGAGCAATTACCTCATCATCATCATCACCATCGTGATCATCATCATCATGATCATCATCGTCGTCATCATCATCGTCATCGGCCTCAGTGTCTTCTGTATCTGTGTCATCAACATCCTCTGCCATGTGATCTATACCAGAACCAACATAATCTAGATCTCTATCATGAGGATCATCTTGATCTTCTGGAGGACCCGTGTTCTGCAAAAAAAACATTTAAAATGAAAAGTTATTATTTATTTCATGCAATAATTTATTTTTCTGCTATATATCTAATATTACAACTTATGAAATGAAACCATAATCATATTACATCATATCAAAGTGCACATACTATAATAAAATTTCAAAAAAGTTATAGCTAATATGTCATTCCAATGATGTAAAACATGCAACAATTCTAATAAACGTTAGTAAAGATCATAAAATTTGTTTTTATAAATTTAACTATCAACTGTAAATTCTATTACATAACCTTAAGTGCTACAAATTGCTTGGTCGAAATCTCCCATTTTGACACAGGCAGGGAGGATCGTGGCAAAGGTTGTAGAATTTGGCTTTACACCAACCAATTGCATTTGCTTTAAAATTTATGAAGCCTTTTCAACAAATCCATTTTGTGCATATCCTGCAGTCATTGCAGTCCATGAGACCACATTTCTTTGAGGCATTCTGTCAAACAGTTCCCGTGCCTTGTCTATGCTTCCACATTTTGCATACATGTCTAATAGGGCAGTTGCAACTACAACATCTGACAAAATTCCTCTATCTTTTATGTATTGATGGATGTCCATACCCTATTCCAAAGCTCCCATTTTGACACAGGCAAGGAGGATGCTAGCAAAGGTTGTGGAATTTGGCTTTACACCAGCCAATTGCATTTGCTTTAAAATTTTTGAAGCCTTTTCAATAAATCCATTTTGTGCATATCCTGCAGTCATTGCAATCCATGAGACCACATTTCTTTGAGGCATTTCGTCAAACAATTCACGTGCCTTGTCTATGTTTCCACATTTTGCATACATGTCTAACAGGGCAGTTGCAACTACAACATCTGACAAAATTCCTCTATCCTTTATGTATTGATGGATGTCCATACCCTATTGCAAAGCTCCCATTTTGACAGAGACAGGGAGGATGTTGGCAAATGTTGTGGAATTTGGCTTTACACCAGGCAATTGCATTTGCTTTAAAATTTCTGAAGCCTTTTCAACAAATCCATTTTGTGCATATCCTGCAGTCATTGTAGTCCATGAGACCACATTTCTTTGAGGCATTCTGTCAAACAGTTCACGTGCCTTGTCAATGCTTCCACATTTTGCATACATGTCTAACAGGGCAGTTGCAACTACAACATCTGACAAAATTCCTCTATCCTTTATGTATTGATGGATGTACATACCCTGTTCCAAAGCTCCCATTTTGACACAGGCAGGGAGGATGGTGGCAAAGGTTGTGGAATTTGGCTTTACACCAGCCAATTGCATTTACTTTAAAATTTCTGAAGCCTTTTCAACAAATCCATTTTGTGCATATCTTGTAGTCATTACAAACCATGAGACCACATTTCTTTGAGGCATTCTGTCAAACAGTTCACGTGCCTTGCCTATGCTTCCACATTTTACATACATGTCTAACAAGGCAGTTGCAACTACAACATCTGACAAAATTCCTCTATCCTTTATGTATTGATGGATGTCCATACCCTATTCCAAAGCTCCCATTTTGACACAGGCATGGAGGATGTTGGCAAAGGTTGTGAAATTTGGCTTTACACCAACCAATTGCATTTGCTTTAAAATTTATGAAGCCTTTTCAACAAATCCATTTTGTGCATATCCTGCATTCATTGCAGTCCATGAGACCACATTTCTTTGAGGCATTATGTCAAATAGTTCGCGTGCCTTGTCAATGCTTCCACATTTTGCATACATGTCTAACAGGGTAGTTGCAACTACAACATCTGACAAAATTCCTCTATACTTTATGTATTGATGGATGTCCATACCCTATTCCAAAGCTCCCATTTTGACACAGGCAAGGAGGATGGTGGCAAAGGTTGTGGAATTTGGCTTTCAAACAACTCATACTCGTAGAGTCATGGTTTTAGGTCACGTATGTTATGGTAACAACAAGGGATTCCAACTATGGTTACAATAGCTAAGACTGCCCTCATTTGTGACTGTAACAAGGTTCTTGGACAACACTATCTTGCTCTTCACACTGGGTACTATATAGGCCAAGATTGGGTTGAAGAAATCACTTGATCGTTACCTATATAGTGATACCACACCCTCATACCCTGTGCATTCTAAATATCTTGAGATTTATACAATACTCAACCAAGATGAAATTGTATCATTGTACCACACTTAACTATGATAGTCCTTTCTTGACAACAATTTGTAATCTTTAGAGTATTGGGATCCTTGCCACAAATAAATATTAGGTCAATGACACAAGGATTTTAAACAAAAATCATAATCCCAACTCT
The DNA here is from genome assembly GCA_027924645.1 of Cunninghamia lanceolata. Lineage (NCBI taxonomy): Eukaryota > Viridiplantae > Streptophyta > Pinopsida > Cupressales > Cupressaceae > Cunninghamia > Cunninghamia lanceolata. The sequence continues at coordinate 2,823,885 of BSBN01000371.1, read as the reverse complement.
ATATCCATCCCCTTGGCAGTCTCAAGGGCCACCTTGAGACAAAAAATGCTAATGTACTATTATGACAGTTATGATTGTCCTCCATCATTTCATTGTGCATTTGAAACTTGAGATGAGGATTGGGGAGGTCTCCATTTGTAAAAACATGGAAAATACTCGTGGCAAGATCTTTAAAATAGGCATATTCAACTTTAGGCATTTATGCAGACCCTAGGAAGGTGGATATAAACTTAGTGACTTTAATTACCACCACAAAGACTATCCCCTTTGTGACTATGAGAAGGTAACACTGTCATGCTCTTTATGACAATCCCTTCTCCATTGGGTGATGGCCTAATAACATTTATCTCCTTTGTGATTTCAATGCCTCTCTAATGCACTATCATAGGAGTCTTGACAATCCTTATGTATTAGTGAAGAAGGCTTCCAACAAATCCAAAAGGAGGGCTTAAGATTACATACAAAGTCCTAGTCTTCATACCCTAGTCACATATCACCCCTCTAAGAAGACCTCAAGACAATTGCCCTTTAATACATGAAGTCAATGCAATTTTAAAAGATAAAGTGCAAGAGGCCAAAGGATAAGAAAACTTAAGGACTTAAGGGGTTTAAAGGAATAAAAATATAGGCTTGCAGACTTGACTTAAAACCCTAACCCTAGGTGGATACCACCAGAACCCTTTAACTTGGCACTGCAAAACCTTGTCCAATCTGATTGTGGGAAGCCGAACTCAAGCATGTACACTCACATATGACAGATAAGTATGCCTACCAAGTGGTTTGACATAAAAATGAATAGGCTTCAAATTATAACCCTTCAAAGTAGGCCACTAAAGTATATTGTACAGGTGCATTTCTAAGTGTTGTAGTCAGATTTTTCATCACGGGAACCTAATTTTTTTGCAAAAAATGGTAGGAAATTTTAGGTTCCAACAAGTCCATTAGTTGGAGGCAGGCAAACAAGGATTTTATGTTCATTATTAGCCTGCTAAACTTAAGCATATGAGATAGCATGGCACACACAAAATGTTGTGGATAATGACCACAAGATTAGGTTAATTGCAACCACTTTTTGTAAGCAAGCACAAGACTAGTATACTCATTATGATCCTAATGGCACCAAGAAGGGTCCCCAAAGATATAAGAGTAATCATTTGTCATCTAAGAGAAATCTTACATTTAAGGGCGCTAGGGCCAACAAAGAAGCACTTTAGAACTCATCCTACGCATCAATAAACAACTCAACACAAGAAATTCAAATTGACATATTAACACAACAATATCCAACTAAGTTATTGAAAGTCAACTATTGATACCTCATTCTCCATCCAGATTACAAAATCAGTCCACTTTTTGCTTTGTAACATTTCCTTTTCAAATTGGCTTGGATGCTGGCCATATTTCTCCTCCTGTCAAAACATGGCACATGGACTAGTTAAACGAATTAATATGCAATCATTTACTTTTTCCGAGGAAATTTAAAAAAATATCATTTAACTTATTAAATATACTTACAAATGTACAGATCAAGGCCTGTAAACCTTTTTGGCCACTGTGATGCGTGGCATAAAGTTTGTCAAGCCTAGCCTTGGAGGCCTTGTCCTAAAACATATACTAATTCAATTTAACTATGCACAAATAAAATTTAAAAATCATTTAATAAATTTGATATAATCTTACGAGCAAATTCAAATACTTGCGTACTCTCCTCACCAGACTTCCTCTGTGCATCAGACTTCTCATATGCTTTTACAAGCTCTTTCCATACTTTCAAACTTACATCAATTGGCCTTTTTTTAAGCCTTTGCTCGAGTGGGAGTTTTTTTATCTTCTTTGTTTGGTTGCACCGAAATCTCTTGCAGTTTTGAGACATTCATAGCTTTATCTTCTTTACAGACCAACCTGTGCCAAATTCAGTCTCCATGTCTTGGATAACTACTTTTTGCAGGTGCATGGGTATCTTTGAGAATGACAAATGTAGATGGTCTTTGAATTGTTGAAGGCATGATTCCTTCAACCTATTCACAAATGTTTTTCCAGCATCCGTCATTCGGACATCCCCTGAAACCACATCGTATTCTATCTTGGTATTGTAGGTACCAATGTAAGATGCAAAACATGGTGTGGTGGTCAAAGAAGTCTATGTCCCAGGAGTGGGTGGGACATTGGAAGCCTCTGTTCCCTGTTCCACATTCTTAGAGGTTATTGTTATTGATTTCCTCCTAGATCTTTTGCTCGATCCATGACTAGTTGGGGAATCAATTGATTCCCTTTGACACTGTTGATTTGGTTGTAATGTTTCAGGAGCTTTACAAGATCATTTTTCTATGTATCTGGCAAGCATTGTCAAGTCCACCCCATCCAGAAGCAATCTGTTATTAAGTCCACCCCATCCAATTTGTTCACTACCTCTACCCCCAATATGGAAGCCAATGCCTCTTTATCTTTGTCATTCTCATGTTCCTATAAAATAAATTTCTTCTTTTAAATTTACAAATAAAAAACTAAAAACTAAAAATCAAAGAAACAATGGAAACATTTACAAATCTATAAATTGACATTGAATTACCTCATTGTGGCCAGAGTCTCCTCCCTTTGCTCTCTTCCCTCTATTGCTTGACATTTTGAGGTGACCTAGGGCAAATTATTTTCGTTCAGTCTATGGAGGCAAACGAAGTACACACTGCCAGGTATGAAAGTTTTCGTCCAATTTTTCTGTATTCCTCAAGGTTTTTGACCTTTACTTTGTAGAGAAAGTCATGAAGCTGTTTTCCTATGAATCAATTGGTGCCTTGGGAGGGAATCTATAGTTCTTGACCTAAATTTAGTTTGCTCACCCTCGTCTCAAAACCCCTATCTCCTCGTATTGTCTCGACCAACCTCTGTTTTAGTTTGCTCACCCTCGTCTCAAAAGCCCTAATTTTAGTTTGCTCACAATCGACTTGTCTTAAAGCACTCAACTACTTTTTTAGGAAGGAAGCAAGAAAGTTGTGTTAAGAGAAAGGTATGATGGTAAAGATAAGTGAACTTGGGCATTGGGGTTTGAAAAATGCGTTCACTACTCTCGGATGCAGAGGAAATAATGCAATGTCTACAATTTTACCCTCCTCCTTTGTAACCACATGAGACTTGAACGATTCACCTGTAAACAAAACAATATTCACAACCCTTTCTTCACAATCCTCTCCATTTAATCGAAACAAAAATATATTTGGGAATGAAAAAAATTTATTGTAATTGTAACCTTACCTATGGTGTCGAAAACTAAATCGAATTTCTCATCTCTTCGCACGGCATTTTTCTCCTGTAATTATCGAATTTCTCATATATTAATTCAAGCGGGACTCCAACCCAAACACTCAATCTCCAAACAAAAAATGAACACCAAAAATCAATAAAGTTTTGTTTTGTTTTGGGGTATGTGCAGGCGGGAATTTTTTAAAAAAAAATTTATCCAGTAGTCGGCGCTTTAGTCGGAGCAGTTAACATTGACTTTAGCGCCAACTTTTAGGCCAAAATGTAATCTATTTGGGGTGCCAAAGGTGGCGTAAAGTGCACCTAATTTAGCACCAATCAATGCAAAATGATGTATTTTGCTTGGAAGTTGATAAAAACGTAACCTCACCAAATTTGGATTATCCTTATAATAAGTAACTATATCTTGTTTCCATGATAGCATTTTGACTTCATGCTTCTCTTATGATTAGCTCAATAATGACTCACTCTTTCACGACCTTACACAGATGGTTGGTGACAATCCTTGTGCAAGTGATATGGCTTTGAAAAATCCAAACAACTCTTCTATTACTATCATGATGACATGATATTGGGACTATATTGGCAGCTTATGGAGTGTGTTTATGGTATTGTGATTTTCATTTCTATGTTCTCATTAACCTATTTTAGGTTGAAGCATGGTAACTAACCCACTATCTATTATGACAGTCATACAATGACTAGACAATCCTCTCCACTTTGACTATGACAGTCCTATGCATGGTGTTTTCTTCATGACAGTCCCCAATAATGTGAATTATTGATAGTAGCTAGTTCAAATGGAGTTTTGGATGGTGTAGTAATTTGTCCCTATGGCTCATGATAGTGCATGCCTTGGTTATGTCCTTGTGACATTACTCTCTAGATATCTCCTCTTTATAGTGACAAGGTTCCAAGGACATGACAACTTAGGTAAGGTATCAACTTGTCTCTTTAACCTCTGGATTGTCATTTTTCAAGAATTGATCTCATTGAAATGCAAAGACAACGTGTCATAGATTAGATGAAAAGATCAAGGAGATGCATGTTATAGAGTATAAAACTTAAAAATCAAAGGTCTTTTTGGGCCTTTTTCCAACAATATGAGCAAAATTCAAACTTTAAACATGTAGCACAGGTACCATATGACTCATTCGCATACATCACACTTGTGGGACCACTAAGAAGGGAGGTAGGTGCTTAATATGAGCAATGAAAATTGCACATAATGTTTAAGTTCACTTCAACAGATATTTGGGGTTATGATAGCTAATGGAGGGTTTTCTTTTCAAAGGAAACCATTAATTTTGGAGTGAAAGGTAATAGTGAAATATAACATAATGTCCATATAATTAAAGAATATATCCAATGGCTAGGATTAACCTAACAAAGATCTAATGACGTGATTTCAAAATTAACATCCAAATTATCCTTCCCTCCATCGAGAATTTAAAATTTTGGTGTCAAAGACTCTTTGAGACTGTTTTGAGGGTTCTATGATGGTTTTGAGGGTTTTATGGCCACTTGGAGAGATATAGATTGCCTTAAAATGACCCATAAAAGAAAAAGGAGAGTCAAATATGAAATAAATGTCTTTTTGATGTGAATTTGTAGTCATCTTGTAATCATAATATTTGAGCTCTAGTTGTCAAGATTCCGCATGTAAACTTTTTCTGAAAAGCAAAATGTTGCAATGTCCTATTTTGTTTTTCATAGTGTGTCTTAATGAAAAGCGAGTGTATTAACAAGATAAATTCAAAAATATTCTCTTGGTGCATAGCTGTTATGTGACTATTATCATTATTGTGTATTACAGGATCCAGAGGAGGCCATGGAGAGAGGACATGGATGGCGTAGAACTACTAAATCGTAGAGAGGAAAGTGGGTGGAAATAGATATGACAACGGAATCTGTAGATACAATAGAGGTAAGAAGAGCAAGCAACCTCAACCAAAGGAGGAAGTTGTTTATGAATTCACAAATGCTACAACATAGAGGAGATAAAGTCATTTTTTTGTCCACGAGGCCTCTGAGGTCAAACTTATTGGTTGAAAATGCAGAGGAATGGTGATTAAATGTGATTCTATGATTGAGGGAAAAGTTTAAAAATTAGGATGGCCAAAACATGATATCAATATGTCAAATATATGACTAAAGTGAGGTTTTGTGTTGGATAGCATATTCGTTGAAATGATATAATTGGTGTACTAAACATTATTTACTATGTTGTGTATTATAGGGGCCAGACGAGGCCATGGCAACAGATCGTGTCATATCAAATGAGGACACAACAGATGAAGCAAGAAATCAGGTACTCAAATCCAATTTCCTTAAGAAAAAATGATCCGATCCATTTTGTGATACGTCCATCTTTTTCACAGTATTATTGAAATTTATAATGTATTATCCAATCTTGACATAAATTAATGCATGTTGTTGATTATTTTAGATGGAGATTGGAGCAAATGCAGAGCCTGAGCATTCAACTAGAAAACAAAAAATATATGTATGTGGACGTGGACCTAAAATTGTTAAAGCACGTAGATGACAGTGGGTGGAAGAGGATATGACAATGGATCCTGCAAACACAACAAATGATTGCACTGAACAAGAGGTTGGTCAAAACTATAGTACATGGGATGAATACTTTGATAAAATTATTGTTTGTAGATGTTCTATATGTCGTGGAAAGAAATGATTCAAACGAGTGATTGTACAAATACATTACATATATGACAAGCTTCCAGTCGTTAGTATGCCTCCTACAATCGATTCAAATCCAATAGGAATTGTGGTAAGGAATTTTCCAAATTGATATAAATAACATGTATACTTCGTTTAAACATTGTTTTATATTATTTAAATAACTAATTTTTTTCTTAATGGATACTTGCAGGATAAAGTTCTTAGTTTAAAGTTTCCTAGATCACCAACTTCTAGCCTATAGGGCAATGATCATTTATCAGATGATACATCTAACAAAAATATGTGCCAATATGCCAGTTTGGAAGATGAGGAATTGATGAAAACAAGCAACAGAACAAGAATTGGTTTAAAGATGCATAATTTGCTAAAAGACAAGGGGAAGGTGGACTACATACCCTATGAGAATGAATGTGATGGAGATGATGACTTGCCCCTGAGTTTGAGATCAATTTACAAAGATACATTTGATCGTCGACTATATTGTGCTTGGCCTAGTGATCAACAACTACCTAGAGTGTACGAGGTGTTTCAATTTTGGGGATACAGCTACATGATACGACCCTCCAATATTCATGGAGCGAATCTAGGCCTCTTTATTGTCCAAAATGTACATGTGGGATCTAAACATAGAAACAATTCAGAACAAACCACTAGGATATTAATGCCATATTATGGTGGACATCATATTATAGTGGTGAATGGAGAAGGCTAGCAGAATATAAGCCTAGCATGTCAGCATATGGCCTAAATTCGAATATGTATACACATCATCTCCAATTGGAAAGTGGAAAAGAAATGAATAGAGGTCGTCTTATGTATATAGATGGACGTGTATACACACACAAAAATATTGCAGGATTTATAAATAGTAGTAAGGGAAGGGACCCTACTGTAAGACTGAATTGTCAATTTGTTGAGGTTATAAATGATAAAGATGGAGATATGGAAAGAGAGGTTGATAGATTGATAATGGTTGAGGCTATTATGGACCTTACCATTGGGGATGAGTTATTGATTGATTACCCCTTCTTAAAACGCACTCTTGTGCAAAAGAAGAGGGAAGAACAAGGTCTCCCTAAGGATGTTCTTAAGGGGAGAAAACCAAAGAATAATAAATGAGTGTGGACTGATGTTTTATAAACTATGTTGTCCAAATTGTGTTTTATTTAAATTATTGTATAAAAAGGTAGTCTATAAAAGAATGTTCCATTATTCAATTGATGTATATATGTTCATACAACCAATATTTTTATTTTTTAAGCCATATTTGATTATATTTCTTTGAAATTGATACATTTATGAATTATCCAATTGTTGCCAAACATTAAATAGTGCTTGTGTTTGTTGATAGGTAGAATATGTTGATGAAACACATACTAATACCCAAGTTCCAACTAGTTTATTAAGATTTGGACGGGATGATCCAAACCATCCTTTAAACAATACCAGGGCGAAAAGAGTATTATTGAAGAGAATACTATCAGCTAAGAAATTTGAAGAGTTGATGATATTTGCATACACTAATGAGATGCCACCTAGCCTTAATGATGATGATCATGATAGTGAAAATGCAGTGTATGAAGAAGGATTGAATGGAATGCTTATAGATTTCTTTGGGGATGAAAACAATGATGACAATAATGATCATATGGTTGATAGTAACGATGATAGCAGGGGTAATTACCACCAACATAATGTTGATGATAACAACCTGAAAGACTCCATCAAGCAAGTAGCGAAGACACCCGTGTTCAAATCGGGTGCAGTAGAACCTCAAAACTGGCATGCACATTAATATTATTAGAAATCAAGTCACTATTTGGTTGGTCAGACAAAGGATTCACTACCCTACTAAAGTGAGTTGAAATCTATTTCTTAGTTTGCAATTGTCATCGTAAACATTCATCAACTTCGTTTATATTTCTTTAAGGGGATTTTAAAACCATATATTGTATATAAACAGTCCTAGTATAGATTGACATATCAAACATGTTCATCATAAGTCAAACATTCAATTGATTTAATCTCTGGCAATCTTATAGGGCACTAAAAACTAAAATATTCCCTAAAGATAATGTGCTGCCATCAACTTGCAGAGAGGCGCGTCTGTTGTTGGTTGAGTTGGGGATTGAATATAAGCAAATTCATTCATGTAAAAATGATTGCATTTTATACAGAGATGAATATCAAAATAAGTAGAATGCCCTGTATGCAAAGAGAAGAGATATCGTGCAGATGTACAAGGTCCTACAGTTCCAAAGAAGGTTTTACGTCACATGCCAATTATACTTAAACTTCAACGAATGTTTCGTTGCAAGTCACTTGCACAATTGATGGACTGGCATGCAAAGAACAGGAGTAAAGATGGATTCATGCGAATTCCGGCCGACTCTAAAGCAATGAAACACATAGAGGAAAAATGGCCAAGAAAATTCAAAGATGAACCCCGTAGTATCAGGTTTGGTCTTGCAGTTGATGGAGTGTGCCCATTCTCTTTCCTGAGCTCAAATTATAGTGTTTGGCCAGTCACATTGATAGTATACAATATTCCCCTATGGATGAGTGTTAGAAAGGAGCACCTTATGATGACTCTCATTGTTCCAGGAAAACATCAAGTTGAAAACATGGATGTTTATCTTGCGCCTTTTATTGATGAGATGCAACTGCTATGGAAAGGCATAAGAATGTATGACATATCACGTCCCCCATCAAATAGGTCCTTCATGTTGTACGGTGTGCTATGTTGGACTATTCATGATTTCCCAGGACTTGGTGTTTGTTCTGGTAAGATAAAATATTTACGTATTTACACAATTTATTTTCATCCCAACTTTCATACTTAGTTTTATACTATTTTTTGATGTTATTAACATTACTTATTGAATTGCAGGGCTTCAAACAAAGGGGATATTTGCATGTCCAAGATGTGTAGAATAATTTCAAGGGCGGTATTCTAAAGATCTACATAAATTTATTTATGCAAACAACAGGGTTTTTCTACCACTAGATCATAAGTTTAGAAATCACCTAAAGAATTAATTTGATGGAAAAGTTGAAAATAGAGGCCCTCCCATGATCATGGGTCCAGGTGATTGGCTTAAGAAGTATGAAGATGTTGAATTGAAAGGTTGGGAGGATTGTTTTGATCGGGGTGATTCAATTGAAGAACCACAACAAGTTGTAGTTAATATGCCAGAAGGAATGAAAAGGAAATCCATATTTTATGAGCTCCCTTACTAGAAGGATCTATTAATATCTCACCTATTAGATCCTATGCACATCTTCAAAAATGTCCCAGATTCTATATTTTGACATATATCAGGCAAAGAGAAGGACACCTTGTCTTTGAGGAGAGATATTGCTCTTTCACATACCAAAATTGATAGAAAACATTTGTGGCCAAACAGGGAAAATGAAACATATGCAGAAGCTCCATGGATTTTGAAAAAAAAAAGAGCTAGACCAACTAAAAAATGTCATTCGTTCAATAAGGACACCTACTGGCTATGGGTCATCATTGGCTAAAGCTTTTACAGTTGATGGACATATCACATGATTTTCATAATTTTATGAAGGTATTATATATCATCATTTAACATTTACTGGTAACATTGATTAAGTACTAAATATATTTTGATATCATTATGTTGTGTGAGAAAAAATTACTAATGACCTTTTCATAAATGTGTTTCATAGCATATCTGCCATTGGCAATTAGGGGGGATTCCTGCCTTACAATTGACTTAAGGAATGCCATAAGTCGATTGTCAACATTTACAAGGTATGTGGTTAATGTGTGAGAGACATAGATATATTATATTGCATTTTAATTTTTGACTAAAGGTTCATACTAATTTACTATTCTTATATTAGGTGGGTGACCTCCAAGGAGTTCCACGAATGTGAAGTGCCAAAATGGAAGAAGGAAATTACAGAAATTGTATGTGTATTTGAGAAGGAGCTCCCTACAAGTTTCATGGACCTACAAGTCCATTTACTTATAAACCTAGTCGATGACATTGAATTGACGGGTGTCGTATCAATGAGGTGGATGTTTTTCTTTGAGAGGTATATGAAAACTCTAAAAAGATATGTCCGACAAAAGGCACATCCAGAGGGTTGCATGGCTGAAGGGTATGTATTGAATGAAGCATTTTTCTTCCTGTGTGAATTCCTTGGTAAGGATTTTGAAGATGGGCCACGCTTCTGGGATGAAGAACGAGCATTAGATATTATTGATGGAGAAAAACCACAATCTAATGGTGCTCAAGTAGAAATTAGTAAGTAAATTCATGATCAATGTGGTTTTTTTTCTTGCAATCATTAATTTACTCTGTAATTTATTTATCAAATTAACAACATGACATTTGGAGTTTGAAATAAACATGTTGACATGTAATAGGTGTAGACAAAAGTGCTATACTCGACAAGTTCATTCTGTACCACATGGACTTTATGAACAAATGGATTGATCTATATGATAAAAAGAGAGAAGAAGTGTTAGAGGCAAGGAGACAATTTAAGAGATCGAACCCAAGGAATACTCCACTTCCCACCGATCTGCTTGGGGAATGGGGCAAAGATTGCACACTAGAATGGGTTATTGAACAAATTCAAAATCAAATATAAGATGCAGGTATAGATTCAAACATAACAGAAGATGAAATCAACATGTCTAGAGGATGTGAAAGAAAGGTACAATTGGAATTTTACAAAATGTTGTTTCCTTATAGCTTTAACACTATTAACTATTTTAATATTCGTCATTACATTTGTTTTCACTGAAATAAATGGTCTTTCACAGGTGAGGAAATATCCAGCAATGTGGGCATATGGTCGACATTATCATGTAGAAAGTGTAGATGTAAAGAGACGATCCTTCGATTGTGGCATCATGGTTGACTTCTAGCAATCCAGTCGATCAAGCTCAAAAGATAAGAATATAATTGAAGGGAATCTACAATATGTTGGGAAAATATAAGAAATTATTGAGTTGGATTACCGCTCTTTTAAATGTTGTATTTTTAAGTGTAGATGGTATTAAGCATTTGAGAGGACACGAAGACATGATACCCATAGTGGATTGTTTTCTACAGATTCCTCATGTTTCCTACCAGAGGATAAGGAGCCTTATGTTCTACCAATTCATTGTGAGCAGGTATTTCTTTAACTCAAACAAGAAGCGGTAGTGATCATTAATCTATTAATTCATAGTTTATTGCGAAAATATACATGTGTTTATTAATCAATAAAATTGTTATACCATACGTCTAATATATGTATGTCGTCCATGTGTAGGTATTTTTCTATGAAGATATTTTGGACCCGAAATGGATATTTGTCATACATTATGATCCAAGATTAAGGCATGTATTTGACGATGCATTAGTGGATACTGAGCAAAACAATGATGGCCAACAAAATGAGAGAGATGGATTAGAGAACATCAAAGAAATTGACATCCATGATGATGTTGAAGATGGTTATGTTCAAGAACAAGAAGACATCAATCCAGAGTTGGATGATGTTATGGAAGACAACAATATGGATGGTATACAAAATGGTGATCCAAATACATCTAGTAACAATATAGATGGTCTACAGTCAGATTTTAATGATGAGGAAGATGATGAGGTCAAGATGAGGATGATGATAATATGAAATACTTGAAAGAACATATGAACATTGACAATGATACACTGGATGACATTGTAGCAGACAATAAAGTTAATGACCAAGACTTCTAAATTTTTAGAATTATTTGCAATCCATGTTTAAAAAAGGATGATTAAATTGTTGGCAATAATGTTAATTAAATGGATTGTTCAATTGTTGACAAATTACCTATTGCAATATCCTTAAATTGTTCAATCTTTGGTATGAATTGTTGGCAATAATGTTAATTAAATGGATTGTTCAATTGTTGACAAATTACCTATTGCAATATCCTTAAATTGTTCAATCTTTGGTATGAATTGTTGGCAATAATTTTAATTAAATGGATTGATAGATGTTCTTCATAACTTGTTAATGGATAATCCTTATGTGATGGAAGTATTCAGTGATATAGGTCAAAGAATAAGCTCATCAATAGTGGGCATTACCTTGTTTCACCAATGACAATTTACTTTCAAGTTTGCCGGTGACTTTAGAACAAATTAAGGAGCTTATGTAATTTTGTCAATTAAATCATCCACTTCACTTAACCCAATCTGGCATATGATTTGGATTAATGTTTTCTATAAATCTTTAAACCCTGCTTCTAAAATAGAAAAACAAATTTAAATTTTGAAAATATATACAAGGGAATGATTTTCAAAAGAGAAAGATCGGTGCTTGCCACATGAGGAATTCGTTTATCTTTAATTATTTTTTCATATATATCCTTAATTGTATCTATGCCATGTTATCTTGTGATATGTACTTGAGTAAGACCATCAATGAAATATGAAGTGGACATATTATCTCTATATTAGCTAATTGATTGCACAAATATTTCAATTTATCAACGATCTCATGTTTCTATTCATTTTCAACACTTTTAATAAAGACATCATGATCATAATATTCTTCTTCATCATTAGAATGCAACATGTGATCATCATAGGAAGTAGGAGAAAGAGGTAGTTATGTTTGCAAGGTGAGGGTTTGACCTAGTACTTTGTTGAAGGGGACATAAGGATCATAGATGTTTCTTAGGAATGCAAAATTAAAGGCATTAGGTTGTTTCCAACAAATGCAAACCACAAAAATCTCAAAATAAAAAAATTAATCTTTTTTTATCCTAAACATAGGCATGGAAATTGTGAGTTCAAAAAAATGTAGGGAAATAAATCATACCCTATAATAGAAGATTTAAGTCCAATCCTAGATTTAATTAAACTTTAAAGTACAAGGAGTTGAGAGTAGAATAAAATATTGAGATATTAAGTAATTAAGATAGAGAAATGAAATAGTTGAGAAGAAATACAAAACTTATTTGATCTTTTTAGCATGATGTCAAATGTGAAGTGTGTGATTAACCGATGCATTATGAAAAAAAAATGAAAACTAGGATTTTCTAGTAGAATAATGATCATGAGATTGTGGCAGTGATTAACTGATTTTTTGCATTCCTTCTTCACTTGTCCTCTTTTTCCATATTTCTAAAACTTTACTCTTATCTTCCTAGGGATTCTAGATTTACCTCTTGACTTGGATTGATATTTATACCATTCCCCTTTAGATCCACTTTTGTCCTTGGGCCTTTGCGGAACATGCAAGGCATCCGTAGAACCTTCATCATTGAACTTTCTCCTGATATCTCCATTGAGCATTGTAACAATAAAGGATTCCATAGTCACCTTTGCAACACTACCATTTATAACAAGCATTATGTTCTCCTAATTTTTGGGTAAAGAAAAAAGTGAGAAGATACATTTGTCTTCCTCATCAAGTTTAACATCTATTGAACCTATTTGACTCAAAATCATATTAAAGGTGTCAAAATGTTCTACAGTAGAATATCCTTCCTTCATTTTTAAATAATATAAACATCTTTTGAGATATAACTTATTACTTTATAATTTTAGTTTGATAAATATCACCTATCCTTTTTTGTAATGTGAATGCAGGGGTCTCTTTTGATTTGAATAACAAAGAAAAAGTAAATTGGAGACAACCAGATAAATTATTAGCAATCCAATTCAACAAACAAATGATAACCAAAAGTTGACCACTAGAGAATAGCAGGTTTTATATTGATTTTCTTCAAAGTACAGGCAGTGCAATGTCTCTTTCAAAAAATCAAAATCCAAGATAGATTCTGAGCCATAAGGTCTTGGTTTCCTTTTATAAAGGAAGTAACAAGCTTTAGACCTTTCACATTCAAAATGGCTCTTTGTATTCCTAACCCTTGATATTACAATATTTGACTTTTATAAGTCCAATTTAGATTTTCAAATATATTTGAATACATTTTAAAAACATGAAGAAAACATAAAGAGACAAGAAGAGAGCGTTCAAGATGTGGTGGTGCTATTTAACACCATCATATGGCTCATTGCTCTTCTGCACCTCAACCTGTGCTGCTGATGATTCATCTCTGAGATATTTCTCCTCCCATTTATATATTGTAAAATCACCAGGCCATTGGTAAGCCTGAATCTGAAGCAAGTTCTCTTGGTGATCTTTCCATCTTTTATCAAGCAAAGCTCTGACTTCCATCACAAATTTTGCATACCCAGCATCCAACGCAATTACTTGGTCCAATATCATGTTGAAACTGAGAATGCTGACATCTCCATCCTTCTTCCAAAAATCCATAACTTGGAATACTGTTTGGCCGAATTCCATCTTCCATGTGTCAAGACTTTTGATTTTCTCTTCTTCTATCAGTATGAAAGGAATAAATTTATGCTTGAACGTAGTAAAAGATTCAACCTTTGCTTGCATCTTCTGGCTTTCCCCATTCACATACCGGTATTCATCAATGATCATTTTGACTATTTTATTAGTGGGCTTCAAAGTTGTAGGGGCATCAAGATTCCTTTGCACTACTAAGCACATCGTAACCAAATTGTGATGATAGGGTTGCCATTTTTTAAACAACAAATCCAAAACAGAAAAATTTATCTTCAATTGGTCAATGGCCTAAGATAAAGAAGAGTAGCAATCATGCACACTCCCAAGCTTATCCACAACCAATTTTACTCTATGCTCCAAAATTTTCTCAAAAAATTCAAAAACTTTCATCTTTGCCTCATTCTTTGTCATTTCATTTTGTTTATTCAAACTTTCAATTTCATTTTCAAATTTCAATCTTGTTGCATTAAATTCTTCAGTAGACATTGTGACATCACTGGCTATTTGTAGCACAGGGGGCTGATAGGGTACAATGGCTTGACCTTGAGAAGAATTCACAGCTTGCAATTATTTCTTTAATTTCACATTTTCAAAATACAATTTGTTTACTTCATCATTCATTACTTTCTGAGTTTGTTGATAATCAGTTAGCCTTTGTTCTAACCTCTTCACAACAGCATGAGCAAACATAGCAGTATGAACATTAAGAGCAGTTGTTTTTGTTGCTGATGTATCTTGTAAAGTCTTTACCACAGCTGTACCCCTCATTTCTTGAACAATATCAAGCAATCTTGGGTTGCTTGTATTCTTCTGAGTAGTCCAGATTGCAAGGGTCTCTGTCTTTGGATTAAAACCACATCCACTTATGCCATCTTCATAATCAAATTCTGAAATAAGTTGTGGATCATCCTGACTTCTAACTTGGTCAAGCAAAAATACCTTTTTCAATTCAAGGCCAGGGATGATGAGCATATTACTTTTCAACACCATTTGTCTTGCCTCCTCTGGACTCACATCAATTTCATCTACCTTCAATTCTTTGAAAGTTTGTGTAATGATTTGATCATGTTGTGTTTCATCAACACCCATTTTATTTATTGCAACTTTTTCATTATATTCTTTCATTTTCATTTTCAGCCAGAAATCCTTAAACTATGGAGTTTTGATGAAGTTGTCATCTTCTATGAACCTCATGGATCCTCTAATCCTTTCATCCTCCTCCAACTCTAGTTCAGCTTGGGTTTGCTCACCCTTAGTAGCCTCAGGCTTATGTGCATCAGTGGGTTGACCAACCAATGGTTGATCAACCTCTTGCTCATCTCCCATGTGCCTCAAGATGTTAGCCACCTCATCAATATCCCCCACCTCTTTAGTCATTTCACAGGAGACAAGTGGAGATACCTCTTATGTCCTCTACTTCTTTGCTGGTGGTGATTCTGGGACCTGTGGATCTTGCACTAACATAACATCAAGAGCAGACTCATGAATCTCAATCCTTGCAGACCTTTTCACTAGAAGTTTAGTAGCCTTAGGAGGCTGCTTCTTAGATTTACCATAAATACTTTCAAAATTATCAATGATTGCATCAATTCTCTTCAGAGGGTCTTTTCTTCAACAAAGAATCCAAGAAATAGGAGATTCTACTTTTTCTTTTCATCTTCAATATTTTTCAAGATATCCCATTTTCTCTTCCTACTGTATACCTCATCAAAAGTGACAAGATTTCTTATCACATCCTCATCAAACAGGACCTGATGGGATATAGCCATTTTAGTCAGAATTGATTGTCTCACAAGATTCATATGACCCTCAGGGTCACAATTCCTCTCAATACCCAATTTCAAAGAATATTTTGCCTTTAAAAAGGCTTGCAAATTTTCAAGAGTGTTAGACGCAACAGACCAATCACCAAAAATTGTAGCATCGGGTATAAATGTACCTTTCTTTTGTCTTTTCATTTCCTCCTTTTCCATCCACATCATTTGCCACATAAACTCCATGAATACAATCCTGTTTGATACAAATTTTGGCAATATGTGAGGTGGCTGGGGGCAACTATACACTCTAATTATAGTATGATCTAACATAAAAAAGCAATCAACAAAATTACGGTTGTGGCTTTGCTCTAGTTTGTGTGTAAGCGGCCTCAGCATTACCCTGACTTCCTTAGTCAACATAGGAAACCAGATACCAAGAGAATTCAATATCTTGACAACAAACAAATCACGAAATACAATGTAGTCACTATTTCGGCAATAGGAATCCCACTTATAACACCAAAAGTGAGTCAGCAATCTTTGTCCTTTCTCATCAACCATACTCAGATCCATTTTGCTTGACCATCTCCCTCTGTTCTAATACATAATCAGGTGACACAATAAAGAATAGAATTTGAAATCTAAGGGTTGCTTGTTCTCCTTCACACAGAAGAATCCTTCATGCAGTTTTTTCTCAATATGATATGCAAAGTCGTATTCAGCGTTCACCTCTGGATGTTGTATTTTCATAACCATCATCATTAGGCTAGTTGGCATTCTTCCTTGTGCATCAATTCCCAAGACCTAGCACAATGCAAAATAGGTTCTCTTGAAATATACAGCAAATTCTTCCATAGGGAAAGGCTCAATAGCATTTGATGGAATCTCAATTTTTCTGTTGTTGGCCCCCCTTCTCATATATATTGGCAATTCATCTCTCCTAAGTGTTTTCCTCAGGCTTGTGTAATCTCATTCAAATCTCTGCAAATCCACTTGAGTGAGTTCTTGCTTGTTCAACATAAAACAGTTAATAATTACATTCCTGTCTACTGTCACCAATGGCAATCCATTTGGCATTCTGACTGTTTTAGTGGCAGGATGGTAAAATTGTCCTAGTGCCCTAAACAATTCCACATCCACAAATACAACGGGCACCACCAACTTTGCCGAATCCAATTTCCATGGATGTCCCACTGGTCCCTCGCCATACCTTTTTGCATAAAAATACCAAAACAAATCCCACCCGAAGATAGGGATTGTAGCATCCCGACACCCTTCTGCTGCATCTATGAACATCTTCTTTGGACCCTTGTCTATGGACCGAGGCAATACTTCTAGCAGAGATTGTTGAAGTGGTCTTTTCTTGGGAACTACAGGCTCATTATCTTTACTGGCAGACTCAGACCTCTTGGGTGCCATGTTTAATGACTTGAACAGGCTAGGGTTGATGGTGTTAGATTGTCATTGATGTCAAAAAGGTCTTGCAGGAGGTAAGTGCAAGAGGTTGATGCTTCATATGTTCTTGTGAAGTTGTTGACAGGAGTTGTCATATCATAGCTTGTTCAGTATGCTTGGTCAGTGTGATGAAATTCCTGTTCACATTTTGTCATGATCTTCACAGATGTGGTCTCAATCAGTATATCTCCAAGCATGTTAAGGTTGACATTGTTGACAGGTTGAATATGATGTGGTGTGTTAATTGAAGTGTTGAACAGCTTGCATTATATATATTGATCTTTATCTCAGGGTGTCATGGTCTTGATTCATTTAAGTGATACATACTCATCTCCATGAAGTTTGAACAAGAACATCAGTAAATCAACCCACTCTCAAGAAGTGCTTCATTGGCATAATGTTGGTTTGGTGTTCATACTGTATTGATGACAAAAAGGTGTTTGGTCCTCATGTCATATTTCAGGATGTCTTAGCAATGTTGAAATCAGGATGAAGCTTCTCATAAAGAAGATGGTTTGAGGAAAATGTTAAAGGTTGAGGTAAGTTCAAATGTGATCTTCAATCCAGTTCAATTTGTTTTATGTCTTCATTACTACTTCCTTGCATTTGATATGTCAAGGTTCTATCAGGAGATGATAATATTGTAGGATTTTTATAAGGTTCATACTTGGGACAAAATTCTTTATTCCTCAGAAGATAATGATCTTCTTGTTTGCAAGCAATTATATGTATGTGTCATTGATGACACATATGCTAAGCATGTTCATAGTATAAGTGGGAATTTACAAGTTGGAACTTGTTTGGAAGTATGAGATTTGATCATAAGTTTTGCTTCATACTCATTTAAGAGTCAAGCTTATCAGAAGACGGTATATAAATCACATATAGTGTGGTGTGGAATATCTTATCTTATTCATAATGTCTAAAATTATATGCAAAGTATATTATAAGGCCCATCATATGTTAAATTGCTTTATGTTATATTTAGCAAGTGACTTGCTATCTTAGGTTATCTTCACTTAAGATAACCTGCTAGAGTACCAAGGGGTCCTGGACAACCGGCCGTTTTTACCGTTTCTACCGTCCACACCGGTTGTCTCTTAATGAGTTTGAGCGGGTAACACACATCGACGGTTCTGTTTGAAAATCCAGAGGGGGCGCAGTGTATGATCGGTGGATGTTATTTAAACTAAGCCATTGACATGTTGATTCACATTTGACGGTCTCCCGAGTGTCATCTGTATTATGTAACTGCAGTGACTTGCCTTTTTAAAGGCTATATTTAACTATAACAAAATGCAGTTCGAAGAGATTCTAAAAGCATTTCTTTTGTGAAGATTTTCTTTCTTTCTTAAGCCTTCGTGTGACAGAGGAAGTTGGAGTTTTAAAAGCTTTTATTGGAATTGTTTAATAGTAAATGTAGAAGGACTTAAAAGTTTTTTTTTGTTCTAAAATTTGTTTGAAGAAATTCTTTGTAGAAAGAATAGGATCTATTGAAGGTGTTGAGTGCAAAATGATCCACTTTATAAAAAAGTTGTAAGTAGTGTGCAGGGAAAAATGAATTCTTGAAGATGGAATACAAAAATGCAAAATGATTTAAAGATATTTTTGTAGAGAAGATAAACAATTTTTTTAAGGAGATTTTGTTTGAAGTTCACAGAAGATGAAAAGTTTTTTTTGAGGAGTTGAAGATTTTATTACAGGTTCTTCATAAAAAAAAAAAAAGAAATTGAAAGGTTCCAAATATGGAAGATATTCTTTTATAGGGGCAATATGATTTATTTAAGGTTAATTGATAGTTTTTGCTTAAGATTTTTTTGCAGGATATGAAGAGTCATTCTGCAGGTTGTTGAACATTGAAAAAGTTTTAAGGGAGAAGGAATTTCAATAATCCTGCCAATCATGTTGCAGAGAAGAAAATATATATATGTATATATGATTTTATTTTTACAGAGATTGAAGGGTTTTGTACAAAGAGGATAATGAAAATTTGGTTGAAGAAATTTGCAGATTGAAGGGTTTTGTGAATTAGAAGAATGTGAAAGGGCAATTGTATTTTATTTGACAGAGATGGAACTTACAGAAGATGAAAGGTGAAAAGACATTCAACTTGTATAAAAATGTTTTTCAGATGACTTGCAAAAAAGAGATGAAACATACAGAGTAAAGTAGTGTTGTTGAGCATATCAGAATATAGGATTGATATGCAGTGTTGTTGAATGGATTAGAATACAAGATTGATAGGCAGTGTTGTTGAATGGAATAGAATACAAGATTGATATGCAGTGTTGTTGAATGGATCAGAATACATGATTAATTTGCAGAGAAAATTGTTTATAGAGATTTGTATATGGAGCTTGTTTGCAGAAGTATGTAAAAGAAAATGGTCTTGATTTGAAAATCTAACAGGAGGTATAAGGTTGTATACAATGGTGCAAATCTGATTGAACAGCAATCATGTCTTCCACATAAAGTTTGATGTTTTGTTTATAGTGATTGTGTTTGCCAGTGAGGCACAGTATGCCTATGAGGCTTGTGGTCAGTGAGACCTCTGTATATGTCAGTGAGACATTTGTAAGAAGATTTTTCATTTAAGCCAGTGAGGCAGTTCTGGAGTGGTTTTTCTACCCCTGGAGGGTTTTCCACTCGTGTATATCTTGTGTCATGATTCATATTGATCATTTTGTGTGTGTTTGATTTACTTATGAAGTTTTGTTCTTTTTCTATATTCACAGTCATGTGCATTTTACAAATCAATGGTATCTTTCTTTTGAGCTCTGAAAGTTGAAGTTTAAACAAAGGTTTTGAAAATTCACACAACATTGATTCACCCCCCCTCTCAGTGTTGCCCTTGATTCCTACAAGGGTTTTTTAAAATTCAACTTACTGTACCAGCAACTGAAAAATAGAGTGAAAGAACAAATGAACTTGACGTGGCCAATTAATGTAGGTAGACATAGGAATAAAAGAACAGTATTTAAAATTAAAAATACACCCATTCAAAAATGGATAAGAACAAGATTTGTATCTTCAGTCAGCATCATAGTCAAATTGGGGAACTTTGCAAGTAGCAGAGATAGAACAGACTACAGCCCCCCTACTGTATAACACAAAAGCTTAGCCCCAACCTTTTTTTAAAAGAGAAATTTTATATTGACAAAAGATATAATTACAAGAACCCCCAATACTAGCAACTGAAAAACAGAGCAAAATATACGCCAACTTCTAATCAGAGAGTGTAGGAATGAACTTACCCAATCAATTGCAGTTTGCAGAAAACACACTGAGCTGAGTTGTGCCTTCTCCAAGTTGTGAATTCTTTGAAATGAGAAAATGCCAAGAAATCTTCAAATCTTATTCAACCAAGGAGTTCATCATATCGCTATTACTCTAGTTCGTGCCACAAGATCATGAAATCTCAGCATTCAATTCCTTTCTCAAGATTTGACAGCAATTCTTGATAACTACGACCCTGCATTGAATGTGCTTGCCATTTATTTCTTTTACCGCGTTGCCGTAAGGCTCGCCTAGACCGACTGCGGGATAACAGGGACTTATAGCCACTACACTTCTATTTCATCCTTTACCACTAGACTGCAAATGCTTAGATTGACCCCTGCAGGACCGCTGGAGATTATTACCTGATGTCCATATGTTTAGCGCCCACCCACAAATGTTATGAATGACCATCGCGGGATAGTGATGGCTTACAGCCACTACACTTCTATTTCATCCTTTACCGCCATACCGCAAATGCTTAGATTGACCCCTGTGGGACCGTGGGAAATTATCACCTGATGTCCTTCTGTTTATCTCCGAACCGCAAATGTTATGAATGACCATCGCGGGACGGCGAGGGCGAAAACCCATTACATTCTCCTCTTGCCGCTCTACCGCAGGCCTTAGTTGAAACCCTTGCAGGGACGCGGTAAGTGTTATTACCACAATGCCACCGGTTACTTTTCAAACCTCCACGGGACGAGACTAACACCACCAAGCGTGAGATGAACACCGCCAAGCCGCAAGCGTCAGATGAACCATCCACGAGGCAGCAATAGCTTCTTCATATCAATCGCTTCCTACCACCAAGCCACAAACTATTCTTTTATGGTCTGCAGGAATGAGGTATGTGCCATATTTCATTCCTCTTGTTCCTGCATAACTGTAAAAGATAATCAATTAACCTGCGGGACAACGATAATAAACAAAAACACTCATATAGTAAAAAATGGTCAAGATTGTTTCACAATGACCATGATATATATGTATTTATTTAGTTGTGGGGGAATGTTGGGGGTGGTTGATTTAATTAAATAAATGTGGATTTATTTAATTAAGGATGAGACTTTAGAGGAAGGGTTAATATTTAATTAATGTCAGAAGAACAGTTAGATTTATTAATTAAATAGCGTGATTTATTAAACTGATATTAGGAGGAATGATCAAAGTGGTTAATTAAATAAATACGATTTATTTAATTAACATTGTAAGAGGAGATGTGGGATAGATCTAGTGTGATGTTAGGCCATGGTAAGATTTAGGTGTCTACATTTCTAATAGTGCATTAGTTTTTGGGTCGATGAATAATGATCACAATTTATCTTTGGTAATTTTTTCCTTCACCATAGCATGAGATAATTTTGAGGAACAAAATTGATGACAAATTTCTCTATGGGTTGCCCATGTATTTATTTTCCTTCACTATTAAGATAGATTGAATTAGGAATAGGAGAGCATCAAACAAGGATCAAATTAATGAGTTCAATCATGATTATATTATTGGATTTCAAACTTTGTCAACAAATATACACTATCAAATTCTTAAGTCTAATGCACTTAAATATCAATCTCATCCTTCAAATTTTCAATGGGAAAATTTAGCTTTCAAAAGGGTGAAAATAAGAAAGAAAATCAACAAAATGCTCACCGTGTTAATTTACAGTCAAATTTAGATGTTATTTCATCTAATTCCCAAGGTGAACTAGTGAGGGACAATCCTATATTATCTATTAATGTAATTAATAAGATTATAGAATACATAAAGGAAAATAGATATGTAAACCAAAACACATTCAAATATAGAAGGGTTCTAACATATATGTCACCTCTATTCAAAATGAATAAAGGAAATATACACAGAGGTAAGATGAAAATTTGTTATATATACCTCGCTTTTACTCTACAAAATGTACAAAGTAGGCATTTGTTCAAGAATACCATCAGTTATTCTACATGTAGATGTTGACAAATATCCAACATATTGTATGGTGCATTTCTTATATGGATGCGATGAGAACAAATGTACTCAAACTTGTATGGTCATGCCAACTAGTAGATCATTGTGGCATATTGTGGCATACGTGGACATCATGACCATGTGTCAGATGCATACAATGCCAATTATATGATCATGTTTTGCAGTACAAATGTCAATAGGTGGCACATGTGTATGGAAGCATAACATGTGGTTGTTGATGTTCCATGTGTCTAACTTGCCACCAACATGTGTAGCAATGTGTATAGCCACACTATCTAGATCCTTGAAGATCTGTAAACCCCGAATAATGCCCCTAATAACCCTAAACCCTAACCCCTAAACCATAAACCCTAAATAATGCCCCTTATAAGCCCTAACCTAGCCCTGACCCTCCATAAACCCCTAAACCCTAAACAGTACTAAACCCAAGCAACCCTAAACCTCTATCTCCCTATCTAGCCCTATCTCTACCATTCCTCTACCTCTCAATATCTCTCCCTATGTATATGGCCATGTCCCTCACTCTGTATATCTCCCTATTGGTCCTCTCTCTCTAAACACTAAACCTCTAAACCTTAACCCCTAAACCATAAACCATAAACCCTAGTAAACTCTAAACCCCAAACTTGAGCAATGTTAAACTCATAAATGCTAAAAAATGCCCCTAAACCCTGACCGCTAATCCCAAGCAACTCTCTCTCTCTCTTTGACCTATATATTATCTACCAGCTCCTAGCTAGTTAAATCCTTTTCCTAGCTTTCCTAGTTTTCCTTTTCCTTTCGAATTTCCCTTTAGATCTCACCAATTTTTCCCTATTTTACTATTTTCTACCTCTCCTCTCATCATTCGATCTTCCCATCCAGTGAACTTTAGTTTTGTCAGCTTGTTTCCATTTCATCCCTCTTTTCATGTCCTAGTTTTCTTGTTTCTATTTGCTTTGTTGATGAGAGAGAGAGAGAGAGTCCTATAAGTTTTCCATGCTTGTTCATTAATGATATATATAGGAATGATAGGGGGCTGAGAGAGGCAAGAGATAGAGAGGTAGGGAGAGATAGATAGGTAGAGAGAGATAGAGAGGAGACAGATCATAGGGAGAGATAGGAAGATAGAGAGAAAGGCAAGAGATAGGGAGAGATAGATAGGTACGTAGAGTCGAGAGAGAGGAGATAGATTGGTAGAGATAGAGGAGATCACAGTCGAGCGAGAGATAGGGAGATAGAGAGTGAGTGAGATGTCTAGAGAGATAGGGAGAGAGATTGAGAGGTAGAGGGATGATAGCTAGAGAGAGGGAGATAAGGGAGAGATTATAGGGAGATAGAGGTTTAGGGTTGCTCAGGTTTAGGGTTTAGGGGTTAGGGGTTAGGGGCATTATTTAGGGTTGAGGGATTTAGAGAGAGAGAGAGAGAGAGAGAGAGAGAGAGAGAGAGAGAGAGAGAGAGAGAGAGAGAGAGAGAGAGAGAGAGAGAGAGAGAGAGAGAGAGAAGAGAGAGAGAGAGAGAGAGAGAGAGAGAGAGAGAGAGAGAGAGAGAGAGAGAGAGAGAGATGAGAGAGAGAGAGAGAGACTTCTTTTGATATGCAACCGTAAACCCTGAATAATGCCCCTAAACCTGAGTAACCCTAAACCTCAAAACCTTAAATAGTGCCCCCTAAACCCTAAACCCTAACCCCTAACCCCTAAAACATATATAAACCCTAAATAATGCCCCTAACCCCTAACCCATAAACCCCTACACCTGATAAACCCTAAACCCCTAATTAATCCTAAACCCCAAACCCCTAAACCCTAAACACGAAACTCAAGCAACCTAAACCTCTATCTCCCTAGCTATCTCTCTATCTCTATTGTTCCTCTACCTCTCAATCTCTCTCCCTGTGTCTCTGGCCATGTACCTCACTCTCCATATATATCCCTATAATCTCTTCCGGCTATGTCTCTGGCCATGTACCTCACTCTCTATATCTCCTAGCTATTGGTCCTCTCTCTAAACACTAAACCCTAAACCTCTAAACCCTAAACCGTAAGCCCTAAATAATGCTCCTAAACCTTAACCCCTAAACCCTAAACCCGACAAACCCTAAACCCTTATATATCTCCCTATCTCTAATATTGTCCCTCTACCGGCTCTTAATCCTTCTCCCTATCTCTCTGTAGGATATATATCTTGCTCACTCTAGTAGTCTATCTCCCTATCTCTCCCCTATGTCTCAGCCTATAATCTCTCTCTCTCTTTCTCTCTAGCTATCTCCAAACCTGAGCAACCCTAAAGCCCAAACCCCTAAACCCCAAATCCAAGCAACTTTAAACCTCTATCTCCCTATGATCTATCCCCTATCTCCCTATCTCTATCATCCCTCTATCTCTCAATCTCTCTCCCTATGTCCCTGGCCATGTGCATGTACCTCACTCTCTATCTCCCTATCTCTCTCTACAGTCTCCTCTATATCTCCCTATCATTCCTCTCTCTCTATAAACCCTAAACCTTTAAACCTGAAACCCCTAAACAATAAACCCTAAACCCTAAATAATACCCCTAAACCCGATAAAAAACACTAAACCCTTAAACCCTAAACCTATATCTCCCTATCTCTCCCCTCTCTCCCTATCGCCTTTGTCCCTCTACCTCTCAATCTCTCTCCCTATGTCTTTGGCCATGTCCCTCACTCTCTATCTCCCTATCTCTCCCCTCGGTCTTCTCTATATCTCCCTATTGGTCCTCTATCTCTCTCTAAACCCTAAACCCTAAACCTCTAAACCTTAACCCCTAATCCCAAAACCCTAAACCCTAAACCCTAAATAATACTACTAAACTCAAGTAACCATAAATTAGGTGCTCAATCAGGCGCTAAAAATAGGTGCTACATCAGGCACTAAATTTAGGCGCTACATAAGGGGCTAAATAAGGCATTAATGCGGGCACTAAAACAAGCGCTAAGTAAGGCGCTAAACCAGGTGTTAAATGTGGCGCTAAATTAGGCGCTACAGTAGGAGCTAAAGTAGGCGCTAAGTTAGGTGCTAATTGAGCATCAACTTGTTCTGGTCGGTGCAAAAAATGCCAAAAACAATGCCATCCCGATAAATAGCGCTGACTTTTTCAAAAAAATGGAGAAAAAGACATTAAAATAGTGGGTGGAAGCAAAAAATGGAGCAAAAAAGGGAGCTAATCACAGGGATTTGTTGTAGTGAAAGCATCTACAAGCTTTGGTAACACACAAGATGCACCAATAGAAGAAATTAATGATGAAGTAAAATAAGGATTTTGAGTATTTGTTTAAGTGAAGCAATGATATATCCTTGATCAAATTCAATTCTACTCAAATCCACTTAGATATCAATAATGCAATGCTTAAATCAAACTCAAATTTCAATGCTTTTTTTGAAATGCAACAATTCAAAATTGTTCCTATCTTCAATCTTCAATGCAAGATGACAATTGTAATGTTGTAGAACAAATTAAAATCAGATTTGGAATGCAAATGACAGCAGAAACATCTGAAACTAACGTCAATTATAAACCCTAAATTGCAACATCAACCAGGTTTTCACAAAAATGCACTTTTTTGACAAATTCTAAAAATGAACAAGATTCCAAAGCACATTGTAACACTATGAAATGATAAAATACTATAATACCAATAATATATGATGCAAAAATCAGAAAATTAATTCATTCTATAATGATTTATCTTTATGAGATGCAAACAAAGTGACAAATATGCTTTTTTCCAAGTGTAGAATGAAGTGTTTCTTTTCCAAATTTCAAATCCAAGGATGCAAGAATATTTTGAACACAAGGTATGACAAATGCAAACAATCTTTCAATGCAACAAGTTCTGAAACAACCTTCAAATCTATAAACCCTAGATTCAAAACTAGCTAGATTTTCTAGAAATGCAAAGCTTTTACAAACCCTAGTTTTGAAACTATGCAAGATTTAACTGTATGCATGAAAAATGATTAATGAACTGAATCCCAATTAGATATAGGGTAGTAAACAACTCATATATGAAGGAAGAAGGATGCAAAAGTGTGAGAAACGACGGGTTCACCAAAATGTTTAGTGGAAAAGAGTGAACTAGCCTAAAGAGTAAAACTAGGTCAAACCCTCTTCTACAAACATTAGGACACAAACTGAGCTTGGCTTCTACCCAAGAAGGAGAGACAAACTACAGGGGTCTTGCCCTTTCTGTATATAGATGGATCAACCAAGTTCAAGCAAGGTCAAGCAAGCAAGCTATGACAAGTGGCCAAACCCTAGAAGACAAAGATTGACTTATAACTAATAGATGGAAACAACTATCAGAAAAACAAAAGCATAGTAGTGATCAGGGAATAGTTTAGAAATTGGATCTGAGAGTAGAAATACCAAAGACTAGGGTGCTTGGGTGCCCTAGACCCTAATTAGGGTTTTGCAGAATCTCATGATATCACCAAACCTATACCTGCAAGCTTTGTCTTCTTCCGAGAAATTACATTTAGAAACCCACTTCTCCAATTTGCACACAAGGAAAGAGGAAAAGGTTGTGTTGTGTATAAGGGCTTGCCTTAGTCAAACCTTGTGTTGGTGTTTCCACCTCCACTACAATGATGATTAGATCCAAGAGTGCGTGCCCTAGGAGGGCAGAGATAGATCTATAATAATATGATAGAAATATGAATGAAAATGATGATGATCACCACAAGAGGTAAAATCCTAGTTGATGAAGATGACTCAATATCAAACACCAACAAGGATAGTGATGGAGAAGACTTGAAACTTCCTTCAAGACCTACAAACAAACTTCAATAGCATCCACAAGTAGATAGCACTTTCAAGCATAAAGAACACTTTAGCATAGAACACAATATGAGAGCAAACTTGTAATTTTCATCTAGTTGTCTTCTAGGTGTAAAATGAACTACAAAACTCCTTTATATACATAATCTCATTCACTCATGACAAATAAAACTAAATAAGGTCAACAAGTATAAACTAAGGAATTGTCCCAAGATGACACTACAAAAGAGGGGCTAAAGATCCCAACTAGGACCAGGGCGCTTGAGCGCCCTGGGCCTTTATCTCCACAAACTCCAGGGAGTGTCAAATGTCATGGGCTTAGTCTAGTCCTAAGTTGATTTCATCAGGTTTATTCATCATGATTAAGATTTTATCATTTTATGCTCAAAAATGTTTTAAATAGGTCCTGATTAACAAAGGCAACAATTTAGGTCCAACCAGGTACTAAACTTAGTGTAAAATGCTAGTGTACACATTTTACGACGTAACATTAACAAGATCAAAGGATATTCTAGTGAAGCTCAAAATGACATTGAAAATATATAAAATCAAAATCTTTTAGTGCTGATCTAATCCTACTCTAACTAGAGAGAACAAAAATAAAACAATAAGAAAGGGTGAGGATAAAGAAGGATAGCAAGAAGAGAAGTGAGTTTGTTAACTAGGATGAAAATCATTGGCTATCAAGCATCTCCAATGAACATCTAAATTTTTCATACAAGATTCAATCTTGGGATATCTTAAATGTAAGAACAATGCAATCTTCTAAGGAAACAAATTTCTTGCAACCAAAAAGTAATCACCATAAAATATGTGCAAATTACAACCTAATCTTTAGAGAGACAAATAAAATAGATTGATATTTTATGGATCAATAAAAGGAAGAAACCACCATATACGTGCACATGTTATAGTAAACATTACCCACATACACCTTGAATTCCTAAACTTTACTTGTTCACAAGAAATAAACTCAAATAAGCTACAATGATTTTTATTCCCTAATGGGTCAAACCTCAAATTTGGAAGACTAGTCAAAGACCAAACTAACCTATTCTACCTTAGGAGTATATAGAAGTCTCTAAGCTTAGTTTTCAATCTTTCTACTTTCAAATAAGAACTAATTACAATATATAGGATAACTTGGGAGACTTCAAATTATATTTTGTTACAAACATAAAAAAACTAAATTTTAATTTGGAACATTCCATCATAATTAAATTATACTCTCAAAGAATAGACAAGTTCCAACTTTGCCCCATGCTCATTAACCTTAGTTTCTATCTATCATGATTTCATGATCATCCAAGTGAGGTAGATGAGCACGGTATGCCTCACCATACCTCTGGGATTCCATAATTGTAGGCATTAATGGCTCCATCTCTTGAACATATACTCTAACATTAATGACTTGCTTTAGCTTCAAGCAAAAAATATGATCTCTTCCTTGCGACTGACATGCAATTACAATTGTAGTTATCCTTCATTACCATCCTTATCTAGAGAAACAACGAGAAATCAAAACTGAAAAGCACTTGGTTTATCTAATTACAAAAACACATAGTTTGGGAGTTCATGATGCAGGATCATTGCATTCCTATCTTCTAGTTTAGTTTGTTTTGTGCTTTGTGGTAAATATGCTAGTTAGGATGTGTCAGTTTTCCTCTATTTTTGTAATAAGTTTCCTTGTCCCCGATTCACATCCTATTGCTATTAAGACAGGAACAATACTTCCTAAACTGTTCTTATTTTCTGGTAATCAAAGAAATCGGTGCTGACGACAGTTGTTCACAACCAATTGTGGAAGTTGAGGGAAGATCCTTAGAAGAAAGGAAGGTCGTTGTGGGTCGAGATTCTGAAAAGAAAAAGAGGGAGAACATAGGGGATCGTACAGAGAAAGAGAGGGGATCGCAGGAAGGGAGTAAAGAGAAAACCAATGTAATCTGCTTAAGAGAAAATCAATAAAATAGTTTGATGCTGATATTGTAGTGGTCTCTCCATAATCTGTATCTATTACCAATTTCATATGTTTTCATTGTTCTCAATTCCATTTCTTTGCATCGAATATATTTGTATACTGAGAATCGGCCAGAAGTGTATATCCTGTTTTGTTCTCTGTCATTGTCAACTGTAAAACACCAGAGAGTTTTATTCCTAACTGTAGTTGCCAGTAAAGTTGCTATCAATTTGGTATCAGATCCTGAAGATTTTGGCTTGGTGGAGTAGATAGAATGCCTCCAAGGATGATGAGGGGTAGAGGTGCTCGTGGAAGAGGTAGAGGAGGACATGATGGAGTCCTTGAAGTGTTGTAGAATTTGACTACAAGAATAGATGCCATGGAGAGAGCACAATGAAGGGGCACACCTGTAGATGATACCAGTGAAATTAAAGAGGAAGAGAGACCACAAGCAGAAAATGAAGAGGAGCATGAAGGGCTAAACCTTTTGAAGAAAGATTGTTAAGAACAATTATGAATGTTAGTGCCAAACCAAACATCGAGGTTCCCACATACTTTAGAAGCCTCAACGGAGAAGAACTTATAGATTGGATTAATGACCTCAATAAGTATTTTGAATATGATGGAGTTGTAGAGGAAAGGAGAGGAAATTTTGCTTGTACAAGACTAAAAGGTCATGTAGTGATCTGGTGGGATTATGTTCAATCTGAGAGAAGGAAGAAGAATAAAGAGAAGATTAATTCTTGGGATCGTATGGTTACAAAGTTGAAAGTAAAGTTCTTGCTGGGAGATTATCAAACTAATCTCTTCAAGAGATTGCAGAACCACAAACAAAAAATATATGTCAGTCAAATATTACACTGAAGAATTCTATAAATTGGTGATTCGGTCTGGGCATAGTGAAGAAGACATGGAGAAAGTTGCAAGGTATTTGAATGGACTCAAGTATAATCTGCAAGATGAACTGAGTCTTGTGTCCCCTAGAAGTTTAGAAGAGGCTTACCAATTAGCCCTTAAGGCATAAGAGAAGTTGCAAAGGAAGCAAAGTCAGCAAGAAAGAAAGAGAGGAAGAGGATTTGGAGGGAGAGGACAACAGTCTGGAAGGGGACAACAACATCATCAAGAAGAAGGGGCTGAAAGTTCTAGTGGAACAATCAATAAAGAACGAGGAGGCTATCAAAATAAAGGAGGAAGAACATATGGAAGAGGTGGATTCCAAGGAAGAGGCCAAAGGTTTGCTGGTAAATGTTTTAAGTGTAATCAATATGTTGGTCACAAGAGTTAGGAGTGTCCAGAATCTTCACAAGGAGGCTATGCCAGAAATGAAAAAAGTAATCAGATTGTCCAAGGAGATCAAGAGAGTGTTGGGTCATCGGCACATCACCAAGAAGAACCTGAATCCGGAGAAAGTTTGCTGCTCAAAAGAGTGTTGCTAAAGCCACCCAAGGAGAATCAAGAACCAGTACAAAGGAGAGCCTTGTTCAAAATGAAATGTAAGGCCAAAGGTAAGTGTTGTAAGTTGATTATAGATAGTGGAAGTACGGATAATATAGTGTCTACTGAGATGGTAGAGAAATTGGGACTTGAAAGGACTAAACATCCCACTCCATATAAAGTTTCTTTGTTATAAAAAGGTCATCAATTGCTGGTTAATGAATAGGCTGTTGTAGAATTTCAACTTGGTAGTTATAAGGATAATATTGTATGTGATATCGTGCCCATGGATGTATGTCGTGTGTTGCTTGGAAGACCATGGCAGTTTGACAGGAAGGCAGTGCATAATGGGAGAGATAATACTTACACGATTGAGAAGAATGGAGTCAAACATACCCTTTTACCTATGCAAGAATGAGAAGAGGACGACAATAGTGGTACCAGCAAGGTAATGTTGGTCAGTGGAAAGGATTCTTTAAATGAGATGAAGAATGAAGAAGTAGGATTTGCTTTGGTTCCTAAACTTTCTACTGTGTTTATCTCTACAAGATTAGATGATTTGCCTAATGAAGTGCAAGATATTTTGAATGAACATATGGATATTGTAGCAATGGATTTGCCTGATGAGTTGCCACCTATGAGAAGCATTAATCATCATATGGACTTGATTCAAGGGGCTAGCCTTCCAAACAAGGTTGCCTATAGACTGATTCCAAAGGAAAATGAGGAGATTCGAAAGCAAGTTGAGGAATTACTCAAGAAAGGTTTGATAAGAGAGAGCCTTAGCCCTTGTGTTGTTCCTACAGTTCTAGTGCCAAAAAAAGGAGTTGAATGGAGAATGTGAATTGATTCTCGAGCAATAAATAAGATAACCATTAGATATAGATTTCCTATTCCTAGAATTGAAGATTTAATGGATTATTTGAGTGGCTCAATGTATTTTTCTAAGATAGATTTGAAAAGTAGTTACCATCAAATTAGAATCAGACCTGGAGATGAATGGAAAACAACCTATAAAACTAATGATGGGATTTACAAATGGTTGGTTATGCCTTTTGGGCTTTCTAATGCCCCTAGTACTTTTATGAGGCTCATGAATGAGGTCCTAAAACCATTTCTTGGGAAGTTTGCGATTATATATCTTGATGACATTTTGGTGTTTAGTAGGTCAAAAGAGGAGCACTTGGAACACTTGAAGATGGTTATGACAAGGTTACATGAGGAGAAGTTGTAGATTAACCTTAAGAAGTGTGTGTTTATGCAGATCGAACTAGTTTGTTTGGGCTCTGTGGTGTCCAAGGATGGATTAAAGCTGGATAAGGAGAAGGTTCAAGACATCATGGATTGGCCAACACTAAGGAGTGCAATGGAGGTAAAGAGCTTTCATGGTCTTGCCAGTTTTTATAGAAAATTCATTAGAAATTTCAGTCATGTGTTTGCTCCTATTTTTGAAACCATAAAGGGAAATAAGAGGTATTTTGAATGGAATAGAAGGGCTGAAGATAGTTTCAAATTTCTCAAACAAAAGGTGAGTGAGTAGCCTATTCTTGCTTTGCCTAATTTTGATAAGGTGTTTCAAGTTGAGTGTGATGCTAGTGGATTGGCTATAGGGTTTGTTCTTAGTGAAGAAGGTAGACCCATGGCTTACTTTAGTGAGAAATTGAATGAAGCCAAGAAGAAATATTCTGCCTATGATCTAAATTTTATGCATTAGTTCAATTATTAAAGAAATGGAGACATTATTTACTTCCTAAGGAGTTTGTTGTTTATACAAATAACCATGCATTGCAATTCATTAACAACCAACATAAACTGAATCAAAGGCATGCAAAATGGGTAGAGTATCTTCAAAGTTTTAACTTTGTGTTGAAGCATAAAAGTGGACAAACAAATAAGGTTGTTGATGCATTAAGTAGAAGAGCTTTGTTGTTTCATGAGATCCAAGCTAACAGTGTAGGTTTTGATAGTTTGAAGGAGTTGTATGAATGTGATGCAGATTTCAAAGATGCTTATGAAGCATGCAGCATTCCTATCAATAGAGATAGAGGACCATGGATGGATTATATGCTACAAGAAGGATTGTTATTCAAAGGAACTAAGTTGTGCATACCAAGGGGATCTATGAGAGACAATTTATTGAAGGAGATGCATTGTGGCAGCCTTGTTGGTCACTTTGGATAGGATAAAACTTATTTACAGCTAAGTACTCATTATTATTGGCCTAAGATGCAAATAGATGTTAAGAAGTATGTGGAAAGATGTAGAATTTGTCAACATGCAAAAGGGAGAAGTCAAAATGCTGGGCTATATCAACCACTTCCGGTTCCATCTAGGCCTTCGGATTCTGTAAGTATGGATTTTGTTTTAGGTTTACCTTGAACTCCAAGGGGCAATGATTCAATATTTGTTGTTGTGGATAGATTTTTGAAAATGGTTCACTTCATTCCATGTAAGAAAACTAGTGATGCTACTAACATTGTCAGTTGTTCTTCAAAGAAGTTGTAAGATTGCATGGTATTCTGAAAAGTATCATATCTGATAGGGACACTAAATTTGTGGGCCATTCCTAGAGGACTCTTTGGAAGAAGTTGGGAACAAATCTATGTTTTAGGCTTACCACCCCTAAATGGATGGTCAGATCGAGGTAGTGAACAAGAGCCTTGGTAACATGTTAAGATGTTTGGTTGGACAGTCGCCTGTGAATTGGGATCTTGCATTGGCACAGGCTAAATTCACATATAATGACTCTCCTAATAAGAGCACTGATTATAGTCCATTTTATGTAATGTATGGTGTACATCCTAGGGGTGTGTTCAAACTTAGAGATCTTGGTGGAATGGAGAAGATAAGTGCAAATGGAACAGACTTTGCTAAAGTCATCCATGATCTTCATGAAGAGGTGAAAAGAAACATAGAAGAAAATAATTAGCACTACAAACAGTATGTTGATAGAAAGCGGAGAGACTTGCAATTTCAGGTGGGGGATCTTGTCTTGGCTCGCCTTAGGAAGGAGAGATTTCCAAAAGGTGAATATAATAAACTACAAATGAAGAAAGTGGGTCCTTGCAAAATACTTCAAAGATTCTCAGCAAATGCCTATGAAATAGACCTGCCAGCAAACTTAGGCATTTCCCCTATCTTCAATGTAGCAGACCTATATCCATACAAAGGAGATGGGGTAGAGGACATACTAGGGATAGAGCTACCCTTTCTCAAGACACAGGAAGGAAACACCTCGACTCCATTGAACATAGAGTGCATTCTGGATTGACAAGTGTTGAAGCAGACCCACAAGAAGGACTATTTTCAGATATCTGGTTAAGTGGCAATATCATCGAATTGAAGATGCTTCCTAGCTTACTAAACCAAAAATCCTTAAGCTAGGTTATACTGTTTCTGATCTCATGAACCGGAGCTCATGATCTCTTTTCTTGCCTGGGGAGTTTGATGTAGGAGCATCGCATTCCTATCTTCTAGTTTAGTTTGTTATGTGCTTTGTGGTAAATATGATAGCTAGGATGTGTTAGTTTTCCTCTATTTTTGTAATAAGTTTCCTTGTCCCCGGTTCACGTCCTATCACTATTAAGACAGGAACAATACTTCCTAAACTATTCTTTTTTTCAGGCAATCAAAGAAACCGGTGTCGACGACAGTTGTTCACAACCAATTGTGGAAGTTAAGGGAAGATCGTTAGAAGGAAGGAAGGTCGTTGTGGGTCAGGATTCTGAAAAGAAAAAGAGGGAGAATGTAGGGGATCGTAGAGAGAAAGAGAGGGGGTTGCAGGAAGGGAGTAAAGAGAAAACCAATGTAGTCTGCTCAAGAGAAAATCAATAAAACAATTTGATGTTGATATTGTAGTGGTCTCTCTATAATCTATGTCTATTACCGATTTTGTACATTTTCATTGTTCTCAATTCCATTTCTTTGCATCAAATATATTTGTATATTGAGAATCAGCCAGAAGTGTATATCCTATTTTGTTCTCTGTCATTGTCGACTGTAAAACACCAGAGAGTTTTATTCCTGACTGTAGTTGCCAGTAAAGTTGCTATCAGTTCATAACTCACTTTTAACATCATTATACCTTGCTTTACTTTTTTAATGGCTCGAGTTCATTTTCTGGTTTAGATTTGCAATTGTTTAATTTGTAGAGATTTTTGTAGAGTAGATTGTTTTGTATTAGGTTCATCACCTTTTTCTATAACGGAAAACTACCAAATTTATCAAGGGGAAGGCCTTAAATGTTAGCTTAGTGAGATAACAAGCAGCAAAGTCATCAAGTTATATTTTTAACACTCAAGGGTCAAAATAGGGGTTATTGGGATACACTTTCATTACCTTGAGTCATTGTAAGGTTTACCTAGTCCGCCAAGTCACTAAGCATCTAGAGCTAAAACAATTTTTTTAATTTTATAAACTTAATAGTTTTGTATCTCAAAACATGGATTCCAAAAGAAATCAGATGTGAAATCCAATAAGAATAGGTTTAAATTGTCTCAAAGTCTAGAAAGGGAAAAGGTCAAGGCAATTATCTTGGAGAGACAAGTATTAAAATTAGGTTAATTTTCAGAACAACTCACAACATCTAATTAAATTAGGGAAAATCTTCGTTCATTTAGGAGTGCCACATTGCATAATTTAGGAATCTTTGATGAAGTACATGCGACATCTTCTAGCATCATCTAGGTTTCAAAGTGTTCATTTGAGTGAAAATCTAGAGGGAAAAAAATTAAAACAAACATAAAACTTTAGCAAGTCTAGCCGTTCATAGAAAAGTAACAATTAAGACAAAAAAAAGTCTTTAAGAATTTAGATTCATTAAGGTTTTAAAACTAATTTAACCTATTTCAAGTTTGAAAAAACTCAAAAGAATAAATAAGAACTCGAGTAACTTTATCCTCAAGAATTCATACATGTAGATTCGTTAAACCAAGAAAAAAGTCTTTTTAGATCTAGTCAGCACTTAGGAGCAAAAGTAAATACTAAACCAAGAAATTCTCTCTTAGAGCAAAAGATATCTGAAAAATAACTTCAATGGGTTTTTATTTCATTTCAACTCCAAGAAAGCTCAGTGGAAAGGCATAGCAATTAGAAGTCTTTGAGAATCTAGATTCATCAAATTAAAATCAACTTGAAACTGATTTTGGATCTCAACAAGGTAAGTGAAGAATTTCCCAAGACAAACTTAGATGTGAAAGGCAATAAGCCAACACTAAAATTGATTTTAGATCTAGGGAGAGCTTGAAGAGAAAAAGATAGAAGACATCAAACTATGGGTTCATAAAGAATGAATGTAGTGAGACTTTAAAAATGGATTATGCATAGTCTAAAGTTTTAGATTTAGACCAAATTGTGAAACAAAACTAGGGAAAGGATAACTACAGGAGCTAAAGAAGTTAAAGACCAAGAAGATTAATACCAACCAAATAAACCAAGGGAAAATTGGGAAGACCAAAAGTAAGAAACAAAAAGAAAACTAGGTCAAAACTCAACAAACCAAATTGATTAAAGTAATGACATAAAAATTAAGCATGGTGAATGGATATTAATTTAATTTTAACTTTTTTTTAAGCATTAGGGTTTAATTTCAAAACAGGCTTAACTAGGGATGAAAAAAAAATGAATTAGGGAAAACCAAAAGAAAAGGGGTCCCAAGTTTGAAGAACTTGGGCCTATTATCTATAGCCCCAAAATAGATGTATTTGGTCCCACTCTAGCTATAACTCTAATGCCATCTAAGTATTCATAGATTTGGTGGAGGTACCTGAATCACCCAACTAAACACTCTTAAATTTTTTTTTGTTTCTTTTCTTTTTCTCTTTTGATATTCTATTATTTTCTTTTCATATAGACATTGAAATCTATCCTAGGTTAGGGACAATATAGAATATCAGAGGCTCAAACATAATATTTATCCTTATTTGTTAAAACCATAGCGTGTCACCCTATAAGATAAAAAGTTCTAATGTATTATAGTGTTTTGACCATATCAAACAATTGTACATTCCAAAGCTAAGGGCCATATCAAACCAAGTTTGTTTAATAAAAATTGAAAAAACATATTAACCTATTTGAAATATTCCTACAACTGAAACACAAGTTCAAGCATAAAAGAATGTTTTCCCATTGGGGTGTCTTGTTTTGGCCCAAATGGGACAAATCTTAAATCCAAGGGGCACCAAAGATCAAAAACAAAAGTAATAAAACAAGGCTAAATGAAATAGAGGAATGCAAATGTGAGAATTTTAATATTTGAAACCATCTTCCACCAACAACAAATTTTCAACAAAACAAAACTACTAAGAATATAAAACAAAATGAAGGGAATATTTTAAAAAAATCCTAAACTACTACCTACATTATTACTGGAAAGGCTAGAGAACACATGTTTCAACATTACTTGCACCAAACCTTGAAAACAAATGTAATAGAAATGCTTTCCCTATTAAGGTCCTCAATCTAGCCATGCCATCCTTAAAATTTTAAAGGAATTTTTCATCGAGTTTATCCTCAAGAACCAAAATCACATTCTACTTCCTAATGTAATACTACTCTAACTAAATATAGAAATAAAATAAAATAGGGAGAAACGTTAACAAGAAAGAAGGATAGAGAGAAGACAAGTGAGTCTATCAACTAGGATAAAAATAATCTACTATCAAATGTCTCTTGCAAACTTCTAAATTATTCAAGAAACAATCAATCTTGGCATAACTCAAATTCAAGAAAAATGCAATCTTTTAAGGGATTGAATCTCTCGCAACAAGGAAGTAATCACCATAAAATATATGTAGATTACAACCCAGTCTTCAAAGAGATAAATAAAATACATTAACATCTGACATAGCAACAAAAATAAGTAACCAACATATACATGTACAGGTTAAAACCAACATTACCTATAAATATACCTCAAATACCCAAACATTACTTGTTCATAGAAAAACAAACTCAAATTAACTACAATGATTAAATTCCCTAATAGATCAAACTTTGATTTGGAAAACCATATTAAGACTAGACTAACCTATTATACCTTAGGAATATATAGAAGGCTCCAAGCCTAGTTTTCTAACTTTCTACTTCCAAACCTTTCAACTAAGAACTAATTTTATATATGTGATAATTAGATTTCAAGATCTAGGACATTCATTTGAAATAAATTGTGCTATAAGAGAATAGACGAGTTCTAGAGTTTTCCCCGTGCACATTAACTCCAATTTCTATGAGGGAATTAAATGGTTCTTCCAAGATTTTCTGATCATCTAAGTAAGGTAGATGAGTAGAATATGCTTTGGCATACCTCTAATATTTCACAATCATAGGCATAAATGGTTCCATCACCTTAGCACACGGTCTTTGGCATTAATGGCTTGCTTCAGTTTCTAACAAAAAAAAAGATCTCTCCCTCGGGATTGACATGAAACCACAATGAGATTTGTCTTTCATCATCATCCTCAAGATTATTGCATGTAAATGATTAAATCTAGAGAAACCATAAGAAATGAAAATTTAAAAGTACCTAGTTTACTTGATTACAAATAAAAGCACACAATTAGAGATTTCATTCCTTTAATTTAGCATGATTATACTTGATATTAGTTTTTCAATGATCTAATATCATATCCTAGTTTAGATTTACACCTATTTTATTTTGAATGGTTTTGAAGAGCATGTTCTTCTATATCAATTTCATCACCTATTTTTCTTATAAGGAAAAACTATCAAATTTATCTTGGAGATAGTCTTACATGTTGGCTTAATGAAATAATAGGTGGTGTTACGCGTTCAATACTTAGGGGGGTCAAAGAGGGTTATCAAGTTGCTTTATCATTGTCAGGTTATCACAAGGTTTACCTAGTCCACCAAGTGTTTAGGAATTTGGAGTTGAAACTAGATTTAACTTTATTTCATAAACTCAACAATTTCAAGGTTTTGGAGATAAAAAGATGAAAGAATCTCGAGTATGAGACTCTAAAATAAATTGGATATGGAATACAATTAAAATGGATTTAAACCATCTATAGGTCCAAAAATGGAAAAGGTCAAGGCATTTATTTTGGAGTGACAAGTGCTAAAATTAGGTTAAATTTGGGAAGAATTGGCAACATCCAATTAAATCAAGGGAAAACTTGATTCCATCAAGGAGTGTCATGTGACATAATGTAGGAAGCTCAGATGAAAGACATGTGACATCATTTGGCATCATCCAAGTTTCAAAGCATTCATCTGGGAAAATATGGATGCAAAAAGTTTAAACTAGAAGACAACAAAAGGTCTTAGAGAATTTAGATTTACAAATGTTTTAAAACCAATTTAACTTGTTTCATGTTTATATAAACTTAGAAGAAAATAAATAAGAACCTAGATAACTTTATCCTCTAGAATTTGGACCTCTTGATTCATTAAACCTAGCAAAAAGTTTTTTCAGGTCTAGTTAGTGCTTAGGAGCAAAAGTAAATATTAAACCAAGAAATTCTCTTTAAGACCAAACCAAAAGTGAAAAGGATCTTTAATGGGGTTTTATTTGATTTTAGGTCTAGGAATACTTGGGGGAAGGACTTAGCAATTAGAAGCCTTTAAGAATCCAAAAAAGGTAAGTGAAGATTTTTTTGAGGAAAACCTAGATGAGAAGATAATAATCCAAGGTTAAAACCAATTTCATACCTAGGGAGAGCTCAAAGAAGAAAAAATAGAAGGAACTAGATTAAAGGTTTCAAATGGATGGGGTCTAACAAGACTTCAAAAATAAATTATGCATAACTTGAAGTCCAAGACTTAGACCAAATCTTGAAATAATACCAGGGAAAAGATAACCATTGGAGCAAAAGAAGTTAAATCCCGAAGAGAAGAGTATCAACTAAATAAACTAAGGAAAATTAAGAAGGTTAAAGGCAAGGAACAAATGGAAAACCAAGATAAAACTTAGCAAACTAGGCTAGATTAAAGTGGGGAAATATATATTAAACCTAGTAAGTGGATATTAATTAAATTTAATTTAACATTTTTAATTTTAAGCATCAAGGTTTAATTTCAATACAGGCTTAACTAGGGATGAAACAAAAAATGAGCCACGTAAAATAAGCAGAATAAAAGGGGCCTTGAGTTTGAATAAATTGGGCATGTTGTGGTCATGAAATCATCCTTTATTGAAATTAATAACATATTAACATGCTACGTATTCCTTATCATTATGTTCAAAGATAATTACGTGCCACCTATGCCTCATCAGGTGGCATCACTATCTCTACTTGTTGTGTTAGCTTCTCTCTTATGTGAAGTTAAATCAACCCCTCTTGGATAATTGTCACTATTAATCATCCATCTAAGAGGCTATAAATAATTATATTATATTTTTATTATAGGAATGAGATGGTAGCGAGAATTCCAATTTCTATTCACCCGTGCCGTCTTTTCTTTACTTGAATATAGAAAATTTAGAAGTAATTAGTTTGATTGCCAAAGGTCTTGGGTAGGTTTTTAGGGTCAAAGCTAAAATCCTACATTATATTAAAGTAGATATGTGCCAAATTCTACATATTACTATATGTTTCATTTAACGACAATGAACCTGAACTAAAAAATGGATTTGGAATGCAAGCCACATATTCTTTCCACAAACAAACAATACAATTAAATGAGTCTAGGCTTGTATAAAATAACAATAAAACATGATGTTACATGGACAATGCAATTGAGAGAAGTAAAAATTACTACAAAGAAAATAAACTATTTGAACAACAAAACACTACAAACATGCATCATGAAAATATGATGTATGTATAGATTTGCAATATCTCAAACATTTCAACAAAAATATACATGAGAAAAACAACTTAGAATGCAAGTGGAATGACAATACACTTTGAATTTTTGTTATCTTTCAATAAGTTTACTTTCACCCCCTGAACAATGATGCATTGGACAAATTACATAAATAATACAAAGAATTACAACTTGTCCTCATAGATGAAGCTTCTTCTAATTAGAAGTTGCTTTTACTTTTAATTGATAGACAATTACGAGACATAAAACACATGTAGACCAAGAGTTGTAGACCAAGAGTTGTGGCAATATTTATTTGATCTTCTATGAAGATATGTAACAACCACAACCCATCTAAGACTCTTAGGTTTTTGAATAGCTTGTGATGAACCAGGAACTAGACCCATACAAATTTTGGAAAGACAAAATAAATCTTATGAGTTGTAAACTATAATACATCCAACTGACAAAAACTATTTCCATATTAAATAAAATACATCCAAACACCTAAACAACCAAAGATCTTACATACATCAACAATAACTACATACAACCAACAAAAATTGCTCCAATATTTATGTATATTTATTAGAAGAATGAAAATGTTGGAATTCACACTTAGAAAATGTTATTAATTATTCTTAAAGACCCTGTTGTCATTATTGCAATTGATGAAGATGATGTAAACTATTGCAATACAACATACTTGCTTGCACAATAACACTACCATTGAAAATTACCTCAAAGCTAGAAATGTTCATTGAAATATTTGTTGGGAACTATGACATGTAAGATGGATTGGTGATTCAAAAATTTAGGTCAAGTTGAAAGATTAACAATGTCATAGTTGCCATTTTTAGTCTTTAGATTAGCCTTATGCATTGACTTCATGGAATTCATAGTTTTTGGTGGATTTTGTGATGTGAAAGGATGTGGTAGAATCAATAAAACTTCTAGGATGGAATTGACATCTCCATGACTAACCAAGATAGAATTATAGGCCTTAAATCCACCTGAAAAGACAATTTTGGCACGATTGTTGGTTCTCCTAGTGGCGAACTAGCCAATCTCCCTAGAAAATGCTCTAGTTGCCACTAATGAATAATTCTCAAAGGGTAAATGATTTATTGATAAAATGGAAAACTCGTGAATGTGCTAGAAATATGTGCATTCCAAAAGCTAAACATTTCAAATCATCTTCAAATGGTTGAACTTCCATTCTTTTGTGTTTGAGAGTTTAAAGGAAAGCCATAGACTTCATGAAATAATTGTAAATGCTTGTTAGATCATGGAGGAATTGTAAACCTTCTTTAGTTCATGTTCCTAGATTGCATTGTATAGGGGTATTTTTTGGAGTTGTAGAGGTTGATTGCAAGTGTTGGGAGCTTGTGTAGATTGTAAATTGGAACTCTATATACACCTTTAGTTTCATTTTATCACATGTAACTGGTTAAATATTAGTGGCATGAAGAGTTTTACTCACTCCAGGGGTTATTTTCCTTTTTAAGTGTTTCTCAAGTGGTAGATTCTTGTTTCAATTGTGTGATGCTTCATTGCATTTCCTTTTAATTTTGCTATTGTTTTTCACTATACATTTAATATTTGAATAA
The DNA here is from genome assembly GCA_027924645.1 of Cunninghamia lanceolata. NCBI lineage: Eukaryota > Viridiplantae > Streptophyta > Pinopsida > Cupressales > Cupressaceae > Cunninghamia > Cunninghamia lanceolata. The sequence goes on along the minus strand of BSBN01000371.1, from coordinate 2,781,570 downwards.
ACTAGAAACACTGATATGTCATCCATTATTGGTGGAATAACTTATGTTTGAAGGTTGTTGTTGTAGGGTTTTAGCAAGAGGATTCATTGTTGGTCAACTTGTGTGAGAAATATCCTCCTAGTTTACACATCGATTGGTTAGTGGCACATATGGTATATTCAATGCATATGCACAAATATTTGAAATTGATACAATATGGATCAAATTCCATGATATAGACATTAGACGCCATCAGGCAAAGAAGCTAGCACTTTTATATACAAATGACATATCACAAGATTTGACTCATACCATGAATATAAAATGATAGCAATAAGTGAAATAAGATGCACAAGAGTTCTTAAACAATTCAATTAGCATGTGTAGGCACGATTCACATATCACAAGGATTGACTTTGGATGACATTGCATTTGATCCACACAAAATACACAAACACGAGTTAGTGTACATTACCTAAAATACACAAATACACTAATATATTTTAGGTTGACTTTGGAGAATAATATTGAGGGATAAAACTAAAATACACAAGGACAAGTTTGTAGAGTGATATTTGTTACCTAAGTTCTATTTGGGATCAATTTGCAAACAATACATTTTCCTCGCTCATCTTTAAGCACCACAACTACACTAGCAAAACTCATACTGCCCTTAGATTCTCTATCAAAGTTGATCTTCATAAATCCTACTGGGGGTCTTAACTATACAATTTTTTTTCTAGCAGACTATTTGTCTCTCATCCATTAATGGGGACTCTCTAAAGCAATTATTACCAACACTTGTAGAAATGAAATATGAGGAATAATTAAGAAACAAATCCATTGCTATGTACATGATACACAATTTCACCTGCAAGGCGACTTCATTCTTAAACACAACAATGCGATCATACACATTGACTAATATAACAACTCATTAAAAAACAACATTATAAACAAATATAATTTCTTAATATTTAATTTTTGTGCAAAAACATTTTATACTTTACATGCTAAATATATTATAATATATATAAACACTTTTTTATATAATACTTACACAATCCAAAACTTACACAGACTATAAACATCAAACTTAATTGACAGCGATTGCCTTCATCCACCATAAAACTCATCAAAGTGAGAGGACCAAAATTGGTTTCTTCCCACCATAGACAAAATAAATGTTTCACTCCATAGTTACATGGAAGTACATACACAAAAAGACCTTGAGATTCAAAATTCTCAAAGTTAGTTGCCTTGTGAAGGCAAGTATAAAAGTTCGTTTGAGAAGGCAAGAGAATTTAAAAAAGGAAAAAAAAATCTAAAAAAAACCATGGTTTATAAATATTTAAATTATGGTTAATAAACTAAACCGTCAATGCAACCAATAACTAGCCGATACCTATACTAATAGCACTGTTATCTCTATTATAAAATAAAGTTGATCCTTAAATTATGAAGGTTAAAAGCAATTAAGTATATATAAACAATAGTAAGCTTATTAATTAAAAAATCAATGAATTATATTTGTATAGAGTTGTACTTCTTCCCTATTCACCTCTCCCTCCTGCGCGAGGATTTGTGTTCGATTTTTTCTCCAATCTGTCCGCCAATCTGAAATTATCGTCCCTTTTCTGTCAATTTCACAGTCGGGGTCGTCAAAATTATGGGGTTTCAAGTTCGAATCCTGGCAGCACCAAATTAATTTGTTTCGGCGTGTGTTCAATCTTAAAAGGTATACTGGATTTCGAATTATGACAGTTTGATGGTTTTTCTTTGCGAATTTTTTTGTTCTTCTTATGGGGATTGCGAATATTCTTTATTGGAGATGTTGCTACAACTTATAGAGGGTTCTAGAAGCCTCTGGACAGAGGGATTCGCGGCTCTGTGAAAATTAGGGTCTGTACAGAGAAAATGCAGGGAGAAGAGATGCGATGGATTTAATTTTAGGGTTTTTAGATTATTTTAAACCCTCGGATGCATAAATTTGGAGAAACAAGTTGGATAACATTATATCTGGAGGAATATTGAGCATGTAAGTCCTCTTTAATGCCTATGAATAAGGGTTCTTAGTTCACCTTTGATGCCTATTAAGTAAGGTTTTTTATTTCCATCTTCAATTGACCCAATGAAAGAGATGTACACTCAGTTTGTTATAAAATATTTTTATATGGTGACCGTTTCACTTCAAATATTAATGCACGTAATCCTACTTTTTAAAAAAAATTTCTTTTAAAACCGTATGATTTCGATGAAGTTTTGGGGTTCCTTGTTGTTGTACGGTCCCATGGATGGCCTAGGGCTTTAAAATTAGGGTTTGTTATTGGGTGAAAGCATGGAGCTAGTTTAGGGTCCGGCAACATGTGTTTTGGGGTAGATTGGTTCTGTTGTAAAGGGTAATTGGTTATAAATTGTTACCGGGAAACCCACATCTTCTAGTGATAATGTGTATATATAATATAGTCGTAACCTTATTCATTTATTCATGTACCCTTATTGGAAATGACGGTTCCATCTCCAAACCTGTATCAATATACACACATCTCCAGTTGTGACTATGCGCAGTGTTTAAAATTATTGAAATATGTGCCAATAGAAGAGTTTCCAGTGGGGTATTTTTTCCAGAAACTATTAGGAAATTTATAGGTCGCCTAGAGAAGTCAAGTTATAAGAGGTTTTGATCCAGATTCCTTGGAGATATTTATGAACGGTTTACATTTCTCAAGCTGAATTAGGTGATGGCAAGAAAACTATCGGACCATGTACCTGTACCTACATCTCCTGGTGGCTATACATATTGTATAGTTGTACCACATGTATCGCTATACCCTGATTTGAAAATGGTACCCCTGTGATTGTACCCAGCGTCCTTTGGTGACTATATTTACACCTTACTAGTTCCAGAGTAAGATTTATTATAATATTGTCTAGGCAAATTAGTAGGATAGTAACCTAGATTTTCTCTGGTAACTGTGCCCACACCTAAACAAGTTTTGGAGTAAAATTGATTAGAAAGGTATGTAAGGATAATAGGATGGTGACCTAAATCTCTTTTGGTGACTATGCTTACTCTTAAAAAGTCCCTGTGTAAAATTAATTATAATTGGTATCTAAGCAAAATAGTAGGTGGCAAACCTAGATCAAGGGTGTTGTAACACAGATTACATTCATGTGTTTAAACAAATTCACCTTGCATTTGACAAGTGGCATTTGTTAGCCACTGTCTATATTACAGCATCAACAAATTACTTTGTGTAGACTGTGCTTTGTTATATGATATGGATAGTCAAGAGAAGTGGACTCAGTTAAGACAATACAAATAACTCCATCAACAATGCATGTGATGTCAAAGTTTTACTTAATTGAGAAGCATTTAAACTTTTGCTAGACAGCTAAAATTGTGAATGGTGAAGTACATTGGGAAAATTAAATTTTAATACTTTTGGAAACTGAGAAAATGGGATTGTGTAAGATTGCATGTGAAAAATGACAATGTGGCTTTATGTCCATCTGAATCTGTAAATTGAACCAAAAAAGTATACTTTGTCTCGATGTTTGTCCCTCTGATTCTTGTTTTCTAATTATTACTCATTACTTTTCGTTTGCTTATGGTTTTATATTTGTGTTTATTTTTTGAGAAGTTGCTATAAGTTTGAATTTAATTTGTTGCATCTTAAATTCAGGCAGGAGTTAGAAAATGGCTGTGCACAAACAAATACCCTTGAGTGATGCAGCGATACATGCTGGGTCACGTTCTGCAATTATGCCTTCTCTTATTCGCAAGGTAAATGAGGAGGCTCATATTGATGCAACAGTGATAAAGGCCGATGTTCCTACAGAGGAGGATATAGATATTGATCTTAGGGAAGTGTATTTTCTGATCATGCATTTTCTATCTGGTGGGCCATGCCATAGAACTTGTGGTCAACTTTGGAATGAGCTGTTGGAGCATAAGCTTCTTCCTAGGCGGTACCATGCCTGGTATTCAAGGTCAGCAAAACAGAGTGGGGATGAGGATGATGACGGATTGTCTTTTCCATTGAGCTATGCTCAATTAGTTGAAAGGTAAAGTAGCTACAATGTGAGATTTTTGAATTGTGGTTATTTTCTAAGAATTACATTTTTCATCAACAATTATTGAGTGTAAAGTTTAGAAATGTCATTACTTTCAGGCAACAGTTGATCCCAAACTAAAAACAAGATTATGTCATCTGTGTTTATTTATAAATCTTTCTATCTATCTATATATGTATCTATCTATCTATATAACTATATCTATCTATCTATCTATCTATATATGTTTGCACATGTGTGTATATATATCTTCCATTTAACTAATCTTTCTCTCAATAATGCATGTGCAGGCTTCTAGAGCCCAAATCACTTGCATCTTTTTTCTTTTCTTTAAGGTTTTTAAGAGAAAAGCTGGCATCGTGTGATCTTTAAGGCATCTTGAATGATGGAAGTTAGCCACCATACTCTGCATTTTCGCTTAATTGTTGCAATGATTAGGACTTTTTGGTTTCATTCATCCCAAGTATCATTTCATCCTCTCTCCTTGGCAGACTACATTCCTTTATGAAGGGCCATAGCTTTTCCTTTTGCTTGGCTATTTGGTGTATATCTATGCAGAGATATAAAATCGAGATAGGCTTTCCTGCATTATCTTTAAAAACTGTGCAGCCCTTTCAAAGTTCATCTTAATTGTGCTAGGTTGTGGCATGTATCTCTCAACTCTAGGCACTTTTGGTTCTTTCCATTAAACCCTTCAGCGGGATGAATATTTGTATATATTAGAAAAAATTACATATGACATAATAACTTTAAAATATAAACAAGTGAAGGAAGAGGACTGAAGCGAAGTTTGGTAGAGGTTGTTCCCACGGGTACGAAAGGATTGAAGAATAGAATTGGCATGACACTTATGAATAGGGCAAAATTGGCACGACAGAACCAAGGCAATAGGAGGAAAGGCACAAGCATGGTAGAAACAAGGAATCCATCCCACAACAACGAATGGAAATCTTGTTTGCAATCGGATCAAATGCAGTCTGAATTGGGAAAGGAAGAGACAAACATGAACCCATCCCCACCAATGGTGAAATTGGTGATCAAGAAATCAGGGTTTCCATCAAAAACTTTGTGTTGGACAAGTGAAATCGACCTTGGATCAGCTTGTCCTAATAGGATAGAAAAATTCATCCAAAGAAAATTGGGGAGATAATTTCTCTATGAAATTCCTCCAAAGAAAACTAGGGAGATAATTTCACTATGAAATTCCTCTTGAAAGGTTTTTTTTGGTGGAGTGCTCCAGTGGCCTTGAAAAGGAAAAAAATATTGAATGGTGTTCCCTGGTTGTTGAAAGGGGCTAGCCTCTACCTCAAGGAGTGGTTGCCCAATTTTGACCCTTTAACATGCCAAATCTAGGAAATTCTAGTTTGGCTAAGACTATAATCTCTTGGAGGAATATCAGGATGCCTTGATTGTGGAGCAAATTGGAAATTTGCTAGGGCATTACTATTGTGCAGATGGAAATGCCATGAATGGAGACTTTAGGCTTGATTCACTCATTTGCATAAGGAAAGCCACCTTTGCACCTTTGCCAAATCACTTAATGTTAAAGTTGGAATTAGGAGTTTAGAAACAATTGATTGAATTGGAAGAAAATACTCAGTTTTGCATCAAATGCAAATCCAAAATCATTACACAAAACTGCACCAGAAAAGACCAATGAAGCACTTGGAAATGGGTCACAAAAGCTTCTACTCAAGCACAAAAAATCAGCAAAGACAATAATGAAGAGGAAAAATTGAATTTGGATTTGGTTGGAAAATCTATCATAATAGATACTCCCAAGGATCTCCTTTTGAATGCTAATGAATTTCCTTGCCTTGGCCCTGATTACATTGACCTTGTCTTTGCAGAAGTAATGGCAAGAAATTTGGCCACTTGGGTCAAGGATCTAGCACTTACAACATGTAATTCAGATTCCCTGAGCTTTGATCACTTTTCTCTCCTACTTTGGATCATGGAAGATTCCCCTAATTCAAGAGTCCTATTCAAATTTGAAAATATGTTGTTCCAAGATGAGTCATTCTTGGATTTGGTCAAGTATTGGTGGTTAGGACTCCCCAAAATGAAAGGTTAAAAATGTACTCCTTTGTTAAAAAACTTTCTGCCTTGAAAAACATTTTGAAGGACTAGAATAGAAAGACATTCAAAAATATTTTTTTTGAAAAAGAAAGAATAGAAAGGGAACTATTCTTGCTAAATGAAACAATAATATTATAATAGCAATGGGAATGAATCAAGAATTCTTCCTCAAAGAAAAATCTCTTGCTGGAACGGACATTCAATTCAAAAAAGAAATCAAATCTAGAGAAATCTAACTGAGGGTGACAGGAAGACCAATTTCTTTCATAATTCTACCAAGGCTCATTGTAATTGGAAAAAAATTCCTCCATTAAACTCAACTTTGAGGCCTCCTTGGATGACTTGGAGGCCATTAATAGAGAAGCGATATCCTTCTTCAAAAATCTTCTTAGATATGAGGAAGCATTCAATTTGAAAGCTCTAGCAGATTTCCTTCAAGTCATTGCAAGTATGGTCTCTAAGGATCATAATCAAATGTTGATGGCTCCATTTATGGAGAATGAAACCAAATTAGCACTCTCACATATGCATCTGAATAAGACTATATGGCTAGATGGATACATTGCGGATTTCTTCAAAAAATATTGGCATATTATGGGCAAAGGGGCGGTAGTGGTCTGCAATGAGGCCAAAAGATATAGGAAAGTCCTCAAATCTCTCAATTGCACATTTATTGTTCTTATTCCCAAAACTGCTTCTCCTTCTTTTGCAGAATTTAGGTGAATTGCATTGTGCAATACAGTATGTAAAATCCTTTCAAAATCAATGGCAAATAGGCTCAAGATCTTGCTCCCTTCCCTCATCTCTCAAGAACAAAGCAACTTTGTTTCCAAAAGGGCCATCAATGAAAATATCATCACAGCCCATGAGATTATTCATTCTATTTCAGACTCTAATTTGAAAAGAATGATTTTGGAGCTCGATATAATTAAGGCACATGATAGGGTCAATTGGAGTTTTTTTTTAATGAAAATATTGGAGAGGTTTGGTTTTTGCTTGGGGTGGTGGGAGTTGATCTTCGAGTGTATCTTCATGCCTTAATTCTGTATCCTCTTGAATGGGGGACTTGTTGGATTTTTTGAGGCTTCTTGAGGCCTTCATTAGGGTGATCCCTTGTCACCATATTTATACATTCTCATGGCTGAAGCATTGGGCTGTTTCATAGGACACTATTACTCCAACAAAAGATGGAAAAGAATTGTGGCCATTGATGATGTAGATGCCTTTACCCACCTCCAATTTGTAGATGACAATTTTATTCAAAGAGGCAAGTTTGGTGGAGGCCACAACCATGAAGAACATCCTCATTGCCTAATTGATGCTTCTGGTTAGCAGGTCAGTGAAGATAAATTGAAAGTATCTTTCTTCCATTCCTCTCAAAGACTTCAGACCAAAATTGTAAGAGTTTTGGGTTTTAGAATAATTAAACTTCCAAACAACTATATTAAGGTTCCATTGTTCTAAGGGGCATGCAAATCTTCATTATGGAACTCATTGATTGAGGTCTTCAAATAACATCTTTCCTCTTGGAGTCTCAATTGGCTCTCCTTTGTTGGGAGAATCTCAATGGTTCGAGCTGTGTTGTCTACATTCCCAATCTATCTCTTGTTTGTGCTTCGAGCTCTAACTTGCACAATGAAAATAATCAACTAAACAATGAAGGATTTCCTACGGCAAGGTTTGGAGGAAAGGAAAAAATTCTTGCTAGCAGCATGGAAAAAGTCTATTTGCCTCATGCCTTTGTTGATGTTGGGATTAGACAATTTACAATATACCATCTAACTCCTGAGGCCAAATTAGTTTGGAATCTCTTTGCCAATTCGAGCTCTAGATGGAGCATATTTTTGCGGAAAAAAGTACTTGGATTCTATGGAGAGTGACAAATTTTTCCAATTGCCTAATTGATGCTTCTAGCTCACACATTTGGAATTTCATTACAAAATATGAGTAGGTAATCTTCGACCATCTCTCTTGGGAGGTCAGGGATGGTTGAAAAGCAAAATTTTAGGAGAGCTATTGAATGGACACAATCTCCAATAGGACAAGGATGACTTAGGGGACATAAAAAATCTTCTTTGTAATATTTGGGTAGCCCATGCGTGTGACTATGTCTCTTTTAGATGCATTGATGGCATGTGGCTATGCCAATAGAAGTGTCTCTCCTTTCTACATGCTCCCAAAAATCAAATTGAGACAAGAAGAGATTCTTCATGCTCAAAAAATTTTCATTAGTGAAAATGATGAATTGTGACAAGTTTGCTCAAAAAATGGCTACTACTTCATCAAAGTGGGTTATCTCTCCCTAATGGAGCCTTTGGTGGATCATGATTGGCTAGCAATCAAATGCTGGCATCGGGATTGTTTTGCTGCTTGGGCCACCCTTCAAAACAATGTATTGATCAGAGATGGGTTGATGAAAATGGGCTTTGCAGGTCCATTCAGATGCATACTTTGCAAACAAGCCAAGGAAACAGTGGACTACCTCTTCCTCCATTGCCTCTTTGCTATAAATTGTTGGAAATGGATTTGCACTTGCTTGGATTGGACATAGAATCTCCCATACACTCTACTCAAGTTGTTTAAGGATTGGCCACTATCAAAACCTCAGGCCATCTTGTCCAGCCTTTGGATTGCAAGCCCCTCTTTTATTATATGGCACATTTGGAAAGAAAGGAATAGATGCATTTTCTAGAACACTTCACTTGTTTGGGACACCTTTTTGACAAAATTGGAAATTGCAATTTCCAAATTGGTAATGAGTAGGGCCTCAACACAATCACAAATGAAATGCCTATTCATAGCTTGAGATAGGTACATTTTGAAGAAATGGGAAAAAATGGGTTTGCCCCTTGTTAATGGGACTTGTAGGTTCAACTTTCCTAAGAGGGATATTGCTAGATGGATACCTCCACAAGATAGCATGTTTAAGCTGAATTTTGTGGTGCCTCAAGGGGCAACCTAGTGCCCTTAGGAGCAGGTTGTGTAATAAGTAACTCCAATGGAATTTCAATAAAGGTAGCATCTAAGAAACTCATGCTTGGGACCAACAATGAAGTGGAAGCCTCAACATTCATCTTAGGCTTTCAATTGGTACATTCATGCATTATTGATTTGGTCATCATTGAGGTGACTCAATGGCAATTGTCCTTTGCATCAGGAAAAGATAGTTGAGAAATTGGAAGATAAATAACATCCTCTATGAAGCTTTGGCAATCCTAGACTCAATAATTTTTTTTCAATCCAACATTGCTACTGTGAAAGCAACAAGGTGGCAAATTTCCTATTGCCAAGGGATCGATGTGGGAATGATTTAATAATTGGCAATGATGTTAGTTGTTGGTAGGGCCTTGCCAATGCATGTAATGGAATTCCTCCGAACTTCAAAACTCCCCCGTCATTAATGACTTTGAGTGGGATCTTGCAAGTGGTGGCAAGATGATTGAATGGTTACATCATATGGTGTTTGGGGTTCATTCCCATCACCATCTCTTGTTATTGTGTCCTCACTCAATCTAGTTCATTTTGTTGCTTTGCCTTTGCTCTTCAAGATAGACGTAGTCTCACATTCGCTTGATTGGGGGGAGTTGATAGAGGGCTTTTTTGGGGGCTATAATGAATGTGAGGATGAAGAATGCATCTTTTTAGGGCAGAGATATCTATAATGCCATTAAAGATTCTAGGGCGGGATTTCAGTGAAGGTGCAGAATGCCATTGTGTGAACTTTGATATTTTGTCTGTCTCCAACATTTTTGAAATCACGAAGGACAAAAATGATAGAGGCTTTGGGGAGGTACTACATATGGGAGAAGCACTGTGGAGATTTGGATTTTGTAGTTAATAATACGGTGCTTGTTTTAGGAGGTTCTCTACCCATAACAGGCAAGAAATTTTGTGGTTTGGCTTCCATTGGCATTGACTGGGAGGTGTAGGAATGTTTGCAAGCTTTGGCCTGGTAGGTGACGATCATGCAAGGGCTCTTGTTAGGAAAGGATGATCTCTATGCCCCCAAAATGGATGCAATGGAGCTGTGTGCCCCCTACAAAAGGCCCCAAATCTGGAGTGCTTCAATGTGGCAAGGGTAGAGTAGACTATCAAATTCTTGTTACGATAGGTGGGTTTGGTCAAACGCCCCCATGGATCATTTGGTTCGTAATCAAGCTTGAAGATGATCTTTAGCTACAAGCAGTATAATGTATAGATAATATATAGAAAATCTATCAATAGGCAGTGTTGGGACCCAATTTTAATTTGCCAAAATCCTAAAATCTGTGTCCCTTTGTTGCATTGGCCTTGTGGTGTCCACTAGTTATAACCCATCTAAGATGTATGCTTCGTGTTGTGCTTGCTTCCCCCTTATACTTTAGTTATTCGCCCAAGTTAGAGGTATAAGGTTGTTTGTCTCCTTTTCTAGCGTTTGTCGGTGTTTCAAACTTTCCTCATACCATCATGCTTTCCTTTGCTCCCTCAAAACCCCACGCTTCCCTAATTCTTCTAAGTCCTTTTCCCTCGGCGTGCTTTCGAGTTTTCCTTTGCCAAGGTATCTGGTAGGCTTGATCCCCGACCCCTAAAATCCTTGCTTTGTGTTTTTGCCTAAGTCCTTTGCATGTTTCGAGCTTTCAAGCTTTGTCTTACACATTTGCCCTGCATCCTTCTCCCCACTCTCGTGCTTCCATTCCTTTTATTGGGTTTGCGGGCTTACCCTTACCATTGTACTCAAAAGGTATGCAATATGCCTGAACCTTGATCCCTGACCGATTCTTCTTTGGTATCAGGGTTTCGGCCTTCCCTTTCCCTTCCTCCCAAGGTGCATCTTGTAAGCGGGATCGTCGATCCCCAAAAAGTCTTTGCCCCCCAATCTTCCTCGCTCTGTTTCTTTCTTGCATGAGGCATCCCCCTTTCCCAATTCGTGACCCATTCCTCCTTGATCGTGTGCTTGTGGTCTTACTCTTACCGTCATCCCCAAAAGGTATGCAATAAGTGTTAAGTCCGAACTCGTATCCTCAACACATTTCTCTTTGACTGCAAGCTTTTGCCTTTCCCTTTCCCCTTGTGCTTTAAAGGCATGCAATACGCAGTATTCTCGAACCTCGATCCTCCACTTCCATTCCTTTCATTTCTTCCCTCCCTCGACCCCTTTAGGATTCTTCATATTGCCATCACGCAGAATGCGATAGGCATGAACCCCATTCTTTGATGGATTCCCTTCCCTTCTTTGGGCTCTCGGGAATCTTAATGCTGCTATCCCCAAAAGCAAATAGTCATGCAGTAGGCCCAATCTCTGATTCTCGACTCTCAATCCCTTCTGGCATCCAAGCATGCGATTTCGTGAAACCCTACTTGTTGGACTTCTAAGATATTTTATGCCCTCAAACACTTTTCATGCATGAAGAAATGTGAAACCCCGATGCATGAGCTAGAAATCTGACCTAACTCCTTGCACGACCCAAGGTGCCATTATTGGTCTCAATTGAATGCGATGCACAAGTACACTCCTTGAAATCCTGCCAAAATCACATTTGAACCCATCAAAGGTCATCAAGAGGGTAAGGCAAGGGCTCATCAACCAATTGTGGATGGTTAAAGGCCAATTTCTGAGAGTGGGCATGTTCTCCTTCACTTTGAGCTCAGCTAGGTTCAAGAGGGTGTTCCTTATCCTGACAATAGAGTCGCCACCTTTAATTTGCAAAAATCCTAAGTTTGTGTTCGTTTGTTGCATTAGCCTTGTTGAAAACCTTGATTTGTGGACCCAACTTTAATTTGCAAAAATCCTAAGTTTGTGTTCGTTTGTTTCATTGGCCTTGTGGTGCCATCAGTTATAGCCAATCTGAGATTTCTTCAATGGGCCCCTTTTGTTCAAGATGTGTGCTTTGTGTTGTGCTTGGTTCCCCCTTATACTTCAGTTGTTTGCCCAAGTTGTAAAATCTCAAAATTTTCCAAGAAGAGATCCTTATCCTGCCAAAATCACATTTGAACCCATCAAAGGTGTGGATCCACACGTAGGGCCATAGGAAGAAATTGAAAATAGGCGTGGGCGCCTCAACGTCATAAATGCAAACCCTAGTTGTCACTCAGCTACAAACAGTTCTAGGCTATTCTTTGAGTACAAAAAGGACATCCCAATGGTCCCAAATCATCACGCACTAGATCCAAGGCCGATTTTATCACAAAAGAAAATGATAGCACATTTAATGCTTTGACTGCAAAATATTCTTGCAAACCTCAAAGAGACACCAAAATACATTGTAACCTAATGCTATAAATACAAGTTTGTAAATCATTCAAAGGGTTGGTCGCCGAGCCAACTTTTTGGACTATAAGCGCCTCGTGCTGGTTTTGGGGCATCAATCAATGCAAGTCTTATGTAAATCGTAGGAAGGGTTTTCAACGCACATCTCTTGTAATGGTATGTCTCAATGGTAGTTTGTAATAATTTAGGGGAATGCATAATCGTAATTATGTATTTTATTTCACCACATTTGTTGGTGCGATTGTAACCGAGGTTTGGTGAAAGTGTGATAGGCTGATAGCTTCTAATGCATTGCAAAGCTCTTGTAATGGTCTCTCCTTTGTTGCATATGGGTTATTGCATGTAATGTATCTTTGATATGTATGTTTATGCATATTTGGTTCTCTTGATGCTTTGTTGGACGTATCTCCCTCTTCCTTGCAGTTCGTGACTCTGTTGTCTGATGGAGTAGGCACCAATCGGCTTGGTGAGAGATCAAACTTCCATTTTAATCACCCTTTGTCCTTGTTAGCTGTAGGACAAAGGATGATTAAATGATTCAATGTTGCAAACCAGGGAAAATCTTAAGCAAACTCAAAGAATTAGATTGTTAGAAGCTCATGTCCTGCATGCCTACACCTCGCACTTGTGTATGAAATATTAAGTGGATTCATTTATGGGGATTATAATATTGCTGTCATCTATGGGTGCATATGCAAGGTTGTTGTTTCAGCTTAATAAGAGGTTTTACAAGTAGCTAGTTAGTCTTTGAGTTAGTGACAAATATAGAGGTCAAGCGTATATTGGGTATAGTTGCTGTTGTTTTAGTCATGATTCATTTTGATAGGTTAGATGTCCTGTTAAGAATACATCTAGGAACACCCTCCCGAGCCTAGCTGAGCTCAAAGTGAAGGAGAGCATGCCCACTTTCAGAAAATTGGCCTTTAACCATCCACAATCTGTTGATGAGCCCTTGCCTTACCCTCTTGATGACAAATCCTCGGCCTTGAAGGTAAGAAAATACTCTAGGATTATGGAATTGCGGTTTTAGGACCCATCAAAATGGCACCATTGCCTGGGAGGATTTGATGTGGTTGTTATTTTGAAGACCCTGGTAATTTGGTAAGGAAAGTTTGCATTGTGTTGGTGTTATCAGTTGGCATCCCGTTAGCTTGCATCGACATATGGGGTTGGGGAAGAAATAAAATGGTTTGATAAATTATTGAAGACTTTGCTGGTGGAAGACAACCCAGAATCAGTTTGTTTCCTTAGTGATTCGGTCTGCTCCAAGGATTTTCTCATTTCATGAGGTGGCGACTCTATTGTCATAAAATCAATGTTCTTGCTGATTGGTACATGCTTGCTGATGGTGCACAATTCCTTTCCACATTGGTGCTGCAGCAGGTTAAGGTACATGAAGTTTTCTTCTCCTTGATGTGGCCATGTTTCTTCAAACTTTTGCTTGTTAGAATTAACCGAGTTCTATTTCAACATGCCATGAATTTCCAGTCATGGCCTTTAGGTCTGAATATATTGATAGGGCAGTTCCTCCTTATGTTCCGTCTTATGAATTAGGGCCTAGGCATTATGCAGACGAGTATGAAATTATCACAGTGATGCATCCTTTCCCAGCCCTAATAGTCATATTGCATCTCCTATACATTCTCAAGGCATCTATGCATCCCCACACCATCTTGATGAACTTGTTAGACAGCAAAAAGAAAGTCAAATCAGACTGCTTGAGTCCAAGTCGCAACTTAGAGAAATGGATAATCAGATTAAGCTGCTTGAATCTAGGTTGCAAATCAATGCTCACCCTGCTACCACAAAGGCCTAGTTGTTCAGTCTCCTTCTGTTCCCCTTAACTCCACCTATAAGTAGCTAGATCTTTCTTGGGTCAATTATGAAATGCAAACCATGTCACCAAAGGTCTACAACTAGATGCCTACCTTTGATGGGTGTGATCTTTATGAAGGGGATGCACATGTTGATGAATTTTCAGAACTCATGGAAACTTTTCAGTTTGAAGATGAGGACATGTGGATGAGGATTTTTGTTAGATCTCTGTATGGGTTGGCAAGGAGATGGCTCGAAGGTTTTCCAGAACATCACTTTGCTTCTTGGAGGGGCCTTGTTGCATTTGGTGAGAAATATGCAAATGATGTAGACTTTGTTGTTCTTGTCCAAGAATTAGCAAATATCAGAAGACAAGAGAGTGAGTCTAGTATGGACCTTAGTCATAGGTTTGCTGTTGCTCTTTTCAGAATACCAAATGCTTGCAAACTTGCTGCCCCTGTCTGCATTGACATGTTCTTTGAAGCATATGAAGACGGTTTGAGGTCAGTGCAAAAAGATTTGAAGCTTACAAGCTTGCAACAAGCTTATCAATGCCTTGACGCCATTGAAAGAGTGAATAATGATTATATTGCAAAGTTGCTGTCCCCAAAGACGTGTTGTAAGGGAGGAACTAGTTGCTGTGGACAACAATACAGTGGATCAGGTTGAGTGTGCAGTCAGAAGGGTCGAACTTTGTGATGCAACATCATAGGATAGTTGTGCATGTAGTGAGGATAGTGTTGCCACTCATCTTCAGTTGGATGGTTCATCCTTTGGGGATGATGATGTTGTTTTGCTAATTGACTCTCAAGCTCAGGTCAAGAACGACAAAAATGTGCCTGCACTTGGTTAGGTGACTACTCGGATAGATGATGGTGTAGACATTGAGTTTCAATTTGAAGGCCTTCCCATGAACAATGGTGTTGTTGCTGTGGGTGCAAGTAAGGAAGTTGAAGTGAAAGAGCTATGTTATTCTTTAGATGTGCTTCCTTCCTTTGTGGATCCTGAAGAGGATGATGCATACACCTTCCTTGTTGCAAGTGTAAAGGATGAATGTGAAGGTGTGCATGATCTACTTGCTTCTGATCAGGAAGATTTCGACCTGGACAGATTTTTAAAACTTGGTTTGGAGCAGTTGTCTATGGCTGATAAGGATTGTATTGAGGACACCTTTTTGAGCTCATTGGTTGATTATATGCTGAAGGCGCAGAATTGGATTTGAATCAAGTTTTTGTTTCAATCATGGAAGAATACAACAACATTTGTGATACAACTAGGTGGCAAGAAATTGAACAATTGCATGATGTAACCTAGCTTGAAGTTGCTCCTGAGCTGGAGACATTTCAGTTTGAAGTTTAGGGAAGTCCTCTTCTTCATGCTGATGTCTGTGCAAATCTGGATGTGTATCATGCCACCAAGGAGCTTGAAGAAGAATGTCACCATGTGGTTGAGCATAATGATAGTCCCTACTTTTTGTGGCTGCCATGTCTAGATGATGGTCTTTTCCACTTCCAACACGATGATCTTAACATTGGCGGTCTATATGTGCATGCTTGGAAGAAACAACATTTGTTGTTGCTAGGTGATCAGTGCAATTTCAGCTTGAGAATGCTTAGTTCCTTCTTCAAGGTTGTTTTTGATTGAGGTAAGTGATGGGTAGGAGTTTACCCATGGCCTTTTGCCATGGATTTGCTTTGTGGGACCTGATTTGGAATTGTTCTTAAATTTTGTTTACAACCATACTCAATTTCTTTGTGCCTTCATACCATTGGTTGTAAATTGTGTTTTGCCTTGTACATATCGTCATTGTGTTTGTCTTTCCCCCTTGTCCCTCCTATTTTTGTTTTGGACTTTTTGGTTTGCTCTCGGCGATAGCTAGATTGTCGCTGTGCCTGCAAGAGGCACATGTCCCCAACCAGAGCCAATGTTGGGACCCAACTTTAATTTGCAAAAATCCTAAGTTTGTGTTCGTTTGTTGCATTGGCCTTGTGGTGCCATCAGTTATAGCCAATCTGAGATTTCTTCAATGGGTCCCTTTTGTTCAAGATGTGTGCTTTGTGTTGTGCTTGGTCCCCCCTTATACTTCAGTTGTTTGCCCAAGTTGTAAAATCTCAAAATTTTCCAAGTATAAGGTTGTTTGTCTCCTTTTTTAGCGTTTGTTGGAGTTCCAGAGTTTCCTTTATCGTCATGCTTTCCCTCGCTCCCTTGAAACCTCGCGCTTCCTTAATTCTTCCAAGTCTTTTTCGCCCTACGTGCTTTCGGGTTTTCCTTTGCTAGGGTTTTTGGTAGGCCTGACCCTTGAAGCCCAAAATCCTCACATTGTGTTTTTGCCCAAGTCCTTTGGATGTTTCAGGCTTTTTAGACTTTGTCTTACTTGTTTGCCTTGCATCCTTTTCCCCACCTCCCCGCTTTGGTTCCTTTTATCGGGCTTGCAGGCTTACCCTTACCATCATGCCCAAAAGCTATGCGGTACGCGATATGCCTGAACCTCGATCCCCAACCCATTCTTCTTCGGTCTCGGGCTTTTGGCCTTGCCTTTCCCTTCTTCCCAAGGTGCATCTCATAAGTAGGATCCCCAATCCCTGAACCTCGAAGAGTCTTTGCCCCCAATCTTGCTTGTTCTGTTTCTTTCTTGTATCGGGCATCCTCCTTTTTCGATCCCTAACCCAGTCTTCCTCAGTTGTGGGCTCGTGGGCTTACTCATACCGTCATCCCCAAAAGGTATGTAGTAAGTGGTAAGTTTGAACCTTGATCCCCGAAACATATCTCTTCGGTTGTGGGCTTTCGCCTTTCCCTTTCCCCTCATGCTCGAAAGGCATGCGGTACTCAGTATTCTTGAACCCCGATCCTTGACTCTCACTCCTTTCATTTCTTCCCTCTCTCAACCCCATGAGATTCTTCATATCGCCATCCCCAAAAGGTATGCAGTAGGCCTGAACCCCGTTCCTTGATAGATTGTCTTCCCTTCTTTAGACTTTGGGGAATCTTAATGCCGCTATCCTCGAAAGCAAATTGTCATGTGGTAGGCCCAATCTCCGATCCTCGACTCTCGATCCCTTTTGGCATCCAAGCATGCGATTTTTCGAAACCCCACTCGTTGGACTTCTGAGACGTTTTATGCCTTCAAACATTGTTCATGCATGAAGATATTCGAAACTCTAATGCCTTAGCTAGAAACCCTACCTACATCCTTGCACGACCTAGGGCGCCATTATCGGTCTAAATTGAATGCGATGCATAGGTACACTCCTTGAAATCTTGCTAGAATCACATTTGAGCCCATCAAAGGTGTGGATCCACACGTAGGGCCATAAGAAGAAGTTGAAAATAGGCGTGGGAGCATTAGCATCATAAATGCAAACCCTTGTTGCCGCCCAGTTACAAACAGGGTCCAGGCTATTCTCTGAGTATAGAAAGGACATCCCAATGGTCCCAAATCATCACGCACTAGATCCAAGGCCAATTTAATCACATAAGAAATTGATAGCACATTTGATGCTTTGACTGCATAGGATTCTTGCAAATGCCAACGGTGTGCCAAAATACATTGTAACCTAATGCTATAAATACAAGTTTGTAAATCATTCAAAGGGTTGGTCTCCATGCCAATTTTCTGGACTGTAAGTGCCTTGTGCTGGTTTTAGGGCATCAATTGATGCAAGTCTGGTCTGTAATGGGTGGGAATACTTTATGTAAATTGTAGAAAGGGTTTTCAACGCACATCTCTTGTAATGGTATGTCACAATGGTAGTTTTGTAACAATTCAAGGGAGTGCATAATCACAATTATGTATTTTCTCTTGCCACATTTGCTGGTGCGGTTGTAACTAAGGTTTGATGAAAGTGTGACAGCTTCTAATGCATTGCAAGGCTCTTGTAATGGTCTCTCCTTTATTGCATATGGGTTATTGCAGTTCAGTTTTGGATCATTAATTATGTCCATTGCATGTAATGTATCTTTGATTTGTATGTTTATGCATATTTGGTTCTGTTGATGCTTTGCTGGACATATCTCCTTCTTCCTTGCATTTTGTGACTCTGTTGCTCAATGGAGTAGGCACCAGTCGGATTGGTGAGAGATCAAACACTTTTATTTTAATCATTCTTTGTCCTTGTTAGTTGTAGGAATAGATTAGGGTTTTATATGCATTCATGATTCAATATTGCAAACTAGGATTATAATACTGGTGTCATTTATGGGTGCATATGCACTGGTCGGAGTGGTGAGAGATCAAACACTTTTATTTTAATCATTCTTTGTCCTTGTTTGCTATAGGAGTAGATTAGGGTTTCACATGCATTCATGATTCAGTGTTGCAAACTAGGATTATAATACTGCTGTCATCTATGGGTGCATATGCAAGGTTGTAGTTTCAGCTTAATAAGAGGTTTTACAGGCAGCTATAGTGACAAATGTAGGGTTCAAGAGTATATTGGGTATAGCTGCTGCTATTTTAGTCATAATTCATCTTGATAGGTTAGATGTCTTGTTAAGTATACCTCTAGGAACACCCTCTTGAGCCTAGCTGAGCTCAAAGTGAAGGAGAGCATGCCCACTCTCAGAAATTGGCCTTTAACCATCCACAATTGGTTGATGAGCCCTTGCCTTACCCTCTTGATGACAATTCCCTGGTCTTGAAGGTAAGAAAATACTCTAGGATTGTGGAACTGCAGTTTTACGACCCAATAGGCAGAATGTAGATGTTGTGTAGTAGATCCAGCTTGCTCTTTTGGCCTTTTTGTAATATTTTCAGGTTGTATATTGAGAAGATGTACTCCCCTATCAATAAGGGCACCTATAGAATGTAAGATTTGTTTTGGAAAATTATATATATATATATATATATATATATAATGGGAGAGGGCCCTTACACCTCACCAGACTGATTAAAAAAAGCTAAGTTACGGAATCGGAATTGGAATCGGGTATGATACACTGGTACAATAGATTTTTTTGGGGGCTGGGTACGTCGGCACAAAACACATAAAAATCACATATATATATGTGTGTGTGTGTGTGTGTGCAGCCTAAAAATAGAATTAAGTTTAGAATACAATTTATATACTATTTTTATTAATTATTATTTTATAAAATTTAGAATTATTATGTATTATTTATATTAAATTTATATTATAATTAATTTTTTTTAATTAACATTATAAAACAAACATTTTTAAAATTCTAAAACACAAATTTGCATTATTATAAATCTCTTACAATATTTACAATTTAATATTATATGTTTCTGTTAAAAAATGTAATATTCATTATTAAAAATCTATTGATATAGTATAAGTTTTTTTTAAAATCTCTTATAATGTTAAAAATTAAAATGTATTATAATAGATTATAGAGATTTGCATGAGTAATGAATAACGTTTAAATTATAAATAATAAAACTTAAACTTTTGTAAACAGACACATTTTATGGTTTAACATTTCAAATCTCGTGATTTCTTTGTTGCGGCAGATGTAAAATACCTACATTGCCATTCAAAACGTGGGCAGAAAAATACGTGGTTGTCATCAGCTGTTTGCAATTTTGGGAATGCGGCAGTTTTTTTCCTTTGGTTGCTGTATTGCACTCATTTCCCTCCTTTCCTTGGTCATTTTTGGTTTCCACTGTGATTACAATAGCTGTAATGGGCGGTTTTTACTCATGTTGTGACTAGAATGGTGGTTTTGTTTTTTTTAGGGACGACATCTAGGGTTTTAATAGTTAAAAAAAGTCATAAAACAACCTCAAAAATGTAGTGCGATGTTGAAAACTATTTAGAAACGTCTTGGAATTGCCACGTCATTGACTGAAATCGCCCGGGTATGCTTGAAAACGTTTCCATTCAATTTTGGGTGCTACAACTTGAACCATGCCCGAATCCATAGACGTTTCGAATCCATACCCGATTCCAATACGACTCGTACCCAGAAACGCTGGTTTTCTAAGCCGATTTGGCAACATAGGAAAAATTTATAAACGAGGGAGAATGATTTGAGATTAGAGAGTGACATGACCATAAAAGCATTGAAAGAATTTAAACTTACGTAACAAGAAAGAAAATGAATGAGGTTATGGAATGTATGATTATAAAAGTACTAACCCAGTTTGAACCTTTCGACAAGAATTTTGTGTTTGTTTTCCTCTTGTCAATGGCTTATGATGTAAAGAACATTAGACATTAGACTTTGTTATGTGTATAAATGGAATAAATGTTGTACAGTTTCTTTATCTGCATAACAATCATGTCATTGTTATCCAGCTATCTTAACATAAACTTAAAATTGATTTCATGTCTTTCTGTGGGATCTTATTGGAAGCTCGAGGCACTGATTATTATCAGCTTATGAATTTAAGTTTGGTTTAATTATTGTTATATTGGCTAGTTTTGACTTGTCCACTTGCTTCCTGTTACTAAATTAGATGTCTTCTTTGTTGTTTCATTCGTTTTAGCTTGTTTCTTCTTTTTGTTTCATTTTCTTTGCTATCACTGATTCTCTTTTCAACATGTTTTATCAGTTTTTGACCTGCAACCAATTTTCCTCTATTGTTATTTCTTTATTGCTGCTTTTACTATTCTTTTCTTATTTGTTGTTATGCTTTTTGCTTTTCCTTTGCAAGTGTCAAAAATTGTAGAATTAGCCTTATTTCTAGTGTTTCTCCAAGTTTTGGGGATGACAAAGATATTCTAGATGTTGGGGATGGTGGGGGACAGTTATTAAAATAATATATAAAAATTAACATTTGAATTTTCAAAATACAAATAAATAAAAAAATACCTAAATAATAATTTAAACAAACTAAAAGAAGCTGAAATTTAAAAAAATGGGAAAATTTAAATATATCTACTAAAAATATGAACACAGGCCCATACAAAGTATTTAACTCTTGAAACTTCTCTACATGTGAAAGGCAGTGACTCCATAGGTGTCTGAAACAGATTCAATTCTGATGTTGATGAATTTAACTTGCTTGGTTTTAGTCTGAAAAAGACATCATTTAACCAACAGATTAATGTATTTCCTCCAGAAAGTATAGGATAAGGGTCTTTTAACTGGAATTTGAATAAACCTTTGATTGCCACCAATAAGATGAGATCCCAGATGGGTGTCTATTCCCCAATGATGCATCCTGAGGAAACAGTTCTTATTTCTAGCTTTTGATCACAACAATGATCCTCACTTTGATTTTCCTTCCTATATAGTCATGTTGTCGAGCCATCAATATAAAAAAGATAGACTTTGCTATTAAGTGATTAATATTAAAATAGATTTAAAAATACAGATCAAGGTTTTCATCCAACATTATGGGACAACAAAGTTGAACTTAATTAAATTACCAAGAATTAATTTTTTGCATTGAAGAATGGAAATAAACCCCTTTTCATATTTGAAGAATTTACATTAATTTTGAAATTGTCTATGGTGAGATCATGATGAATTAGTCTCATACGAATCATATTTTTTATTAAGAACTCAACTTACAGAGTTTGAAAATAACTTGAACTAAGTGAGAAAACAAGCATTGGTTCTTCACTTGTCATTTAACTTTTATATTTTCTGCCTTGGTATTTTTGTTCTTGCTTCAAAACTTGAAGAATAGGAATGAATGTGAATTCCAGCACATGATGCTAATTGTTGCTTTGCCATTTTTATATGCTTCAGTGAATGAGTAGCACTTTTTTGGGCCTTCACTTTAACTTGGAGCATTTGTTTGTTGTCAATTTTAGTCTTATGTTGCAAGCTGTTAGAACAGAATAGCAACTTCAGATTTTTCTACTTGCTGAAATATATGTTTTTATCCTATCAATAATAAAACTCAAGAAGTTGTCTGAAGATAAGATGAGCTTTAACCCTTATTTAAACTTTTTCCTTTTGTTTAAGTACTATGTAGTTTTTATGTAGGAATGAAATCTTACTAAGTGATTTTATTTCTCTGGCTTGTCAACTTTATTGTTGTTGCAAACCCTTCCAACTAGAATGGACATTTTGAAAATTCCTTTGTCAATTTATATTGTACCTTTGATGATCTTGAAAATGAATTCGATAATTCCACTTTATTTTGTGGCCTTCTGCAAAGCTGATGGTATTGAAGCATTTTGTTTGTCAATGTGGACTGAATTTTTGAAGGCTTATGAGCAAGTATGTGAATATTTGAGTAATTTATTGAGCAGGTACGTTGGTATGCATTGCTCTACTCTTTTTTTCTTTATGCAGATATCCTCATATCGAAAAGAACCACTTGGTAAAGCTTTTGCAACAATTGCTGTTGAAGAGCAATTCAGTTTCTCTTGGAGCATCTGATGCAAAAATTGTAACTGGAGCTGACGTCCCAACACTTTTAGGATCACGGTCTTTTTCTCTTCTAGAATGTAAGTTTTATTGGATTTATTTGTTTGTAGTTCATTCCCAAGAAATAGTCTTTAAATTGGATTTCTGCACATAAAAGGAAACTCATCTTGTTTTGTTTACTCACTATAAACAATAAAATTGTTGCTTATATATATATATATTGAGCAGCTTTAATTGTATCCTCATAATGAAAATATCAAAAGGTTTGCAGTTATATATAAGATTTATTGTTTGTTTTGCTTTTTTTTTCACTGCAAACCTTTTGATACTTTAATTATGAGGATACAATTAAAGCTGCTCAATTCAACTGTATCTTTTCATTTGATATTCACGTCTAAGGGGTTTGTTCCTATTCACTGGTAGTTCATAATATGGCTGTTTTACCTGAACTGTTCTAACTTGACAATGGGCATATGCCATGTGGAATGACAGCTGAGAAGGCAAAAGATAGTAGACCTGCTCGCCAAGGTGAAACTTATCTCCGTTGGCCTCACTTGCAAGCAAATCAAGTTCATGGTCTGAGCTTAAGAGAAATTGGAGGTGGTTTTGGAAAGCATCATCGTGCTCCATCTGTTCGTGCAGCATGTTATGCCATAGCAAAGCCAACTGCTTTGTTAGAAAAAATACAGATTACAAAGAAGCTAAGGGGTCATCAAAATGCTGTTTACTGCGGTACCTTTTACCACAATTCTTTTCTATGGATTTTCATCTTGGGCTTTTATGATATGATATCTTGGGGTTTAACTAACGGTTAGGTTTAATGTGTCCCAAGATGACAATTTTCCCATAGAAACTAAGACCCCAGAATTCTAGTTAGATACTGAATGGAATTGCTAATAACCTTTTTCTTTTCATTGTTTGTTTTGAGTTGGAAAAAAATACAAAATATTTGTCCCAAGATAGGTGTACAAAAGACTCAAAATTACATCCCAGTCACATTTTAATTAGTCACATGGTAAAGTGGCTAGAAATAGTTTTCAAAGCACCTAAATAATATCATATGTCACAGTCAAACAGAGTTTTGAAAAGGACTATAATAAAAAAAGCAAGTCTAATCTCAATCACACACGACAATAAAATATTCTTCACCAAATTGAAGGAGTCAGCATCTATTATTGGCTCTTTAAATTCCATATTGCAGCTGTCTGCAGCAACCAGATCAGAACCCTGAGCCTGCTCTTAGTATCTGCGTAGCCTTCCAGTAATAAAATCATTGACAGAGGAACCAGCAACATCCAAACTTGTATGAGCCTGAGGAGGAATAGTAGATAATGGCAAAATGAGCACAGGACATTCTTACTTCAAATTTCGTGAAACCAAACTGTTAACAGAGTATCCCAATCTTTACTGTTCACTGGGTCAGTTACAGTGTGGAAGAAGATCTCAGCTTGAGAAGCATCTGTGTCTACTACCTCAGTGACAACATATTTTTTGCTTGCCTGGTATCAATCTAGCAGTCTACTTATAACATTTCCTCAAAGAACCAGACCAAGCTAAGTAGCTTGACCCAGTTCTTTTAAACAATAATTTTACCTTTGTATACTGAAATTGTTTCTTCCCCAAGTAGCCCTGGAAAATTGATTTCATTTTTACGAGAGCAGAAGTTACCAGGAAGAATAAAGATAGGATAAGGGTGGTTAGAGCTAGCTATTCACTGCAGATAGGATAAGGGTGGCCAGGTCATGCATTATGATGTTGACAAAAGTTTCCTTGGGAATCATAGTAGAGGCATTTCGTGTAATTGTCTGATGTGCTAAAGTTAAAATTCTTGTAATATTGCTCAGTAGCAAACATCTTTTCTCATGGTAATTTGACTTTGGATTTTGAAGTCAGCAGTGTCATAGTGAATGAGGTTAGTGATGTTAAATCTGTAGTGGATGCAAAAGGCATCCACTGCTGACTGATTGGATTGCAACATCTTCAATAAAGTTTCTCAATAGGTAGCACCTATAATCCAAATAAGGTTGCCTGAGAAGAGCTCCATAAGCAAGGACAATGTTTTCATCCAAGTAGTCATGGTCTTGAGGAGGCCTCATGGTGTAGCTTCAGCATCTTGCAGCTACCCAGCATTACAATGTGTGATTGGGGACCAATTGAATTCAGAGGGCTGGACTTGTAATGAACCAGTAACCTTAAGAATATAAAATATTAAAATTCGTAAATTGAAAATGTAAGGGACTGCTGACTGCATGAAGAAATAGGATAAGAGGAGTGGTTTGGTACAACTAGGATAATGTTGACTAGGTCATACTCATTGTCATACCTAACATGTGTGCACAAGTCAAGCAACAAACTCCAGGGATGTGTCCCTAGGGTTTTTAGCATGTACCCAAAAACTGGGTTTTTTTTTTCCTGGAGCTTGGAGATGTGGACAAAGTGTCCCTGCGTCATCCCAAAATTCTGCATAAACGGTGACATCTCTTCAAGTTAGGGGATGTTTCAGAGTATGTTCCCCCAAGTTGGAATGCTCCATGATTGTCCCTGGGATGTCAGGATGTTTCTCATGACCTGCTGCTGAAAAATAACTTAAAAAATCTAAAATGATTAATGGGGGTACTTGAAATTTGGATAAATGTTAGGCAAGATCCGAGAGTCTTTGTCCATAAATATGGTGGCTTAAGTGCATACCCAGAGTCTTCTTTGATGCATCATTCTAGAGATTTCATTCATCTTATATAAAATATTGGTTGAATTCAATTGTGGTCAAACAAAATCAGTGGTGCTAAGTTGCTAACCATGTTATGATGCTATTGAATGGAAGGATTCATTACATGGGGCCATGAGGATGTGTCCCTAGTGCCAAGGTTGGCATCTTGGGGATGTCTATACAGGGATGAAATGCCCCCTCCCTGACCGGATGCTTGGGCCCCTCAGGATGCCTTTGAGAGGACACATTCTCAAGGACATCCCTATTTTAGGGGATGTTTGGGGATGCCATGCCATTCTTGAGATGGCTCGAAGGATATCCAAGTGTCTCAATTTTCTTGAGGATGACAGGATGTCTCTACTGACCCAAAAAAAGTCAATTTAAACATCATATTGTTTTGGCATCTATTTTGCTATATAAAAGCAGGAATGTAGACAAGAGGGCATCACTAGTTAGAAGCAAGGAATAAGTTATAAAACATATAGACTAATGAAAGTTCGGGACCCTGTTGAATGGAAGGCAAAGCTGTGATCTCAAGTTTTTGCCTTTGGTGGTCAAAGGTTTATTCAAATGACAGCTAAGAGCCTTGATCTACATGGAGGTTATGGCAACATTAAACTACTAAAGTGTGGGTGGCTGCCCACAAGTGTCAAGAAGAGATCCTTATCCATGCTTTTTGGAGGGAAAAGTTTGAACAATTCAAATTTAATTTTTTGTTAAACAATGTCTTCAATGTGTCTGCTAGACTAGGCAAACTTACACCAAGTGAGTTAATGTCTTCGATGTTTATATTTTTAGAAGATATAATTAAATGTTCACATTTAAAATTTCAGCCTCTTTTAGTTTTTTAATGTTATTTTTGGTATTCTTAATTTATTTGTACATTAAAAATCAATTACTAGTTTATACTATTAGAGAGGGATCAATAGGGGCCCTCACCCTTTAATATAAAAAAAACTGATAACAAAAGATGCTAAGGTCAACAGTAACTACATTTAGAAAAGGCATAAAACCACAACAGAAAAAACAGAAATACAAACAATTATACTACAGGAACACCAGGGAGCAAGCTACCAACAAACATCGTCAAAAAACCAAAGAAGGAGATCAATACTCAAGCTAGAGAGCCTTAGATATCCCTCATTCACCCACTGCTCCTGAGGCACCATGCACGCTTTTGATAATTCCCAAAGCCACATTCCAACCCTAGCCTGCCGCCGCCACCTGCTTAGGAGAAGGATTAACGGGACCACCACAGTTTGCCAGAGCCTCAAAACAAACCTGTTGAGTTATTAAGTATTTGCTTGCTCCAACACACCACCCAAGAGAGAACGAAGGGTGTATGCACTGGAAACTTTCATGGTGCTATTCTTATGGGATACAAATAGATTTTTGAGAACCAAACACAAATCTTCACATAAGGAATTGAGATCTTGAAGCTCACGATTTACTACATAAAGTTCCTTGTTCAGAATACACATATCCCCAATAGAAGCCAGAGTCAAAAGGTTCTTATTCTCCAGTCCTGCACCACCCAACAAAGCCTGAGCTTCCACTTTCTTAGAAAACTTTTCTTCACTGTCACCTGAAAAAAACCCATCAATAACCACCTCCTCAAATGTTGAAGCCTTGGCCATCTTGGAATGAATCAAAGAATTTATAAACCATTCATGAATAGCCTTGGAGACAACCGCCTTATCTAGATCCAACCACCTTATAGTGTCATAATTGCCTTGGAATGTAGATGGCCATTATCTTCCAAATCCCTCAGACTCGGAATCAACTTGACAAGATTAAGAGAAAAAGAATCTGGACAGTGAAAAATAGCACTCAGACAATGATTGGAAACCCTGCTACTTAAGAATGGAGTTTTCAAGCCACCAGATTGATGCCTTTTAGCCATAATCTAGCCAACTCAAATGAACCCCACACCATCGCACTAGAACCAGGCTGAGGGGAACATATAACAGACCACAGAGAAAACATTGCAGTTCAAGTAGAAAATCGCAAGTTTTCCAAGCTTCTTAATAGAACGGAAGCAATTGTTCACATGAGTGACAAAAAACTTGCATTAAATAGCACTCTAGCTTGAAAAGCCAAATGCAGTGACGCCTGGGAAAAGAAATGATGGGAGGCTAAGTAGATGGGACAAGCTGACAGTAGAGAAGGGAGCTTGCTCAACAAGCACAAGCCAGTTTGTTCCCTAAACAATAGCAATGCACAAAGGAGAGGGAGTTGCCTTCCACACAATATGCTTACAGCCAAAATTTAAAGCCATGTTAATTCCAGACACAGCCGCCATCTATTCTGCTTCATTATTAGTTTTATGACCAAAGCAAAGAGATCCACCTTGGATGGGAGTACCCAAGGATACCTGATGATCAACCCCTCCACCAGCGTGACCGCGATTCCCTCTAGCATCTATGTCAAAATTTAGTTTAAGGGGCCCTGCCAGAGGTGACTGGATTTTCCAGAATCCAACACATGGTCTTTGCCTGCAATAATTCCGATTTTTAGCTTGCTGAATTTAGGTTATCTTGAAGCAACTTTTCACAAGTTCAATTCTACAACTGAAGGTTGATTTCAGAGACCAGAAATACTTTGTTGAAGGCCCTGCTGCAGACCGTTCTGTACTCCTAGCTTCTGAGCAACAACATCAACTTCCATATTGTTGCATGAACGAGGTTGCATCAAAATCAGAAACCTGAACAATTGGTAGCATGCTGCCAAAGGAAGGATTACATTCATGCCAGCCTTCTTCAAGACTGCAGACTCACATAGCCTTAAGTAGTTAGGGACCTTGAAATGCATAAAACTCCTCCAGATTTTTCACAGGCATATTGTATACATTTACACTAGATTTTCTTGTCTTGGGCTCTGACATATAAGTTCCAGATTTAACAAAGAATCTCATGGTAGATGTATAAGTTCACCTGTCTCTCCACTTCTCCGACTATTCCATTGCTCTTGAAGCTTCCTTTTGCTCCAGTCTATCAGCATAAAAAAACAACTTCGTATTTACAGCCTCCTTTTGCATTCTTCTCCATCTCCATATTGACCATCATTTCCCGTTGCATGCCATTGATATTTCAGATCTTGTTATTGCCATAGTTATAATTTTAGCAGAGAGGTGAAAAAGCATACCAAATGATGTTATAGTGAACCTCATAACTCCTCTAAATATTTGAGGTCCACTGCCACATCTTTTACTAATCACTAAAATGACTAGTGTTTAACAAAAAATCATGCATTATTTGCTTTATTTTATATAGCATATTTAGCAATAAACTCTCACAGCCCACAAACTTCTTGAATTTTTTGAATTTTGGGCGATAGATTTTCGGCCGGGATCTATGAACATGCCTTTACATTACAAATGAAATTCTCCACATTTCTGCTGCTGGCTTGCACTGTATCTATTGCTTCCTCCATTTTTCTTATTGTCTTGGCACGATG
This sequence comes from Cunninghamia lanceolata, assembly GCA_027924645.1. Lineage (NCBI taxonomy): Eukaryota > Viridiplantae > Streptophyta > Pinopsida > Cupressales > Cupressaceae > Cunninghamia > Cunninghamia lanceolata. The sequence goes on along the minus strand of BSBN01000371.1, from coordinate 2,752,924 downwards.
GTGTATGAACAGGGTTCAAACTGAGGATCTCCCTGTTGTTGGGACAGTGTGCTACTGCTGCATCCTGGTTCTAAACCTACAAACGTCTCTATATGTATAAAGTCATAGGCATCATATTTTAGATCATGTGTAACATGCTTCAGCTGGGTCCGGTTCCCTTTAACATCCCCATTGAATCTTATTTTTAATGTGGACGTCAGTCTATTTCTCTGTAATGTCCCTTTGTGGATTATTCCTGATTTCTATGCCTGCAACAAGACTAGTTACTCAAATCGAACGTTAGAGACTATAGATTACTAAATCATGATAATATTCAATACAATTCATCATATCACAATTAGTATTTAAATCAATATATTCAACAATGTAGATTAATACATCATAGCATAAACAATATTCAGTTCAATACATCGTAACATAATCCTTCAAGCCAATCACATAGCGAATTCTTTAGGAACACTTGCAAGTAGCAATATTGGAAGGGGTCAGTCCACCTAACAATACTGCCGAGAACATGGAAGGGGTCAGTCCACCTAACAATATTGCCGAGAACATGAAAGGGATCAGTCCACCTAACAGCTCCTAGTCCACCTTGGAGGCTGGTCGTCCTCCTTGATCAAGCCCCGCGAGTATGAAAGGGGTCAGTCCACCTAACAACTCTGGTCGGCCCAAGAGCATGATATTGTCGAGAGCATGAAAGGGGTCGGTCCACCTAACGACTAATAATACATCTCTTGGCCTAACTTGATAAGATGAGAAGGGTCAGTCCACCGCTCATCTCTCGTGAACTTGGAAGGGCCATCCTTCCTACCTGCAAGGTATCTTTCTAAATTCAAACTGATTGCTTTGGGATTCGTTAGATGATTTACTATTAATACCTCTTAATGGATTGACAAGTTCAGTCCAATTAACTGCAATATATACTTTGCTGTTATATATATTATACTTCTGCTGTCATCAACTATTGCATATATATAGATCACTGCTGATTATTCCTTGCAGATTTTTCTCTGCCAAAGATATATTTCTATCTGACCCCTTTACGTCTTCAATGGTCTTTGGACCTATGTTTTATACCCTTCATAACAAAGAATCGCACCTCTTAAACATAACTGATGCCTTTTTACCACCACCTCTGCCCTTTGGTTAATATTAGTTAAAGTTTCCTTTTTTTTGTCTTCTAGTGCCTTTTGTTCTCTAGTGCTGGCTTTTGTCTTTTTATGGCTAGCGGTGGTTTTATTTTTGTTTTCATTTTTATTTTTTTTCTCTCTTTGTCTAACAAGTTGGTGGTATGACAGTCCACCCTTCCCAAGCTTGCTTGTCCTCAAGCAATTTCAAACTAGGACACCCCTAATCGAGATCCCAAATCAACTGTCTAGAAGAATTGTTGTTAGTATACTTGCCTCGATCCAACCACCCGCATAGTCCTTTAATATCATAAGGTTTATAACATCCTCTAAAGTATGAAGACAATTTGTTGTCCAATATTCTTCTGGTTCATGTACTTGTATTTCCCAATATCTCTCAACAACAAAACCAAGAGTTGGTAATTTGCAATGTCTATAATTTAAGACAAGTTTTCTCTCATCCTCAGAGAGAAGCAACCAAAGACATCTTGCATAGTTTGAAACCAAGAAAAGGAAGCATCGATCCCGAAGAACAATTTCTCTTTTGGCATCAACTAAGTCTTCAAAGAACCCATTGAGTTGGTTAAAGCTTCGTACATGGATATCTCCTTGAGTCAAAGCAGCAAAGCTACTTTCCATATATTAAGATGGAAAGTAGAAGCATGACAGACATCTACGACCTTGAATGCATGGTTCTTTCTTATAATGATTTTATATCTTTTTTGGTTTACTTTCAAGATTCTCATATTTTGTAACTAGTCCCAAAGAGTTTCTAGAAATTCGATCATGGGATTCATCTTTGTATAGAATGATCTCTTTCACTACCTTGTACTTGTCATCTTGTAGTTTACCTTCCAATATATCATTAGCCCAAGGTTGAGAAGGAAAGAAGAAGTCATGTTCAAATCCAATGAGGATAAAGAAGAAGACAGAATGAATGTTATTGTGAACATGCCTTGAGAAAGCGAAGGAGTAAATGATTGTGATTCCATGGAAAGAGAATTTGTGACCAAAGAATACTTGAAAGGACTAATGAAAGACAAATGTATTGGTAAGGATTTGTTTGATGTTTTGAATAACAACAATGCAATCGAGATAATGCAAGTGCCACCGATGAAGATGTAGTTAAGTAAGTGAATGCAAAAAGGAAGAAAGAAAACATTTTTAATGCTAAAGAAGAAATTGAGAGCATTTAGAATCCAAGATTGGAGATTGCAAAATACTCCAAGATGAAGCAATATTGATAGAAAATCTGATTGATGAAGAGGGCTTGAAGAAAGACTGGAAAGATGTATCCAGTGATGTTGTTGAGAAGGTAAATTCGAATCTTAAGTAAGACTTTGATTATTGAACAATTGTAGAAGTGTCGAGTAATCAGTAAAGATGATAATATGGTGTGGAGACAATCTATGACAGATAAGATCATTAGAAGAGAAAAATGATCTATGTTATTGAAGAGAGGGTATGTGAGACATGAAGGATGAAATAAGTCAGCAAGTGTATTTAGAATTGAAGGAAATGTAGTTGATGAAGGATGCAATCAGGAATCCGAATTTGATTTCGGTAATTGAATCCACACTGTCTGGGTTGTTATAGATCTGCCCCTAAAAGTGTTGCCAATGTATTATTTGCAAAGCTCGTTGAGCTCTTGGGCTTAATTGCATTAACTATCTTTGATCCCCAGACTGGCAGGATCAAAGCTCTAATACCACTTGTAATGTCCCTTTTCGGATTATTCCTGATTTCTATGCCTGCAACAAGACTAGTTACTCAAATTGAATGATAGAGACATTAAAGATTACTAAATCATGATAATATTCAATACAATTCATCATATCACAATTAGTATTCAAATCAATATATTCAGCAATGTAGATTAATACATCATAGCATAAACAATATTCAGTGCAATACATCGTAACATAATCCTTCAAACCAATCACATGTTGAATTCTTTAGGAACACTTGCAAGTAGCAATATTGGAAGGGGTCAGTCCACCTAACAATATTGCCGAGAACATGAAAGGGGTCGGTCCACCTAATAGCTCCTAGTCCACCTTGGAGGCTGCTCGTCCTCCTTGATCAAGCCCCACGAGTATGAAAGGGGTCAGTCCACCTAACAACTCTGGTCAGCCCAAGAGCATGATATTGTCGAGAGCATGAAAGGGGTCAGTCCACCTAACAGCTCCTAACACACCTCTTGGCCTAACTTGATAAGAGCATGAGAAGGGTTAGTCTACCGCTCATCTCTCGTGAACTTGGAAGGGCCAACCTTCCTACCTGCAAGGTAGCTTTCTAAATTCAAACTGATTGCTTTGGGATTCGTTAGATTATTTACTATTAATACCTCTTAATAGATTGACAAGTTCAGTCCAATTAACTGCAATATATACTTTGCTGTTATATATATTATACTTCTACTGTCATCAACTATTGCATATATATAGATCATTGCTGATATATTTCTTGCAGATTTATCTCTGCCAAAGATATATTTCTTTCTGATCCCTTTATGTCTTCAATGGTCTTTGGACCCTTGTTTTATACCCTTCATAACAAAGAATCACACCTCTTAAACAAAACTGATGACTTTTTACCACCACCGCTGCCCTTTGGTTAATATTAGTTAAAGTTTCATTTTCTTTTTTTGTCTTCTAGTGCCTTTTGTCCTCTAGTGCTGGCTTTTGTCTTTTTATGGCCAGCGGTGTGTTTTATTTTTATTTTTATTTTTCTCTCTTTGTCTAACAAGTCGGGGGCATGACATTCTCATTTACCTTTGGAACTTGTCTGATTCCTTTGCTGGGGACTATTGCTAGTAGTCGTTTGATTTGGGCTTTGTATGAAATGTAGGCTGGCCTTTGAGCAATTGAAAGGCGAAGAAAATGCTCGTCATTAGCATTTGCAAGATCTGTTCTCTATAAAGAGATGCAAGCTATTATGATATGAATTTGATAGAATAATTTCTTTTTTATGTTTCTTTTCTATTGCATTTGGATTGATCTCTTTGAGAAATGCTAAATTTTGCTATTCTTGATATTAGTTCTGTTAGGTTGCTTGAAACAATGGACTGGGGCAGGGGTCGATGATATCATGGTATAAATGATCAATAATTAGGAGCCTGAAGTATGGACACTAGAACTATGCATGCCAAATGTTGATCAATAAGTAAGAGTGATGTGGGAGCTGTCCCTTGCCAGTCGTACAGGTTTACCTGATCTGTAAACAGGGTGGTCATACCACACACTTCTATTAGGAAATGGATATGCTATGTATGAAGAACTCAAAACAAACATAAACTTGCACTAACACCACCTGACACTGGTTGTCTTAACAACATTAACATGTGTAAATGAACTAAGCAGAGATCTTAACACACACAAATGTGGAATTAAATACTATAAACTAGCTCAAAGTGAACAAACTCAGATTTGACCTGGAGAAAACTCAGTTTGGGTGAAAAACTCCAACCTAAAGAGCAACTACTCCCTGTTCCACTATGTAAAAGGAAAGTAGAGATGATTAAGCCAACTCGGTTTCAGCAATCTCCAATAGAGACTTTAGAGCTCTGAAAACATCAACAATACACTCCCCTGCTACATAGAGACTTGCATACACTTGCTTAGTCTCATAACAATGGCTTTACATGAGAACTAACTCTCTCCCAAATGTTGAGAAGCATCTTATCACCATCCCACACTTCCCCAAAGGCGAGAAGATGGAAGATCAAACGTCCAAACTGAAGATGGAATGCCTAACATTCCAGATCCCAACTCACTGCCCACACAGAGACGTGTTTGCTGCTTTACCAGTATTTTGTTCGCCACTTGATGTCATGTTTGCCGCAACATTTGGCGAGTTCACTTTCTACTGCAACCGGCAAACTCGTTAAACCTGGTTTTCTGGGTCTGCAACTTTGAACGGATGCTTCTCAAATGTGTCCCATACCATCCCTGATACATATGAGTCCTTTCGACATCCCTGTTACACTGGTTTTAATGATGAAGTCTCACTGTAGGCTTCTTGAAGACACTCGAATGAGCCAGGACAACTAAGACCCCAATGGTCTTGCACACTTGAGACCCAACTTTTCTGATCATTACCTCTCCTCCTCACTTCCAATGCATGTTGTCTACAACTACTGAGTGGTTACTGATAAGAGTATTGATGAGTGTTACAGCACTTAAATGTAAGAAGAATGAAAAACAGATGTGGAGAGACACTATTTATTCCAATTATGAAATAGTTACCAAAGTTTACACTCATTTATACATCATTTGCTCACTTGATAATGGTTCAAATGTTTATTGAATTTCACTCTTGGGGTCCAGATGGAAGCTGTATTTTCAAATCATTTCTTGTGATAAACTCTTTAGATGCAGAAATGTTGTTTTGTCTTGAGTTAGTTTGAAACACATTTGTTTAAGGTAATCCTGGCTTTCACGGTATTTGCAATACTTCTGCAAGCAGTGATTTTGGCTTGAAGTTATATGGAAATTGGATATAACTGATGTGACACTTTTGTTTCTTGGTATGCATCTGCAGCAATTTTTGATCGATCGGGGCAGTATGTCATTACTGGTTCTGATGATCGCCTTGTCAAAATTTGGTCCATGGAAACAGCCTTTTGCTTGGCTAGTTGTCGGGGACATGAGGTGCCTTTTCAATGTTAAATTTTGATTAATAGTTTGTAAATACACGGGTTGTTTTCAACTTGCACTGACAGTCCTTTTTCAGGGAGATATTACTGATTTGGCAGTGAGTTCAAACAATGCCTTGGTGGCATCAGCTTCAAATGATTGCATCATTCGAGTTGTGAGATTTTTTTCTCTTCTTTTCCTTTATTTAGCACTGAAAAAAATGCCTAAAGTAATTGCACTCTGCTCCAGCTGTGATTTCTCTGGTTTTTTTAGTTGTTAAAATAACTCCTATTTTGTCTACTGGTGGTAGTGGCGTTTGCCAGATGGCCTACCAATATCTGTTTTACGAGGTCATACGGGAGCTGTTACTGCAATTGCTTTCAGTCCTCGGATGGGTTGTGAGCATCATCTCTTATCGTAAGTGTCTGTTATAATTTGTTAGGTTTATGATGTAATTTGTTTGCTATTCAACATGTCACAATAAAACTGCAAGTTGCTTTTCTTTAACACCACTTAAATGTTATCATGTAGAAAAAGTTAATTAAATTTAAATTATGTTAGCATATAAAGAAAGCTAATTTGTGTAAAACATGCAAACTTCTGAAGTTTATGAAACATCTAATGCTTTAAAATACTCTTTTGCAAACTTTTAGAATTATATGTTCATGTATTTGTGTAACTTTTATCTTGGGATCTCCACACTTAAAATGATTATAAAATGTTTATGTTATTTAGAAGTGTACATGTTCGCTCAATGAGGAGATCAATTTAGTTTCAAATTTGGAAATCTTGGCATTTCTATAATTTTGATTGTAATTTTTTCATTAATTATTTATACAAATTTATTCCCAATAGAGGTAAATGACTCTTAATAGTTTGAAGTAATTCAAAGTATAGAAATATTGACATTTCTATGCTTGTAAGATCAATGTTTTAATCTAAATGTGAGAACTTTGTGAATTATTGGATTTATTTCTGCACCGGGTTTATGTTTATTACGAGTGCTTTTTGTGAAAATTATATCTATCTTTGCCAATTTTTGTTTACATATTGACAATGCCTACTTATTCTTTCTGCAAATATGGCTACCAAGCAGTAGCACATTAGTAGTGTTAGTCTTAATCTTTGAAATCCTGGATCAACTTATTTTGAGTCTAGACTTAATCTCATAATGTGGGTGCAACTTCTATCGTGGATTATTGGATGTTAAATCTTGTTCCTTACATGTCCTAGGATTTGAGTCATTTTTTGTTGGGATAGATTTTGGTTATCTTGCCAAGAAATTTGTGACATGCATTCATAGTAGTGTAGTTTTGAATTTATTCTGATATTATTGGAATAGATGCTATCTTTCAACCCAAGTAATATGTGGTATTCTTCCATGCGGTCTGTTTAAGGTCATCTGATGATGGAACATGTCGGATCTGGGATGCTCGTGATTTTAATATCATTCCACGAGTTTATGTTGCAAGACCTGTTGAAAGTACATCAGGTGAGTTGACATGTGTTGTTTTATGTACATTTCTTTTCTGTTTATTTAATTAAATAATTATCTGGGTGTCTGTTTGCAGGTGCAAGATCTAATGGTTTAAAGGGCAATGATCCCTCTCAGTATGCGAGTCAACGTGGAAGTCAGATCCTCTGCTGTGCCTTCAATGCAAATGGAACTATTTTTGTTACTGGTAGTTCTGACACAATGGCAAGGGTAGGGCATTTTATTATTGAGGGTACTAATTTAAAGAGAGGATAATGTTTGTATGTTTGCAGTTGGCATTATCAAAGGATAAGCAGAATCAAATCACGGAACATGAATATATATGTGGTATTTGTATCAGGTTTGGAGTGCTTGCAGGTGGAGTGGTGAGGTTGGCAATCAAGTTAATCATGAACTGGATGTTTTGGCAGGTCATGAGAATGATGTCAACTATGTACAGTTCAGGTAACTTTGCTTGCAGTTTTTATCATTTTTCTTTAAATTTTTATTAACATTCTCAGAAACTTCTCTATCTAATAAATTGCATATTGTTCGTCTTTCCATCCCCAAGTGGTTCTGCAGTTACAGCTAGATCATTTTCAGCTGACAGCACAAAGGAGGAAAAATTGCCAAAGTTCAAAAATTCGTGGTTTGTCAAATTCTTATGTATATAACTTGATGTTCATTTTTTAAGAATATCCAAGGTCAAGATTAAATCATCTTTTATAGGTCATATTTTTCTTGGCTACTTTGTGTAGTAGGAATGAGTGTAACTGTCTAGCTAGTTTTACTACTCTTGGCATCATTACATGTATTCTTAGGTGCGCTTTGCTATTTGTTGTGTTTGTGTCATTCTTGCAATTAATTATTAAAATCACAGGTAGATGTGTTTTGTATAGAGGAGTTACATAAGCCAGTTCATTTATTCTATGCCCGTTAGTTTTTTCTTATCAATGGCTTTTGGTGTGCAATTTATGCAATTTTTCTTGTCAGGTTTCCTCATGATAATATTGTTACATGCTCTCGGGATGGCAGTGCTATAATTTGGATCCCCAAATCACGTAGAGCCCATGTGAGTTTGTTGTGCTTTTGTTTTAAATCTGTTGCATGTTAGTATAATTTTACCTCTGTTCTTATCTCTCTCTGTCTTGTACAAATAGTGGACAGTGTTTTTACAGTTTTGCATTGTATGTACCTAGAATCTTTCAGTTTGAATATTTGATCACATTTACTAGTTTTCAACATTGACTCTATTCATATGGTTGCAGTGCAGGGTAGGCCGTTGGATAAGAGCATATCACTTGAAGGTTCCACCCCCGCCAATGCCTCCTCAGCAGCCTCGGGGAGGACCCAGGCAGAGAATGCTTCCTACTCCTCGAGGTGTAAATATGATAGTGTGGAGTTTAGATAATCGATTTGTACTTGCTGCAATAATGGGTAAGATTTCATGGTTATGCATCCTTTAATTTGCAAAGCCAAGTAGTTTACATTTGAAACCCTAAAAGTAATTATATTGCAAGGGATCTTTTATTATTCACACTAATTTACTTAGTGTTTTTGGTTCTGGCACTTTCCTCAAATAAACGTGGTGGCCAACATTAGTTTTAAACCTTAAAGCTAAAATTTAGTTGGTTATCTGTATCTGAAAAGTAAGCGTCCCAGGGGGATCGAAATGGTTACAATAACTTTGGACATCAATGCCTGTCAATGAGGCAAATCTCTCTTTTAGCCCTTTTCATAAAAAAATGTTTTTCCTTGAGGACTTTCCTCAAACTAGGGTCTACATCATTGTCCTATGATTGTATGAATGAATGAATGAATGAAAGTTTTTAATAACATCCTGGAGACCAAGCAGCCTATGGGACCCGGGGATATTAAATGGTGCGGTCATGCAAATAAGCCCCTATAATATGCAACTGAAATTCTATGCTATATAATTTCCCTTACCATAATATGTTGTCATCCGTAATTCCAACTAGGAAGCTTGCAATCATGCATTGCTGTCATTTAATGTCTTTTATTTGGGCTGCTGATCTCTATAACACTGCTTGACTAGAGGTTTTCTTGTTTATGTACATCTTTCATCGTGAAATTTATGTCTGGGGCAAGACACTGTTGGGGCAAGACACTGTAAAGGGTTGTATCTGACTTCACTGGTTTGCTAAACCTCCATTAGTCGATAGGAATAAAAAATGATCTATTTCATCTGATGATGGGTCCAGTAGCAAGACATGAAATGTTGGACATAAACTCACATACATTGCTGATCCCTGAAGAATATATACTACTTTCAGGCACTGTGAACGGATAAAGATATAAGCACTGCTTAGAGTAAGGCTTTCCCATGGGCTCTTGTTCAACTTATACCAACCTTCATTTGAATGGCTTTTGTACTGTAAAGGGTTGTATCTGACTTCACTGGTTTGCTAAACCTCCATTAGTTGATAGGCATAAAAAATGATCTATTTCATCTGATGATGGGTCCAGTAGCAAGACATGAAATGTTGGACATGAACGCACATACATTGCTGATCCCTGAAGAATATATACTACTTTCAGGCACTGTGAACGGATAAAGATATAAGCACTGCTTAGAGGAAGGCTTTCCACGGGCTCTTGTTCAACTTATACCAACCTCCATTTGAATGGCTTTTGTTCTGTCAATGCATTGAAAAGCCATAATATTGTTTTATATTGCTTTTCTTGACTGATTCTGTTTGCTATATCCTTATATTAGCTTATGAAATATAGCCCAATATATATTTCTAAAGCTTCCAATTCTCAAATGTGCTTTAGAATCCAGGTATTATAACATAAGAAAGTTTACTCTTATCTTCTTTGCTCTTCATGTTCTGCCTTATATTCAAAATGTTCTCATGATTCAACATAGCAGGATACGTTTTTGATTTGTTTCAATTTGGTGGAATTTTCTTTGTCTTGGCCTTAGTCAAATTCACAGAACATCGAAACTGGTAGTTTATGTTTGAGATTTTAATTTTATTTTGAGCTTGTAAGGATCAGGTTATAAATGCATGCACATGTTTTGATAAAGAAAGGGGATGAAATTGTATTTGTAGCATTTACAATTTTTATGATGATATATGGCTATCTCTGTGATGTAAAAAATCTCCATGTTTGTTGTGTCATGTTATTTCAAGGTTTTATTACTCTCAGATTGTAAACAGTATTAAATATTTGTGTATGGAATTCAGGGCCGGCTTAGATTTATTTACCAATGCATTTTTTGTTTCCATATCCATAGGGTGCATTTATTTTGGACCACATGGATTTTCTATGTTTTTTTTAATTTATTATAACAGCATGGTTTATTTTTTTGCCTGTGCAGATTGCAGGATATGTGTGTGGAATGCTGTTGATGGTAGCCTAGTCCATTCTTTAACTGGCCACACTGAATCGGTGAGTTTTTGCCCATTCTTAAGATTTCAATTTGTATTCAAGTTCTTGAATTTTCAAGTGTCATTTAGATCTTTACCGTTCTTTATTTCACTGAATAAATGGAACTAGACATAACTGTTCGTGTAAAATTTCTGTAGATAGGCATATAATTACCTTTTAGCAAATAATTTCATATGTTTATGGTATATGTGGATTTTTTATCTTACAGGTCTTTCTGACATTCTTCCTTTTTTGAATTGAGTTTCCCTTTGTGAACCATTAGTGTGGGCTTGACCGAATCTTTCCTTTTATTTTGTAAATTTATATCACAATGTAAGGCTAAATTGAAGATAATACATGGCAGAGCATTCATATTATTTAAGACATGCACATGGAATTAGGAGTTAACAACATAAAGAGTTAAAGATTAACAAAGGTTTTGACACTAGTTAGATTACCGAATAATCTCTGCTACCTCCCTTCAAACAGACATTGTGGAACCAAACGTTTTGGAATATGCTTTCTAGAATTCACCACACTCAAAAGAAATCGCAAGACCTTACCATCTTTTTTTTAGAATTTTATTAAAAATGTCAGAAGTTAACTTCATTTCCTGATGATTTGAGATGCCAGTATATAATAGTTTCTGAGACATTAAATTTTTCTAAACTTTCTTTGTAGAAGCAGCGACTTTTCGTGGGACAGTGGAATAGAATACATTTTGTCTTCCATATAGATAGAGTTAATTTAAGGTTTTGTGATCTCAAGCTTTATAAATAAATCATCTAGCAAGCAGATTTGAAGTTTAAAGAGTCTTAAGACAATAACTGTTTGAAGATAGTGATAAAATTGATCTTGAACTGGAAATGCATTGTTTTGTGACAGCATCCAATGCTTTGAAAGGGCTGCGTCAAACATAAATTTTTGTATTCTGTGTAGTGGCACAATGGAGGAGCGGTTGCTCTTATCAGAATAATCGTGATTGGAGTGCAAAATAGCACCATAAAAAAGTTAAACTGCATATCTCCTTTGACCTAAGGAGGTATTATATTGATTCTATTGGTGTACATCTGGATTCAATCAGGATTAGTATTCATTCAAAATCTTATACAAGATAAAGCAAGGTGAAAAGTTGAAATATACATGAACCAAAAGCAGTTTATATGAGCTTGATGGTTATATTATACATACAGAATTGAGAGATTTTCCTTTATCTTCATCTGAGTCGAGCTGCATGCACTACATGTCTCCCCACCTCAACCCTTTACTAATTTGTGATGCAGTTTACAAACTGTGTTAATAACTATTACAAAATTTTGGTTCTCAATGAATGATCAATTAATTGTTCTTAGAAATATAGGTATTTCTCCTTTGAGTTGGAAAGTATCTTATACATGCTAATGTGGAGAAAGAAAGAAGAAAGAAGAAAGAAACTATATCAATGTCCACGATTGACTAATGTAGATCGGTCGTAGTCGCAAGTACATCCAATAATTTGAAAGGTACAAGGTGGAAGCTGGAAAGGTAACTCAAAAAAGACCCTAGACACGGCAAACATAATTAGAGGAGGTAAACCTAGAGCAGGTACACCCTTACCATATTAAGGGGAGGACCCCATGAGGGAAACAGGGAGCTAATGAAGATCAAAGCTGGCGTCCAAGGCTGGATACTGGTGTTGTTATGCATGAGCTCCTAAATTACCTAGTTCAAATTCCTGTTCAAGTTTGACTGCAATAAAAATTGTAATTTTTTTTTAATAAAATTTGTGATTGAGTTCAAACAATGTAGATATATTATATCTTAAAAAATTTAAATGATATAATACTAATAAAGAACATTGACATGTCAAACAGCTCATGGATTGATATTTTAAAAACTTCACAATTTGTTTAAAAAACAAATTCTAAATTCTCTACATTAAAAAATAAAACAATTTAGTTTTTACAACATGTGTTTTTTAATTACTAAAATTTTGAGATGTTAATCTAATAATATTATTTGAAGTGAAAATACTGAAAATCTTACATCGTCTAATTATAATTTCATTCTTTATTTTGAAATTTTAATGTTAGGTAGATCATTAAACTCTACAAAAGTAGACACTAATTATGTATACCTAGTCAATATAAAAAATTACATTGTACCAAATTATCTAATTTCTAAGTTCGTGTGGCAATATTATGAGCCGAATACAATCCAAATTGCTATAGACTATCTCCAGATGACTGTTAATAGGCAGTAAGTAACTTCTATGTTTAGCTTCAAATGAAATTCTAAAATGGCCAGGTGATATCAATTGCTTTTCCACTGTCTTGCAAATTTGCACCTTTCCCTTCTTTGTTTTGATCTGTAAAACCACAGAAACTTCTGATGGATGTGCAGATCTTTTCAAATAGCTAGGTTGTAAACTACATTAAGTTTGAACATTTTCTAGCAGCTACTGTAGATGGCAAGTGTGAGTCCAAATCACTGGAAAAAAGAGGGCAGATGGAAGATGAGGGAACAATGCTTAACAGTCCCTACAAATGGTCGTCATGAGGGCATGTCTCTGGAAACACCAGATGCAGAAGAGGAAAATGTCTTTCTTTGTTGGTGCACAAGAAATTCAGAAAAGATAGTATACTTTTTTCTGCCCTCTGCTAACAAATGCTTAATGATGCTTGTGTGCTAAGTGGCCCCCCTTCCTTTGTGATTATTTCCATAAATGAAGAGAAATGTCATCAAAATAATGACTACTCAGAGTGCTCATTGAGGTGATCTTGAGATGACTAGAAACTACAGGCAGGGGTCAAATCCCACAAAAATAAAATTTTTAATGATGAAAAATATCATTAAAATAATGACTTGTTTTGTGGTCATCTTGAGATATGACTAAAGCTACACTGGTCAAATCTTACAAAATAAAAAATCTTTTAACAAATCTGATAGTGAACAAATCATCATCCATGACCATCATCCAAGGAACTAACAAACCATCATCCATGACCATGACATGGCTAATAATGGGTCTGTTAATGTACAGAAAAGAATATCTAGGGTTGAGAAGGCTAGGCTGGACAGATCTAGGAGGAAGCAAGGTGCTTCCTTAGACCATCTGTTAACACTTAAGGTCAATGAATCTTCAAAGGTAGAAATAAAACTGGTGGACTCCTGCCCCCATTTCCATGCTGCGAGTAAAGAGAAGTGGATGATGTTTGATGCCAAGCAGAAGCAGATCCACAACCCTTGGTATGAGAGTGAGAAGTAAGCGGAGATGCATGTTGTCTCATTGACCTGTGCCCATTTCGTTTTGAGAAAAAATAAAGAAAGAAATAAGATTTATCTGCGGGGATGTCCAAAATAGATCAGCAAGAGTGAAAACTACAATATATAAATGGAGTGCCTGAAGCATCTGCTACATTACCTTTACAATGTACAAAGTTAAATTAACAGTGTTTGTGAAGAAATATACCACTTGAGCAATGGTAGTTTTGCAAGAACAAGTTTTAACAATAAAATATTTACATCCAATCATCAAAAGATATACCAAATGGAGGGGTTATTTGCACAAAATAGGAAAACAGATCCGGGATCTTCATCCACATGCTATTGGGAATTGTCCATAATGAATTGCAAGTATTGAATATCATGACATATTTTGAAAATGGACTTGAATTGGAGGAGCATGTGTAGCAATCTTGGGGGGAGTAAGAGATGAGGCTTTCATAAAATCAAAGGCTGTAGATTCATCAGAAGTAAGTTGGCAATGCCACAATACTACTATAGTCACAATCTTTGAACTAGGTCCTAGGAGAGACTTAGTGCTCATGATGTCGACCATGGAATCTGATATTGTGTAAGTCTAGGAGCTGGCCCGGTATTGTAGGAGTAGAGTGTCTAATACGAATTCTAGGAGTAGAGTGTTACACTGTAAATAAACAATAATGTGAGTTGCATTATTATAGAAGAAGGCTTTTGTAAAATCTAAGGCCTCAAATTCCCCTGTTAATGGGGTTGGGGTGCTGATACCCTTAGAAAAGGAAAGGAGACAAAGTGGGAGCCGCTAGCGAAGGGTTGGGTAAAGTTGAATTTTGATGGAGTGTCAAAGGGCAACCCAAGAGAATTGGGTGCTGGTTGTCTGGTTTGAGATTGCAAGGGTGAAATCTTAGGCAAAGTGGCAAAGAAGTTAGCTGTTGGGACAAACAACGAAGCGGAAATCCAAGCTCTTATCCTGGGTCTCAATTTGTGTGGACAATTAAAGGCGTCGAAGGTTGAAATAGAAGGCGATTCTCTTATAGTGATAAACACATTAATGAAGGGGGGCTTGGCAAATTGGAAGCTAAATGTTTTATTAAATGAGGCCCTTCATTTGATGAAAGAGTTCAGGAGCGTGGTGATAAATCACGTGTATAGGGAGGGAAATGTGGAAGCAAATGCGTTGGCCAACTTGGCCATCAACTCAAGGCAAGCCTCTCTCTGGGAAGTAATGTCTAATTATTGTGCTGGCTCATTCGACTGATATTCCATTTTGTCCCTGAGTAAGGATGGAGCTGGCCAAGCATGCAGAGAGGTTTATCTGGCGCAATGGTTTAGTTTGGGATCCAAGGCAGTTTGGTGGGGTGGTGAATGTGGTTAATCTGCTCTTATTGCATAAGATGGATACCCCAATCCGGCTAACTTGCAGGTAAAGGCAGATGTCATTCCTAGGTGGTATCACGGAGAAGAGGATGAAATAGGTTTTTAAACCAAAAAGTGGAATTGTTCTGTTCGCGATAGAGTGGGTTTTGGGGGAACAATTCATGGTGACTGAGCATAGGTATTGGGTTAATATCGATTTGGCATCCATGTTCTTGGAAGTTTTGTTGGATGCTAATGAAGAACAAGCGGCTATACAGACTTTGATGGAGTCCTTTGTGGAGGCGGAGTTTCGTGGGCCGGGCTTGGAGTTGGCGTCCCGCTCTTGTATGATTTTCATAGGATTAATGCAGCTGGCAATGCAGTGGATTGGCACCCATTTGTTGTTGAAGCAGGGGTGGCAAAAATTGCTGGGAGGCGAGCGACCAGAGGAATTGCATTTCTGAAGAAGTTGGCTGGTTTGGACGTGGAAGAAGACTGGACGCAGGAGATTTTGGAGACCTATTATGCAGCGGATGTCAATGCTTAATTGGAGGCGATGGTAGCAGTTAGTATATAGATATTGTCAATTATAGTTTTTAGAATTTGCAAACTTTGTATACAGTTTGTATATTTTGTATCAGAGGTGGTAGGATTTTAGGTGTTATAGGGATTTTTCTTTGACCCTGTTTTGTTGTTCTGTTGGTGGTTTTTCAAGACATTGTTAAAACTTTGTTAAATATTTGAATATATATGGGAGCAGGCCCTGCAATTTACTAATCGAAAAAAAAATCTAAGGCCTCATATTTGTTGAAAGAAGAGGAAGTTGTCAATATAACTTTGGTCACAAGCTTTGAGCTAGGTGTTAGGAGAAACATGAAGCACTTGATTTCAATCATGACATCTAATACTTTGCCAATCTAGGACCGCCCTTGTATTGGAATATGTATAAGAAGTCTTCTATCCATTAGAAAATTGATTTTAGGGTGTTTTATCACACAGGTTCCACGTGTAGGTTGAAGTGTCACACTTAAATCAAGTGACAGGCCTATTAGTTAATGAAGGAATGACCTAGGATCATATCATATTACTGAACTATTCAGATGTTGTCTAACACTTGTTGGCCAGTATTCAATACAAACTAGACTCAGAAAAATCCACCTCTTTTTAAAATATGCATGATTAAAATAATATATCTCAACTTTGGTCATGAACCCCACCAAGCTGATGTTCTCACGTCCTTTTCTCCTAGGCATCCCTTGAAACTTGAAAGTAGGCATTTCCCTCAAAGGCCCCAAGTCAATCTGCCCCAACCTCTCTCTCTTCAGTCTTTCTTTTTTTACCATTATCTTTGTTCGTCAACCACTTCTCAATTTAGCAGTTGGGATAATTTTAACTTTACAAATGCTAACACTCATATAGGTTTGTTCGTCAGGACGCAGTTTAAATCAATTATTTGAACCTTGGTTTAATACCATTGCCTCTTGCAACTATCTTCCCCATTTTTTCTACGAGTTCCTTCAATGTCTCTCTGTTTGACAGAACGCACTTTTGGATGCACGTCTTTTGCCCATAGCAGCAGTGGTCACCAAAGTCTATTATATGACATTCAAAACAGGATGCCACCTACCAGTGGATTGAAGGACAACTAACTAGCATTTGGCTAGGTTTTCAATGGCTGACAGATGTTTCGACCTTAGATGAGTGCAAGGAATTCCATAGCATCTTTATCATGCCTTTTGCTCTCACGAAGGGGAAGTTGACTGCTGGTAAATGATCCCAACTTCCTGTAATGTTCTGGTTGATTGGATTTAATTTCTTTGAACGCTTTAAGGCACATTGTAGTAAAAGTCTTCTCTGTCAACCCCTCTTTGATGAGGATCCCCTTTATGCTTTGAAGGACTAAACCAAACAACCTACTCCTTAATCTACAGATTCTACACAAATTTCAGCAAAGGTGGTTCTACAGATCTTTAGTGTCTTCTGAAGCTTTCAAAATCTTTCCTAAAGAGTTACCAAGTGTGCGAAGTCTGGAGACACACCAAGATTGCAGCGGTAGATATGGGAAGTGGACCCAAACAGTGACTATGGAAAAATGATCTTTGTTGGGATCAAAGGATGGATACCATAGCTTCAAACATAAAAAATGCTTGTCCCAGAACCACAGCCCAAATTCCAATAAAACATTTCGACCTTCTTCTGTTTCACAGCATATGATAAAAAATACCTGTGCACAGGGAGCTAATTCGACCGTGTGGTTGACCACAAACATTTTTGCATAGGATTTATTGGGCCACAAGGATTGCTTTCTGCTGAATCTGGTCTCAGTTGATCTGGGTTTTAATTCATGGCCATTTAGTGCATTCAGGTAGGACACAATAGATGCAGCTGCATTTATATAGTGTCTGTTTATCCTAGAATGATGCTTTTGGCCTATTCGAGGAGTCCGCTAAATACCCTATTGCAGGATTTCCTTGTATAGGGGGCATATTAGTCTTTTAAGGCTTCCATAAATGACAAAATGCCCTTATAAACAACATTTTCTCCCATGGATACAGTTTGTGCGTTTGAAATGTCAAAGTGATCATAGATATGTGGGCTTTTACCTGTGCAAGAACCCAGAAATGTAGAATTTTTGGAGGATTTTTCGATTGAATTGTTTGCAGACGATGAGGAGCCCAAAGCTGAATGAATAGGGCATTCACTTGCAGCAGATTTCATATGGATTCACTGGCGAAAGGCAACCATTTCAGGAGAGCACTTGTTATTTTTAAATGCTTGGTCAAATTCTATCATATTACCTCATTGCAAAGAAGACTTTAAAAAGTCTTAAGTGTGGGATATAGTCAAAAAACCTAAGCAATTATTTTATAAGAAACTCAGATTTTTTATCAAGGCTATAAAAAGTGATAGGGATGTTGCTAATGCTAAAAGTTCTTTCTTGACACAAAATTCAACTTTGTAAAAGAAGAAAAGAACCAGAGAGAATGCTGAAATTTATCGTCCATTAGAAACTTCAAGCTGACAGGTTGGCCGAGTTGGCCAAAAGCAAGAATCCCTACCAAGGCTAGAAATCCATCGGACTTGACCTCTCCTGGAAATGGTGGTTCTTTTGCTTTTTGTGCTTTAGGTTACTGCCCTCACCAAAAACCCAAAATTAGTATAGCCACAGCAATAAATCTGTCAAGAAAAGTGCCATTGTTATTGCCTTGCACAACATCAATCGAACTTAACTATGTGCTATGGTAAAGCTCACAGGAAGCAAGGCATCTTATTATCTCTGCAGTCCATCGTGAGAATGAACTAGAATTACATTGTAAGAATGCTTTTGGATTCAACTGTGTATCATTTGGCATCGACATTTTGGATCACACACAGTGATCCATCATCAGGAAAAGGAGAGTTGTGATTTGGATTGCAGGCTTGACACTTAAAAAGGAGATAGGGATGGGGAGGTGATAGACGAACTGCAAATCGAGGGATGATTAAGGAGGAAGGGGCAAAAATAAAAGAATAAATCAATAAATAAAAATAAATGTGGAATAAGAAATGAATAAGAATGCGGTTCCTCTATCACCTTCCCATCCCTATCTCCTTTTTAAGTGTCAAGCCTGCAATCCAAATCACGACTCTCCTCTTACTGATGATGGATCACTGTGTGTGATCGAAAACGTCGATGCAAAAAGATACACACTTTTATCCAAAAGCATTCCTACTATCTTCATTGACTGTAGAAAACTCATGCTTACTATAGAATTACATTGGAAATTATAGCACATCGATCAAGGTATGGTGTAAATCTCATAGAAACAAGCAAGGAGCAAACCAAAAAGAAAACAAGGACATCTTACTATATCTGCAATCCCTCATGAGAATGAATCATTGGAAATCATAGCACACCAATCAATGTATTGTATAAGGTGCAACTATAGTCATTATGAATTTATGATTTGGTGAGAGAGGGCAACTCTATTTGACACCAATAATACTCTTAACAAAATTTGAGACTTAAGTTGTTTGGAAGCAATTTATTACTGTCTCCGAGAGGCTCATGATTGCAGTAATGAAGACCTTTGAGATACCAATAACTTGAAGCCTCTGAAACAATAACTTTAGAGGCACAAGAGCAAATAACCTCATTAAATTAGTTCACATTTGGAAGAACGAGAGATTCAAACCTGTATTTGTATGAGAAATAAAAGAAATAAGAATAAAAAAAGAACTTATGTACACTTTATGATTAGGCTTACTAATGTCTTCAAGAGCAAATAGAAAATATAAACACTTGTACTATCTTGGACATCGACATGGACAAAAAACCACCCACATTCAGTACAACACATTCCAAACTGTATGGATAAAGGAAAATGCTGGATTGTTGTTCCTTGGTAATTTCAAACATGATATATGTTTCCATTGGTTAATATGGCTCAAGTTCACGCTGGTAATAGCATTCCATGGCCAGCCTCATTAGATGCTGTATCCAAAATTCCAAAGCAATAAAACAAACTTGATTCTGATTTTATTCTTTTCCAAAGCATCACATTTTTTACCGTCTTTTTATTCTTCAAATTTCAAATCCCTTTTCTATTCATTATTCAACATCACTTTTATGATCTACTTCAAAACATTCTTTATATTCTTCAATTTGAAATCCATTTTCTTTTCATTAGTCAGCATTTTTTGTATCATGTTTATCTACATGTGAATTGTAGCTAGAAAACTAATTTTGTTGTAGAATGCCCCCTGTTATTTTAGCGAATATTTCTTCTCTTTGAGAAATGTTCTAGAATGTGTGCAAATATGCCTTACCTTGTATATCCTTTGGAAGGCTTTTTCTCTTCCATTGTTACAGTGATAAATTGCTTTCTGAAGGTCTCATTTATTTGTAGCATATTTTGGTGAATCTACTTGTTTATTAATTAAGCACATGTCTAAATAGTAGTTTTTCATTTCCCATTGTGTTTTTCTAAAATATTCTTTACTTCAATCTTTTGAGCATAACAAGTATTTGTAGTGCAGAATGTGCTACTTTATACCTATTTTTACTTTAATATTTGGGTGCTTGAACTATCTTAATAAGGAATATGCTTATCATGTAATTGATAACTGATATTTGTATTCCTAAAATGCTTTATGTATGGCAAACTGCTTTAATGTGCTTAATGCTGGCTGCACTGTTATTATCCTTGGACAAAATTTGGCTCATTTTTTTTGCTTGTAACTTCCTAACAGACATATGTGCTAGATGTGCATCCTTTCAATCCAAGAATAGCTATGAGTGCTGGATATGATGGAAAGACAATAATCTGGGATGTGAGTTACTATTAGATTAACTCATTCTTATGTTTTTGTACTAAAATTTTTGTGAGTTTTCATTATAGTTTAATTATGCCGACTTTTTTGCTTCTCAGATATGGGAGGGTGTACCTATTCGAATCTACGAGACTGGATCATTTAAGCTTGTAGATGGGAAATTCTCTCCGTAAGTGCCTATGGCTGTATTATTTTTTTTTATAATTTAAAAATATTTAACAGCTGGATTGTAAACCATCCTTGCACATTTTGGACTTGCATACACTGTACTTTCAAACTTTAGAGAGGAACCCATATTGTCTAAATTATGCAGTGGCCAAGTCAGAAGTATGGCTAATTTCTTTTTTAATCTTTAGCTTGATTGGTTTATGTGATCTAATAGCTAGGCTAAAAACTTAAATGTGTAATTTATTAAGTTGTATTGTTTTCAGTTTGATCGCTCATTGATGAATAACAGTAACTGTATTTAGTTTAAAGATAGAATGGTTCCTTTTCAGTGGACAATTCTTGAGATGCTTGTGTAGTGAATACAATTTTCTACAGTGACCAGAAGAACCTGAAAGGATGAGATGAGGCAATATGCCATTAATTTGTAAATGAAATCATAGAGAGTTGGGACCCCGATTTGGTTGAGAAGGATTTTTTATTTCAAAAGAAGTGAACACTGGACTGAGCAACTACAGACGATTTTTAATTCTCTGCTTTCAACATCCTTCTCCTTGTGTTTTCCTAGCCATGTATACTATAACTCTGATTCCCAGTTTAAGGTATGTAACTTTTACCATTGACAAATAAAATTGTGATAACCATAGAAATTAATCATTATTTAACGAGAAATCCAGGCAATACATATTGCTTGAACTTTTAGTTCATACTTGAAGAGGAAACGTCTTGTGCAAGTTACATGTAATATCCTCCTATGGAAGAGAAGTCTGGTCTGGTCATTAGAAGTTGCCTGAAGCCATGATTACCTACTGATGCTCTCATTTATATTCAGGTTTCATTTAAACTGTAGATGCATGTTTGCAAGGGTCTGCTGTCTGTATGAATTCTAATTCGGTTTCATTACTTTTTAGTGTAGCACAAGGCTATTCTACTAACAGCTGTTTTACAAGGATAATTGACATTTCAGTGTGTTACATTAAATTTCCATCATATATGGAATATATGGTATATTAATTTATTCTCATTGCATAAGCCCTCAGTTGAGATTACAAATTTCTGGCTTATGAGTGGCTTCTTAGTCAACTGAAAGTAAATTTTAGTGTTGTACTGGGAAGCTTTGGCATAACAATTGAATTGCGAGAAGAGCCAAAGCATAAAACATGCCTATTCCCAACACTGCAGGCTTTTAAGAACATCCAGCCTTCAGAGTAGATACCTTGCATACGAAATGCTTAGGTTTTCTGTGAGTCCTAAATATCATGGTTTCTGTCATTCCGATGCTTTAAGAATCAAGTTTCAAGCCAAGTTTATGAAGTGGACTATACCTTGCCAGCAATTATAGTATGCTTATAGGTTATTTGATCTATTCTTCAAGCTATGCTTGTTTAATTGCTTTATTTATAATTATAACCCATTCCTGCTTCAGTTCATTTTGAATCTCACTGTAGATAAGTTTATTGCAAGGACTGAAAAAATTGTATGCTTCTATATATTTAAATAGATTTATAAAAATGTTACTGTGGGTGTATCTGATGTTTTACAATCTAAAGATTGTGAGAAACATGATATGGGATTTCCCATTGCACCATTGTTCTTTCAATTACAATTCTGTTTTCTGTATTTAATTGACATTTACTCTATGTTTCCAGTGATGGCACATCTATTGTACTCTCAGATGAAGTAGGCCAAATATACATTCTAGCCACAGGACAAGGAGAATCCCAAAAGGATGCAAAGTATGATCAGGTACGAATTTTGTTAATTGTGTATTGTTGTAAGATGATTTAGCCCTCTTTCTACCTTGCTCTTTCACTTGTGTTATGTGGGTGTTACCTCTATACATCTTACGTAGCTAAATCTGTCTCTGACAGTTCTTTTTGGGGGATTACCGCCCTCTTGTTCAAGATGTACATGGGAATGTGCTAGATCAGGTGAACTTTCTATTCTTTGGAATGTAAATTGATATAGCTTCAGGTTGATACGTTTATCAAGGAGGAAGACACCATGGTTGTGACTGCAGTTCCTTTTGTGCAGGAGACTCAACTTCCTCCATATCGACGCAACATGCAGGATCTTCTTTGTGATTTAAGTATGGAGATTATTATCTCACTTTCTGTTCTAATTTAGTGAAGTTGGTTTGCTTGTGTCCTCTTTTTCAGTATGGTACGTTTTAACCATATGTAATCAAAATAATAAAGATTCCAATAAAGTAATAAATAATTATAATTATAAATAAGTGATATAGGTTTATATTTATTAAGGGTTGTAGCAACTGTCGCCTGGGTGCACACACTTACCAAGTTGAAGTGCAGATGATAAGTTCTTTCATCTGGTTTGCTGCTACAAGTGCACTGTTCTGACCTATGTGTGTCTAGGGCCACAATGTTGTTGGACATTTCCTCTGTATTGGAAATGCACCCCTGAAAAGTTCATTTTTTCTTGAAACTACCCAAAGAAAGAAAGAAGAAAACTCAACCCTACTTAATATCAAGTGAAAGAAACATAAAATAGATGGTTACATATTCATTCTGCACACTTCTTTCAGGCATGGTGGTCAGCTTTGACAGTAACATATCTCTGCCATATTCAACAACTATTTTAGAGTGTCGTTGTGTATTGTATGAATGTGGGCGTGTGTGTGTCTCTCTCTCTTTCTATGTGTATATGTTTGTATGGATACACACACACGTACAGCTGCACCAAGAATCCAACTTCTGGGGATTTGTAAACCTGTACCACTGACTTACACTACCTTTATTATAGTATACCCTTCAAGACACGAACAGATTATTTAAACTATCATTTTAACATTGAATTATTGAAAATACTTACTTATTATGTGCATATATGTTTGTATGGATACACACACACATACAGCTGCACCAAGCATCCAACTTCTGGGGATTTGTAAACCTGTACCATTGACTTACACTACCTTTATTATAGTATACCCTTAAAGACATGAACAGATTATTTAAACTATTATAGTATACCCTTCAAGACACGAACAGATTATTTAAACTATCATTTTAACATTGAATTATTGAAAATATTTACTTATCCATTTGTGGTTTTCCCATAGGTAGCATGAAGCCTCCAGTTTTTGCTTGTAAGGTTCTTCAAGTCCAAATGTTGGACTGTGCTCGACAGTCATCAAAATAAGTATAATAACATTAATTAAAAAATCAAACTCCCACTTTTTCATGATTGGCTTTTTTTTTCTTCATTTTGAATGTCTATTTAGTATTAAGTGGAATTGTTATGGAATGGAAAGATAGTTTCTTGTTTTGCCAAGCAATTTCTGAATATGTCATGTGGCTTTGTGACAGTGACATATCATAATCAAAACTGATAATCAATTCACAATCGTTTTTTATATTAAAGAACCATTTGCAGTTTTTCCATAAATGCCAGGTTTAACAAATTGATTTAAATTATAATCTTTAATTGGCATTTAGAAAAATAGTATTGTTGTTAGAATTATGATAGTTCAATCTCTATCCTATAAATTTTTTTTCTCCACATGGACTTGTGCACACACATGCCTGATAACAAATCACTTAGTTCAAAGGATAAATTTATCAATAACCTATAAGGGTTTGCTGCAGCTATAATGACAAGGTGTCAGTGTGTCAAAAGATACAAAGTTAATCCATGTGAAGATGCTCCTAAGGAAATTGGGCTTTTCAACAAATCAATTAAGCCCAGAAGATGAAAAAATGATGTTTTGTCATCATCCAAAGAAAAATATATAACCATTGAGGAGCTTCCACAATTTTCATTGTCCATCCATAGGTCTATGAGGGTTTTACCTCATTTTACATGGTAGATAAAGCTTTTGTTTGCATAATGGTATATGAGCATTGGGTTTTGGATAAAATGACACTACTACATGCATACTAGAAATGACAAACGACTGCAACATTTTGTATCATCTTTGAATGGAATGATGCAACTGGAATACAAGGTACTTCAAAAAATTGTTATTTGAATGAAATAGACACTATCTTGTAATGACAAGAGGATTCTATCTTTCTGGGGCTGAAGGATTTCAAGAAGGGATTGCATGCAACATGCTTAATAATTATGACCTATAGTAATTATATACAAGGGCTGTAACTGCTCAGTACTCAAGTTCTTGTTAATAACAGGAGGATTATCTATCCTTCCGGGTCTGAAGGATTTCAAGAAGGCATTACATGCAATATGCTCAATAAATTAGAAATAGTAGGAACATGATTCAGGGAGCTGTAACACCTCAGTAAACACACAAGTATATCAAAGTTATATGTGACTTTCTATTAAAGCATGCTTCTAACGAACTAGTGAATTTACATGTTCCCCGCTTGTAAATTTGTGACACAAATATATGTTTTTCTCTATAAGTTAGGTTTCTTATTAATGCTTTTTATTCTTTGCTGGAACAATTCAGGTATGCTTCCTTACCCCGAGCCATACCAAAGCATGTATCAGCAGCGACGATTGGGAGCTCTAGGGATTGACTGGCAGCCACCTTCTGTAAGACTAGCTGTTGGGACGAATGATGATGGACTTTATGCTATTCCAGACGATATTTTAGGACAGTTACCCCCTGCACAAATTGAGCGGAATAGGGATAGGTGGCTGGAGCAACCAGCAGAATTGGAAGATGTCATGGACTGGGAGCAAGAAAATGATGTTCAAAGTGATGACACTGGGTCAGAATACAATGTCACAGAGGAATGCACCAGTGAAGGTGAACAAGGGAGTCTGAATGCCTGTTCTTCAGAAGAGGCAGAATGCAGTACGGATGAAGATGATAACAGCAGCAAAGATGAAGGTAATAGCAGGGCACATCTTCGCAGGTCCAAAAGGAAGAAGCACAAGGCAGAGGTAAAGTTAGCTTTCTATTGTTTTAAAATTTTATGTGCTTGTATTTGAGTGTCATTGTAATTGTGCTTTAAAGACTAGCAACAATGGAAACTTTTTTCTCCTTCTGCAGGGTCCACTGTTTACATCTTCTGGAAGACGTGTAAAGAAGAAAGATGTGGAAAGAGGTGATGGGACTCGAAGCAGGCTAAAGAAGTGCAAATATTCCAGACATGGCACATCTCTTCCAAAGGAAAGATTATCTGAAAAAACGACGAGACCTCAAAGACGTGCTGCACGGAATGCACTTAACTTATTTTCCCGCATAGGTGATGGTTCTACAGAAGAAGAGGAGTATAATGAAGGAGACAGTGGATTACAAGGAAGTGGATACTCACAGCCAGACGAAAATCCTCTGAGCAGTGAGTCAGAAAGATATGTACGGAATTCTAAACAGAAAAGTTTTGCTGACAAAGATAGGTCGCAAGATGATCTCATGCCTGTTATTGATTCATTTCAACCTGTTGATGATAATAATGATGGAGAAGCTAACAATAATGAGGAATCTTATAAGTATGCTAGGTCTACTAGAAGAATATTGTTGAAGCTACCATCCCGTGATTCTAGGAAACTAGTTCTTCCTGAAAGTACAAAATCTGATTCTGATGTCCAGGCAAATGCAAATTCTTCTTCTGTGGAGATTTGTTTGAAAGAAGAGAAAAAAGAAAGAGCTCGTAGTGCACTTGATGATTTAGATGTTAAGCTTTGTGACAAACAGTATTTGGAGTCTTCAAATGCTGAATATAGACCTGAGAGTGCCTGGTGTGATGATCATGACAATGGAATTAACAAGAGCTTTGAAGAAAATGGAACTGCTCTAGAGCATCCTCGTGACCTTTCCATAGGATACGAAGGAAAGGAAATCAGATGGGGAGAAGTAAGGACTCGTACATCTAAGCGTCCTCGGTTGGGGGATTTAAATGCTGTATCTAGGTTGGACAATGGAATTGCAGTGGATGTTCGACATCATTTAAAAGTAACACACAGTTCTACTTCTCAAAGTCCAAAAGCTGGAATAAAGGGTCAGGATAATGCTGATGAATCTTCTCTGCAAGGTGTGGATGAACATGAAGCTGACATGTTGCATACAAAGCCGCAAAATTTCTTTTTAGGCTCTTCTTCTGAAGGTTTAGATGTTGCAGAATGTGGAGGTTTTCCTTCTGAAAAATTTTCAATGGTGAATGCAAATGCATCTCCCACTGGCAATGGCAGTGGAATGGAAGCAAATTGGAAGGAGGATGAAGGCTACATGTCAGAAAAAATTCAAAGATGTATTCCTCATGATCTAGCTAATAATAACTTTAACGAATGTCACGAAATGGATGAAAAAGTAGCTGACAATGATGGGAATGTTAATTTCAACCATAATGGCAAGTACTCCTATGAAGCAACTGATACAAAATATAGTGATTTTAGTAAGCTTAAGAATAGGTCCAAGAGGACAAAGAAAGGTTACCATAATGTATCTTGTGAGCAAAAACATAATCCATCAGAAGACTGGGAGGATTTTGGTCATGTGCAAACTTTCCAAAGTACACGGCCGGTGGAAGATACATCTGGAAAGCTCACATGGAGGGGTAGTGGTATTAGATCGAGAATTAACTGGGCACAACAGGCTGAGGAAAACAAGGAAACAGACAATTTTGATTATAATAATGATAAAAATACAGCAGATATTGGCTTGAATGCAATACCTGATGCAGAGATGGAGGGTGGAGTGCATAATGCATGGCATGAGAGGCAACATGACTTTGGAGCTAATGCATGTGTAGGAGAGAGTTCGGAAGTTATGTTTCAAAACTCCTTTAATGAGGATAAGCAGATTCCAAAAATTACATTGAAATTTCATGCCATGTCAGCTGAAGGTGGTCGGAAGGCTAGATCAAAACGGATGAAACAAGCCAAAGAGTTTATTCAGGAAGATGATGGTATTTCTAACCATTCTATGATTGATGAAAGCATTAATTATGAAGAAAAACGAATGAAAATTCAGACGGAAAGATCAGATGCTAGACAATCACTGGTGGGTTCAGAATGGGGTTCCACTTCTAGAGTTTTGAGTGCATTAAGACCTGCTAGAAACAAGAAGAGCACAATTTTAACAAATTTGAGGATGCCTGTGGAAAAGAAGAAGGGACGACAATCAACACGAAAGCAGTCTTGGCTAATGCTATCTGAAGCTGAAGAAGGCAATCGGTACATTCCCCAGTTCGGAGACGAGGTTGCATATTTCATACAGGTAGAAGTACTGGATGCATGTTTCTTTTGGGTTTTGGCTAGAAGAGAAGATTCCTTTCAAGTTTTAATATAAATGCTAATTCTTCTAGATGATCTTGAACTGTAAGTGAAACAAATTTGCTGGTTTCTTTGACAGGGACATCAAGAGTTTCTGCATATGAGCAACTTACAAGAAAGAGGACCATGGAGATCCTTTAAAGATAGCATACAGTCTGTGGAATTTTGCCGTGTTGTTGGGCTGGAGTATTCTCCTCTTGCTGGATCTGGGGACACCTGCTGCAAGTTGATTCTCAAATTCATTGGTCCAGAGTCTGATGTGAATGGGAAGAGCTTCAAGTTGACGTTGCCCGAGTTGACTAATTTTCCCGACTTTCTTGTAGAGAAAAGCCGTTATGATGCTGCAATAAAGAGAAACTGGACACATAGGGATAAGTGTGATGTTTGGTGGAGAGCTGAGAATGGTGAAGGAGGGAACTGGTACACTGGCAGAATTATGGCTGTAAAACCAAAGTCAAATAATTTCGCAGATAGTCCATGGGAGAGATATGTTGTACAATATAAAGATGATTCATCTGGTCCTCACACACACAGCCCTTGGGAGCTTTTTGATCCGGGTAACCGTAGCCTGGATCTGCCACAAATTGACTCTGAAGTTAACTCACAATTGTTATACAGTATTTCAGAGTTGGAGCAAACATCAAATGAAAATGAGGTCAGTAGATCACACTTCGCAGTAACTCATTTTTCGTTTATCTATTTACTTTTGAAATATATATTTATTCCCCATTTTTTGCGTTCTCATCAATTGTATGATATTAAAACTCATGACAGGACTGCTTTGGACTAATGAAATTAGCTCAAGTTTCAGAAAAGTCTGACTTTCATAACAGGTAATTTTCTATTGCATGAAAACCAACTTTAATATGCGTGAAGCTGTTGAAACTGTATCATGGTCTCCAATTATTTTACTGATTCCTTATTATATTGGTTGCTAGAACTTAAATAAATATTAAGACGTGATGAGTTCAAGCTCATCTCTATCTCTGTTAATGAAAATAAGTGCATGGAAAATGGTCATTTTAATGATTACATCTTCCTTATTAACCATAGTTACCTTCATATTTATTGAGCAGAGGTACAAAGTTTTTTATAAGGTCCTCTGTGTAGAAGGTACAGTCATTTTCCAACCTCTCTGTTAATGAAAATAAGTGCATGGGAAATGATTTATTTTAAAGATTACATCTTCGTTATTAACCATAATTACCTTCATATTTGTTGAGATGATTGACATGTTTGGCAGCCCCTCCCACAATCTCATAATTTACCCAGATGTGCATGAACTGATGCCTAGATGTTCCTTGACCATCCTGAGGATGTCAGAGAGTCTTCACACCAGCCAAAATTTCTCTATCATGATAACAATTTTGATTTTTGATAAAGCTTTGAAGAAACAAACAACATGATTGCATTTACAAATCGTTGAACCTTGGAGGCAAAATAGACTTTTAAAACAAATGTTATGGTTTTTGTTTACTCAGATGGACACTCTTTTATCTTAATTTTAGGAAGTGGTTATCAAATATTTTTTAATTCATATGTGACATATTCTTTGAGCTTAGTAGAGAATGGAGGAAGCGATGAAGGTGGGGTGGTGGTATCAAGTTTTCATAAATGTTTTGCAAATTTCCACTGACTGCTGTAAGGAGCTTCTAAAACAGAGATGAAAATAAATAAAAGGATTCAAGAATGATGATATTCATGTCTTCAGTTGTTCAACCCTCATCATTTAGACCAGTTAGATTCCCCAGATTCACTATTAGTTCTCTAAAGAATGAAGATTTGGTGAGAAATATTAATGTTATGTGGCAGCAAAATCATAGGAATTGTGGGGAAAACATATATATAATAATATAATATATTTATTATTAATTAGTTTAATAATTATAAATATTAACTAGTTTAATTAATAAATGTATATGTGTTTATATATATGTAAAACTATATGTATATTATATTTGCATTGCCAGCCATTGTACCCTCTCCGAACCCAAAGTTTGGAACATAGTTCCACCATACCCCGAAACCCGTACTTACATTCCCCTGTTCTAAAACTCCATAGAACATAGGGAATATTTTCTTCCAATTAAGAGAACGTGTATTAAAATATACCTCCAATTGTGCCAGCCAATTTTCTTGCTAAAATTCAGACAATGGTAACAATATTTTGCACTTAGAAAATTCTAACTGCAAACTGAAACTTCAATCAAAACAGCAGACTTGAGTATGATAACCTGCAAATACACTACTGAAAATACAAACAACAAACACTTAAAAAGTTGTTGTTTATTAAATTGAAACTGAATTACACGTAGACATTGTTCTTCTTTTATATTCTATATTTTTTCTACTGCTATGTTATGCGCCCAAGATCTCTTTTATAGACTAAGATAATCTTCTGGGCTTTACAAAACATAAAGCAGAAAAAGATAAATAAAACAGAAGGCAAAGCACATCATTCTAGAAACAAAAAACAACTTATCTTCATGAATTTATATCCCTCTAAATATTCCAAAAGCTAGAAGAGTGCATTGTTTAGCTAAAAATAGAAGACAAGAAAAAAACTAAAACTAAAGCTCGAAGCTGTTTTAGTGCTCAATTGTAGGAGAACAACAGCCAAGCAGTACATTTGAAAAGCTAACCCTCCTATGCGAGGAAGGTGTTTCCATCAAACCTAGTCTCTCTCTTAGTATTTCAAACTTTCCTTTTGCCATGGGCTTTTTCAAAATGTATGCAACCTGCTCATTTGAGGGTGCATAGTGAAGAACTATTGTTCCCTTTTGAACTTTGTCTTTGAGGAAATAATGCTGAATGCTTATATGCTTGGAGTGATCATGAATCTTTGGATTCTCAGAGAGCTTGATGCAATTCTGATTGTCACAGTACACTATTGTCGGCTCCAACATCTGATCAATAATTTTTGCTATCAACTTGTGAAGCCAGATAGCCTCACAACTAGCAGAAGAAGCTACTATGTACTCTGCGTTGGCTGAATTTAATGCTACTACTACTACCTGCTTCTCGCTGAACCAGGACAAGCTGAAACAAAAATTTGAAGTGCTCTTCCTAGCACTAGCATCACTTGCTTGGTCTAAATCCACAAAGCCATTCAACATAAACTCTCTGTCTCTGACATACCTAAATCTGAGCCCTTCAAGTATTGAAGCAAATGTTTTGCAACAGTCCATTGAATTTGCTTTGGCTCAATCATGAATTGGCTCAATGTATTCTCTAAAAAGCAAATAATTGGTCTAATATTTACCAAGTACATGAGGCAACCTATCAATTACTTGTACAGAAAAGGATCCACCAAATCTGATTCTAAATCTACTGTCAACTTCAGATTTGGAATCATTGGTGTAGCCAGTGGCTTACAATCCATCATCCGAAATTTCTTTAGAATCTCTACTGTGTACTTCCCTTGACTTAAGAAGACTTCTCTTGTACTTTGCCACACCTCAATACCTAGAAAATAGTGCATAAGGCTCAATCTTTCATATCTAGCTCAGATACCAACTCCCCCTTGCACCATGCTATTCGATGGATGTAAAGACAACTTTTCTAAATGGCAATACAGAGGAAGAAGTGGTTATAAATCAGCCTATAGGGTTTGAGGCATGGACAAAAGACCCATGTATGTAGGTTGAAGAAGGCCTTGTATGGGTTGAAGCATACACCATGTGCGTGGTACTCATAATTACCCTAATAGAATTGTATCTTGCAACTAGAGCAAAAGTCTCATCATAGTCAATTCCCTCTTTCTAAGAAAACCCTCATGCAACAAATTTGGCCTTGTACTTTTCTATACTCCCTTCTCCTGCATGCTTCACCTTGTATTACCATTTAAAAGCAATCACTAACTTTCCATCTTGTCTTGGCACAATCTCCTAAACATCATTCAATATAATGGAGTTATACTCCTTTGTCATGGCATCTCACTACACTTGCTTTGAATTTTCTTCTTGAAAACTAGAAGGCTTTGCATCAATGATGGAAGACATCAAAGCAACTTAACTTGGAAACTTCTTAGGGGGCTAACTAACTATGAAAGAAGTTTTTGGTGCTCCTACTTGTTTTTGTGCATCTTGCAATGTCTAAGTAAGCCATTGGGTTTTCTTAGCTATTTTAGGTAGTGTTCTGGTATATGTAGTTGGTACTATTATATTTTGCTAATATGATCTTGGAACCTATTCACTTTCATCAACTTCCATGGGAGACTTTTGAGACCTAAGAGGACCGAGCATCTTTATCAAATTTCAAATCTCAGCTCACTACTATCTGTCATTGTGACAAAACATAGATCTTGTAAGTTTTGGAAGATTCATTGATTCCACAAAGACAACCTTCAAGGTGCATGGTTCAAACATAGTCTTTTTGTCCTCTGGCACATGAATGCGAACAAGACTCCCAAACACCTGAAAATAACAAACATTAGGGTTCTTTCTAGTAAAGCTTCCTTTGGTGTCTTATCCTTTAACACCTTGTGAGGACACTTGTTTAATATGTACATAGCACAACTACATGCCTCGGTCCAAGAATCGTGGGTATACCTAGGTCATGATATATGGCCTTTGCCGTCTCTATAATGGACTTGTTCTCTCTGCAACCTGGTGCAGGAGCACCTTCACATCAGGGTTTACTTGATCTTCAAGATGTTTGATTTGTTTAATGAGGTCCCTGAGACCATATTCAATGATGTAATGAGGCTTGGAAGCCATGTTTGTAATGGACTATGTCCAAATAACTAGAGTTTTCTATGGTTATGTTAGTAGTCCTAGGTAGGACAGTCTTGTAGTTATAGGTTAGTCATTTATTTTTAATGTTTGTCTTTGGTAGTCATTTAATCCCATCATGTTGCAAGCCTTTTAAGGCATGTCTTGGGTTTGGAAGTTACAAGATTAAACCAAAACAACCGGTGGAAGAAGTCAGTTTCTAAAACAGTTACTAAAAAGACAGCTTTGGGAATTTGAAAGGTTATTTTTGTGTCTTGGTTGTTGGAAGGAAGTGGAAACTGGAGAGACATGTTGAAATGCCTTTATTAAGGCCTTGTATCATCAAAATACCTCGGGGGTGATTGGAGATTTTAAATGAAATAGAAAAAAAACAATGCTTTTCTGTGTTCTCTTCAGAAAATTGCTGTCTTCTTGCTTTGTACGGATCTGTACGGACTGGAGTACGTTTCTAACTGGTTTTTCATGAAAGGTCTATATATCACCTTCCATTTGCATTTGGTTGCATGTATTTTGGTTTTGTTTTAAGGAAGTTATTGCATTTTTTGTGTAAGGCTGCTAAAAACCCTGTTAGGGTAAACAGTGACATGAAAACCCTGTGTTTCTTCTAATTTATCCATTGCATGTTGCAAGTTCCTTGGTGAAAAGGGCTGTGGTGATGTGTGCCTTCAAGTTCTAGAGGCCCCTGACCAAATCTCTAAGATTGGGCTGAAGGAAATCAAGTTTTTATGACTGTTTTCTGTGACAGTCCAGAAAACAGTGTTTTTTAAGGACAGTGAAGAGGTATAAGTGTTGGGTATGGTAAAGTGTTGATGGGAATGGACTTTTCATGGATCAATGAGCATGTGCAGACCTGGTATGAAGTGTTCCAAGCACATGCAAGGTGAGAGCAGTCTTGGAGTGCCTACTTTCAATAAGACCCTATGCATACAAAGCCAATTAAGCCTATTTGGCACAGCGACAGTCCTATTTTGGATGGTTCCTTCCAAAGTAACCTACATTTATTTCTTGATGTGTTTTAAAATTCCTTAATGGGTACTCAAAACAGGTTTCAGATGTTGGAAATCAGGTCGGGTTTGAAAGTTATGGTCAAAAAACAGTAAATTTCTGATTTTTTAAAAGATTTTGTGCTATGAAACAAGGGATTTATGAAGGATTGGTAATAAGATGAAAGGGCAGACCTTAATGGTTAGTTGTTTTGGTTAATTGAATGTTCTTAGATGAACAAATAAACATAGTTGTGGCCTTGATCAGGTCAGGAAAGGTAAGAGCCCAAATTTTATGCTATGTTGAGGACCTTGGTGTATGACAAGTTTGGACTTGAAACATTTTGTTTTGAAATATGCATCTTGAAGTGAATTTGATCTTTTCCTCTGCATCACAACCCCATTCTGGTGAAGGTTGTAAGGTACAATCAACTCCCTCTTGATCCTTACATCTTTACAAAAAAGCTTGAAGTCCTTTGAGATATACTCACCTTTGTTGTTAGACCTCAAAACCTTAATCTTCCCACTTGTCTGATTGTTGATGAGATCTTTGAACTCTTGAAATTTTCCAAAGACCTCATCATTGGTCATCATGAAGTAAATCCAGGTTTTCGTTAAAGACTCATAAATGAATGAAACATAGTAAATGTTTCGTGCCAATGAAGCTATTGACAAAGCTCCACATACATTTGAATGAATCAGATCAAAAATCCCTCTTGATCTATGATCACTACTAGGAAAAGTAGTCTGGGTGGGCTTGACAAGTGCATAGCCCTTGCACACTTCAATATTCTCTATCTTGAAATTCGGCAATCCTTGCACCATATCCCTCGAGAGGGACAGCTCTATAGTGTCCTTGCACCATATCCCTCAAGAGGGAGAGCTCTATAGTGCAAGTGACGAAGTCTCTTGTGCCAAATTTTGCACAATTTGTCACTGTCATGTATCAAGGCTTCTTGTTCGATCAGATTAGCAATCAACCTATAAAGACCACCCTCTCACATGCTTTTGGGAAATACTTGATTGGGTTTTTGGTTGTGATTTTTGATGATAACTTGCTGATTATCAAACTCAACTACACACATAAGATCTGTCATGGTTGAAACTGAAAGTAGGTTGTTTGTTTATGTAGGAACATATAGGACGTCATGAAGTTCAAAAACATCACTTGAAGGCATGTGGAAAGAAACAGTTCTAGTCACTGTAATAGGATGTGTAGCATCATTACCAGGCACTACCTGTATCCCTACCTTCTGTTTTGAAGTCTACTAAGAAGTTCTTATTGAAGGTCATGTGTCTTGATGCTCCATTGTCCACATACTACCCTACGCTAGAAATGGTGTTTGGATAAGCATGACACCATGGAGAAGGCGTCTCAAGCTTGGATGAAAGCTCATTCACTGCTATAGCTTTTGTACTCCTTGCAGACTGCTTCTTCTGCTGCTGCTTGCCCTTACTCTTTTTCTTCTCAAGACACTGAGAAGCCTAGTTGCCATTCTTGTGGCATTTGAAACACTTGATATGGCTCAAGTCTTTCGTCCCCTGTTGAGAAGAATTTGATTCCTTTCCTTTCTGATCTTTTTCAAGTCCTTTCTTGTCACCTTTCTTCCTCTTCTCGATGAGGGCTTGGTTTTGACTATCTTCCATTTTGACTGAAGTAGATTGAAGTCTGGTTTCTTCATGGATGAAATCATCCCAAAGCTTCTCAAAAGTTGGAAGCTACTCAAGAGAAAAGACACTCTAAACAAATGGATCCTATGATAGAGAGAACCCATTTTAAGCTACGAGAACCAACTCTTCATCCTCCACCTTTACCCTGATTGCAGCAAGTTGATCACAAAGTTCTGTGATCTTCATTAGGTAGTTGATCACAAGCTTGTTCTTAGTAGCATCTTACGAGAGATATTCACACTCTGATATAGAGTGATCTAGGCATTATACATCTCCTTCGTAGGTGTAGATCAATATTTCAACCATTGGAGCAATTAGGGCATCACGCCATACAACCTCTCACAGCCTACTCTACATCAATCATTGAAGTAAGGGCACTGAAATCCTTCGGCAACTCTCTTTCATAGGTAGTAGCACATTCTATTCATGGACTTGGAAGATTTCAGTTACTACAGTTTGATACCATGTTAATATTCAGATCATGATAAGCAGATTTTGCACTAAAAAAATCCTTACTGCAAACTTAAACTTTAATCAAAACAACAGGCTCGAGTATGATAACCTACAAACACACACTGCTGAAAATACTTACAAAAACACTCAAAAACTTATCATTTATTAAACTGAAACTGAATTACACTCAACACAGTTCTTCTATATTCTATATTTTTTCTACTGCTAATTTATGCGCTTAAGATATCTTTTATAGACTAAGATAAGCTTCTAGGCTTTACGAAAACTGAAGTAAAAAAATTAAATAAAACAGAAGACAATGTGCTTTATTCTAGAAACAGAAAAACAACTTATCTTAATGAATTTAGAATCGCTCTAAATATACCAAAAGCTAGAAAAGCAAGAAGAGTCCAATGCTCATCTAAAAAATAGATAAAAACAAAAGGAAAACTAAAACTTAAAGCTGCTTTCAGTCCAATTGTAAAGCTAACATTTCCAACTTTTTCGCATCTCCTTCAAATAGCGGAGACTCAATTCTTGCTTTGGCCTTCTATTCAGGTGTTCTTGGTAGACTTGATTCACCATGGAAGTTTTCTTCTTCTTTGGAATGGGCTTTTCTTTTGCTTTTGGCATCTCCCAATGAGCACAATTTCTCCATGTGAGTCTCCTTTAGGCCTTTCATCGCCTTGATTGATTGAGATATTCTTCTAACATCAGCCTCTAGCATGAGGATCCTTGCTTCTCCACCAAGGAATTCTGCTTCTCTCTCCATGCTTTTAGTTCTCTTTTCCAACTAGGGAATTCAATGTCTCTTTGCAAAGGCACTAAATCAAAATTCATGGCAGCAAAATTGCTGCTAGGATAATAGTGCGGACCACCAGTCAAAGAAAGATCCTGCCAAATGAAGTTCAACAATGTGCCACCTACAAGGAAATCAAATGCGGAAGAGAGGAAAAAGTCCAAAGGGAAGGGAGAGATGTCAAGGAGAGGAACAAAGATCACAGTTGAACAGAGAAGACCTGTGAGTGACTCTGAGAAAGGAGTGCTAACCAACAAACAAGATGAACATTGTCAACAAAAAAACATGCAGTCATAACTAAGCACTCACAAAGCCAAAGTTATGACAAAAACCTTCCAAAGCCAGAAACCATGTTTGGTAGAAGAAAAGGGGAAACCAAGCTAAAAAACTAGTTGGAAAATGGACAAGGAAAAAGCTGCCTATCCGAGAAATGACCAGAAGTGACTGAAAACACAAAGGGAAAAGGCTTATGAAAACGGTGGAAGGAGAGGATAGGCGTTGAAGAAGTGAGTGAAAAGGAAAGAGCGGAAGAGAGGAAATAAACATTAGAAGATCACAAATGTGATACTGAAAGATCTTAATCCAAAGTTTGAAGTTTAGCAAAGTTTTCCTTAATCAAAATCTGATTTGGATCTCCTATAAACTGGAAGAAAGGAGCTTTCAGACTTGGGTTAACTAGCCAATCAGCCACCTTAATGACACTCCTCATACGGTGTATTTGAATTTCTTCAAAAAGTGTAGCCATTCTTTTGCCTCTGCGAAGAGATTTTGGAGTCGCCAGTTTAGAGATTGAGTTGTTCTCGATGCATTGATAATGATCAATGGGTGTCCTTCAATCCATAATTTCTTATTTGTGTAATTGAGAGCCAGCCTTAGACCCAGAAGTAGGCCTTCAACTTCAGAGTAGTTGTTCATCTTCATACTTGTGAAGTGTTTGTAAAGCCAACACTTTGCCTTTGTCATCCAAAACAATGGCTTCGACCTTGTAGTCTTTTGGGTTGCCTTTGGAAGCCCCATCAAAGTTCATTTTGATCCAACCATGAGTGGGAGGAGTCTGGACCTAGTCCTTCCATTTTTTGATTTAGGTTTCTTATTATCAAAGAGGATGGTAAGATTTGATCAGTTTCAGAGAACCTTCAATTCTTGGGGATTGCATTCTTGTAACAATCAATCATCATGATAATTTGGATGTTGTTCCTCATGATTTCATCCCATAATTGGTCATGGCTCTTGTACTTTTCATTAAAAAATCCTATTGTTCCTTTCAAGTCATAGTTTCCAAGTGATCATACTTGGGGCAAGATCCAAAAGGGAGGAACTTCAATTGGGGTAATGAACAAAATGAAGCATTTGAAACATTAAAGTACAAAATAAGTCATGCTCCTATTTTATCTCTTCCAGACATACAAAAGCCATTTGAGGTAGAAACAAATGCTAATGAATATGCAATGGGTGCCGTCTTGCTTCAAGCCTTCAAGGTGGTAAACTTATATGTTATCATTCGAAGCTTTTTACTTAAGCAGTTAGGGGTGATGCAACTTATGATAAAAAATTATATGCACTTAAAAATGGAGACATTATTTATTTGGTAAAGAAACTAGTGTACAAATCGATTGTCAACCTTTGGAATATCTTCAAGCACAAAATAAATTACAAGAAGCAAGACACCACAAATGGATGGGCTTTCTTTAACAATTCCATTTGGTAATCAAATATAAAAAAGGGATTTTTACAATGTTGTGGCAAATATGTTATTTAGACCACCTATTTCAACAATGGGTATGATAACTCACTTGGAGCCCTTCACAAAGGAGGTTTGTGTTGAAGAATATGAACATGATAAAGATTTTGGTGAAAAATATAAAGAACTTACATCACAGGAAATTGTCAAAAGTGAAGAAGACTTCTATCTTCAATATGAGTTGCTATACATGGTAGGAAAAAATTGTGTGCCAAGTGTGGAGAGGCTTCTACTGATGAGTAAGGGGCATACCCCTAAAGTGACAAGTCATCTACTGATGAGTGAGGGGCATACCTCTAAAGTGGCAAGTCACTTCGGTGTAGGAAATCTGAAACAACAAAAAAATAATGCATATGCCTTTGTCTATTTCCACAAGACTATGGGAAAATGTTTCTATGGATTTTGTAGGGGGCTTGCCTATGAGTAGACATGGGTATGATTACTTATTTGTGGTAGTTGACAGGTTTAGCAAAATGTGTATTCTAATGGCTTGTAAAAAGATTATCACAGGAAAAGAGGTAGCTGAATTGTTCTTTAACAATGTATGGGTACATATTGGGCTACCTAAGTCCATTATTTTTGACAAGGATACATTGTTTGTTGGTAAGTTATGGTCTATATTATGGTTAATGATGGACACCAAGCTAAAGAAAAGCAAAACCTTTCACTCACAAATAGATGGCCGAACAAAGGTAGTCAACAGGACTTTGGTACAGCTCATTAGGGGGTACAACAGTAAGTGTCCCAAGACATGGGATGGATCTCTTCCATACACTGAGCACTCATATTATAGAGCATTGCATTCTTCGACTAAGAAATCACCATTTGAAGCATGTTTGGGATATTTGCCTTCTAGTCTACTTGATGTAGCCTTTGATAAGCAAGATGGACAAGTGGGGCAAGATAATGAGGTAACTAAAGCATTTAAATTTGTTGAGAGGATTAGGCAAATCCAACTCAAGGTAAAAGAACATTTGGAAAGAACACAAAAAAATGTATAAAGAAAGATATGATCATCATAGAAAGGAGCACACATCAAAGTGGGAGACAAAGTTTGGCTTTCTTTGGGTAAGGAAAGACTCCAAGGACAAGCAAAGAAAAGCCATTAAGGTATGGACCCTTCACAATTTTAGAGATCACAGGTGAAAATGGATTTAAACTTGACTTTCTTGCTTTCATGAAGATACATTTAGTTGTAAATTGTGAGTATTTGCAGCTTTATGAGCCCTCTATGCTAGATGAAAATGAAGAACATGTATTACTCTCTTTGGAAGACTTGGGTGTGGAAGGATGGACCATACTCCATGAGGATGTAGTATTAGAAAGGAAAATAAGGGAAACGAGAAATAGAGTTGAGGAAACTTGGAAAAATGTATCTTTTATATTAGAAAGTAAGCCAAGCCAAGCCAAGTGGTGCTCTAAGGAGAGAGTAGGAGAATTCTTCCCTCATTTGTTGTCTCATTAAGTTTTTGTGGGACCAAAAGCCTTCCTAAGAAGGGAGGTTTGCTCCAAAAGGATCTGGAAAGTACATGTAATAGGAAACATGTTTTAGATACAAGGACAAGTGTTTGACATTAAACTTAGAATATGAACCGTAAAGGTGCTATTTCACCATCTAGTGACTGTTGATCCACAACCAGGCCCTGGGAAAGCTCAACTGTGCATTGGAAAGTCTAAAATAAGACTTCTATGGAAGCATTGGGATCATTGGTAGTTGGAGAATTTGGGAATTAGTGTATGTCTTGTTCTTGTGGGAGAATTAAGTAGAAGTCGAAGGTAAGATTGACTACTTGCTGTAATTATCTTTTTGCAAAGTAATAAAGGAGGGTAGCAAGGCATATTGCCACTACCAAAACTGGTTTTTCCTCCACATTGGGGGTTTTCCTGGATAACATGTGAGTTTAATCATGTTTTTTTTTTTTGATTCGTAAAACCCTACTATAGGGGGTAGCTCTCATTATATTAAATCAAAAATAGTAATTACAATGGCCAAGAGGCGTTATGATTTTGGAAGCCTATGTAGGATCCCCCTCTCTGAAGAGAGTGACAACTGGCTTCATTTCTTTGTTCCCTAATGCTATGGTAATATCAAAGACCCCACCCTAGGTTTCGTTTTTGGGGCGCTTATTGATGGAGGACATCGCCTTGACCGTAGCTTGCTGCAGGTGCGGTTGCACTAGTTTCTTTATTGCTATCTTGGTCAGGCCCTTATGGACTTGGCCTAAAGTGAATTGCACCAGGAAGTGCCCGAGGAACACCTAATCATGGATGTGGGATTAGTGCGGCATCGATGGGTTGATCACTTGTTGCAGTGCTAATAGGATGTCATCGTTCTACACCAAGAAAATCCTCTGCAATTGAGTAAGGATGTCGGTGTCGTAGGGACAATCACATCCAGGTACCTTCACGAAATCCATTAGCAGTCGTCACTCCAATTTCTCAAAGACGAACACAAAGATTGTTAGTGTCTCAGAAGGCCATTACAAATTTATAGACTGAACAACACTTTGTCCAAAGAAGCAAATGATGGCTCACATCTTGTAACGTGTCCTAAAGATCCATGTTAATCAGCTGATTCATTCCAGAAGTATGCCCCAGATACGTGACTCATAGTTAGTAATCTCTGTTTGTATGCAGGCATGATTTGCTAGTGCATCCGCTGCCATGTTAGCCTCACGGAAGCAATGCGCTAGGCGGTAATCTTCCATGGTGACGAGAAAGTCCCAGATGGCTTCCAGGATACTCTTTAATTTCCATTTGGCCATGGTATGCCATGAGATGGCATTGATACATATTGGAGAGTCACCTTCAATGTCCAAGTTGGTTAGGCACTTTTCTTGGCAAACTTTGAGTCTGGCCATGAGGGCTTGAAACTCAGCCTCGTTGTTGGTCCTTGGTGGCACCTTCTTGGATAGCGCCCAAACCAACTCCCTGTCTTCGTTTCCAACAATAAACCATGTGCGAGAAGTCTTGGGGTTTCCCTTAGCAGCGCCGCCAAAGTTTAATTTGAGTTTGCCTCGAGGAGGGGGATTCCATTTGATAGAGGTTCTTTATCTTCTTACATGGGTACGGCCCGCCTGCACAGTAAGACACAAAAGGTTTGACGAGAGCCCACTTCTTCATAATCCAGTGTCCTAGCTAGTGAAGGGTCTTTGGTGGCCTTTAGTGGATATCTGTTTAGCCATAACAGTTTCGCAGATGTTCCTTTCTTTCTATCTTTTTGAGAACCACCTCGATTGAAGATTCTTTTTCTTTGAATATTCAATTGTTCCATTCATTCCAGATGTTCCATATGGTTATGGATGGGCTCGAGATCCATATCCCTTCTCATAGTGAGCTTCTTAGTTTGGGCTAGCTTCGAAAGTAACATGTTTCTTTTTGTTCAAAGCACAATATTCCTTTTATAAATAATTTGAACTTTTCATTTGCAAAGCAAGTAGGAGAATATTAAATATATTAATTGATTTCTAAATTCCAAAGTAGAGTTTATAGATTAAAAAGGCTTGAAATAACTAAGTGGTCATTTCTAAGAATGACTCCAAGGTTGTTTGCGTACAATGTAATATTTTGACAAAAAACATCATCACAATTAAAGAATGGAGAAGTCTGAGTAAAAGCTGCAAAATTAGTAGGGTGCTATGCGTGGACAGCTCCACCACCCATCAACACTTCCTCGTTTTTTTGCAATCAATGACCTAGTGCGCTTGGCTCTAGTGTTTCTAACCCATCCATGCTAGGCATATCTTTGAAAAATGTCAGGGAAGACATAGTGCCATTGTGTGCAATATCTTGGCCACAAGTTCCTCTCGACATACCGACAAAACAATAGTGACCCTCCACAAAGCAATGTCGTGAAAGAACACTGCACAACTTTGCACAAACTACACATAGAATTGCATTAATATCTTCGTGTGTAGCAAGAGCTCTACATGTGAGGCAATAGACTAAGTACAATTGACAATCAAGCATTTGTAATGCCTTCCCAAGGCATTAAAATTAATCACAAAGAGGGAGTACGAAAAATAATGGTGGAAATCAATGCAAAGCCTTGGCCAATATAACACTAGACCATTTGCTAGATATAACACTTATATTGGCCGAGAAGAGAAATTGAGAAACACCTGCATTTGCTTGAAGGTCAATGATACGATTGATTTCTCTGAAGTAGTGTTTGCACTTTACTTCTAAATTGTCGCTGATTAGCTTTGCTGCCTCAACAATGCTTTTTAATTTCCAATATTTTAAGCTATTGAGGCAGCCTTGAAAGGTGACAATAGAGTCACCTTTGATCCCTAGATGCTTACAATCCAAAGATTTTGCAAGTTTCATTCCTTAAAGGAGTGCCAAAGCGTCCACATCATTATTGGATTTGGGTCCAAGAAAAAAAGATCCACCTATCACAAAGGATCCCATAAGAGAATAGATGACCACCCCCACTACCACAATATCTGTTACATGATTAAAAACTGAATAATGTATTACTGAATGAGATAATTACATGAGAGAGCGAATGCTCAATATAAAGGAATTACAAAGTCTTAAAATAGACAAAAGTAGAACTACAACAAACAAAGCAGAATAGATAGATCCTAAACTAAAGACGGAAAAGGAAACTATCTAACTAAGAGTGACCATTAAATAATAAGATATTATCTTAATACCCCCCCTTAATGGTCAATCCACTAACTAAACCAAGATGCCTCCGAAAATAGATTGCCTTCCGAGACAGATGGAGGCATAAACAGAGAACAGAACCCGAGCACGGGTGTCGAAACACAAATTATATTATATTAAAAGAATCCCATTACATTTCACAACACAAGGATTTACAAATGGCTAAAGCCATAAATAAAGCAAGAAGAGAAAAAACCCAAGAGGGTTTTCCTATACCCCAACCCCAAAAGGAGCCCAAAGAGTCGACCTGACAATTGTAATCCTTGAAAACATGAATCCCCTTATCTAATAGGCTAAAGAGAAGTAACTGAGAATGCTTGGGAAGGCAATCCAAACTATAGTACCAATCAAAGTGGCAATCAAAGAACTTGAGCTGCACCAAAGGAGGGTCAGGCTTGATCATTATGAACAAGTTGGAGAAGTTGAGTGGATTATTT
This sequence comes from Cunninghamia lanceolata, assembly GCA_027924645.1. Lineage (NCBI taxonomy): Eukaryota > Viridiplantae > Streptophyta > Pinopsida > Cupressales > Cupressaceae > Cunninghamia > Cunninghamia lanceolata. The sequence goes on along the minus strand of BSBN01000371.1, from coordinate 2,709,522 downwards.
AGGAGGCAGGGATCCCCACTCAAAGACATTTCAGTTGTGATTATCCTTAGTAGCCCATTTGGCTAGGCAATTCGCAATTGAGTTCTATTCCCTTTGAATATGAACAAAGGTTATAGCATCAAAATTAGGAGTAAGATGGAGAATTTGCTTAGCTAAAGTCACCATCTGCCAAGAGGATTTGTGGGTCCTCACTCTATTCAAAAGAGAAACCATGATTAAGGAATCCTATTCACAAATAGTCTTTTTCTATTCAAGTGTGGTTGTGCATTAAATTACTCATGTATTGTTATCATTGAATTATGCATTAGACCCTTGATGTGTGTGTAGCTCGCAAGCTTTTTCAAGAGCCAAAAGAATGGCTCAAGCTTCCATTTGATTGTTGGTGTTGATTCCCATAGCAATAGAGAAAAAGAAGTGAACAACCCCATCTTTTGCACGACCAACCCCTCCAAGCTTGTCAACACTCGGATTGCCACAAGAAGAGCCATCAATATTTATTTTGAAGAAGTTTGGTGGAGGGGGATAACATTTACCAATCCTATAATCTATTTACCTTTCTAGAAACCTTTGGGGTAGGGCAAGAGTGACCTAGGGGATCAAGAACATGATGGTCACAACTTGTTGAAAGTTGAAGATTAGACGGTGACATGATCTCATCCATAGAGTGCTTGGCAACAATTGTCTCTTTAATAGAATTCATGACGTTTTGCCATATTTGCGAGATGAGACTTTGGGTTCCTTAAAAAAATTTGTTGGTTCCATTAAGCCAAATCTACCAGATGATAAAAATAGGACCAAGCTCCCATGCCTAGATTTGAGACAAGGAATTAGCATGAATGACACTCTGATTCCAAATCTGCCACCATTGCCCCCAAATACATGAGGTGAATGGACAATGGAAGAAAAGGTGAGCAGCAAATTCCTCCTTCATGCCTGCACAAAACACATTTTGAAGGGCCATCAAATCCTCTCTTTCTAATATTATCCTAGGTGAGATTTCTTTTGAGAAAGCAACCAAATAAAGGAATTGCATTTAGGCTAGCTGAATTTGTTCCAGATTTTGTGCCACCAATGGAAATCTCTATTTTAGCATTCTTTAGATCAAGGGACTTATAGCCAAGAGCCACCGTATAAGTCCCACGCAAGAACATCCGCTTCCTCCAGAGAGCAACATGGCTGATTTGTAGGAATGGAAGATAGGGTGGTCTGGGCTTCAAGAGTTCCCCCTTTTAAGCCATCTACTAGAGTCTTTCCATTGATATATGGAGGATTCCCCCACACAAGAGTACTCTTGAAGTCAACAACCGTAGACCATCCCATCGCCTTAAAGACTTGGCTCAAGGGTTGAAGAAGAGGAAAGGAAACGAGAGTTAGGGGAGAGAAATCCCAAGCATCATTCGAGAAAAGGGCCCTCAAACCATTTTTGATAACCCATAAGAGGCCATCCTTGACAAATGAAGCCCCCTTCTTAATAGTATTCCAAACCATTGAACCTTTCCCAACCAGATCCATTCTCGGAATCTTAGTATCATCAACTCTACCTAAATATTTGAAGTTAAGAATTCTAGCCCAAGGCTGATCCAAATGCTTACACCATCGCCAATAAATCTTAGCAGCCAAGGCTTGGCTGTTGAGAACAGTTTGCCTAAGACCAAAATGCTCAGGCTTGAACACTTGATCTCAGCTAACAAGACTCCATTTTAAGAATCCAAATTGCGCGCTTATAAGAACTTCCTAGAGAGAGCATCAAAGTCCTCGAGAAAGCTTATGGGGGCAAACACAAGGAATCTATAGATGGGCAAAGTGTGCAAGACAAGCTTTAGGAGAGTCAATCGACCAACAAAAGACAACCATTGGAAGGTCCAATGAGTAATCCACATTCTAAATTTGTCAATAATCTTCTTCCATTGATCTCTTTTGGGGTTACGAACTGATAAAGGGATAGCGAGATAATCAAATGGAAGGTGCCCTATTTTAAAATGGAGGATAAGAGCTATTCTCTGTTGGATGATCAAAGGGATACTAAGAACATATTAGACTTGTCCTCATTAATCTGTTGATTAGAAGCAACCAAATAGATATCCAAGGCTTTCTTGAGATTAGCGACTTCTTGAATCTTAGCAACACCCAACAAAGTTGTCATAAACAAAGTGAAAATGAGTTTGTCAGTCCAATTTCTAAGCAATAATCCAACCATGAATGTAGCCTTTGGTTTTTTGGTGCTTTAGTAGTCTACCTAGACCTTTCGCCATGAGGATGAAGAGGTAAGGAGATAGAGGATCGCCTTGTCATAGCCCCTTGGAAGTAGAGAAGAGGGGGGAAGCAATGCCATTGATTAAAACATAGGAGGGAGAATTCAAAACTCATGACCCAATCAATCCATTCCAAGAAAAATCCAAAGGCCGTAAGAATATTCTTGAGGAAAGACCATCAGACCCTATCATAGGCCTTGGACATAACCAGCTTGATAAACATAGCTTTATCCTTGGAGCGGGACATAGAGTGAATGGTCTCAATGGCTATAACTATACCATTAAGGATTTGGCACCTTAATAAACGCACCCTGCTTAGGTAAGATGAGAGGCTAAAATCCTCTTTAGACGCTTCGCAATGAGTTTGGTGATGATCTTATAGGTGACATTCTAGAGAGCAATAGTGTAGAACAAATCAAAAGAGTCAAGCCCCTTCTTTTAAGGAATGAAGGCTAGAAAGGTGGTATTGATCACTTTGAGCATTTGCTTATTGAATTGGGTGGGACTTGTCAACCACCTTCAAAAGATCAAATTTCAAAATGTCTCAAAATAGTAAATTCTTGAAAGAATTCAATGGGAAAATCGTCTAGGCCAGGAATTTTCCCCTTATTCATCTAGAAGACAACAAGTTCAAGCTCCTCAAGAGAGATGGGACCCATAGGCAAATTGTTGATATCTGTAGAGACTAGAGGGCGTATGCAATCCAAAATGATATACTCTTCTCCCAAGGCTTGGGGGCCACTTTTCTAGAAGAGGGAAGAAAAATGTTTGACAACTTCCATGCTTATGGCCTGGAAGGAGGACAATTGATTTCCTCGTGCAGAGATGAGAGTAGATAAAACATTCCCACTTCTCCTATCTTTGATTGAATTATGGAAAAAGGAGGTATTGCTATCGCCCCCTTGCAATCAATCAATTATTGATTTCTATTTCTATTATACTTGCTCTTGTAAGAGCCACTCATTAAGCTCTTTGGAAAGAAGGGATTCCTTAACAAGGCGATCCCTTGTCATACCCGCTTCCTTGATTTGAAAGGTGATATCATCTGGTATCTCTTGCCCCCGTTTCTTTTTCTCAAATATGTATCCAAAACAAGATCTATTCTAGTGTTTGAACTTCACAAATTCAAGTATTTTGAAGAAGGAATACGTAGTAGTATTAAAAGGGGGCTTTCCCTCCAACTACCATGCAGCTATGTTTTCATGAATTGACTAATCTTTGAGTCACATTAGTTGAATCTTGAACGAGGGCTTTTTCAAATGGGAGAAGAGGGAGGAAGAGAACTTGATAGGCCAATGATCCAAGCCTTTCCAATCCAAAATATTAGAGGAAGTGACTAAAGAATCACTGAAGCAACACTTAGAGACTAAAAACTATCAAGACGCTTAGACATGGAGTCCAACCCATATCTTCTATTATTCAAAGTTTTTTATGTTTCTCTGATTTTGTCATTTTTTCTATTGTATTGTTTTTACTTTATATTTATTTTACTTAATATATTTAAATGTTTTAGGATTTTTGTTATTTTTTATTAGCTTTTATTTTTCGAATTTCTAATTTTTTTAATTTTTAGGTTTTTTAATTTAATATCTAATTTATTATATAATATTTTATGATTGGTTTAAAATTGTTAACATGGTTTTTTCAGCTTTATAACCAAAATTTAATAATATTTATCTTTTTTAACATTCTTTATTTATTTATTTTAAAAATATAAAAATAAAAAATGCATATTTATGTACTTCGAGTTTAATCACAATTAAAAAAAATCATTGGCTAACAAACTCGTTAGGGTTTTTTTGCTTGTTGAAATAAAAAATAATCACAAACTTTGTGACTTAGCATGTATCTAATTGGGAGGGGAAGTATCCGGTAACATTGTCAAAAATGGTTTCTTGATTGTTATAGAGGAATCTAGAAGTTCAAGGATAATATAAAATGAATCGATTGCACCAATGTCATACTAATACCCAATAAAGCATTATGTTGTACAATTTTCTTATCCTTATGTGAAGCTTTCTAGAAAATAATGTCTAAAGTAATTGCCAATAAAAAGCTACCAATTCTATAACCAATCATCTATCTGTTCTTCAAAATAGGATTTGTATAAGGGTGGTAAATTTATGATGTAATTACTGCAAAGGAAATGTTACATGATCTCAACAGACAAATGCTTGTTGGGCGTCTAATCAAGCATTCCTATTGTAAGCGAATGACCATTCATGGTCCTAACGCTTGGGTTTTATAGGATACATTGATTTGGATTGAGCAGGATCAAGAAGACATATTGGATAGCTTAAGGTGCTTTACTTTCAATCATAGGTAAAATTATGAGCATTCGTGAGCTGCTGCTGTGATTTTGGATGAAGAGGAAAGAAAAGCAAATATTGTAGTGGAAAGAGCAGTTTTACTTCCTCCAAATCGGAATTAAAGAATTCCTGCAAACAAAACTTATACATGTTCAAGGTGCAAGACGGGTGAGAAATATCTATACTACGAATTTCTATAGTCTCATGGTTCTAATTACTCTCCATCTCTTCATCTCTTGCACGTCCAATTAATCCTCATCTAACTTTCAGCAAAGATCTACTCCTAGCAATGGGTGATTGAAACAACAACAATAATAACAACAATTTGCCTACTCCTCCCTTGCCTTGGGGAAAATAACATTGGTCCTTCGGCTATTACGGAACATCATGATCTTCCTTTCTAAACAAGAAAGGGATTTCCAAGAATCTTAGGTGATGGTAGCCAACATCCAAATAGGTATATTTCAGCATTCACAACATGTGAAGTTTTGGGTGTTGTGCATGAAGATGTTGTAGTCTGCCTATTTGTAGAGAGTTTGGTGAGAAGTGCAGGTGAGTGGTTCCATCATCTTGCCATTGGTTCAATTACTAGTTGGGATTCTATAGGTGAAGTTTTTTAAACATGCTTCAAACTAGATGAAGATGGTCATGTTTTTTGCACAACTCTCTAGTGCTAAGTATAATAATGGATCTATGAGAGAGTTCATTGCAAGATTCAATCATCTGGTTACTAGAATCAACAACAATTTGAAGCCTTCACCAAAGATTCATCTAAGCTGTTTTATCAATGCTCTCACTTGATATTGCATTCTTTATCAAGATAGGGTGGGCAGATGATTTGATGGATGCACAAGAGCATGCAATTGAGTTAGAAGATAACATGATTTCTACAAGGATGATAAGGAAGGACTTAATCATGCTAATGATTCCAAGTTCAATAGATCCATTAAAAGGCAGATGCCACAGAATGTGCCTATTCAATATTATCAACCTACTCCAAGGAGAAATAATTTCTTTCCATTTGTTAACAACAATAGGCCTTGTTTGTCTACAACGTCAATAATAAGGCTTACTTTGGAAGCACCCCCTCCAACTTATACTTATTGCAAATTCCATGAGATTGATAGGCATGATGGAAGAAATTGTCTTGAAATGCATAGGCTTACACAACTATTGGGAATTTCAAACACAAATCAACGGATTTCCGTTGACCCTCAATGTCTACAAGATGAACCCAATGGCGACTTTGTGATGGGTTATGTTGAATACGAACCTGATTTTGATAAAGTATGGAATGGTTTGCATGATCATGTGTTGTATGCCTTCATCTGTTCATGGAATTAAAAAGTTGAAAAAGAGCATGCAAAAGAAAAGAGGAAAGCGAAGGAGGAGAAAGTATGGATGAAAGCACCAATGAAGCAACAATATCTTCAAGAGAACACTTCATCTATTGCATTGTTAGGTTATGGGAAAGAGTAGGAGATTTTGCTTGCTCCATAGAATTTGATTAAGTGTTTTGAAATGGATGGAGGATTGTTGACTAAGGAAGAGCATATTGTTGGATTAGATACAAGCAGAAGTATGTCATATGTTCTTTTCGGAAGATGAGGGTATGCAAGCATCTGAAGATCAAAGAGTTGTTCCAATTCATATTATTGTGCAAGAAGACTTTAATTGCATGGGTGGTAATGAGTCAAGCTGCTTCTTTTCTTCATTCAAGGGACTATTTGAAGAACCTTTTCATGTCAATGTCGAAGAACTTCAATCCACTCAAGTTTCACAATTGATATCTTCCTTTTACATGGAGAGTCTAATGCAAGAGGATGACGTTTTTCGCAAAATTCTGAATATGGAACCACAATTGGACGAGAAAGATGATCTTATCTTTGAGGATGATTCAACACAAGATCCAATAGTTTCCATGTTGCCTAATGAAGAGGTATGTATGGAGAGTTAAGTAGTTGTTAGTGGGCCTGCGAAAGAGTGTGTTATCATGAAAATTGAAGTATGTCAAGGGGAGTGAGGAGGAGCTAGAGCATGGAGTTGTCATTGTCCGTGAGGATATACAACAATATCAAACTTCCATAGAGTATATTTAGAAGGTATGGATGGACGGATGATTCTAGTGATATATGAAGAGCTTTAATGTTGTTATGAGCCTTTCTTCTCAACAAGTCTTTGTAACGGTTCTTAATGCTACATGCTACCATAGTTGAACTCTCAACTTGTAAGGAGAGATTTCTACTTCTCCCCACCTATAAATGGTTGTGTAACCTATTTTGCTTCCCTTCACCCACTCTTGTAAATAAGCATTTTTTGTTTTTATTTTTTGTATCATGCCCTATCATGTTTCTTCATTTGTGATGTGATCGTTATGTTGTGATGTGTTTTGCCCTCAGTAGTGTATGTTGTGTTCATTTTTTTAGTCTTTAGGTGATCTAGGATAACCATAGGTTTAGGGTCTAATTTACTATAATCCAACTTTGTAAGCCAACTAATAAGGCACTAATTTACTGTAATAATTTTATCAATAAGAAATATTAAACTTATTAAATTTAAATACTAAATAAAAAATTAATATTAATAATAAATGATAATAAACTTAATAAATAAAAAAGTTATTACTTATATTCATATTAATAAAATTAACTTTCACATTTAAATCTAATCTAAAAATAAATATAAAATAAAGTAAATATAAAATAAAAATATATGAAAATTTAAACACGTAATTTAATAAAAAATAATAATTATAAAAATAAAATTAATAATAAATAATAATAAACTTAAAAACAATAAAATAAAAATTTAAATTTAAAAGATGAAAATTATCAACAAAAAAAAACTTGCATATCTTTAATATATGCAAAATATTAAAAATTACCAAATTTAATTTGACAGTTCGTTATATTTAAAATTTAAATTTATATTGCAGTTCATTATTAGAACTTTATATTGTAGGGATAAAAATAAAAAAACAATCCGACCCTCTTGTCATTGATAAATAAAAACGTTTTAAAAACATAACAAAAGCGAAATAATGTTCAAAATTGTAGGCAACAACAAGGCTTGGCGAAGGGATGAATTCAAGTTTCTCATGGTCGACAACATGGCAATGGAAATGTTGACTACATTTTAAGTTGTAGAAAAACCCACAAGAAAATGTTGATAAACCCACAAACTGATGGGGAAAAAGTCAACTAAAACAAGGAAAACAGACCGCTTACCCTTGATTCGGCTTTTGCTCGTGCTGTGCAATTGTTCACTTCACATTAGTGCCATGTTCACGATGTGATTTAATTAAAATAAAATAAAATAAAAAATAAAAATATTACATTTTAGGGATTTTTCTTAAATACGGCACGAGTTTTTCAAACGTCGAATCCAAGCGTATTTGGTGCGGGTCCATATTTGCCCTAATTCTAGGTATGAGCAGGCACAATATTTGAGCTATATCCATGTTGTATCGTACCCGAATCCGTACTAGGTACACTAGTACGCATACCAAGAGAGGTGGCTGTGGCGTATCCTGCAACATTGATTTTTAGTATATTTCCACCCTTTGGAAGTCAAAAACCATTTTTTATATTGAAAATTTAAGTCAAAAAAAATGTTTATTGTTTGTGACTTGTTCTTGAGACCTTATCTCTAGTAGATGTCATTGTGGTCATCATTAATACTAGTTGACACCTTTGTAGGGCTTAAGAGAGAAGGTTGTCAACAGTTATAAGCAAGGTGAATGTGTCAACTTTGATACAAGGAAAAGAGGTGAAGTGTCAAGGTAAAGAAGCTCATGTTGGAGCTTTAGGAGCACATCTTGATGTAGAAAAAGGTACATATGGGTAATTTCAAGATAGGAAAAGGTACAAAAGTGATTTGGAGCATGTTGGAGGAAGAGAATGTCAAAGTGGAAGGTCAAAATCATTGAAAAATGACATCCAAGTGCTTGGGCGCACTATTAGAATAATATTTTTCTATTTATGTTTTTAATGGTCATCTAGTAGTTTCTAACTTCGTCTTGTGTTAACGATTGTTTCTTTTTAGAAACATCGTCCTTGTAATTCTATTTAAGGAGCCTTCGTCTCCTCTGTATAATGAACAACATCGATTCTTTGTAACATGGTATCAGAGCCAGGTTAATTAAAAAAAAATAAAAATTGGTCTTCTAAAATTTCAAAAGAAATTTTTAAAAGCTTTTGAAGATCGATTTTCCGTGAGTCTCTTTTGCTAAGAAAATCGAGGGCTTACATGTTTAAAATCATGGGTCACAAAATCGGATTTTCGTCTATTTTTTTTTGTGAAAATTGCACCTTCCTGAAACTCTTACTTTTGGTGTGGATTCTCCTCTTGATTCATCGCGTTTTTCAGCCCTGGGCGTGATTCTTCGTTTTAATCAGGAGCACGATTTATCTCTTTTTTGGCCGCGATTTCAAGTTCCTCATGGTCGCGTTTTCATGATTTCTTGTTGCATGATTCGTCCTTCTGTTTATGGTCACATTTTTTAAGGTGATTTCTGAGTTGAGGGCTTTCCTTGGAGTGCGATTAGGCTCCATTTTTTGGCCTCGAATCTCCTTTTGATTCAAGCACATGATCCAGGACGACGCTCGACCAAGTTTTCTTCGTTTCTGCCCGCGTTTCTAAGATAGTTTTTACACATTTCTTTTTTGCCTGGGTTTTCTTTCAACAACTAGGGTTTGATCTGCAGCATGTGCCACTCCAGTTTGTGTTTTTTCAACTCTTTATGGTTTGCTATTGACGGCTAGGGTTTCTGAGAAATTGGCTAGGGTTTTGACCCTTTGTTTCAAGCCAGAATTTTATTCGAAGTGCAAATTCTTTGTGGGTTTCTTGAGAGGATTTCTGGGTAGTCGTCAATTTTTTCTAGGTGCCTCGTAATCCATGCTTTGGGATTTGTGCAGCCTACATGCCTAATCGATGTTTCTGGGTTTTAATAATTTTGTCCTCAAAAATTATTTGGTGGGTTTTTAATAATTTTTTGTCCCTGAAAAAAATCTGCTTGGTAGGTTTTTAATAATTTTTTGTCCCTGAAAAAAAAAAAATCTGCTTGGAGGGTTTTAATAATTTTTCTCCTTAAAAAAAATTATGCTATGGTTTTCTGATTTTTTGCTTGAAAAAATCATGGGAGGGTTTATAATTTTTTCCTCAAAAATTAAGGGTCTACTCCTATATGCCATAGTCAGGTTTTTTTCAGTTTGAGAAGGCTCTCTGGTTTCTGGAAAGGTTTTACCATTTTTTCCCCTTAAAAACGATGATTTGTATTATGATCCGTGTCTCGGATTTCATGTCTGGTTTTGATCGATTTTTCATGGTGAAAAATCGTAATTTGTTGCAGTCTGTTTTGGTCGCACCTAGAGTTGCTGGGGTGAACATTTGCACAATTGACTTCTGTTCTGGAGCGTCGTGCTCATTTGCAAAAGTTTGGAGGGTTTGTCGATTTTTCCTCAAAATCGTGGCAGTTGTTCTCGGCGTGTCTTTGGTTACAGGGAGGGACAATTCAACATCAGGTTGGACGGTTGTTGTTTTTGGTTTTTTCTAGAAGTTCTGCAGTTTCTGGGATGGTTGGTGGCAGATTCATCTCAAGTGGCAAAGTCAGTGGCAGGCTCTTGTCTTTTGTTGCAAAAGTGTTCTGAGAAGGAGGCAGCCTTCTCTGTTATCTCTTTGGGTAGTTAGAATGATGACCATCAAGGGAGGGTATTAGAATAATATCTTTCTATTTATGTTTTTAATGGTCATCCAGTAGTTTCTAACTTCGTCTTGTGTTAACGATTGTTTCTTTTTAGAAACATCGTCCTTGTAATTCTATTTAAGGAGCCTTCGTCTCCTCTGTATAATGAACAACATCGATTCTTTGTAACACGCACCCCTAGGAGGTCCAATGTCATGTTGTGAGCCATACAACTCTTAGTCTTAAGTGATAATGTGCTTGCACTTTTCAATGTCAACGACAAGTTAAATCACTTAGGTGACCCAAAGAACACTTTATTTCTTAATTGGCAAATGCTAATGAAGGATTAGAACAAGAGTGCACTTTTTCACTAAGTCACCAAACTCAACATTAAATTAGATTGGAAAAGTGGCATTTTGACACTTAAGCAACTAGGGGTTCCCTAGATGACTTAAATGTCAAAGTGAAAATATAACAAAAACTGACTCCAAGGTCCTTGGGCATGCATTGAATGACTTAAATGTTGAAATGTAGAGTGTAAACATGACAATAGTGCATTTAGGTGAAATATGGTACCCAAAATGACTTGAATGTCAAAGTGTAAACATGACAAAAGTGCACTTAAGTGAAATATGGTGCTCAAAATGAGTTGAATGTCAAAATGTTAAAGTGCAAACATGTCAAAAAGTGTCATTCTTCTCCCAAGCGTGCCAAGATGTCAAATGCAAAATACACAGAAAAATGCCTTAAGTGGTTGAGTGCACCTAAGAGTGTCCTGATCCCTTAGGCATCCCTAAGAGGGGTTAGATGTCAAAAAGCAACTAGAAAATAGGAGTGAAAGCCAAAAAGCACGCCCTCTATGCAGAGAAGCCAAGGTGTCATCTTCAAAACACTAAAGGATGCTATTGAAGCAAGCTTCCCCAACATCTTGTTTGTCATTAGGAGTAGTCTTCAAGTTTCATATAGTTGTCCAAGGATCAACACTTGCCTACATTCCTCCACCATCCAGAGTACTCGTCATGGGAAACTTCAAGATGGATGATTTGTTGCGTAGTTCTCTATTAGAGATAAGATCTAGGGTGTTGGACATTAAATTTCACAAGTTTTCAAGGAAGGAATCAAATTCAAGTCACCAAGATTGTTGTGTGAGTTATCAATGGTCATTAGGGTTTCATGGCTTCTTTAGAGGATTCAACTGATTAGAATGGGGAAGCACTACGAAGAGCTAACTATCAAATTGGCTATTTTTAGTGGTTGTTACAGTTTTTAGTCTTTGCTATTTTTTGGGAGATACCTATCTTGAGATGATCTTTTGGAAGATATATTTATAGACAACCTTCTAGAAGGTCTATTTTTAGAGACATTCGAAGATTACCTATTTTAATTATTGAGTTTTGCAGACCAAACTGATATTGAGCTTGCTTTGTGTGCAAATAAACTATTGATAGTGTGGGAACTTTAGTTGGCTTCTTATTTATTTTTCATGTAAAACTTTGTAAACAGTCCATTTGCACTTGGATTTGGGGAATGGTTATTTCCTATTTTCTGTTGAGATTACTGTTCAATCTTTTATGTGATCTTGTGTATGTGTCGTGAAAGTAAATAGAATTGCTTTCACTGAAAGTTGCAGGTTTTGTATTGCAAATTTCATCAGAGGAGTAATTGTAGCTTTGTATGCAATTTCCTCCTTTCGATTTGCTTAACCTTGTTTGTAATCCAATTCTAAGTTTTGTGTTAGAGAGTGCAAGTGTTTGTTAGTATTGCAGGTGTTTACTTTCAAGAAAAGATATAAGAATCTCTCGAGTAGAAGTGTTGATAAGCCTCCTGCTCTTACCTGAGAACAAAAAGACAAAAATTTCTTTAGTTTGTTTGCAATGCATGTTTAAAACCCCAAAATTTTACTTGCACATATTGTAAAAAGCTAGAGGTTGTTTCCTTAGGTTCTAAGGTTCAGTTTTGTTTTATGTTTTAAGGGAGCTCCCTCGTTTATTTTGAAGAAATGTTTATCCTTACATGCTGTTAAGTTTTGTGTTGTATCCAAAAGAACAAATTAAAATGCTAGTATCTTTTAATATCTTTCAATCACGTGAAGGAGCTTGATATATTTGATTTAAAAGCAACTTGCACAGCCCAAAGGGTTTCAACCATAGTAGCATACTTACATGGAACGACATGGCACTGAAAAAATATTTGAAATTCAATTACATTGGGTTAAAATGGGAAAACACAACAAATTAAAAAATGCTTAAATATTAATAAAAACACTGAAAAATAAACTGCAAGTGTTATTTCATGCCAAATAGAGTGTGTAGAAAGAGAAACAAAGTCCAAACTTGACTTATAAGACATAATTACAGAATCAATGTCGCCAATTACTCTTGAATTCTTCTTAAGTATCCATTTTCTGTCTTAGAGTACATATTGTCTTAGACTCATTAGTCATATACAAAACAAAATTGTAGAATACAAAATTCAAATATCCTCTAAGGCAGCCATGACTAGATATGAGAAGCTGAAGTCAATGCCTTGCGTTTGCAACCATTTGCTCCAAATGAACATGGTCATGATCATCCATGACCTCATCCAAGATATCAAATCCTCTTCACTAAATGTATGCTCCTCATTAGCTGCGATCCATTCTAAATCAGGATCAATCTCATCTAGATCAATTGACCTAAGATTAGCAATGATGAATGCATAAATTCTCAACCTACTAGTGTATGCTACAAAAATATAAAATTATTGAAGGTCATAATTGGAAAGTTTATAACCGTGATGTTTCTTCAAGCTAAAATGAAGGTTGTGGTGGACGAAGACCAAGTCATTCATCTATTGTTGTCTTAATCAGTTGTGTTTCTCAGTGTATATACTTAAATACATTCCAAGAACACTCAAAGTAGAATTGCATGGCTGGGATAGAATTCGCATTGCCATCCAACGAAGTGATTTGGCCTTATGGCCAAAGTACTCCCACCATTGAGCTGACGTTAGATTAGTCGCAAAAGCAAAATTTATTAATAAGTCCAAGTGATTGAAATCCATTTAATGTATAATAAAGTAGATTGCAAATTATTAATTTAGAAATTAATACATGATGTTAATGTTTTCCTTGATTCCCTTGTGCGAATGTTAGAGAATAAGCCCTTTGCTTGCTTGTACAATGGTAACTCTACTATGGCTGCTCGTCTTTCTTGTGCATCAAGAAAGAATGTGGAAATGCATTTAAATAACTATGCTCTCACTTCTTCAACATCCTTGAATAATGGGCTATAATAGATAGGGATTCAAAAAATAGCATACGACATGGATGTGACAATGTATTTGACGATCCCATCTGGCATTAATGATCTCCCAATTTGGCATGAATCTACTCTCATCATTATGCATTTTCAACCATTATGCTTCCTTTGCCCCATCCACGACCTCATAAAATAACCCATGGGGGATTTTTCTCCATCAACCAATTTGAGTACTTTGACGAAGGGCTCTGAAATTTGCACAATCTCTTGTGCATCCATTTAAAATGCTTCATCAAATACAAGACATGGAATGGTGATCCCATCCATTTGAGTAGAAAGAGAGCATTCTACTTAAACCAACGAAACAAACATGCATTTGAGGTTCATCTTTTGGCCACATAAATTCTGCAATGCCAAGAAATTAGTGGCAAACCTTGTTGCACTTGGTCTCACAAGTTCCTTTCACCCAATGAAGGTTGTCATCATTCTCAACACCCTAGTGTGGTTATATACGAACTTGGTGATGGATCTCCCCCTCTCTATTGTAGATTTTCATTTAATCTATCAAGTTTTTCAATGTCCTCAAGGGTTAAAACAATGTAATGTGCTACACGTTGGCTCCAAAACAATGAGGATACTTTTGTATGAGAAGTTTGCTTGTTGCCACACAATGTTGTATTTTTAGTGATGAACTGAACTACATATTGTGGCCCAACCTCCATCACAACCTCATCAAATAGTGAAAACAAAGCGGGTTGGTTTCACTCTATCCGATGCATCTGGTGATTTTAGGAAGATCGTGCCACTCTAAAATGCAACAAGAATGCTGATCAATGTACAATTCCTTCTATTACTCCACCCATTGAACATAATGTAGCAATTTGTAATCTCCCATTGTCTACAATGCTCAACAACTACCTTGCTAACATCTTGCATTGCCTCTCTCAACATGTCAACTCTAAGGCTTGAATCTAGGACCTGCAATGGCAATGGCATCAACCATGGCCTGCCAATAAGGAGACTGAGCAATGTTGAATGGGATGCTTGAGTAATACAAAAAAATTGCTATTGCCTTATTTGCTTAGGCATGGATATTTTTCTTCCATCCTATGCTCTTCAATGATGGTTGGGATTTAGGTGCAGTGCAAGGTGCAAAAAGACATTCACCCTTCCACCACTAGCATTAGTTTTTTTGAAAGTGTTGGTGGCGGTGTGGCATTAGAAGAATCGTGCCCTAAAGGTAGATATTCCTCATCATCACCAATGGTTGCATACACTCACAAGAAGATTGTGTCAATGAACCCATAGTAGTTCTGGCCTTTTTCATCTTACTTTCTGCATAGGCATCAATAGACAATTTTGCTTGCTCGGTCACATCCAAAGGACAATTTATGCAAGCTTTCATTTCATGTCCTTCCATCTTTGTAAGGTGCCATTTGAAACGGTTGATCCCCCCACCATTTTCATTTCCACAGAAGTTGCATTTCAGCTTTTTCAAGTTGGGAACTGGAGTGCAATATGCCCATGCAAACTCTTTCTTTCGTGGCATGATGAAACGTGGGTTGAAATTGAAAACACATTCATACCTGTTGCTATTAGGGTTAATAAAAAATATAAAATAATAAACACATAGCAGGCTGCAATCTTTAAGGTATACTTTAAAAAATTAAAAAAAATCTAACCCTAGCAGCTTCTGATAGACTGAAAAAATAGATAAAATTAACCCTACATCTAGTAAAATGTAAAAAACAAAACAGAAAACTAGCCCTAACCTCAAACTTAAAAAATTAGTTTACGGGTCAGGGTTAGGGTCTACCAAAAAATCAAAAAAATCAATTTTGAGGGGTTTGTAGGAAAGAACCCACTGCCAAATTGAAAACATGCCGGTTTTTTTCAATACACCACATGTTAAATGCATTTTTTTGAAATTGCATGTTTTTTAGACGCTGTCGAACTGGTTCGACCAGAGTTGAACAGTTTATTCAATAAACCAGACAAACCAGGTCAAACTGGCATGACATAGGGAGTGGTTCCCAGGTACATGTTGTTAAGTTTTAACTGCATATAATTCATGGGTATTGCTACTATGGACTTTCAACACCAAATAGCTCACTCAGCATTTCAGCCTCCAGCAATGCTTCTGTCATTTTTCTTGGCTTGGAATCCTATGTATTAGGTGTCAATGCTCACCTTCCCGAAAATTATGATATCAGGAGCAGATTCTACTGTTTTGTTTGCCACAAGCACAAATCAATCTTACAGACTCTAAGTCAAGGAAGCCAGGCTACAATGAATCTGCAGTGAATTTATTTTTCATAGCTACAATGAGTTTGAAACTTTGTCGAGCTATTCTATTTAGCAAGAAAACAGTAATTTTTCTGTACTTGGTTTATTTCCAGCTTTATCTCAAAGAATTTAATTTTAACACAGGAAATTTGTATCATTGTTACTTCAGAAGTGCTCATAAAAAATAGAGCAAATTTAGTTTATAGCCCTACCATTCTTCATAAATCTCTTTGCCATGTGTGATAGTAGACAACGACAAGTCTGCAATCTTGTAGTTGGGAGGGAGACTTTTTTAGAAGGATGAGAACTTTTCATATCCATCCTTACTGTTATAAAGATTCTTACAGTTCTTTCATGCTTTTAGCACTTTATCATCTTGAGTGGGTTAGCAATAAATTTGAAAGAAGAAATTAGTTTCTTTTAGTGTACAACTGAACCAAAAGAAAGTTTTCATCTGTTTTATGGTGGTTTATTTGTCTCTGTAAAACACCACTCTGTTAACTGCATTTTAAAAAAATTAATGGCCTTGGCAGTTATTTTAAGACGAGTGAGTTTTGAAAAAGTCCTGTTTTTTGGAGAAACTTGGGTTATGCGCCCATAATGCAAAGTTCTCTTTGTCTATAAAATCAAAATTTCACTTCAAGGAATTTAAATTTTTTTTGTCAAGCAACTGAATTTTTACTGTTTTTACCAATATTTTACCGATTAGTCCTTTCTGGAACCCATGTTGATTTTCTCCCAATCTCCATTTTGATAATATTAGTTAGCACCCTCTCCAGCCTTCAAAAGGAGTTTTAACATTTAAAAAGGGACTTTTTGGTTTTTGATGGAAACTAGATTACATAGATATCGGCATCTCTGCTTTTATATAGTGGATTACAACATTATGAGGGAGCATACATCTAAAACAGAAGTCGTCCTTCGGCTAAGCTGCCACAAGCAGGGGGATCAAGTCCATCAAAGTCACCCAGGGGTTGAACCTGGTCCAATTGCACCTTCAAGTGATTTGAACCTTGGTGGATGGCGTAATCAAGGAACATACCATCATCCTCACCAATTGTGCTCAACCAATTAAGCTACAACCCTTTCTGTAAAAAAAGGACATTTTCAATGGCTGGTATTAGTGAGAATTACTATTGTAGACATAGAAGAAATGACCCAGCATACTTAAATAAGAAAAATAACTTTTAAATCCTGGCAAGATAATGTTGTATGTGATAACCTGAACTGGAGCACATTCTTACGATTTGGTTGAAATTGAACCCAAAAATTCTGACAAATTTACAAGGACATTGATCAAGATTTATTCCAGTAAATCTTAGGGAACACCTTAAAAGCTTCTGCTAGGAAAGTTATAACATGATTAGTGAATATGGCCAAAAGGCTTCACATCCATTTACTGTTTCCACACGAGCTAATTGGTTTTGAATTTGGGTTAGAACATGAAGTACGAATGTGGCACATTTTCAGTCTCTTCGCAGAGGGTAGTAAATGAAGTAATATGATATGGAGAATTCAGTTTTGTCATTCAAATTAGTTTAGTGTATTCTAGATACATGTTTCAAAAAGAAATTTTACTCTTGTGAAGTTGTCATATTTAAGACTGAACTTACATGTGTTAAACAGTGTCTGCTGTTATCTTCTTGTTCAGGAATGGCAGATAGGTTGTGCTTCAAATGACGTTCTCTTGCAAAATAAGCTATAATGTCCAACTTGCATTTCCATTTTGTATATGGTCTTCATAATAATGGAATGTATACATATAGTCTGTGATGTGCGGTTTTCTGGTGGCAAGTGAAAGTATAGGACAATGTATAATGTTCCTTGACTTAAATGCAATATTGTGATTTAAGTGTTTTTTAAAATACCATCTTGAAATGCCTTAACAATTTAGTTTCTTTGCAGGATCTCTCTTCCCCTATCACTTGATATCATCATGAGGAGGTTAGAAAATTACTATTATCGGTCTGTGGAGGCTTTTGAACATGATATCCGAGTGTTGGTTTCCAATGCTAAGTTTTATTTTTGCAAAGATACTCGAATGACTTCAAAGCTAAATCGATTAATGGACAAGATTTCCCAAGGTCTCATACGTGAATCATGACAGTTTTGTAGGAATTGTGGAGAGTGCAGCTTATGTTGTAATATTTGTAGATAATTTTGTTCCAATTCTTTGAGTTGTGCCGGAAAAATTGTTTTGGGCCTTCCAAGCAATGAATATTCCAACTGGTCGAAGGAAAGTATCGACCAAAATTCATTGATGTACAGATTCACTTCGTCTGGAAATAAATGAAAAGAATCCTATTGCCCCATCTTGTGTACTATTTATGTCACTGTTACCTGTTTGTAATGTTTTTGCATTTATAAAGTATCAGTCGTTCTTTCATGAAAATATATCTTTTTGTTGCATTTTAAAAATATCAGTCATTCTTTCATAAAAATATACTTTTTTTTTGGATGGAGTGTATTATCTATCTAATGATATTGCAGCCTAACAAGGCTTTCTTACATTGGAGTTTTGATCCCGTTGTTTTCGAAATAGTATTCACAAAGTCTTTTATTGCTCATCTTCCAGATGATGAAAATTCTGCACTCAATTAACAATATATAAGTCAATGTTAACATTGTAACTTAATTTTAATGCAAGTCATTCATCTCTAAAAAATATTTTCTGGTATCTACTAACTTATGAAGTTCAGTTTTCAGACGAAGAGTTTTTTTACACTGACCGTCATTCTTAATCAGAATATCAAATCCTTTTGTAGATTGACTACCTTTGGCTCATCTCAGATGTACATTTTAAATCTGTTGTCTTCACGTCCAGTCACAAAAACTATGGCAGAACTATGATCACAGTTTGATTATCTTTGCACAAATCATCTACATGGCATCGAGTCTTGATTTCTACCCTTTGGCGGCTTAGATCTACTCAAGTGTATTTTCTAAACCATTTATATCTCTGCCTATATAAGTCTTGATTTGTTTCCTCCCATTTTCCTTTGGTTGGTCCTATGCTTTTTAGTTTTACATAGATATAAACGTGGCCAATGACTTGAGTTTAGCCAATGATTAATCTGTCTTTATGTAGTGACATATTTTTGGCTCTTCAGCAGGCTTCGCTTTCACCTAGGAATAGTATCACTGAGGGAAACGTATGTAACAAAAAGCCCATGGCTGAGTTAGAAAGTTTACTAGCAGACGAATGTTATAAATGCCTACAGTTATACAAAGCATGGAGAATTCAATAGGAACAAACAAGCCGGGAAGAAAAATCAATGAGTTAATGTACCGGTATTTTTGAATATTCAATTATATATTGAACTATCGTTGACTGGTCAAAATTTTGCGTAATTTGATAAGAGGGAATATTCATTATCGTATGACTCGCACGCTCCATAATTGGATAAATGAGAAGAAATGCCCAGGCTTCATGATCGTGACATGTATGGTCAGATTGTTTCTCAACTTTAGAATATAATGCAAGAATGAGAATGCTATAACACCTTATCATCTTCATGCCAATTGGTGGAAATCTGATGGAAGTGTCATCTATCGCTGATATGCGAATATGATTTGCCATATCTTTATGGGAACTATTGTTGGATCTTCTGATAGAAGTGTTATGGATTTGGAAGAATCTTGGTATTGAGGGAAATGGAGATGACATTTGAAGGAAATCCATGACAATATGGAGATATTGACACGAGAGAGGAATTCTTTTTGACGTAGCATCGTTGTGTTCATTAAATATCCATGACCGAGAGTTTGTATCCTAGAAATAGGATTAACTATACAATGAAAATATGTTGATTACTGATTACTTAAAGCATCCAAGTTCATTAACCGTGATAAATCATAAATGGAAATGGAAATAGCCATAAGAGATGCAAATCACAACACAAGATATATATGGAGAAAAGCTAGTGGAAAAAAACTCTACAACCAAAGAGATCCAAAGTTTGTATTAATCTGTTAAAAGAAATACACCAATACAACTTCTCTCTCAGAATTTTTACAGCACTTCATTACTTAAACAACTTGCAAAACAACTTATACAACCTCCTACTCCAAGCTTCAATTTACAGTCAAAAGTAATACAAGAAATTATAAATAGTTTCTAATACAATGGACTCAAACTATGAGCCAAGTAGTCTACAAACAAAAGATATCTCATGACGTGTGTGAGGGAGTTACAAGCATCTTTTTAGAAATTTCGAGACTTTTCTCATAAATTTGGGTTTTCAACTCTAAAAAATAACTCACTAGAAGACAAAACAGTAGCTCCTCAAGTGACAAGTCCGAAGGGCTACCCACTTCTTATACATAGTCAATAATGCTTTCTTACACTTATTACAATGTCAGATGTTTTTAACACCACTATAAATAGTGATATTTTTTTCCACTTTATGCTAAGTGTTCCAAAGTGCTGTCATAGGCTAAATTAAGCTTCCACCCTAAATATCACTTTGGAAAGAATATTTCAAGTGGAGAAAATAATATTTAATTATAAAATTATTCCTCCTTATTTGGGATGTCCAAGTTCCCTCTTTCATGATTTTTGGAGTCACATAAAATAATAAATAATTATAAAAATATTAAAAATTAAGATGCATAATTATAAGATTTAAAAGAACAAAAACTTAAAAAATAGATGTAAGAATTAAATTGCAAGTATTAAAAATCCCTCTTTCATGATTTTTGGAGTCACATAAAATAATAAATAATTATAAAAATATTAAAAATTAAGATGGATAATTATAAGATTTAGAAGAACAAAAACTTGAAAAACAGATGTAAGAATTAAATTTGTAAGTATTAAAAATCTGTAATAAAAACAATATTAAAAAAATAAAAAATTAGGCGCGAACCTTATTTGAAGTTCTAAGTTGTTGAGAGTATTCTGTAAAATTGATTTACTAATTCTACGGGTTATATAATAGGGGTTTTCTTTTAATTGGCTTAATATTTTATGTTTTGCATGAATAAGGAAATTTAAAAAATCACTTTAAAGTAAGTAAATAGGATTTTTAGTTGAATTTGGTGAAAATTTAAAGATTTTATAATATAAATGAATAATTAACTAGTATATTTATATTTAAAAAATATATCTAAAGTATATGTGAAGGATATCTCTTTTCCATAGTTTATTTTTTCCATTTTTTTTTATTTTTTAATTTTTCAAAAAAATTTCCAATTTTTTTTATTTTGTAATTTTTCAAAAAAAATTCCTATCTTTTTTATTTTTAATTTTTCATTTGATATTTTTAGTGATTTGAAAAGAAATTGATAATAAGAAAATCATAAAAACTATGGAACAAAAAAAAATTGGAAAAAATCAAAAATCAAAATAAAAAAAGAAATTGGAAAAAAAAAAAATAGAAACTAAAAAAAGAAATTGAAAATAAGAAAATCACACAAAATATGTAACCAAAAAAAAAATTGGAAAAAATAAAAAAAAACTATGGAACCAAAAAAGAAATTGGAAAAAATCAAAAAATCAAAATCAAAAAAGAAATTGGAAAAAAATAAAAAATAAAAATTAAAAAAGAAATTGGAAAAAATTAAAAAATCAAAATAAAAAAAGAAATTGAAAATAATAAAATCACAAAAAAATGGAACCAAAAAAATTAGAGAAAATAAAAAATGAAAACCAAATTTTAATTTTTTGTTTTGTTTTTAGATTGGAATCTTATTTTAATTTTTAGATTGAAATCTTATAAAATTATACGGAATCTTGGAGTCTTTGAGCTAGCATTAGGAACACCTCTATTAAAACAAGATTTATATATGAATCATTATTAGTTTTATATATAATGCATTTATTAGTTTTATATATATAATGCCATATTAAAACAAGATTTATATATGAATTTTAATGGTTTTAGCTTAATTTTTCTCTTTAAATGTCATTTATTAGAAGAAATTATTGTTAAAAAATAAAAAGTAATAATGAGTTCATTTCACATGTGGATTTTCATACATGGAAAGATTTATTCAAAAGTTGTGATGTTCATGTACATTCTCCCTATCAAAAAAGTAAAATATTTTACTAAGTTAATGTTAAAATGGAAACCCTTCTCATCACAATCTTAAATAAATATTTTACTTTGATAAACATGTGCAATTTTTGTTACAGCTCTTAGGTACCATAAACTGTTTGATCTTATGGATATTATTAAAATCTTTCATTCCTACAATAATAATATAACCATAATAATTTTAAAACAATTTATAACCATTTGATCTTATGAATATTATTAAAATCTTTCATTCATTCCTACAATAATAATATAACCATAATAATAGTAAAACAATTTATAACCATAAAAAATAAAAAAATAAAATTACTTGTAACATGCATTTAACTTAAAAGGAGAAAACTTGAAAACATTTTCATTTTTAAACACCACTAATTTAGGAGAGCTTTTAGTGTTGTGGGTATGGGAGGGCGGTTCCTTTCCTTTACTCACAGCTAAAATGATAGGTAGAATTCGTTCTCGAGCACATGGCAATGTGGGCATAGTCTTCATCACAAATATTAGACGTTTTTTTTCTCCATGTTTATGATTGATCGTTCAAACCCCGAAGGTGGCATGTTCTTTGTTAAGCACGATTAAACCTTTGTTCAACAATATAATAATTCAAAAAATAGTGTCTAACCAAACATTCCAAATTGGTCTTTTGGCATGGATTGACATAGCAAATAAAATTATTTCTGTTGGTAAATAATAATAAATTTTATTAAAATTTTATAGGAGGTTTAAAGTTATGAATAATTATAATTATGCATTATTATTTTTAGTAAGTATATAATATTGTAAAGCTTATAAATTAACATCATTACATAACAAAACAAGCTTTTCTTCTTTTATTTTGGATTTATTTTGACTTATTTGTTTTACATTCAACAACTTGTGGGTAAGTGCATAAAGATGGAGGATCAAAATGGGGTCTTAAGTGGCCACTTTTTTTTGAAATAAGGAAAGACTTATGTTGAATGAGAAATTGAAGATAGTTACATTTAAAATTTGAAGATGCAACAAAAACAAGAGTCGTAGTGTTCCGGATTTAGTTTCTAAACTACTATTTTTTTTTTTAAATGGTTGAAATTAAGGAGTTCAAAAGGGGGGCTACACAAATTGATCTTTTTTTTCTTTCAAAAAAACATAATATAGCGTCTGGTGTGGCCCCCCCCTAAAATGTTAACTTTTTTAGTATTTCAAATATCACTTTGGTGAGAAATTATCTAACACCATGTAGTTTATCCCTAATTTTTATGATAATTTTTTCATGAATAATTGATTTTTTACTAATTTTCAAAGTGGATACATCCTAAAAAATAAAAAATTGAGCATTCTCCCCCCTAAATTTTTTGAAAACTAATAGAAAATCTATTTTTTTTAATACATATAGAATGGAGTCTAGTTTCTAAAAATATAATTTATTTAAAATTTCGATGAACGGTTAAAAAATAAAGTAAAAAATACCACACACTGGTTTTTGACAAAAAAAGATACACTAACAAAAGAAATTAAAGATGAAAACCTTAACATACTCAAAACGTGAAAAAATATATATGGTTAGAAAGTTAAGAGAGAGCTTAACATTATCGTAATATTTTTTTGACTTATCATTGAAACAAGTGCAAACCTGACGGGGAGCACACTCAAGATTATATAAATCTTTTTACATCTGCAAAAACATGTCTTTGGACGTTCAAAACTCAATCCAACCTTTGAGTTGGAAGCCCAAGGCAAATCCAAGACAAAGGCTTGTAAATTACCAAAGATAATAATAACGTGAGCACGTTATAATGTGCTCACATTATGTGGATGCATTCACATAACGTGAGTGTGTTATTACGCGCTCACATTATTGTGAAGGAAAATCGTCTCACCTCTCTCTCTCTAGGTCGTTACCTCTCTCCCTCCCCTCTCCAGGTCTCTCCCTCCCCTCCTCTCTGTTTCTCTACCTCTCTCTCACCTCTTTACCTCCTACCCTCTCTCTCTCTCTCTCTCTCTCTCTCTCTTCTCTTTACCTCCTACCCTCTCTCTCTCTCTCACCTATCTACCTCCCTCCCCTCTACCTCCTACTTTCTCTCTCTCACCTCTTGATGTAGCTCGAGGTCTAGGAGCTTTGACAAGATACTGAACTAGGCAGCAAAATGAACAACACACAACAATGAAACAATAAACACTTTATTCGTATGCAATAGAAAACATTACATTAGGAGTACAATGGTCTTCATACATGCCTTGGCCTCAGCCTTACATTAATTCCAATGATCAGATCAAACTAACCTACCTTTCTTATGAAAACTCAAAACAATCTTCCAGAAGAAGCAAAAAAAAACTCACTATGGAGAAGTCAACCTCTTTTAGTGTGAAACTCCCTTATTTATAGGCATTTGAGGCGGCCACCACACTCATCAGTGAGTAGGACACTTGTCAGTCATTAAATGGCTCTTGGATCGGCTGTATAGGCCATCAAAAATCGTTTTAATCATTTTCTAGGTGCTTCTGAGTGAAAAAATGAGAAAAAGTGACCCTACTAGATATTGCGGGGATTTCGGGGTCTATTGGATATTGTGGGGATTTTGGGGTCTACTAGATATTGTGAGGATTTTGGGGTCTACTACATATATCTTGTTGTAGACAAAAGTGTCGCATATCTTGTTGCAGACCCAAGTTCTGCCTAAGCATAACTTGCTCAATTTTGCTCAGAATCTTGTACAACTTAGAATTTTGGACACCCATTTGGCTTTTTAATAAGATGAAATCATCACTTGGATTTTTGCAAGATTGCAAGGACTTTTGCATAACACTGAAAGTCCAACTTTTACATAACTTGTCCAATTTAGCTCAGATCTTCACCAAAATTGAAATGTGAGCATCCATTTGGATCTTCCTCAAGATCAAGTCAACACTTGGTCAAGAATTCATAGGAAATTCTCCAGAAATTTGATCATCAACTCCTGCAACAAAACAAGAAGGAAAACAAACAAGCAAGAAAGCAATGAAATCTTTTTGGTTGATGAGGATTCCTTGTGGACCCAGATGCTCTTGCATCAGACATGTCAGATAACTAAAATGTTCCATGAGTTGGAAAATCATGAACATTTTGGCAAGACTAGAACTGGAATTCCATATTTGACTAGCTCTACAATACTCAATCAAAAAGTTTCATTTGTAGCTCTGTTCTTCCATCAAACTAGGTATTCCATGTAGTCCTTTCCTTTGGTCTTCTTAGCCACTTAGGAGTTAATAACTTTATCTACTTCTTCCATCTTTTTAGGTAACTAATCTAACCATCCTTGTGCATCAGGCAAATGTGAGTGTGTACCCCCTTGTAAACTTGTCTCTCCTTTATGGAACTTGTATAGATTAACAACATTGAAAATAGGAGATATGTCTATCCCTACTGGTAACTCAATCTCATAGGCATTGGATGAGAACTTCCTCAACACCTTGCATGATCTTATCTTCTTGAATTTTAACTTATTGTATGTTCCCTATTGAAACCTTTCTTTCCTTAAATGTGCCAAAACTAACTCTCCTACCTGGAACTCTTGCTCCCTCCTATGCACATCAGCATATTCCTTATATTTGTTGGCAATTTTCTCAAACTTTTCCTTCACCTCCTTGTGAACATCATTATTATATTCTGCAAAATCATCCACTGCAACACTCTTCCTATTGAAATCTACACTATCTCTCATCTCATCGACACCTCTTGGGCTATACCCATAAACTATTTGGAATGGGCTCTTTCCTGTACTTTTGTTCACTGAATTATTGTAAGAAAATTCTACTTGTGCCAAGATAAGATCCCATTGACGTGGTTTATCTCCCACCAAACATCTTAATAAGTTTCCCAAACTTTTGTTCACAACCTCAGTTTGTCCATTGGTCTGGGGATGATAGACTGAACTGAATCCTAATTCAGAGCCCATCTTCTTCCATAATATACACCAAAAATGGCCAACAAACTTTGTGTCCCTATCGGAAACTATGCTCTTAGGCAGTCCATGTAGCCTGACTGCCTCTTTGAAAAACAATGTAGGTATGTGGGATGCATCACTAGTTTTTTGACATGGTATGAAATGAACCATCTTTGAAGATCTATCCACTACAAAAATTGAATCATAACCTCGTTGTGTTTTAGGCAAACCCAAAACAAAATCATACTTAGATGCTCCCACAGTCTCTCTAGTATAGGCAATGGCTGATATAGTCTTGTTTTGTTGTGCTCCTTTAGCAAGCTGACAAATTCTGCAACCTTGTACTAGTTTCCTCACATATGCACTCATTCCAAGCCAAAAATAACCTTCACTTAGTTGTGCCAATGTCTTATCTATTCCAAAATGTCCACTTAAGCCTCCACTATGCTTTTCCCTTGTTAGATTATCTCATTGAACCTCTAGGTATACACAATTTTTGTCCTTTGAACAACAAGCCATCTTGGATGAAATACTCCAACCATGGTGTCCTATCTCCCTCCATTGGACTTCTACTAACCATCCAAGCTTCCTTAAAACCAGGATCATTAGGATACAACTTCTTAACTACATCAAAGCCAACACTGACCCTTAACTCATTCGTCAATAAACATCGTCTCCTAAGTGCATCTGCTACCCTGTTTGAGTTACCACTCCTATGTTTTAAGACAAAAGAATAACTTTGCAAGAACGCCACCCATTTCATATGCCTCTGGTTTAACTTACATTGACTGTTGATGTACTACAAGGCATGGTGGTCTATGTTTAATACAAACTCATTTGACAAGTAATGCCTCCACTTCTTTAAGGCCTGCACTATAACATAGAATTCTTGGTCATAAAATGAGTATTTCCTCTTTGCTTCATTTAGTTTCTCACTAAAGTAGGCAATGGGTCTACCTTCCTAACTTGACAATTCCCCAATTGCACTACCACTAGCATCACAATCCACTTGAAACACTTTGCCAAAGTCTGGCAACGCCAACATTGGTTGTTTTGTCATCTTCTTCTTCAACAACTAAAATCTCTTTTCTGATGCAGCATTCCACTGGAACTCTTTCCTAACACCCTTCATTGTCTTGGTGATTGGTGCACATATTCCACTAAAATTTTTGATGAACTTCCTATAGAAGCTCACCAAGGCATGAAAACTTTGGGCCTCAAACATGTTTCTGGGTGAAGGCCAATCCACTATTGCCTTAACCTTCTTAGGGTCCATCTTCAACCCTTCTTCAGACACTACGAAACCTAGATATACTAGTTCCCTCTGCATAAAACTGCATTTATCCATGTTTACCAACAACTTTTCTTCTTTTAACCTCTGCAAAACTGCCTTAAGGTGCAACATGTGTTCCTCTTTTATTTTACTAAAAATTAAAATGTCATCCAAATAAATGATAACAAATTTTCCAAGGAAAGGCTTCATTACCTCATTCATCAATCTCATAAAGGTACTAGGTGCATTTGTCAATACAAATGACATCACTAGCCACTCATACAATCCATCCTTGGTCTTTAATAATGTCTTCCATTCATCCCCCTCTCTAATTCTGATTTGGTGGTATCCACTCTTCAAATCAATCTTATTGAAGTACTTTGCTCCACTCAAACAATCGATCAAGTCATCCATATGAGGTAATGGAAACATGTACTTAATGATTATCTTATTTATAGCCCTTGAATCAATGCACATTCATCATTTCCCATCTTTCTTAGGTTCCAGTACAACAGGTACAACACATAGACTAAGGCTCTTTCTAATCATCCCCTTATCCAATAGCTCTTGCACTTGCCTATTCACCTCTTCATTTTCCATAGGTGTCATTCTATATGGTGCCTTATTTGGTAGGCTTGCACCTGGTATCAAGTCCATTTAGTGACTTGTGCTTCTAGTTGGAGGTAATCCATCAGGTAACTCCTTCATTAGAATGTCGTTGAATTCCTTCAGAATTTCTTGAACTTCTGTGGGAACTTCTGCCCCTTTCTCTGTTGTCATAATTGCTGCAACTTGAGGTAGGAAGGCATAACATACCTTCTCCTTTATGATTTCCTTTAGGATCTATTTTTCGGTTATTAGACAAACCCTATTGGTTTTCTCAACTTCCTTGTACTTATCCTTTGAAGGATTCAACACATACTTAACCCCATCCTTCTTGATTTTAATACAATTACTCTTGCCATCATGAATGGCCTGCCTATCATATTGCCAAGGTCTGCCTAACAAAATGTGGCATGCATCCATTGGTATAACATCACAAATTATCTCATATTTGTAATTCCCAATGTGAAATTTAACAAGGCATTACTCACTTACCAATAACTGATGTCCCTTTTGCAGCCATAAAATATTCTAGGGAGTTGGGTGTTTCAACCTTTTCAGTTTTAGCTTCTCCACCATCTCTTCTGACACTAAGTTGTAGGTGTTGCCGCTATCCACAATGACTTTGCAACATTTTCCTCTAGATTTACATCTAGTTCTAAACAAATCTCTTCGTTGTTCTAGTTCCTCTTGTACTTTTTCTAGTGTTTGAAGGACTTTCCTCAGCATCAAAGATTCTCCATCCTCGGATTCTTCTCCAAATTTTTGTGTGGCTACACTTGATACACTCTCCTCCTCAACTTGTGCTATATGGACTCTAGTCTCTTTTCCTTTGCCACTGCTCTGTTGTACTTGGGGACATTCAAATTCCATATGTCCAGCTTGTCCACACTAGAAACATGTTCCACTAAATCCTCTTCCTCTTCCAAAATTTCCCTCTACCTCGATAGTAATCAACCCTTCCTCTACCTCCTTGGGTACTGGTATGAGAAGAACTTGTTTCTCCTTGCTTACCCTGAGAACCACGTCCAGGATTTGACTGCCCTCTTCCTTTGGAGGATTTATCTCTTCCCCTAGAGCTATTCTGCCTTCTAGAGATCTTTTCTTTTGCCTTCAATGCAAATTGATAGGCTTCTTCTATGCTCGTAATTCTGAGCATGCTAATTTCATCTTGGATAGAATAATGCAAACCATTTACATACCTGGAGACCTTCTCAACATCATCTTTAATGTGACTAGCCCTGATGTTCAATCTATAAAACTCTTCAGTATAGTCTTACACACTTTTCTCCCTCTGCTTGAGGTTCTGCAACATCTTAAACATGGTGATTTGATGGTCTGCAAGCATAAATTTTGCCTTCTACTTAGTTTACATCCTCTCCCAAGTTTTAATCTTTTCCTTTCCTTTTCTCTATCTCTCAACTTGCACATGATCCCACCACAAAGATGTATGTCCCTCCAGCTTTGCAGATTCAAGTTTTACCCTCTTAGGGTCTTCAATATCTTCCAACTCAAAATACTTTTCCATCTCTGAAATCTAGCCTATCA
Source organism: Cunninghamia lanceolata (assembly GCA_027924645.1). Classification (NCBI taxonomy): domain Eukaryota; kingdom Viridiplantae; phylum Streptophyta; class Pinopsida; order Cupressales; family Cupressaceae; genus Cunninghamia; species Cunninghamia lanceolata. The sequence goes on along the minus strand of BSBN01000371.1, from coordinate 2,680,389 downwards.
ACTCATCTAGTTTTAGACTACCACTATAACTGGGTAACTCTACACGGGGTTTACTGGCAATCTTTGTCATTGCAGTCAAAAACCTCCTTTCATATCCATCTTCTCCTTCTGCTTCATCACTGATTTCTTCCGTATTATCACTCACATCTTCTATAGGTACTCATCTACGTTGTGTTCTTTCCATTGCATCCAGCCTAGCTGTGATGCCTCTCATCATCTCTACCAACATTGTTGTTACGAATTTTTTGTTCACACTAAAATTAGTTTGACCTAAGTGCAATTCTTCAGAAGGGATAAAAGAAATTTTTGAAGTTATGCATTCGATGAACAATTGATATCTTGACAGAGTAGAAATAGACTTCAGATGACAGGATAACCTATCAGTCTAATTAAGACTGATGAGTCATCATGATAAGAGAATCAAGTAGTCAAGGTATCAGTCATTCAAAGGTAAAATTGTTTTAACAGTGTGTTATCTTTGAGGAGTTATAAGTTAGATTGATTATTCAATTAATCAGTTTTGAATAAAAGAAAGAAAGATATTTGTATTGAACTATTATTTCATGACATGTTTTGAACATGCATTCAAGTATCTGTTAATTTATCTCATGTATTGATTGAAAAGGAAATACATATACATCATATGCATAAGAGAAATTAACTGATCATGTTTAAAAGAAGTGTTCAAATGTGTCCCACACAAGCCATGGGAGTAACTAGATTGAGCAATTGCAGACATGCAAGCTATATATCTGTTTGATAAAAGAAAAGAAAGAAACACATGATAAAATGAAACATCCATCATTTCCTGAGCAAGAAGGTTGTTTGTCAATGTCGGCCTTCAACCTTTAGTCTTCAGACTTTACTTTCAACTCCATCATCAGTTGAACCTGCAAAATATTTGGGGACAACCCTGTTAGCGTTCCAGATGTTTAAAGTTATCACATGCTTTTATCAAACAGATACATCTACTTATCACATCATGCATTCAGATGAAAGATAAAATTAGCTAAGTGACACAAATTAGGAAGAAACCATGAAGAAGATCAATCAATACCATCAGGTATATTTTTATGCTAACTTGTTAGTTCACTGTGTAGGTATAGGACAAGTATTGCTGCTGATTTGAAGACAAATAACATGTGGAGGAAATGTGGCTCCCACAAGGGTAGAGCCCAGAATGCTCAAATTGTATGCAAATATTCATTTGAGCAGACAAATAACAGTCTTTACATCATTATTCCTGTTATGCCACAAATCATATTTCATCAATGACTAAAGTGCAAAGAACAGAGCAACAGTGATCATAAGAGTAAAATACAGCCATAAAAGGTATTTTCCCCATCTTCTTGTTGTGATTGAAATATCAATTTGCTATTCAGATAGACTTCATAGATAGAACACTATATAATGGTCTAGCATGAGGGATAGTTGTCATTGGATATCACGTGATACAGTCTTTGTTCAAGTTCAAGTCAAGGACAGTCTTCAGAAGGGGATAATGCATCTATGATTTGAGACTACTAAGAAGGATGACAATATAAGTGCCATAATAGAAGTATAAGAAAAGAGGATAGTCATAAAAAAATAATCATAGAATGCAAAAGCGTATAGTAGAGGGTCATGAAGCATCAAAGGATATATATTGGACTTACCACAGTCTATGCACATGCACATAAGAATGACAGCCATGATAAAGGACATCCCAAACTTAAGAAAATGACAATATGCAAGGACTGAGAGGTTGGACTATAAAAAACACGACAACAACATTGCATATAACAGGTATGAGGACAACTTGAAGGATTAAAGAACAGTCCATAATGTTAAAGACAGGTACAATAGTCTTGAGGAAGGTACAAAGGTTACTGCCATATAAGAAGCATATCAATCCCATCAAAGCCTTTAATGATCAGGCATCAAGAACATTTAAGCTACTGGAGATGCTACATATGTGACAAGGAGCGGTAGTGCAGAGAAAATGATCAAACTGAACCTCTATATTATGCCACAAGACCGCCATAACAACAAGAAAAGGTATGGTCTCACCAAAGATGGAATCATATGAAGACAAGATATGCATGCAGGGTGGTGGATTGTGGATAAGGTAAGTTTTGCAAGGTGGCAGAGTATGTGACAAAGAGAATTATTCACAAGTGCATAAAGACAATATAATGCAGGCAGGAGGTCATGGTAAAAAGGGTCAATTTTGACATGATGGTATTTGTATGGGCAAATGAGATCAATTTTTGCGTTGTAAATGGAGTAATAAGGTAGAGTGGTTTAGTATTTTCTCCTTAGTGCATGTGGAGTGATAAGGATAAAATTTTGCCTTAATGTATATGTATCATGCAAACTAGGGGTTGAAATTGCACATGGAGGTATAAGGGGATTTTTATTTTCTTCTAAGTTCTATTTGTGCTCATATCATGCAAATTAGGCAACTGTAAATTGGAGAGATAAGGAGTGTTATTTTTTCTTCTCATCATGCATGATTTTCCAAAGATATTAATTGTAAATAAATGATAAAGTAATATTTTCCAAATTACTTTATTATTTTCCACAAATTGTAAAATCAAAGTTAGAACAAGTTGCAACCAATAATAAAGTAATTATTTTATTACTTTATTATTTACTCATAATTAGTTTTGCTAATGTAAAAACATGCAAATTGATTAGTTGAGTTAACTAGGCCACCTAGGAGGTTTTTGCATGATTTTAGGAGTATTTTTAGGGTTCTTGGTCAACTTTTTGGTCAAGCATATGGAGAGGCCCAAATTGGATCTATTTTTGCTCAATTTGTGGCAGTTTTAGACCCTAATTTTAAGGATTTTGGAGGTTGCTCGTGAGAGATTATTTTTAGAGGCAGTTATCTGCAAGTTCATATTTTGCATGCCTCTTTGAGAGAGCAAACCTATATATTGTAAAGCAAAAGTTTGGTTTTGTTAGTTCTTGATTCTCATTTTGATTCAGACAGATTGGAGAATTCTTGTAGCTCATTTTGTAGTTTTATTGAGAGATTGACAGGTTACAGGTTCTATTTTTGTCTTCTTTGCAGAGTTTCCTTTGTTTCTTTGAGATAAATTTAGTTACCTTTCCATTTAGTGCTAATTATTTGAAGTGATTTGATGAAATTTTGTTGTGTTTAATCATTAGACCTTTAAACTTATTGTCTCACTTTCTTGCTTGCAACATTAAGCATTTAATCATCATAGGTCTTAGGTTGTGTTAACCGGAAGTAGGCCTTTTTATGTTGTGAAAAAACATTTCCTTCATAGAAAGCCTATTTTCATGTCTTCCTTAGAATCACTTTCGTGATATTTATGCCAAGATTGGATTGTGTGAAAGTAAGATTTCTGAGTTATATTGTGAGCCAAATTGCATATTATTATCCAAATCAGGTGCATCACCAATTTTTTACAACTTTTATTTCATATAGTTTCTTTCTTCATTTTTCCAAAACAAAATATATGCATTCCAATAGAACATTTGAAGGGAACTAGCCCACAATCTAGAGGTCTAATTTCATTACAGGGCACCCACAACCTAAAATTAATCCCATGTTACACGGAATTGCAAAGCTTTTCAAACCTTGCATACGTGTGCAATTCCCAGTGATAACAGTTTTTGGCACACCCCGTGGGACCTTGAACTAATTTTTAGTTCAATAGGACTTATCATTATTGTTGTTTATGGTATGATCAGCAATTTATACAGCCTTTTTAGAGGTTTATTAACATATACCTGGCGATTCTATCTTTCTGGTTTCATAGATCAGACTTTTTTGAATGAATAAATGTGTCTTTCCTTTATGGAAATATGTCATATCATCCAGCATATCATGAAAATACGGCTAAGCCTTCATCTTATCAGCCATATCAGATCATCCATACTACTAATTTCATTCCTGATTCCTTTGATTTGCAAAGAAATCAGCATGCTCAACATGTTTGCCTCCCACCCACCCCTACTCATCCTTCATATCATCATTTACATGTCCAAAATAAATGCCAAGAAGTTCAAGATATGAAGTACAACATGAGTGGTATCAATGATACATTGTTAGAAGTCACAAGGAACCTAGAAGAGTTCAAGGGGCAACAAGAGTATGAGCAACAGCATGAGGAGATGGATTATCAGGCCTATCTACATGAGCAGAAGTTGGAGGCACAAAGGATACAATTTGAACAAGATCTTGCAAGATAGATTGCAGCAAAAGAGGCACATATGAAGTATTTGCTTGCACAAATACAAAATCAGAAAATTCTAGATCAACATTCTCAAAATGAGGTTAGTAGATATCAAGTTTCAAGTTTCAAGAATTCTGATTGTAATCAGACACCTATTCATATTCACGATCAGTCTATTAGTTCTTAGTATCTGTCATATCAAATACCTGAATCAAATCATCAGGCTTATAAGCAACCATGGCAGCCTTCTTGTACTGAATGTCTTGATTATAAAGTACCAAATCTTATCAAAGCTAACTCTTCCATACCAATCCAAGATCAGGAAAGGGAAGAAATATCAATAAAACTTGAACCAATCAGGATTCCAGGTTTCAATCAAGAAAAATCAAATATAATGCAAGAATAAGGATTTGAAGGGTAGAATCTTCAATTGCCAAAATAGATTGCCCAAGTTGCAGATGAGAATAAACTAGACAAAGAAGAAGATGTAGTTTCTCTATTTGATCAACTGGCTTCTTTTATTGACCAAGATGAAGACACCATACCATTACCAGCTGACTTAAGACAACCAGTTGACATTGCAGACCATGAGGTACTACTGATCTTTAATGAAGATGATGTTTCAGTTCAGCTAGAAGAGCAAAAAGATAGTCACATTTTGGATGCCAACAATCTTGTTTTATATGAGCATGAGATTAACCAACTTGAACCTGAAACTAAATCAAATAGTATTCTCTGTCAGAATAAGGCATCTGATTTATTTTCAGAACAACTAAGTAGATCAATTAAAGAAATGCAATCCTTTCTGGATATTTCTGTTTCTGATTGTCAAGATCCCGACAGTTCAGCCTGTAGGGAGGTTGCCAATCTGCTAGATTCTTGTAACGATCAAAAGCTTAAGTCAAGAAATGATGAACATATAATTCTAGTATAGGATTTTCATTCATATGAAACCTTGTTTTCAAGTATTATTGAGGATTTTTGTTCTAACATAGATGATAGTCTAATATCATGTGAATCAACAGTTTCTGATCAACAAGATCAGGCCAAAGAGTACAGATCATATGAGCTAACTATTACAAATCAGATTGAAAGTACAAGGGATCATATGACAGCAGATCCAAATCTAGACATTAGGATCATTAGCCAAGAATACGTCATTACGAGAGGATGCCCAATCAGAGACATGGTTGTCAGAGAGCCAAAGAAGTAGGTACAGATTGTTGTTATACCAACTGAACAATTTTTAGCCTCAGAGCAGCAGAATCAGATCATCTTTTTACCCCATGACAGAAGTTTACATGATCAGGTTCAGCTGGTGAGTGAAATTATCTACATTTCTTATAAAGCATTGCAGAAATTTATTGAGTACTTCCTTGTACGTCATCAAAATTTAGCTACTCATAAGCATGTGAATCAGTGTTCCCTGTTGAGGAAGGGAAGTTATTTCAACCAAACAGTTAATGGATTTGTTTGACCAGCACCTTTAGCTGGTTAGAGTAGGGTAGATTAGAATTTCAGTTCAATATTTCATTTCCAAGAAGTGCTTTTGCACATGTTATTGGCTTTGTTTTAAGAAAGTCAGTTTAGTTTCAGTTTTTTCAGTTAGTTGCTGTTGTTGTGTTCAGTTAGTGTGAGTTGCAGAAATTCTCTAGATTCAGGACAGAAAGGACTATATGCCCAATGGAAAGGCTAGGCTACTAGTTCTAAACTGTTTAGCAGGCAAACACCTCTGAGAGGTCGCCAGAAATGTTACGAATTTTTTGTTCACACTAAAATTAGTTTGGCCTAAGTGCAATTGTTCAGAAGGGATAAAAGAAAATTTTGAAGTTATGCATTCAATGAACAATTGATATCTTGACAGAGCATAAATAGACTTCAGATGACAGGATAACCCATCAGTCTAATCAAGACTGATGAGTCATCATGACAAGAGAATCAGGTAGTCAAGGTATTAGTCATTCAAAGGTACAATTGTTTTAACAGTGTGTTATCTTTCAGGAGTTATAAGTTAGATTGATTATTCAGTTAATCAGTTTTGAATAAAAGAAAGAAAGATATTTGTATTGAACTGTTATTTCATGACATGTTTTGAACATACATTCAAGTATCTGTTACTTTATCTCATGTATTGATTGAAAAGGAAATACATATACATCATATACATAAGAGAAATTAACTGATCATGTTTAAAAGAAGTGTTCAAATGTGTCCCACACAAGCCGTGGGAGTAACTAGACTGAGCAATTGCAGACATGCAATCTATATATCTGTTTGATAAAAGAAAAGAAAGAAACACATGATAAAATGAAACATCCATTATTGCCTGAGCAAGAAGGTTGTTTGTCGATGCCGGCCTTCAGCCTTCAATCTTCAGACTTTACTTTCAGCTCCATCATCAGTTGAACTTGCAAAATATTTGGGGAAAACCTTGTTAGCGCTCTAGATGTTTAAAGTTATCACATGCTTTTATCAAACAGATACATCTACTTATCACATCATGCATTCAAATGAAAGATCAGATCAGATAAGTGACACAAATCAAGAAGAAACCATGAAGAAGATCAATCAATACTATCAGGTATATTTTTATGCCAACTTGTTTGTTCACTGTGTAGGTATGGGACAAGTATTGCTACTGATTTGAAGACAAATAGCATGTGGAGGAAATGTGGCTCCCATGAGGGTAGAGCCCAGAATGCTCAAATTGTATGCAAATATTCATTTGAGTAGACAAATAACAGTCTTTACATCATTATTCCTGTTATGCCACAAATCATATTTCATCAATGACTAAAGTGTGGAGAATAGAGCAACAATGATCATAAGAGTAAAATACAGCCATAAAAGGTATTTTCCCCATCTTCTTGTTGTGATTGAAATATCAATTTGCTATTCAGATAGACTTCACAGATAGAACACTGTATAATGGTCTAGCATGAGGGATAGTTGTCATTGGATATCACGTGATACTATCTTTGTTCAAGTTCAAGTCAAGGACAGTCTTCATAAGGGGATAATGCATCTCTGATTTGAGAAAAGTTTTGTCAAATACTAAGAAGGATGACAATATAAGTGCCATAATAGAAGTACAAGAAAAGAGGATAGTCATAAAAAGATAATCATAAGAATAGCCCAAACTTAAGAATGACAACCATGATAAAGGACAACCCAAACTTAAGAAAATGACAATATGCAAGGACTGAGAGGTTGGACTATAAAAAACACAACATTACATATAACAGGTATGAGGACAACTTGAAGGATTAAAGAACAGTCCATAATGTTAAAGGCAGGTACAATAGTCTTGAGGAAGGTACAAAGGTTACTGCCATATAAGAAGCATATAAATCCCATCAAAGCCTTTAAAGATCAGGCATCAAGAATATTTAAGCTACTAGAGAGGCTATAGATGTGACAAGGAGTAGTAGTGCAGAGAAAATGATCAAACTGAACCTCTATATTATGCCACAAGACCACCATAACAGCAAGAGAAGGTATGGTCTCACCAAAGATGGAATCATATGAAGACAAGATATGCACGCAGGGTGGTGGATTGTGGATAAGGTAAGTTTTGCAAGGTGGCAGAGTATGTGACAAAGAGAATTATTCACAAGTGCATAAAGACAATATAATGCAGGCAGGAGGTCATGGTAAAAAGGGTCAATTTTGACATGATGGTATTTGTATGGGCAAATGAGATCAATTTTTGCATTGTAAATGGAGTAATAAGGCAAAGTGGTTTAGTATTTTCTCCTTAGTGCATGTGGAGTGATAAGGATAAAATTTTGCCTTAATGTATATATATCATGCAAACTAGGGGTTGAAATTGTACATGGAGGTATAAGGGGATTTTTATTTTCTTCTAAGTCCTATTTGTGCTCATATCATGCAAATTAGGCAACTGTAAATTGGAGAGATAAGGAGTGTTATTTTTTCTTCTCATCATGTATGATTTTACAAAGATATTAATTGTAAATAAATGATAAAGTAATATTTTCCAAATTACTTTATTATTTTCCACAAATTGTAAAATCAAAGTTAGAACAAGTTGTAACCAATAATAAAGTAATTATTTTATTACTTTATTATTTACTCACAATCAATTTTGCTAATGCAAAAACATGCAAATTGATTAGTTGAGTTAACTAGGCCACCTAGGAGGTTTTTGCATGATTTTAGGAGTATTTTTAGGGTTCTTGGTCAACTTTTTGGTCAAGCATATGGAGAGGCCCAAATTGGAGCTATTTTTGCTCAATTTGTGGTAGTTTTAGACCCTAATTTTGAGGATTTTGGAGGTTGCTCGTGAGAGATTATTTTTAGAGGCAGTTATCTATAAGTTCATATTTTGCATGCCTCTTTGAGAGAGCAAACCTATATATTGTAAAGCAAAAGTTTGTTTTTACTAGTTCTTGATTCTCATTCTGATTCAGACAGATTGGAGAATTCTTGTAGCTCATTTTGTAGTTTTATTGAGAGATCGACAGGTTACAGGTTCTATTTTTGTCTTCTTTACAGAGTTTATTTTGTTTCCTTGAGATAAATTTAGTTACCTTTCCATTTAGTGCTAATTATTTGAAGTGATTTGATGAAATTTTGTTGTGTTTAATCATTAAACCTTTAAAATTATTGTCTCACTTTCTTGCTTGCAACATTAAGCATTTAATCATCATAGGTCTTAGGTTGTGTTAACCGGAAGTAGTCTTTTTTGTGTTGTAAAAAACTATTTCCTTCATAGAAAGCTTATTTTCAAACCTTCCTTAGAATCACTTTCGTGATATTTATGCCAAGATTGGATTGTGTGAAAGTAAGATTTCTGAGTTATATTGTGAGCCAAATTGCATATTATTATCCAAATCAGGTGCATCACCAATTTTTTACAACTTTTATTTCATATAGTTTCTTTCTTCCTTTTTCCAAAATAAAACATATACATTCCAATAGAACATTTGAAGGGAACCAACCCACAATCTAGAGGTCTAATTTCATTATAGGGTACCCACAACCTGAAATTAGTCCCATGTTACACAAAATTGTAGAGCTTTTCAAGCCTTGCATATGCGTGCAACTCCCAATGATAATAGTTGCATCTCCAACTCTTGGAGTATCTCCTCTTCTTCCTCTTGGTTAATGTGCCATGTCTGTAGACCCTCTACAGTTGCAAGTTTTTCTCTTCGCTTTTCCTACAACAATCTCCTTAGGGTCCATTTCACAATAATCCCATAGCCTCAATGAATTCCAAACCTTGCTCTGATACCACTTGATGCAACTCAAGGTCCAGGGGCTTTGACAAGCTACTGAACCAGATAACAAAATGAACAACACATGACAATGAAACAATAAACTCTTTATTCATATGCAATAGAAAACATTATAGGAGTACAATGGTCTTCATACATGCCTTGGCCTTAGTCTTACATTCATTCCAATAGTCAAATTAGACTAACCTAGCATTCTTGTGAAAACTCAAAACAATCTTCCAACAGAGGCCAGAAAAAAACTCACTATGGAGAAGTCAACCTCTTTTAATGTGAAATTCCCCTATTTATAGGCATTTGAGGTGGCCACCACACTCATCATGTGATTAGGGCACTTGTTAGTCATTAATGACTCTTGGATTGGCTTATAGCTGGTCAAAAGCCATTTTTGTCACTTTCTGGGTGTTTCCGAGTGAAAAAGAGGGAAAAAGTGACCCTACTAGATATTGTCAAGATTTTGGGGTCTACTGGATATTGCGAGGATTTTGGGGTCTACTATATATTTTGAGGATTTTGGGGTCTACTAGATATTGCAGGTATTTTGGGGTCTACTGGATATTGCAGGGATTTTGTGGTCTACAACATATATCCCGTTGTAGACCAAAGTTTTGCCTAAGCATAACTTGCTCAATTTTGCTCAAAATCTTGCATAACTTAGAATTTTGGACACCCATTTGGATATTTAACAATATGGAGTCATCTCTTGGATTTTTATAGGATTTCAAGGATCATTTGCATATATTCTGATGGTAGTGACACTGAAAGTCCCACTTTTGCCTAACTTCTCCAATTTAGCTTAGATCTTCACCAAAATTGAAATGTGAGCACCCATTTAGATCTCCTTCAATATCAAGTCAACACTTGGTCAATAATTCATAGAAAATTCTACAAAAATTTTATCATCAACTGCTACAGCAAAATAAGAAGGAAAACAAACAAGCAAGAAAGCAATGGAATCTTTTTGGTTGATGAGGATTGCTCGTGGACCTGGATGCTCCTGCATCACCTCTCTCTCTCTCTCTCTCTCTCTCTCTCTCTCCTCTTTACCCCCTACCCTCTCTTTATCTCTCTCACCTATCTACCTCCCTCCCCTCTCTACCTTCTACCCACTCTCCACGCAGGAGCAATCTGTGAAATAAAGAAATGAACTTTCCATGCATGACAAAATGTGCTCGCGTTATAATGCGAGCACATTTTATGGAACAAAAAAAGGGACAAAAGACATGTACAATCCGTGAATTAGATCCACATGCTCTATTATTCTCTGTTTTCTGTGCATTATCAGACAAAAAAGTGCTTTTCATGGTGTTGACATTTACACAATCATTGTTTACTTAATTCACCACCGTTGTTTTTGTTCAACACAAAAGAAGTAAATTAGATGTTTTTAGACAGAGTTTGATTATTTGAACTAATATTTTCATGTTTCATATTGTTTGAATGCTAATTTTCATGTATTTAGATTAAACTTGATGATATAGATTTGTTTTTTTCATAAATTTGACTAATCCTATTAGAGTTATATATAATTCAACATTGAATACAAAGGAACTTGCCAAAAATCTCAATTTTTTGAGGATTTTGAAGCCAAAAAAATGAAGTTTGAAGCCAAAAAAATGAAGTAGACATAATTGTGCAATTGTGCAACTCGAATGTCAAAATATAAGGTATGTTCTTTATGTATTTGTTTACTTCACTTTATGATTATGTTAGCATGAACTCCTATTAAATATGTCAATAATATGTGGACACCCAATTTATTTCCAAATTCATCTATATATTGTGAAGATAATAATGCAAGTTTTCTTAGCACAAAATGATGATCTTTGTGGTTTTGAGCTTCAACAAAATGATCCTATTATCCAATAGCTCTTGCACTTGCCTATTCACCTCTTCATTTTCCATAGGTGTCATTCTAGATATGGTGCCTTATTGGGTAGGCTTGCACCCAGTATCAAGTCCATTCAGTGACTTATGCTTGTAGTTGGAGGTAATCCATCAGGTAACTCCTTCATTAGAATGTCGCTAAATTCCTTTAGAATTTCTTGAACTTCTATGGGAACTTCTGCCCCTTTCTCTGCTATCATAATTGCTGTAACTTGAGGTAGGAAGGCATAACATACCTTCTCCTTTCTGATTTCCTTTAGGATCTATTTTCTAGTTATTAGACAAACCCTATTGGTTTTCTCAACTTCCTCGTACTTATCCTTCAAAGGATTCAACACATACTTAACCCCATCCTTCTTGATTTTAATACAATTACTCTTGCCATCATGAATGTCTTGCCTATCATATTGCCAAGGTCTGCCTAATAGAATGTGGTATGCATCCATTGGTATAACATCACACATTATCTCATAGTTGTAATTCCCAATGTGAAATTTAACAAGGCATTATTCACTTACCAATAACTGATGTCCCTTTTGCAGCCACGAAATATTTTAGGGAGTTGGGTGTTTCAACTTTTCAGTTTTAGCTTCTCCACCATCTCTCCTGACACTAAGTTGTTAGTGTTGCCACTGTCCACAATGACTTTGCAACATTTTCCTCCAAATTTACATCTGGTTCTAAACAAATTTCTTTTTTGTTCTGGTTCCTCTTATACCTTTTCTAGTGTTTGAAGGAATTTCCTCAGCATCAAGGATTCTCCATCCTTGGATTCTTCTCCAAATTTTGGTGAGGCTATACTTCATACACTCTCCTCCTCAGCTTGTGTTATATAGACTCTAGTCTCTTTTCATTTGCCACTGCTCTATTGTACTTGGGAACATTCAAATTCCCTATGTCCAGCCTGTCCACACTCGAAACATGTTCCACTAAATCCTCTTCCTCTTCCAAAATTTCCTCTACCTTGATAGTAATCACCCCTTCCTCTACCTCCTTGGGTACTGGTCTGAGAAGAACTTGTTTCTCCTTACTTATCCTGAGAACCACGTCTAGGATTTAACTGCCCTCTTCCTTTAGAGGATTTATCTCTTCCCCTAGAGCTATTCTACCTTCTAGAGATCTTTTCTTTTTCCTTAAATGCAAATTGATAGGCTTCTTCTATGCTTGTAATTCTGACCATGCTAATTTCATCTTGGATAGAATAATGCAAACCATTTACATACCTAGAGACCTTCTCAACATCATCTTTAATGTGACTAGCCCTGATGTTCAATCTATAAAACTCTTCGGTATAGTCTTGCACACTTTTCTCCCTCTGCTTGAGGTTCTGCAACATCTTAAACATGGTGATCTGATGGTCTGCAAGCATAAATTTTGCCTTCAACTTAGTTAACATCCTCTCCTAGGTTTTAATCTTTTCCTTTCCTTTTCCCTATCTCTCAACTTGCACATGAGCCCACCACAAAGATGTATGTCCCTTCAGCTTTACAGCTGCAAGTTTTACCCTCTTAGGGTCTTCAATAACTTCCAACTCAAAATACTTGTCAAGTTGGAGGTACATCATCGTTCTCTTGTCAAGTTGAAGGCATGCCATCATTCACATGTCAAGTTGAAGGTACATCATCATTCTTCTCTCAAGTTGGAGGCATGCCATCATTCACATGTCAAGTTGAAGGTACACCATCTTAGCCATCTCAACTTCAAAGATTTTCATCTTTTCCATCTCCAAATGAAGGTATGCCATCTATCCTATCTCAAGTAAATATTGAAGAAATTCTTAATGTTGAGCCAACTTTACTATTGAAAATGCCTCCTAGAATTTTGAATAGAAAGCCTAAGTTTCTAATTGATATTGATGAAAATGTTTTGAAGCCCATGCATGATAAGATTCCCAAGCATACTTTAGCCAAAGATATGCCAATAAGATATGAAAAATATTTTCTGAGAACTTAAATGAAACTAGAAGATGTCAACTATTTGTTGAATTGATGAGAAATCTAAAATTTAGGCCCATTATGAAGATTATTAGCCTAAGAACATCGGATGCTTCAAGTGAAAAATCAATTGTAAAGAATCTATTGAGTGCATATGAGAGTGTGGGTTCCACCTCACACACCAAGGATAGTAATGTCACACGATGTGTCATTACATCGACAATAGTAAGGCATCAAACAAAGAAAGCTTGCCTCATTAGAAAGACAAATGAAGCATTGAAAATAAGTAGGAAAACTCTAATGAGAGCCATTGGAAGGCGTCAAAGAGTTGAGGACCCAAATAGCAATGAATTCTGGGCATTCTTTGGGAGACTCCCATGGAAAGATAAAGTTTTTGTTGAAGCCTTGAGATCCCTCATTGAAGAATTTTGGAAAAATAACACAAGGGTATCTCCTAATGCAAGAGATGTTGTAAGATGGAGAATTGGTTGTTGAAATTGTGGGCCACATCCAAAGCATTTTTTGGATGTGACTCAAACATAGTTTTTCAAGAAATTTCAAGAGATGTATCCTCAAATCAAAATTAGTCAAAGGTATTTTGAAATGGTAAAACCTTTTTATGTGAAAATGAATCACACACGTACAATTTGTTGTTGTAGAGTACATATTGAGTTTTCTAATCATTATGATGTTTATAGATATATATGTGTAGATTTGCATACTAACGATGTTTTGTAGGAGTGTAATATAAAGTGTCCACCTAGATATTTAAGAGATATCATATTGAGCATCTTATGTCAAAGAGTGGATGGTCAGTTATTCCACAAGAACTTATGCTTGAATGGCATGTGTGATCATTGTGGTGGGTTGCAACATTTGCCAATTTGTGAACATATGGAGAACACACATGCAATTGGAAATAAACTAGTAAGTTTTGGCAAATATAAGGTAGTGGCATATAGCCTAAAAGATGGTAAAAAAAAAAAAAGATGTGAATTGATTATTGTTAAGATTCCAGTGCGTCAATTTATCTCTATTTTTCAAGAGAATATAGTTTATGAGTATACAAGGCATACCCATAGAGCTTGATGGTTGGTGTTGATCTCTTACAATGATTTAACAACTGAGCTCTTTAAAGCTGTAACTCAGAGATTGGACATCTAACCTAAATAGTTGTCTTAATCACTATGGAGATGCATTTCACTTGTCAACCCAGGGACGTGAACTTGAAATGGGTCAGCACGGTATGTGCACTAAGAACTTCCAAAGTAGCCACATTCATTCTATAGCTAAGAAAGACATAATGCTGAAGATAAACTGCTAGGAAAGAAATAACAGGAATGTTGAACATCAACCAACAGCTATTCTAAGATCAAGTACATAACAGAAAATAAAAGTCTGGGCAAACAAACAGGAAACTACTCTATCTACTTTGGCTACAGGAACAAACACAGAATGGAATTCTAGTGGCTGCAAGAACATTCAATTCCAGATTTAACTAAATGCTTAACAGAAAATATAGCTAAACTAGAGGATGGAATTCTCACCAAGTGGGCCCCCTTGGATGAGTATTCCCTAAGATAAATGTAAACTCAGAAATGCGACTTATAACTTCATTTATTCATTGGAAAAGATGAGTACAATTGAACATCATAATTGTATTACCAAAAATTAGATAATGCAAATACAATCTCTGATTAATCAACAACCCCTCAGAAAGAGCATCAGAGTCTTATTTATAGAAGGAAAACTACAAAACTAACTACCTAGCAAGGCGGTCAACTCCAATAGAATAGGAGGATGCCTCTTTATGCAAAACATAGAAAGTGGAAAAGAGGTTACACATGTGTGGAATTTGGTCAAGTGAGTTGCTTCAACGTAGATCTAGCATAATAGTAACTCCTAAATTTGCTCAACAAGTATTTAAGATTAGTTACAAGGCAGTTGTCTTCCCTCCATTTGACATTTGAACGATCACCATGTTTGACTTTTTATGGCAAGCAACCAACTAGCAAAATTCTCCTCTACTTTATGGATGTTGATTATATCTGCATAACAATATTAGTACACACAATAATTGCACATCCATAACTACCTTTGAGCAACATTCATTAACCATATGTAAAATTAACATAGATAGTTCATATAGCATGTCTTTGTCATAAAAGAATATAAGAAATGACCTATGCTCAACAAGTTATAGTTTTGAGGCAATGACATAAAAAGATCAGGATCAAAGTACCAAAGTCCAAGATAACTACAGCAAGTGGATAATAAAGTTTAACAAAATTGAGTCATAAACTAGACTCATTAGTTGGACTTGCAATTCAAGTTATGCAAGGACACATTTCCACTTGATACCATCATTTCAGTTGTTGACTTTGTAGAGAACTACATGCTACAACCATAGAATGAGGTGCAATTTCAGTATTGCAACTCTACGTAGGTTGCTATATTTGTGCATATAACATTCATTCATGTAGACGACAATACAGAGGATGATAGGAAGATCTTGAGGGAGTATCATTTTTATATTAGTGATGATCGCACACATTCTATAGAGTTTGTGCAAGGCTGCTTTCAGATGTTCTACAATGATTTGGCTAGCAAGAACATATTATTTGGTTAGCATATCATATGGTTAGATAATTGTGCATCACAATTCAAGAACTCACAGATGTTCTATTGGTTGAGCATGATGCATAGGATGAATAGTGTTCAACATATGTGGAATTTCTCTGAGGCCAGGCATGGAAAGGGGGAGCATGATGGTGTAGGAGCATGTATCAAAAGAACATTAGCATAGGAAGAGTTTAAGTACATAGATAATGCAAAGTTGATCTATTGTCAGATGGTGTAATGCTACAATGGGTCCAAGTAATGAAGGTAAGTCTACAGTTCATAGATTTTTTTGGTTGGTTGATGATACTAACATTGCAAAATATGAAGATTGTTGTACATTGACAGGATCAAGTGAGCTACACTCTTTAAAAAGCTCTAATGCAGGTTCATGGAGTATTCATACATGGCGGATGCTATGCTTTTGTTCTTCATGTACAGATCAAGCTTGGTATGAATGTGAGTCTAAGGAGTGGGTCGATGAATGGTGTACAAGAAGTCTAAGCCCGCTTGACACGTATCGACTCCCGACAACACTACAACTCACATAGATTGAATCATCAGTTGACTTTGACCATGTTTTAGATCTAGTTCAACCAAGTATCATCAACATTCAAATTTAATAAAATTAAATATTCCATCTAATTTTGTAGTTTTTTGTATGTTTGACATATTTTGTAGTTTTTTGTATTGTTAACAAGATTTATATATGAATCATTATTAGTTTTATATATAATACATTTATTAGTTTTATATATAATGCATAATAAAACAAGATTTATATATGAATTTTAATGGTTTTAACTTAATTTTTCTCTTTGAATGTCATTTATTAAAAGAAATTATTGTTAAAAAAATAAAAAGTAATAATGAGTTCATTTCAGATGTGGATTTCCATATATGGAAGATTTATTCAAAAGTTGTGATGTACATTCTCCCTATCAAAAAAGTAAAATATTTTACTAAGTTGGTATTAATTGCTAAAATGGAAACCCTCCTCATCACAATTTTGAACATGATATTTAGTAGAATCATATTTGAACCATATTACAATATAGAACGTTCACAGCTTAAATAAAGATTTTACTTTGATAGGCATTTGCAACTTTTGCTACAGCTCTTACATACCATAAACTGTTTGATCTTAGGGATATTATTAAAATCTTTCGTTCCTACAATAATAATATAACCATACTAATATTAAAACAATTTATAATCATAAAAATAAAATTACTTATAACATGCATTTAACCTAAAAGGAGAAAAGTTAAAACCATTTTCATTTTTAAACACCACTAATTTATGAGAGTTTTTAGTGTTGTGGGTATAGCAAGGACTTTTTTTTTCCTTGTTTATGATTGATCATTCAAACCTCGAAGGTGGCATGTTCTATGTTAAGCACGATTAAAACTAATTTAGGAGAGCTTTTAGTGTTGTGGGTATGGGAGGGACTTTTTTTCCATGTTTATGATTGACAGTTCAAACCCCGAAGGTGGCATGTTCTATGTTAAGCACGATTAAACCTTTGTTCAACAATATAATAATTCAAAAAATAGTGTCTAACCAAACATTCCAAATTGGTCTTTTGGCATGGATTGACATAGCAAATAAAATTATTTCAGTTAGTAAATAATAATAAATTTTATTAAAATTTTATAGGAGGTTTAAAGTTATGAATAGCTATAATTATGCATAATTATTTTTAGTAAATATATAATACTGTAAAGCTTATAAATCAACATCATAACATAACAAAACAAGCTTTTCTTCTTTTATTTTGGATTTACTTTGACTTATTTATTTTATATTCAACAACTAGTGTGGGTGAGTGCACAAAGATGGGGAATCAAAAGGGGGTCTTAAGTGGCCACTTTTTTTTTGAAATAAGGAAAGACTGATCTTGGATGAGAAATTGAAGATAGTTACACTTAAAATTTGAAGATGCAACAAAAACAAGAGTCGTATTGTTTTGGATCTAGTTTCTAAACTACTATTTTTTTTTAAATGATTGAGATTAAGGGGTTCAAAAAGGGGCTACACAAATTGGTCTTTTTTTTTCAAAAAAAACATAACATAGCATCTGGTGTGGCCCCCCCTAAAATGTTAACTTTTTTAGTATTTCAAATATCACTTCGGTGAGAAATGATATAACACCATGTAGTTTATCCCTAATTTTTATGATAATTTTTTCATGAGTAATTGATTTTTTACTAATTGTCAAAGTGGACACATCCTAAAAAATAGAAAATTAAGCATGCTTCCCCCTAAAAATTTTGAAAACCAATCGAAAATATAATTTTCTTTTAATACATGTAGAATGGAGTCTAGTTTCTAAAAATGTAATTTATTTGAAATTTTGATGAATGGTTAAAAAATAAAGTAAAAAATACCACACACTGGTTTTTGACAAAAAAAGATACACTAACAAAAGAAATTAAAGAAGAAAACCTTAACATACTCAAAACGTGAAAAAATATATATGGTTAGAAAGTTAAGAGAGAGCTTAACATTATCGTAATATTTTTTGACTTGTCATTGAAACAGGTGCAAACCTGATGGGGAGCACACTCAAGATTATCTAAATCTTTTTACATCTACAAAAACATGTCTTTGGACGTTCAAAACTCAATCCAAGCCTTTGAGTTGGAAGCCCAAGGCAAATCCAAGACAAAGGCTTGTAAATTACCAAAGAAAATAATAACGCGAGTGTGTTATAATGTGCTCGCATTATGTGCATGCATTCACATAACGTGACTATGTTATAACACGCTCACATTATTGTGAATGAAAATCATCTCTCTCTCTCTCACCTCTTTACCTCTCTCTCTCTCTCACCTATCTACTTCCATCCCCTCTACCTCCTACCCTCTCTCTCTTACCTCTTGATGTAGCTCTAGGTCTAGGGGCTTTGACAAGATACTGAACCAGGCAGCAAAATGAACAACACACAACAATGAAACAATAAAATCTTTATTTATATGCAATAAAAAACATTACATCAGGAGTACAATGGTCTTCATACATGCCTTGGCCTCAGCCTTACATTAATTCCAATAATCAAATCAGACTAACCTACCTTTCTTATGAAAACTCAAAACAATCTTCCAGAAGAGGCAAAAAAAAACTCACTATAGAGAAGTCAACCTCTTTTAGTGTGAAACTCTCCTATTTATAGGCATTTGAGGTGGTAACCACACTCATCACGTGAGTAGGACACTTGGCAGTCATTAAATGGCTCTTGGATCAACAATATAGGTGATCAAAAATCATTTTAATCACTTTCTGGGTGCTTCTGAGTGAAAAAGCAGGAAAAAGTGACCCTACTGGATATTGTGGGGATTTTGGGGTCTATTGGATATTGCGAGGATTTTGATGTCTACTGCATATTGCGAGGATTTTGGGGTCTACTGGATATTGTGGGGATTTTTGGGTCTACTAGATATTGCGAGGATTTTGTGGTCTACTACATATATCATGTTGTAGACAAAAGTGTCGCATATCATGTTGCAGACCAAAGTTCCACCTAAGCATAACTTGCTCAATTTTGTTCAGAATCTTGCACAACTTGGAATTTTAGACACCCATTTGGATTTTTAATAAGATGACATCATCACTTGGATTTTTGCATGATTTCAAGGATCATCTGCATATATCTTGATGGCAGGGAAAGTCCCACATATTATGTTGACACTGAAAGTCCCACTTTTGCATAACTTGTCCAATTTAGCTCAGATCTTCACCAAAATTGAATGTGAGCACCATTTGGATCTTCTTCAAGATCAAGTCAACACTTGGTCAAGAATTCATAGGAAATTCTCTAGAAATTTGATCATCAACTCCTGCAGCAAAACAAGAAGGAAAAAAATAAGCAAGAAAGCAATAAAATCTTTTTAGTTGATGAGGATTCCTCGTGGACCCGGATGCTCCTGCATCAGACACCTCAGATAACTAAAATGTTCCATGAGTTGGAAACTCATGAACATTTTGGTAAGACTAGAATTGGAATTCCATATTTGACTAGCTCTACAACACTTAGCCAAGAAGTTTCATCTGTAGCTCTATTCTTCCATCAGACTAGGTATTCCATGTAGTCCTTTCCTCTGGTCTTAGCCACTTAAGAGTTAATCATTTTATCTACTTCTTCCATCTTATTTTCAGGTAACTAATCTAACCATCCTTGTGCATCAGGCAAACATGAGTGTGTACCCCCTTGTAAACTTGTCTCTCCTTCATGGAACTTGTATAGATTAGCAACATTGAAAATAGGAGATATGTCTATCCCTACTGGTAACTCAATCTCATAATCATTGAATGAGAACTTCCTTAACACCTTGCATGAGACTATCTTCTTGAATTTCAACTTATTGTATGTTCCCTGTTGAAACCTTTCCTTAAATGTGCCAAAACTAAGTCTCCTACCTAAAACTCTTGTTCCCTCCTATGCACATCAACATATTCCTTATATTTGCTGGCACTTTTCTCCAACTTTTCTTTCACCTCCTTGTGAACCTCATGAAAGTATTCTGTAAAATCATCTGCTGCAACACTCTTCATGTTGAAATCTACACTATCTCTCATCTCATCAACACCTCTTGGGCTATACCCATAAACTATTTGGAACGGGCTCTTTCCTGCACTTTTGTTCACTGAATTATTGTAAACAAATTCTTCTTGTGCCAAGATAAGATCCCATTGACGTGGTTTGTCTCCCACCAAACATCTTACTAAGTTTCCCAAACTTCTATTCAAAACCTCAGTTTCTCCATCGGTCTGGGGATGATAGACTGAACTGAACCCTAATTCAAATCCCATCTTCATCCATAATGTACACCAAAAATGGCCAACAAACTTTGTGTCCCTATCGGAAACTATGCTCTTAGGTAGTCCATGTAGCCTGACTACCTCTTTGAAAAATAATGTAGCTATGTGGGATACATCACTAGTTTTCTGACATGGTATGAAATGAACCATATTTGAAAATCTATCCACTACAAAAATTGAATCATAACCTTGTTGTGTTTTAGGCAAACCCAAAACAAAATCATACTTAGATGCTCCCATAGTCTCTCTAGTATAGGCAATGGCTGATATAGTCCTGTTTTGTTGTGCTCCTTTAGCAAGCTGACAAATTCTATAGCCTTGTACTAGTCTCCTCACATCTGCGCTCATTCCAAGCCAAAAATAACCTTCACTCAGTTGTGCCAATGTCTTATCTATTCCAAAATGTCCACTCAAGCCTTTACTATGATTTTCCCTTATTAGATTATCTCATTGAACCTCTAGATATACACAATTTTTGTCCTTTGAACAACAAGCCATCTTGGATGAAATACTCCAAACATGGTGTCATATCTCCCTTCGTTGCACTTCTACTAACCATCCAAGATTCCTTAAAACTAGGATCATCAGGATACAACTCCTTCATTGCATCAAAGCCATCAAAACTGGCCCTTAACTCATTCATCAATAAACATCATCTCCTAAGTGCATCTGCTACCCTGTTTGACTTACCACTCCTATGTTTTAAGACAAAAGAATAACTTTGCAAGAACTCCACCCATTTCATATGCCTATGGTTTAACTTACCTTGACTATTGATGTACTGCAAGGCATGGTGATCTATGTACAATACAAACTCATTTGACAAGTAATGCCTCCACTTCTTTAAGGCCTGCACTATAACATAGAATTCTTGGTCATAAAATGAGTATTTCCTCTTTGCTTCATTTAGTTTCTCACTGAAGTGGGCAATGGGTCTACCTTCTTGACTTAACAGTTCCCCAATTGCACTCCCACTAGTATCCCAATCGACTTGAAACACTTTGCCAAAGTTTGGCAATGCCAACACTGGTTGTTTTGTCACCTTCTTCAACAACTAAAAGCTCTTTTCTACTGCAGCATTCCACTAGAACTCTTTCCTAAAACCCTTCATTATCTTGGTGATTGGTGCACATATTCCACTAAAATTTCTGATTAACTTCCTATAGAAGCTTACCAAGCCATGAAAACTTTTGGCCTCAAACATGTTTCTAGGTGAAGGCCAATCCACTATTGCCTTTACCTTCTTAGGGTCCATCTTCAACGCTTCTTCAAAAACTATGAAACCTAGATATACTAGTTCCCTCTACATAAAACTACATTTATCCATGTTTACCAACAACTTTTCTTCTTTTAACCTCTATAAAACTACCTTAAGATGCAACAGGTGTTCCTCTTTTGTTTTACTAAAAATCAAAATGTCATCCAAATAAACGATAACAAATTTTCCAAAAAAAGGCTCCATTACCTCATTCATCAATCTCATAAAGGTACTAGGTGTATTTGTCAACACAAATGACATCACTAGCCACTCATACAGTCCATCCTTGGTCTTGAATGTTGTCTTCCATTCATCCCCCTCTCTAATTCAAATTTGGTGGTATCCACTCTTCAAATCAATCTTGTTGAAGTACTTTGTTCCACTCAAACAATCCATCAAGTCATCCATACGAGGCAATGGAAACCTGTACTTAAATGTTATCTTATTTATAGCCCTTGAATCAGTGCACATTTGTCATTTCCCATCTTTCTTAGGTGCCAATACAACAGGTACAACACACAGACTAAGGCTCTTTCTAATCATGCCCTTATCCAATAGCTCTTGCACTTGCCTATTCACCTCTTCATTTTCCATAGGTTTCATTCTATATGGTGCCTTATTTGGTAGGCTTGCACCTGGTATCAAGTCCATTCAATGACTTATGCTTCTAGTTGGAGGTAATCCATCAGGCAACTCCTTCATTAGAATGTCGCTAAATTCCTTCAGAATTTCTTGAACTTCTATGGGAACTTCTGCCCCTTTCTCTGCTGTCATAATTTTTGCACTTGGGGTAGGAAGGCATAACATACCTTCTCCTTTCTGATTTCTTTTCAGATCTATTTTCCAGTTATTAGACAAACCCTATTGGTTTTCTCAACTTCCCCGTACTTATCCTTCAAAGGATTCAACACATACTTAACCCCATCCTTCTTGATTTTAATACAATTATTCTTGTCATTATGAATGGCCTGTCTATCTTATTGCCAAGGTCAACCTAATAGAATGTGGCATGCATCCATTGGTATAACATCACACATTATCTCATATTTGTAATTCCCATTGAGAAATTTAACAAAGCATTATTCACTTACCAATAATTGATGTCCCTTTTGCAACCATGAAATCTTCTAGGGAGTTGGGTGTTTCAACCTTTTCAGTTTTAACTTCTCCACCATCTCTTGTAACACTAAGTTGTTAGTGTTGCCACTGTCCACAATGACTTTGCAACATTTTCCTCTAGATTTACATTTGGTTCTAAATAAATTTCTTTGTTGTTCTAGTTCCTCTTGTACCTTTTCTAGTGTTAGAAGGACTTTCCTCAACATCAAGGATTCTCCATCCTCGGATTCTTCTCCAAATTTTGGTGAGGCGACACTTGATACACTCTCCTCCTCAGCTTGTGCTATATGGACTCTAGTCTCTTTTCCTTTGCCACTACTCTGTTGTACTTCAGGACATTCAAATTCCCTATATCCAGCTTGTCCACACTCGAAACATGTTCCACTAAATCCTCTTCCTCTTCCAAAATTTCCTCTACCTCGATAGTAATCACCCCTTCCTCTACCTCCTTGGGTACTGGTCTGAGAAGAACTTGTTTCTCCTTGCTTATCCTGAGAACCATGTCCAAGATTTGACTGCCCTCTTCCTTTGGATGATTTATCTCTTCGCTAGAGCTATTCTACCTTCTAGAGATCTTTTCTTTTGCCTTCAATGCAAATTGATAGGCTTCTTCTATGCTAGTAATTCTGACCATGCTAATTTCATCTTGGATAGAATAATGCAAACCATTTACATACCTGGGGACCTTCTCAACACCATCTTTAATGTGACTAGCCCTGATGTTCAATTTATAAAACTCTTCGGTATAGTCTTGCACACTTTTCTCCCTCTGCTTGAGGTTTTGCAACATCTTAAACATGGTGATCTGATGGTCTGCAAGCAGAAATTTTTCCTTCAACTTAGTTAACATCCTCTCCCAGGTCTTAATCTTTTCCTTTCCTTTTCTCTATCTCTCAACTTGCACATGATCCCACCACAGAGATGTATGTTCCTTCAACTTTGCAGATGCAAGTTTTACCCTCTTAGGGTCTTCAGTAGATTCCATCTCAAAATACTTTTCCATCTCTGAAATCCAATCTATCGACTTATCTGGTTTAAGACTACCACTGTAACTGGGTGACTCTACACGAGGTTTACTAGCAATCTTTGTCATTGCACTCAAAAACCTCCTTTCATATCCATCTTCTCCTTCTTCTGCTTCTTCTTCACTAACTTCTTCCTCATTATCACTCACATCCTCTATAGGTACTCCTCTATGTTGTTTTCTTTCCATTGCATCCATCCTAGCTGTGATGCCTCTCAGTATCTCTACCAATGTTGCATCTCCAACTCTTGGAGTAGCTCCTATTCTTCCTCTTGGTCGGTGTGCCATGTCTGTAGACCCTCTGTAGTTGCAAGTTTTTCTCTTCACTCTGCCTACAACAATCTCCTTAGGGTCCCTTTCATAATAATCCCACAGCTTCAATGATTTCAAAACCTTGCTCTGATACCACTTGATGCAGCTCGAGGTCCAGGGGCTTTGACAAGCTACTGAACCAAACAACAAAATGAACAACACACAACAATGAAACAATAAACTCTTTATTCATATGCAATAGAAAACATTATAGCATGAGTACAATGGTCTTCATACATGCCTTGGCCTCAACCATACATTCATTCCAATAGTTTGATCAGACTAACCTAGCTTTCCTTTGAAAACCCAAAACAATCTTCCAGCAGAAGCCAGAAAAAACTCACTATGGAGAAGTCAACCTCTTTTAATGTGAAATTCCCCTATTTATATGCAATTGAGGCAGCCACCATAGTCATCACATGAGTAGGACACTTGTTAGTCATTAAATGACTCTTGGATTGGCTTATAGGCAGTCAAAAACCATTTGTGTCACTTTCTAGGTGTTTCCGAGTGAAAAAGAGGGAAAAATTGACCCTACTGGATATTGCCAGGATTTTGGGGTCTACTAAATATTGCGGGGATTTTAGGGTCTACTGGATATTGCAGGGATTTTGGGGTTTACTACATATTGTGGGGATTTTGGGGTCTACTGGATATTGAGGGGATTTTGGGGTCTACTGAATATTCCGAGGATTTTGGGGTCTACTAGATATTGCAGTGATTTTGGGGTCTACTGGATATTGCAGGGATTTTATGGTCTACAACATATATCCTATTGCAGACAAAAGTGTCGCATATCCTGTTGCAGACCAAAGTTCTGCCTAAGCATAACTTGCTCAATTTTGCTTAAAATCTTGAACAACTTGGAATTTTGGACACCCATTTGGATTTTTAACAATATAGAGTCATCAATTGGATTTTTACGCAATTTAAAGGATCATCTGCATATATCCTAATGGCAGGGAAAGTCCCACTGTTGCATAACTTGTCCAATTTAGCTCAGATCTTCACCAAAATTGAAACATGAGCACTAATTTGGATCTTCTTCAATATCAAGTCAAAACTTGGTTAAGAGTTCATAGGAAACTCTCCAAAAATTTGATCATCAACTCCTGCAGCAAAATAAGAAGGAAAACAAACAAGCAAGAAAGCAATGAAATCTTTTTGGTTGATGAGGATTTCTCGTGGACCTGGATGCTCCTACATCACCTCTCTCTCTCTCTCTCTCTCTCTCTCTCTCTCTCTCTCTCTCTCTCTCTCTCTCTCTCTCTCTCCCCTCTTTACCTCCTACCCTCTCTCTCTCTCACCTATCTACCTCCCTCCCCTCTCTACCTCCTACACACTCTCCACGTAGGAGCAATCCGTGAAAGAAAGCAATGAACTTTCCATGCATGACAAAATGCACGAGAACATTTTATGGAACAAAAAAAGGGACAAAAGACATGTGCAATCCGTGAATTAGATCCACATGCTCTATTATTCTCTGTTTTCTATGCATTATCAGACAAAAAATTGTTTTTCATGGTGTTGACATTTACACAATCATTGTTTACTTAATTCACCACCTTTTTTTTGGTTCTTCAATGCAAAAGAAGTAAATTGGATGTTTTTAGACAGAGTTTTATTATTTGAACTAATATTTTCATGTTTCATATTGTTTGAATGCTAATTTTCATGTATTTAGATTGAACTTGATGATATAAATTGTTTTTTTCATAAATTTGACTAATCCTATTAGAGTTATATATAATTCGCCATTGAATACGAAGGAACTTGCCAAAAAGCTCAATTTTCTTGAGGATTTTGAAGCCAAAAAATTAAAGTAGACATAATTGTGCAATTGTGCAACTTGAATGTTGAAATATAAGATATGTTCTTTATGTATTTGTTTACTTCACTTTATGATTATGTTAGCATGAACTCCTATTAAATATGTCAATGATATGTGGACACCTAATTTATCTCCAAATTCATCTATATATTGTGAAGATAATAATGCAAGTTTTCTTAACACAAAATGATGACCTTTGTGGTTTTGAGCTTCAACAAAACGATCCTATTATCCAATAGCTCTTGCACTTGCCTATTCACCTCTTCATTTTCCATAGGTGTCATTCTATATGGTGCCTTATTTGGTAGGCTTGCACCTGGTATCAAGTCCATTCAGTGACTCATGCTTCTAGTTGGAGGTAATCCATTAGGTAACTCCTTCATTACAATGTCGCTAAATTCCTTCAAAATTTCTTGAACTTCTAAGGGAACTTCTGCCCCTTTCTCTACTGTCATAATTTTTGCAACTTGAGGTAGGAAGGCATAACATACCTTCTCCTTTATGATTTCCTTTAAGATCTATCTTCCAGTTACTAGACAAACCCTATTAGTTTTCTCAACTTCCTCATACTTATCCTTCAAAGGATTCAACACATACTCAACCCCATTCTTCTTGATTTTAATACAATTACTCTTGTCATCATGAATGGCCTACCTAATAGAATGTGGCATGCATCCATTGGCATAACATCACACATTATCTCATATTTGTAATTCCAAATGTGAAATTCAACAAGGTATTGTTCACTTACCAATAATTGATGTCCCTTTTGCAGCCAGGAAATCTACTAGGGAGTTGGATGTTTCAACCTTTTCAATTTTAGCTTCTCCACCATCTCTTCTGACACTAAGTTGTTAGTGATGCCGCTGTCCACAATGAATTTACAACATTTTCCTCCAGATTTACATCTGGTTCTAAACAAATTTCTTCGTTGTTCTGGTTCCTCTTGTACCTTTTCTAGTGTTAGAAGGACTTTCCTCCGCATCAAGGATTCTCCATCCTCAAATTCTTCTGCAAATTTTGGTGAGGTTACACTTGCCACACTCTTCTCCTCATCTTGTACTATATGGACTCTATCTCTTTTCATTTGCCACTTCTCTATTGTACTTGGGGACATTCAAATTCCCTATGTCCATCATGTCCACACTTGAAACATGTTCCACTAAATCCTCTTCCTCTTCCAGAATTTCCTCTACCTCAATAGTAATCACCCCTTCCTCTACCTCCTTGGGTATTGGTCTGAGAAGAACTTGTTTCTCCTTGCTTATCCTGAGAACCGCGTCCAAGATTTGACTACCCTCTTCCTTTGGAGGATTTATTTCTTCCCCTAGAGCTATTCTGCCTTCTAGAGATATTTTCTCCTGCCTTCAATGCAAATTGATAGGCTTCTTCTATGCTGGTAATTTTGACCATGCTAATTTCATCTTGGATGGAATAATACAAACCATTTACATACTTGGAGACCTTCTCAACATCATATTTAATGTGACTAGCCCTGATGTTCAATCTATAAAACTCTTCAGTATAGTCTTGCACACTTTTCTCCCTTTGCTTGAGGTTCTGCAACATCTTAAACATGGTGATCTGATGATTTGCAAGAAAAAAAATTTCCTTCAACTTAGTTAACATCCTCTCCCAGGTTTTAATCTTTTCCTTTCCTTTTTTATGTCTTTCAACTTGCACATGATCCCACCACAAAGATGTATGTCCCTTCAGCTTTGCAGATACAAGTTTTACCCTCTTAGGGTCTTCAATAGATTCCAACTCAAAATACTTTTCCATCTCTGAAACCCGATCTATCAACTCATTTGGTTTCAAACTACCACTGTAACTGGGTAACTCTACATGGGGTTTATAGGCAATCTTTGTCATTGCACTCAGAAATCTCCTTTCATATCCATCTTCTCCTTCTTTTGCTTCTTCTTCACTGACTTCTTCCTCATTATCACTGATGCAGAGGCATCCACACTATAACCTTCGCATATAGCATGGATGTCTGCGGCCCATCCTCATCATCATCATCTTCGCCATCATCATCATATTCCGCTTTACACTGTCCGCATCATCATCATATTTCGGACAATCACAATTATCCTCCTGCCGACTACTGTTCACCTCCTCCGCTTTCCTCCTAACATCATCATCATGATGTTCAACTAACGCAAACATCCTCCTATGGCACTGTTCATCGGGCGCCAAGCTCCATCGGCATCATGATATGCAACACTCCCTTCGTCAGCAGGATAACCAATATCCGGTTGCCCCAAAGATCCTGATGACGATCACCTTCAGCACCTCCCCTTCGATGCTCCGCTAGCCGACGACACAAGCAACAGCATCATGATCTGCTTTATCTGGTTCTCTCGAAACCTCCTGATGATGTTAATACAACCTTCTGCCGATACCAAAGTACTTAACGACGGCAGGATAAACTCGCGTTGAGGGATATCTCAATATCCTGATGACGATGACGTCATATCCTGATGACGATGACGTCACCCAATATCCTAATGACCTCTTCAACACTTAGTCAAAAAAACGAACTTTCACTCCGCATCTGCTCGCGATACGCGGATGAAGGGCACTCCCGAGAGATGATCCTGACGGCGATATATACACTTAGTATATCTCCAACTTAAAACATCCTGATGCACTCGCAACATGCAAACTCCAACAGTTTCCTGACCCGATCTTCTACCTGATGCCGATGCACTCTTCCTCGGCTCCTCCAGATGATGATCACCCTGACGCACTTGCACTTCATGCAATCGAAAGCATCATGCTCTCCTCCACTTGCCTGGATGACGACACCCAACGCGACTGCAGGATATGTGCAGAAATATCCTGATGATGCCGTCTTCACGAACTTTCAGCTTTAGCGAAGTTTCACTTCGCCGATCCTCCAGGGACGACCCGATCCACTCTCAGGGTGATCTTCCAACTCGAACTTATCAACTCGACCTAGCACATACCCATGCTAGGGTCTTCAACATCTCTCGACGGTGATCCTGCACACCTGCATGCAAACAGAAAACAAACTACAACCTAACCTACTGTACATGACCATTCCACCGATCAGACGGATCAACCGGTGGAATGGATCAGCAAATCCATAAAGCCACCAAACCAGCAAATCGATTACACAAAGGGGATCAAACAAGAAACTGAAAACAGGATCTTTATTGATTTCAAAGATGCAATACAATATGATGTTCCTCACATAGCACACTCAAGCTCCTCTGCGCAATACAATACTATACTATCAATCGATGATATCTCTCTGTCTATGCAATATCGACCGATCCTCATGTTTAAATAGATTTTCCTACGAGTACTACTGACCCGACTCCAAGCGGCTGGGAACTCTCCAGGCGGCTGGGAGATCCAACCGATCATACATCATGACAGCTGTTATAACCAACTAACTAAAAATAGTAAAAGCCTGGTCAGCATGATCTTATCATGATCAGTGTGACCTTATTACATGCATTTGGTCTTAACAGACCTTCTTGGAAACATAAACAAGACCTAAAACTACTAACTGCCTCATGAAGGCCAGCTGTCAGGTAGGTGCTCCTGCACCATACTCCCCAACAGAAAAGAACTCATGTCCCATGAGTTTAGTATGTGGAAGTCCTCCACCTTTACACTTTGCCTTAGCAATATGCTGATCTGTTCCAGCTGTGTCCTCTGCTGGCTCTTGGCTTCTCCAAGACTTCTGAACTGTAACTTGCTTTCTGGCAAGTAAATCTGCATGCCTGTCAATGTAGGCCCTTCTCAGGTTGTCTCTGTGTTTGTCAGATTGTCTGACCAGAACCTCTTTCTGAACTACCTCTTGAACTTCTGAAATGTTCAAGCCTGTCTTCCTTTCAACCTTTATAGGACAAGCAATAGTCCCAACTATGACAACATCCCTGTCATACTTCTGAACTGGTTGCTGTGTGCAAACCTGTTTCTGAACCTGCTGCTGACCCCTGTCAGTCACAACTGAAACTGTCTTCAACTTGTTGTCTGTAACAACTCCTTTCCCTGCAGTATCCTCAACTGCCTTCATGCCTACTCCTCTAGGCATCTGCACATACTCCTTCTTTCCCATTAAAATGATTTGGGCTGCCTTCTGTACTGCAGCTTTTGCCTGCAATGGCATCAACTTAATAGTCTTCCCATCCTTCTTGATGGTGTAGGTATTAGCATACCCATCATACAGTACCCTTCTGTCAAATTGCCATGGTCTACCTAACAGTAGGTGACAACATTCCATGGGCAAAATATCACACAAAATTCTATCATGATATGCTCCAATCTGAAAATCCACATATGCCTGTTCAGAGACAAAAAGTGATTGACTATCACTCACCCAAGATGCCTTGTAAGGGTGTGGATGTGGAATCCTTTCCAAATGCAGTTTATCCACCATTTCCTGGGATACCATGTTGTCTGTTGAACCAGTATCAATGACAACCTTACATACTTTACCTTTGCTCTTGCATGTGGTCTTGAAAAGAGCTCTTCTTTGCATCAGATCCTTTGATGCCTGCAAACTAATTCTCCTTAGCATCAGTGATTCTCCACTCTCTGGATATCCATAATTATCAGGATCTCTGTTTGAACTCTGCGCACTTTCTTCTACTTTCTCTTCTTGTACCAGTTGTACTCTCTTGTCACTAGTTCTATCATTTCTGGATGATGAACCTTTGTTTTCTGGACATTTGAAAGATGGATGACCAAACTCACCACAGGTGTAACATTTCCCTGAAAATGTAGTAGAACCTCTACCACCTCCAAATCGTCCTCTATTACCTTTCCATCCACCCCTGAAATCAGACTGTCCTTGTCCTTTACCAGTGTCTTCCTGAACCTCATTGGTTTGCTTTTGTGCAGGGGCTGCTCCTCTTCCCCTATGGTTTCCTCTTCCTCTCATGGACTTATCATGTCCTCTATTCATCTTTTCTTCAATCCTGATTGCCATTTGATAACAATCCTCCACATTCTTAGGGTTAGCTAAAACTAACTCATCCTGTATGTTAAATCTCAAACCAGCCAAGTACCTAGCCACCTTTTCTACCTCATTCTCATGATGACCAGATCTCATACTCAACTTATAAAATTCCTCAGTATATGTCTTCACATCCCTTTCCTTCTGCTTTAAAAATTGCAGCTTCTTAAACATCTGGATTTCATAATCCCTTGGCAAGAATTTACCTTTGATCCTTGCTACCATCTTATCCCATGAAGTGATCTTTGACTTCCCTTGCTTCCTTCTCTCAGATTGTACATAATCCCACCATACCAAAGCATGACCTCCTAACTTGGTCTTTGCAATCTTTACCTTCTGATCCTCAGCAACATCTTCACATTCAAAGTGATTATCCAGTGCAGCAATCCAATCCAACAATTCATCTTCATTCAAGCTTCCAGTATACTTGGTAACATCAACCTTGACCTTAGGTTTATCATTCTGCACTGCCTTTAACAGTTTTGCCAATCTCTGGTCTTCAGCATCCAGATCTTCAGCTACCTCTTCATACTCTTCAACAGTATCTTCATCTTCTTCAGACTCACTGTCTTCCACTTCCCTCTTTTTGTTCTTTTCCAGGGCTGTCAGCCTGGCTTGAAGTGCTTCAGCAAGCTCCTTCATCTTCCTCATCTCTCTAGCATGTTTTTCCTTCATCTCCTGCAATTCCCTTGCAGTCCCACTACCTTTCGGAGGCATTTTGTCAACCTCTCAATCAACACACAACACACACTCAACTCTATCTCTACCTCTGCCCTTTCGGTGACAGAATCAACACACAACAGCCCAGACCTTTTGCTGAGCTCTGATACCACTATGATGCAGAGGCATCCACACTATAACCTTCGCATATAGCATGGATGTCTGCGGCCCATCCTCATCATCATCATCTTCGCCATCATCATCATATTCCGCTTTACACTGTCTGCATCATCATCATATTTCAGACAATCACAATTATCCTCCTGCCGACTACTGTTCACCTCCTCCGCTTTCCTCCTAACATCATCATCATGATGTTCAACTAACGCAAACATCCTCCTGTGGCACTGTTCATCGGGCGCCAAGCTCCATCGGCATCATGATATGCAACACTCCCTTCGTCAGCAGGATAACCAATATCTGATTGCCCCAAAGATCCTGATGACGATCACCTTCAGCACCTCCCCTTCGATGCTCCGCTAGCCGACGACACAAGCAACAGCATCATGATCTGCTTTATCCAGTTCTCTCGAAACCTCCTGATGATGTTAATACAACCTTCTGCCGATACCAAAGTACTTAACGACGGCAGGATAAACTCGCGTTGAGGGATATCTCAATATCCTGATGACGATGACGTCATATCCTGATGACGATGACGTCACCCAATATCCTGATGACCTCTTCAACACTTAGTCAAAAAAATGAACTTTCACTCCGCATCTGCTCGCGATACGCGAATGAAGGGCACTCCCGAGAGATGATCCTGACGGCGATATATACACTTAGTATATCTCCAACTTAAAACATCCTGATGCACTCGCAACATGCAAACTCCAACAGTTTCCTGACCCGATCTTCTACCTGATGCCGATGCACTCTTCCTCGGCTCCTCCAGATGATGATCACCCTGACGCACTTGCACTTCATGCAATCGAAAGCATCATGCTCTCCTCCACTTGCCTGGATGACGACACCCAACGCGACTGCAGGATATGTGCAGAAATATCCTGATGATGCCGTCTTCACGAACTTTCAGCTTTAGCGAAGTTTCACTTCGCCAATCCTCCAGGGACGACCCGATCCACTCTCAGGGTGATCTTCCAACTCGAACTTATCAACTCGACCTAGCACATACCCATGCTAGGGTCTTCAACATCTCTCGACGGCGATCCTGCACACCTGCATGCAAACAGAAAACAAACTACAACCTAACCTACTGTACATGACCATTCCACCGATCAGACGGATCAACCGGTGGAATGGATCAGCAAATCCATAAAGCCACCAAACCAGCAAATCGATTACACAAAGGGGATCAAACAGGAAACTGAAAACAGGATCTTTATTGATTTCAAAGATGCAATACAATATAATGTTCCTCACACAGCACACTCAAGCTCCTCTGCGCAATACAATACTATACTATCAATCGATGATATCTCTCTGTCTATGCAATATCGACCGATCCTCATGTTTAAATAGATTTTCCTACGAGTACTACTGACCCGACTCCAAGCGGCTGGGAACTCTCCAGGCGGCTGGGAGATCCAACCGATCATACATCATGACAGCTGTTATAACCAACTAACTAAAAATAGTAAAAGCCTGGTCAGCATGATCTTATCATGATCAGCGTGACCTTATTACATGCATTTGGTCTTAACAGACCTTCTTGGAAACATAAACAAGACCTAAAACTACTAACTGCCTCATGAAGGCTAGCTGTCAGGTAGGTGCTCCTGCACCAATCACTCACATCCTCTATAGGTACTCCTCTGTGTTGTGTTCTTTCCATTGCATCTAGCCTAGATGTGATGCCTCTTAGCATCTCTACCAATTTTGCATCTCCAACTCTTGGAGCAGCTCCTCTTTTCCTCTTGGTCGGTGTGCCATGTTTGTAGACCCTCTACAGTTGCATGTTTTTCTTTTCACTTTGCCTACAACAATCTCCTCAGGGTCCCTTGCACAATAATCCCACAGCCTCAATGAATTCCAGACCTTACTCTAATACCACTTGATGCAGCTCAAGGTCTAGGGGCTTTGACAAGCCATTGAATCAGACAACAAAATGAACAACACACAACAATGAAACAATAAACTCTTTATTCATATGCAATAGAAAACATTATAGCAGGAGTACAATGGTCTTCATACATGCCTTGGCCTCAGCCTTTCATTCATTCTAATAGTCAGATCAGACTAACCTAGCTTTCTCGTGAAAACCCAAAACAATCTTCCAGCAGAAGCCAGAAAAAACTCACTATGGAAAAGTCAACCTCTTTTAATGTGAAATTCCCTTATTTATAGGCATTTGAGGCAACCACCACAGTCATCATGTGAGTAGGACACTTGTTAGTCATTAAATGACTCTTGGATTGGCTTAAGGCGGTCAAAAACCATTTTTGTCACTTTCTGGGTGCTTTCAAGTGAAAGAGGAAAAAAGTGACCCTACTGGATATTGCGGGGATTTTGGGGTCTACTGGATATTGCAGGGATTTTGATGTCTACTGTATATTGCGGGGATTTTGGGGTCTAGTGGATATTACAGGGATTTTGGGGTCTACTGCATATTGCAGGGATTTTAGGGTCTATTGGATATTATAGGGATTTTGGGGTCTACTGGATATTGTAAGGATTTTGGGGTCTACAACATATATCCTATTGCAGACAAAAGTATCGCATATCCTGTTGCAGACCAAAGTTCTGCCTAAGCATAACTTGCTCAATTTTGCTCAAAATCTTGCACAACTTGGAATTTTGGACACCCATTGGGATTTTTAACAATATGGAATCATCACTTGGATTTTTACGGGATGTCAAGGATCATCTGCATATATCTTGATGGTAGTGAAAGTCCCACTATCCCATTAACACTAAAAGTCTGACTTTTGCATAACTTGTCCAATTTAGCTCAGATCTTCACCAAAATTGAAATGTGAGAACCCATTTGGATCTTCTTCAATATCAAGTCAACACTTGGTCAAAAATTCATAGGAAATTCTCCAAAAAATTGATCATCAACTCCTGCAGCAAAACAAGAAGCAAAATGTCGATAAGGGCATGGTTCGATGGTTAAGTCGCTTGGTTGTAGTGGCGGCCACCAGAGTTCAAACCCCCACTGGGCCAACGAGCTTGCAGGCTTTACGCCTTTGTTGGGCCAACGAGCTTGCAGGTTTGAAGTGTTCTTGCTAGGGGATGAGGTCCCCGTGTTGTGGCCTCACCGGTTCATAGCTCTGGGAAAAAGCATTACCATGGATCCGAAGGGCGTGTTGCACCAATGTCACTGGTAACATTAAAAAGTTTACCAAGCTCATTATCTTAAAAAAAAAACAAGAAGGAAAACAAACAAGCAAGAAATCAATGAAATTTTTTTGGCTGATGAGGATTGCTCGTGGACCCGGATGCTCCTGCATCACCTCTCTACCTCCCTCTCTCTCTCTACTCTTTACCTCCTACCCTCTCTCTCTCTCACCTATCTACCTCCCTCCCCTCTCTACCTCCTACCCACTCTCCATGCAAGAGCAATCCGTGAAAGAAAGCAATGAACTTTCCATGCATGACAAAATGTGCATGTGTTATAATGAGAGCACATTTTATGGAACAAAAAAAGGGACAAAAGACATGTGCAATCCATGAATTAGATCCACATGCTCTATTATTCTCTATTTTCTATGCATTATCAGACAAAAAAGTGCTTTTCATGGTGTTGACATTTACATAATCATTATTTACTTAATTCACCACCTTTTTTTAGTTCTTCAACGCAGAAGAAGTAAGTTGGATGTTTTTAGACAAAGTTTGATTATTTGAACTAATATTTTCATGTTTCATATTGTTTGAATGCTAATTTTCATGTATTTAGATTGAACTTGATGATATAGATTTGTTTTTCTTATAAATTTGACTAATCCTATTAGAGTTATATATAATTCACCATTGAATACGAAGGAACTTGCCAAAAAGCTCAAATTTTTGAGGATTTTGAAGCCAAAACAATGAAGTAGACATAATTGTGCAATTGTGCAACTCGAATGTCAAAATATAAGGTATGTTCTTTATGTATTTATTTACTTCACTTTATGATTATGTTAGCATGAACTCCTATTAAATATGTCAATGATATGTGGACACCTAATTTATCTCCAAATTCATCTATATATTGTGAAGATAATAATGCAAGTTTTCTTAACACAAAATGATGATCTTTGTGGTTTTGAGCTTCAACAAAATGATCCTATTATGGCACACCCAAAAACATAAACTAAGATCCTATTGTAAATTTCTCATTAAATCACTATGCATTAAAAACCTATTACATTAACTATGCATTAAAACCTGATGACATTAAATCTAGTTTATCTGTTTATTGGATGTGTTTCATCATTTAGGAAAACAATATGTTAGTTTTATTGGATGTATTTCATCATCTAGTTTATCCATTTATTGGATGGAGACCTATCACCTTCCTATTTGCTTCATCTATTGAATTGTTTGTGCCCTAATGACACATCTCTATGTTTTGGGTTGGACCACCCTAGGAAACTATAAATTTTCAAATTGATAAGCATTTATTCACTTTAATTATATGATTATTTTACTCTATTGTACCAATATGGACTAATTTATCTATGTCTTATTCATGATGCATATAGAAATCATCATCATGCTGAGGAAACGAGCAAAGAATCTAACACCAGAAGAGCATGAAGTTAAGAATGCGAAGAAAAGAGAAGGAATGAGGCAACTTCGTGAAAGTAGGAAATTATCAACCATAGAAGAATACATACCACCATTGCCAATTCAAGAGGAACATGAATCATCTAATCAAGCTAAGATAGAGATGGAATTGGCGGCACAAAGGCAACGAATGCAAAACCTCCGTTCAATGAAGAAATTGAATCTCAAAGTTAGAGGCAATCCATCTTCCACATGTCAAGTTGAAGGTATATCATCATTCTCTTCTCAAGTTGGAGGCACTCCATCTTTCACAGGTCAGTTTGAAGGTACATCATCATTCTCTTGTCAAGTTGGAGGCATGCCATCATTCACATGTCAAGTTGAAGGTACATCATCATTCTCTTCTCAAGTTGGAGGTATGTCATCATTCACATGTCAAGTTGAAGGTACACCATCTTATCCATCTCTAATTGAAGGTACGCCATCTATCCTATCTCAAGTAAATATAGAACAAATTCTTAATGTTGAGTCAACTTTACGATTGAAAATGTCTCCTAGAATTTTGCATAGAAAGCCTAAGTTTCTAATTGATATTGATGAAAATGTTTTGAAGCCCATGCATGATAAGATTCCCAAGCATACTTGCCGAAGATATGCCAATAAGATGTGAAAAATATTTTCTGAGAACTTAAATGAAACTGGAAGATGTCAACTATTTGTTGAATTGATGAGAAATCTAAAATTTAGGCCCATTATGAAAATTCTTGGCCTAAGAACATCGGATGCTTCAAGTGAAAAATTAATTGTAAAGAATCTAATGAGTGCATATGAGAGTGTGGGTTCCACCTCACACACCAAAGATAGTAATGTCACACGATGTGCCATTATGTCGACAATAGTAAGGCATCAAACAAAGAAAGCTTGCCTCATTAGAAAGACAAATGAAGCATTGAAAATAAGTAGAAAAACTCAAATGAGAGTCATTGGAAGGTGTCAAAAATTTGAAGACCCAAATAGCAATGAATTGTGGGCATTCTTTGGGAGACTCCCATGGAAAGATAAAGTTTTTATTGAAGCCTTGAGATCCCTCATTGACTTGAATTTTGGAAAAATAACACAAGGGTATCTCCTAATGCAATAGATGTTGTAAGAAGGAGAATTGGTTGTTGAAACTGTGAGCCACATCCAAAGCATTTTTTGGATGTAACTCAAACACAGTTTTTCAAGAAATTTCAAGAGATGTATCCTCAAATCAAAATTAGTCAAAGGTATTTTGAAATGGTAAAACTTTTTTATGTGAAAATGAATCACACACGCACAACTTCTTGTTGTAGACTACATATTGAGTTTTCTAATTATTATGATGTTTATAGATATATGTGTGTAGATTTGCATACAATGATGTTTTGTAGGAGTGTAATATAAAGTGTCCACCTAGATATTTAAGAGATTTCATATTGAGCATCTTATGTCAAAGAGTGGATGGTCAATTATTCCACAAGAACTTATGCTTGAATGGCATGTGTGATCATTATGGTGGTTGCAACATTTGCCAATTTGTGAACATATGGAGAACACACATGCAATTAGAAATAAACTAGTAAGTTTTGGCAAATATAAGGCAGTGGCATATAGTCTAAAAGATGGTAAAAAAGCAAAAAGATGTGAATTGATCATTGAAAAGATTCTAGTGCATCAGTTTATCTCTATTTTTCAAGAGAATATAGTTTACGAGTATGCAAGGCATACCCATAGAGATAAATGGTTGGACTTGCAATTAAAGTTATGCAAGGACACATTTCCACTTGATACCATCATTTCAGTTGTTGACTTCTCAGAGAACTACACGCTACAACTATAGAATGAGGTGCAATTGCAGTATTACAACTCTATGTAGGTTGCTATATTTGTGCATATAACATTCATTCATGTAGATGACAATATAGAGGATGATAGGAAGATCTTGAGGAAGTATCATTTTATATCAGTGATGATTGCACACATTCTACAAAGTTCATGCAAGGCTGCTTTCAAATGTTCTACAATGATCTGGCTAGCAGGAGCATATTATTTGGTTAGCATATCATATGGTTAGATAATTGTGCATCACAATTCAAGAACTCACATATGTTCTATTGGTTGAGCATGATGCATAGGATGAATAATGTTAAATATATGTAGAATTTCTCTGAGGCCGGGCATGGAAAGGGGGAGCATGATGGTGCAGGAGCATGTATCAAAAGAGCATTAGCATAGGAAGAGTTGAAGTACAAAGATAATGCAAAGTTGACATATGCGAAATCTATTGTCAAATGGTGTAATGCTATAATGGGTCCAAGTAATGAAGGTAAGTCTACAGTTCATAGATTTTTTTGGTTGGTTGATGATACTAACATTGCAAAATATGAAGATTGTTATACATTGACAGGATCAAGTGAGCTACACTCTTTAAAAAGATCTAATGCAGGTTCATGGAGTATTCATACATAGTGAATGGTATGCTTTTGTTCTTCATGTACAGATCAAGCTTGGTATGAATGTAAGTCTATGGAGTCAGTTGATGAATAGTGTACAAGAAGTCTAAGCCCGCTTGACACGTATCGACTCCTGACAACACTACAACTCACATAGATTGAATCATTAGTTGACTTTGACCATGTTTTAGATTTAGTTCAACCAA
This sequence comes from Cunninghamia lanceolata, assembly GCA_027924645.1. NCBI lineage: Eukaryota > Viridiplantae > Streptophyta > Pinopsida > Cupressales > Cupressaceae > Cunninghamia > Cunninghamia lanceolata. The sequence goes on along the minus strand of BSBN01000371.1, from coordinate 2,641,060 downwards.
GTATTATCAGCATTCAAATTTAATAAAATTAAATATTCCATCTAATTTTGTAGTTTTTTTGTATTGTTGACTATATGCATTGAACTGAATGCACATATCAATGCAGAGCATGTTTATGTAGTTATTGCAGCTGAAGACAATGAAGAAGAAACATATTATTATTTGTGTCATTGTGTTGAGGAAAAAAAAATTAGATGCCCCTATTATAGATGGATAAAACATCGAGTACCCTACAAGATCAGTGGTTGTTACTGGAACATGGCTTGGAAGGTACCCAATAGAGAAGTCTGATGTGTGGTTGTTTGAGGACTTTGACACACATAAGAAGATTCTTCATTTTTCTAACCTTGTTGTGGCATCAAATGTTCATTTTATCAAATATGGGGGTAGACCATTGAGCAGGACCTTGTGGAAGGTTCGTGAGTTTGACCATGAGGCAATATTTGACATAATAAAGAGTAGAGTAGATCTGGATGGTTCATTGGATTGATTGTAAATGAAAAAACTTTGTAATTTCATGCTCAGTTGTAAATATATACAGTTGATTTGTATATTTGTATAAGTAAAATTTTGTTCTTTCTCTACAATCATGTCTCTAATATCATGTCTCTTTTAAGATAGTTATGTGCAATACTCTTGTTTATGTGTATGATTATGTACAACACTCTTATTTATGTGTATGATTATGTACACTAACTTTCTCATGTCGTTTAAATGTATAGCTGATTTATATTTGTATATGTGTATGATCATGTCTCTAATTTCAATTGTATTGATGTCCTCTAGTGTGTCCATGAATCTTAAAATCCAATTAAAAACCCTAATCTAATCCTATTCTAATTAATGTGATAAAAAGTATATAAATAAGCTAAGAAGGAGAAGAGGACAATTAAAGAGAAATGAAATATTACACTAAGGTCCTATTTTGCACCTCAACTATCCCAATCGTTCCCGACTGCCCTGTGTCGACACTTTCTCTTAAGAGCCCTAAGTGCCAAAAATTGCCAAACTTGACAAATTGTTTCTTAGAATTTGTTACACCTAGGAATATTCTATCTTGACCTACAGGGTCATGTAGGGTCCCTCCAAAATAACCTCTATTAGTTTTTGAAATGTTCAATCCATTTGGTTGTGCTGACAATTTTTCAAAAGTTGTAAAAATCATCATTTATGTTCAATGATAAGTTGTCGATGAGCATAAATTATGTTTCGTGCATTGTGGGGCCAAACCAAAAGTGCCAACATGTCTCAGTGGGCAGGTGAATGCTAGGAAAGGTCTTGTTTTGCACCTCAACTATCCCGATCATTCTCGTTTGCACTGTGCCAACACTTTCTCTTAAGAGCCCTAAGTGCCAAAATTGCCAAACTTTGACAAACTATTTCTTGGAATTTGTGGCACCTAGGAACGTTCTTTCTAGACCTACAGGGTCATGTAGGGTCCCTCCATAATAAACTCACATTTTTTAAAATTTTCAATCCATATGGTCGTGGCGATAATTTTTCAAAAGTTGCAAAAAGCATCATTTGTGTTCAATGAAAAGTTGTCAGTGAGCATAAATTTTGTTTCGTGCATCATGGGACCAAACCGACAGCCCAACATGTTCAGGTAAGTGGGTGAACACTAGCAAAGGTCCTTTTTCGCACCTCAACTATCCCAATCATTCTTGATTGCACTGTGCCAACACTTTCTCTTAAGAGCCCTAAGTGCCAAAACTTGCCAAACTTTGACATATTGTTTCTTAGAATTTGTGGCACCTAGGAATGTTTCGTCTAGATCTCTAGGGTCATGTAGAGTCCCTCCACAATAACCTCTCTTAGCTTTTGAAATGTTCAATCCATTTGGTCGTGGTGACAATTTTTTAAAAGTTGCAAAAGGCGTCATTTGTGTTCAATGAAAAATTGTCGAAGAGCATAAATTCATTTCGTGTGTTGTGGGGCCAAAAGGATAGTACCAAAATGTCTGTGTTGGTAGGTGATTTCTAGGGGAGGCCTTGGTTCATTCCACAGGTCTCCTGATCCTTCTGAGCTGCACTATTCTACCAAAGTCTCTTTCTCTCAGTTTTTATTATCTCCAAACCATTTGACCATGGTGATGATGTATGAAATGTTGCAAAAAGCATCATTAGAGTTCAACATAAACTTGCTAGGAGCCATATTTTGCATCTAGTGTCTTGTGGAGCCGAACTAACTATGCCATCATGTCCGAGTGGGAAGGTGAACACTAGGGGAGCCCTCAGTTCATTCCCCAAGTCTCTCTATCCTTCCAAGCTACATTGCACTAGGAGTCTCTGAAGAGCCCAAAGAGCAAAAAGTTGAAAAAATTTCATCTGCCTTTTCTCTTGATCTATGGCACCTACGAATATTCTTTCTAGACCTATAGGTGGACGTTGAGTCCCTCTACAGTACCCTGTCTCATTTTTGGTCAACTCTAGATTGTTTGACTGTGCCAACAACGTATGCATTCTTGTAAAATGTGTCATTTGAGAGAAGTGAAAAGGTACCATCAAGCATCTTTTTTTCTTCCCACCTCATGGGGCTGAACCAACTACACTAACACATTCGAGTGGGTGGGTGGATGCTACTGGAGGCCTCAGTTTGTTTCCCAAGTCTCCTAACTATTTGGCATGAATTATTTGTTTGTACTTCTCACACAATACCACACTATACTAGACCATGGACAATGCACCTTTAATCTCTTTTGCAACTGAAAATAATAACTGACTCGAATACCATATCAAAAATTTTGAAGTTTGAGACTTTTTTGAACAATGAAATCATAAATCTAAATTATTGCTATTAGTGTTAATTGTTATATAACTTATATCATTAACTATGAATCTGAATTATCATGCTATATTTATTGTTGTTATACTGCAGTTGTTGTTGTTATACTGTTGGATCATGATATATTTAATATTGATAAGGCTTTAGAAACTTTCAAGAAAATGCAATTGGTGGGTGTAAATCTAAATTCCACAACCTTATCCAACATCCTCCTTGTCTATGCCCAAATGGGATCTTCAGAACATGGTATGGACATCCATCAAAGCATAAAGGATATGGGAATTTCATCAGATGTAGTTACAACTGCCCTAGGAGACATGTATGCAAAGTGTGGAAGCATAGACAAGGCATATGAATTGTTTGACATGATGGCTCAAAGAAATGTTGTCTCATGGAATGCAATGATTGAAAGATATGCACAAAATGGATTTTTTGATAAGGGTTTAGAAACTTTCAAGAAAATGCAATTGGTGGGTGTAAAGCCAAATTCCACAACCTTAGCCAACATCCTCCTTGGCTATGCCAAAATGGGATCTTTGGAATAGGGTATGGGCATCCATCAAAGCATAAAGGATATGGGAATTTTGATAGATATTGTAGTTGCAACTGCCCTAGGAGACATGTATGCAAAGTGTGGAAGCATAAACAAGGCACATGAACTATTTGACATGATGCCTCAAAGAAATGCTATCTCATGGAATGCAATGATTGCAAGATATGCACAAAATGGGATTTTTCAAAAAGTTTTTAGAAACTTTCAAGCAAATGCAATTGGCACATGTAAAACCAAATTCCATAACCTTTGTAAGCATCCTCCTTGCCTATGGAAAATGGGATCTTCAGAACATGGTATGGACAACCATCAAAGCATAAAGGATATATGAATTTTCTAAGATGTATTTGCAACTGCCCTTGTAAACATGTATGCAAAGTGTGGAAGCATAGACAAGGCACATGAACTGTTTGACATGATGCCTCAAAGAAATGCAGTCTCATGGAATGCAATGATTGCAAGATATGCACAAAATGGATTTTTTGAAAAGGATTTAGAAACTTTCAAGAAAATGCAATTGGCACATGTAAAACCAAATTCCATAACCTTTGCAAGAATCCTCCCTGCCTATGCCAAATTAGGATCTTTGGAACAGGGTATGGACATCCATCAAAGCATAAAGGATATAGGAATTTTGTGAGATGTTGTATTTGCAACTGCCCTTGTAGGCATGTATACAAAGTGTAGAAGCATAGAAAAGGCATGTGAATTGTTTGACATGATGCTTCAAAGAAATGTCGTCTCATGGAATGCAATGGTTGCAAGATATGCACAAAATGGATTTTTTGATTAGGCTTTAAAGAAACTTTCAAGAAAATGCAATTGGTAGGTGTCAAGCCAACTTCCACAACCTTATCCAACATCCTCCTTGCCTATGCCAAAATGGGATCTTCAAAATAGGCACGTATGCAAAGTGTGGAAGCATAGACAAGGCACATGAACTGTTTGACATGATGCCTCAAAGAAATGCAGTCTCATGGAATGCAATGATTGCAAGATATGCATAAAATGTATTTTGCAAGGATGTTGTCAAAATATTTGAATTAATCAAACCATACTTGACACATATATTAAACTATAATTGAACATAATATCATTTCATGGAAACATTGAAGAACACATACGCAATATCAAAACTTTAAAGCATGATACAATATCTATCATGTAACCATAATCGATCATCATATTTTATTTAATGTAAAATGTCATATACATAATGTCATGAAAATAACATATAGTGTATATATAAATCCATATAGGCATGTACAAACAAATCCATATAGGCATATACAAAGATATACATCAGTAAAATACAAAAGTATGTGTACAAAGCCATATAGGCATACAAAAAAATGTCCCAAAATCAAATTTCACATGAATTGCTATCAAATAATCGATGACCCTTGCTTGGCCGTGAAGATGGAGAGTCAATCAATGACTCATCCTCTCTCTCCCGTCAATTAGACCTCCTCGATAGATATTTTTGAAGCTCCACCTATTAATACAATCAAACAATGTCCACATTAATATAGAAAACATGAAATATATAACATGCATATGTAATCAATCACTTACCGCTAGCTAGTGATCCCTCTCAATCATTTTTTTCTCTTCATCTGTAGCTGGACAGGTTGGAGTTGTGACCTGTAGTGAGAAGCATGAAGAAGCAAAATTGAGTAAACATGAAGATCATTTATGTACATTAAATGACATGAGATAAAACAAGAAATACAAAATGACATTTACATGTTACTAACTCATACCTCGGTCAAAGGATCTACAAACAAAATAGCTGCAACAATACCCACCTCTACTGACTAACGAAGATGAGGAGTCTCCATATTCAACATCTGAAAATAGAGTTCAAGATTATTTGACCAAAATAGATCTACATAACATTATTTAAATGCATAATGATTAAATGGTAAAATTTACCTCAGTGAAAGTGCTTCTACATGGAGGGGACCAAGGAAATGGTGGTGGTGGTGAAGCTCACTGTTCATCATCAAATTGTCACTAAATAAGATTACTATTGTATATGTACTATATTTACGATCTTGTGATAAATTACATACCTGTTGATTGGACCTCCTCTCATAACCCTACACTAGACAACTAATAGATGCATGATAAATACTTTGACCTTGGAATTTCATAGTGCAGACAATTACATATATTAATTTTGACTTATAATATAGATACTCATATAATTACTTTAAAATTTCAAATACAAATATATTAGATCAAGCGGAACCTTGTAAAAAATTACCTAGGAGTCAATACCAAATATTTCCTACAAGATGACATTTGTGAGGACAATATCATCCAATATGGATGTGTCCATCACTGGCTACTTCCCCTACGTCACAGCGTCTTGACACTCTGCAACATCATCTAGATTGCCTACATGGTGAGAGTCTTGGGTCCCATAATCACACAAATTCCCACATGAACTGCAAAGATGTGGGGACCAATGACGCCTACTGCTCTCACCCTCATCAGCCTGGGTAAGATCATCACTATGTTGTGCCAAAGACTGGGTGAGAGAACTCAATGAATGTAGTATCTCCACCTCAACACTCTCATTCAAAGTTGAAGGGAGTGAGATATGTGTTGGCTTCATGAGGGGTCTAGGTACGCAGTTTTAGTCTTGATTCGCCCCTTGTCTATCTTGGGCAGAGCCACCACCTCTGCCCTAGAACTCTCAAATATCAAAGTAATTAGGAATTTGGTTGAGGATGAACTCACAATAGAGTTTTCTCAGGAAATATTTTGGAACCTCATTGTTATTACAAGGAAGCTCAACAAAGACCATGTACCATCTATCCCAAAAGTTTTGGGTTATATCATTGTGTACACACCAATGAATTAGGAACCATTTGCAACTCTCTTCTAGTGTTTGTCCAGTTTTAGGATTGATAAAAAGTGCACATAATTGAAATTTCATAATTGTTTTATCCGTAACTTGTTTGTAGGACAATTTGTTAACACAGTATTTCTAACTCCTCTCTATAGTTCTTCCATTCGGTGATTTGGTTTGTCACTGATTCAATATGAGAAACAATGACCTCTAATGACTTGGCAAGGGATCTCCTATGATCAATGCTTGCATTTGGAGTATTTAATGTTTCAATTAGGGTTTCAAGTTGTTTTTTGTTTTCTTCAATTCGTCCTAAATAGTTTTCTTGTGTGTATCTTTGATGGTGTGGACATGAAGGTGGGGGGTTTTGAGGGTTCTCCTCAGTTTGAGGGGGGGTTGTTTTATGCCTCCTCTGCTGGATTAGGGTTTTGTGGTGCCTCATTGGCTGAAAATTCAAAATCAAAATGCAATCAAAACATTGCAAAACTAACAATTTCTTTTCAAATTCACAAAAAACTAACAAACCTTACCTTGTTCAACTGCTACACTCTCTACACCTCATGCACAACATCCTTGGGAGCGGGATTGATGAGGTGGCATACTTAATTTCTTGATTCCTCTTTGACATTGATCAAAAATGCTTGCGGATTAGCAGAGGTGAAACCTGCATGCCAAATTTTGCAAATAAGGCCGTGGGTTCCACTTTTTGTTGTTTTATTTTGATAGCCTAAAACATGAGTGCGTTATAACATGCTCGCGTTATTGCTCCTATGGGACCAAAAAGTGGTTGTGGCCACTTTTTGGTCCCCCATCTTTGTGCACTTACCCATGTATAAGTGGTATGTTTCTTCAATAAAATTGGCAATAAATTAGAGCTTTGATTGAACCTAATTTCATACATCTAAGAATCTAGATTTGACCTACAAATTTACCATTTCCTAACTTGGATTGAATTTACAAATGTCATTTTGATTCTTGAACTTTCAAATTCAAAATTTATTATATGCCCAAGCCAACCCTCTTCCATCTAGTCATTATTTGTCAATTTGAGCATGAAACGTTCAATTTGCATGTTAGGGCATTGTATAAAAGGAAAAAACTCTAACCCATTTTAGAAATCTAATACTATCCAATCAATCTATTCATACATACATCCATTACATAATCAAATTATCACTAGAAAATCAACTAGCATCAACATATGCATTGATAGGGATAACTTAGGAATCTTGCATAGATACTTGACTTGTCTTTAGACTTGTTCGAATCATTAAATTGATTGGAGGGGTTTGATTGTCATGCCCACCCATACATACATGAACAAGTGGGCATAAACACAAATGCAACTAATTTTTTTTGTTTGAAACACTATAATACTATGGTTAACACTACTCCTAGTAGTCAATGATGTGCACTCGACATCGTTGTGCATGCAACAAATGAGGGCATGTTGCTCAAGGTGAAGAGAAATAATATAATTATAGGTGTTGGAATCCCCATCACAACACCTTGAAATAAAAGAGAAGGCAATCTATCAAGGTATTGATGTCATAATATATGTGAAAGGAAAAATAAATGAGCAAGGAAAGAACTAATCAAGCATGGAGCATTGTTTGAAGTAAATAAATAAATTACCATCCAATGAAGAACCATAACCAGAAGCATATACCAAGATTCAACAATGGAGACAAAAATTTTGAAGGGGAAAAGCAAAGAAAAACCCCCAATGTTATGTAGATGGCAAGAAGCCTAAAAATTATAGAGAGAGAGAGAGAGAGTTAATGTGAGAATATTAGAACTGAGAAAGAAGCACCTCATAAATAGAAGTGAGAAAGGAGTCACATGTAACTCCCATACAACACCTATCATATAAGTGTGTGCAAAGTGTCAATCCTCATAAGGAGGAAGCTAAAGCCAAAATATTCCTCTAAGAGGAATATGAACATGAGTCATCCTCACACATGTGTGAGGATAATCAAATAAGACACAATATTTTGTATTATAAATACAAGTATTTATAAGAGGGAAGTAATTAATAACCTTTAACAAGGTAAAGATTAAATAACCTTTACCAAGTAAAGATTAACTTTCTAACACCCCCCCCCTTTAATCTTTACTTGGGGAGATTACATCAAATCCATCAATGGGGTGTAATCCTAGATTTTTACAATGATGAAAAAAAAATTCTTTACAAAGAGGTTTAGTGAGAATATCTGCAACTTGATCTTCACCCTTGAAATGCAAAAGAGAAATTTGTTTGTCTTCAATTTTTTCTCTAATGAAGTGATATTGAAGAGCAATATACTTGGTTCTTGCATGAAAAACTGGATTCTTTGCTAAGGAAATGACACTTTGATTATCACAATACAAAGGAGTAGGATCCTTTTGAGGTAGACCAAATTCTTAAAGCAATCTTCTTAACCATAGTGCTTCTTTAGATGCATTAGTACAACTTTATATTTAGCTTCGGTAGAGCCAAGAGAAGTAGATTGTTGCTTCTTACTATTCCATGATATTGCACCTGATCCAACAAAGAAACAATAACCACAAGTGGATCTCCCATCATTGGGATCACCTCCTAAATATGAATCGGTATAACCATATAAAGAAAAATTTACAATTTGCATCATAAAAAATACCAACATTAATGAAACCTTTAATATATCTTAAAATTCTTTTTACAACTTTAAAGTGTGTTTGTTGAGGTTTAGACATAAATCTAGAAACTAAACCAACACTAAAGGAAATATCAGGTCTAGTTAGAGTTAAGTAATTTAAGCTTCCAACTAGTTGCCTATATAAAGTAGAATCAACAAAAGGAGTTTCCATATCAACCATTAATTTTGTTCCTAATTCACAAGGAGTAGAAACACAATTAGCATTATTCATTTTAAATCTATCTAAGAGATTTTGAGCATATTTATGTTCAGAACGAAAATTACCATTAGGTGTTTGCAAAATTTCCATACCCAAAAAATAATGTAACAATCCTAAATCAGTCATTTAAAATTGATGATTTAGTTGAGACTTAGTATCACAAATTAATTTGTTGGAACTACCAGTAAGTATCAAATCATTAACATATTAAATAATGATCAAAATATCATTTCCACTATGTTTAATATATATATTAGGATCATTTTGACTTCTAGTAAATCCTTGAGAAGTAAAGAAAACATTAATTTTAGAGTACCATTCTCTAGGAGATTGTTTTAAACCATAAATTGATTTCTTTAATTTGCAAACAAGATGTTTTTTACCTTTTTGAACAAAACCCAAAGGTTGAGACATAAATTTCTTCGTGCAAATTACCATTTAAAAAAGCACTTTTGACATCCATTTGATGAATAGGCCAATGCATATGAGAAGCTAAAGCTATAACTAATTTAATAGTTGGCATTTTGGCCACCAGAAAAAATGTTTCATTATAATCTAAGCCTTCCACTTGAGAGAAACCTCTAGCTACTAATCTAGCTTTAAATTTGCTAACCTCATTATTGACATTGAACTTAGTTTTATACAACCATTTACATGAAACAAGATTCTTACCATGAGATAAATGTACAAGCTCCCAAGTTTGATTTGCAATCAAAGTATTATATTCATCTTGCATAGCCTTTTCCCAATAAGGTTGATTTTTAGCTTCAGCATAACTTTGTGGATCATTTGTATGCATAATTTTAGACATTAAAGAAAAATTGCAATAGTTTGATTTTCTAGCCTTAGATCTATCCATTCTAGTTAAGATATCATCACTTTCTTGAACAAAATTTTTAAACCATTTAGGCATATGTTTAGATGTAGGAGTATCTACACTAGAAAAAGAATCATCATGAGAATGTTCATCATGTATACTATCACTTTGACTAAGAGAAGTATTAGGACTTAAAGAAGTATGCAAAGAAGGATGATTATCCTCAATAACAAGAACATCGTTTTGAGAAGAATCATTGCTAACAATTTTAAAACAATCATTAACACCATTTTCAGCAATGCATACATCTCTAGCAACTTTAACTTTATTAGTAATAGGATTATAAACTCAATAAGCTTTAGATTGTTCATCATACCCAACAAAAATTTGAGAAGAAGATTTAGAACCTAATTTTTTCCTTTTTTGTTTAGGTTTATGAACAAAATCAATTGAGCCGAAGATTCTTAAGTGCTTAAGATTAGGTTTCCTACCGGACCAAGCCTCTTCATGGGTGATATCCTTTAAGGCTTTGGTTGGAGTTCTATTAATAATATAAGTAGCACAAAACATAGCTTCAACCCAAAATTTATAAGACATGTTTTTAGCATGTAACATACATCTAGCCATTTAAACAATAGTTCTATGCTTCCTTTCCGCTACACCATTTTGTTTCAAGGTGTATAGGGAATGGATAACTCATGTTTAATACCAAAGGACTTTAAATAACCTTTAAAAGCATTATTCACATATTCAGTACCATTATCATTCCTAAGTATTTTAAGTCTAAAACTAGATTGTCTTTCAACAAACTTATGGAAATCAACAAAAGTATCAAGAACTTGATCCTTGTTTTTAAGAAAATAGATTTAAGTTCTTGAATAATCATCAACAAAAGCAAGTGCATACCCTGATCCTTAGATGAATTCATTTTCCATAGGTCCCAAAAGGTCTCTATGGATGAGGTGCAACTTATGATTTTCCCTCCATACTTGACCTTTAGGAAAGGGATCCCTATGCATCTTACCACTCATGCATCATGTGCATAAAATTTTAGATGGAACAATACTAGGTAATCCTTCTACCATATTAGATTTTTGCATCAAGGAAATATTGTCAACATTGATATGACCAAGTCTTTCATGCCAAACATTAAAATCAATGGTAGTTAATAAAGAGTATTTAGAAGTAGAAAACTCATAGAATTTGAACAAATTATCATTGTCTAATTTAGCATTAGTAATGACTTTATCATTTTTATTTGGATCAATCACATAGCACATATCTTTATAAAATTTTATCTTATAATCTTGACAAAGCTTAGCTACAAAAAGAAAATTTGTTGTCAATTTAGGAACATACAAAACATCATGTAACTTACCATTAGGAACATTCACATCTCCAATTGCTTTTACTTTACAACTATGATTATTAGCAAGTTGAAGAGGAACATTAGAGTTGTTAGGTTGCATTGATTCAAATATCTCTTTATGAGAAGTAACATGTTGAGATGTACCTGAATCAATAATCCATTCAAGAGGTTTTGAAGCATTTAAAGTACAAGTGATGTAGAGCATGGTGGGCTTCAAAAGGTTTTAAAAGTTACAAAGCACTGATTTTGATAAATCACCTAAACACTCACAAATTCACTTCCATGAAACATGGTTTCAAAGGCTACAAATACACCAAATGGAGGTTTCAAGACACCAAACTTTCAATGAACCTCTAATACACCTTAGGCAACATAATATTGACTGGATTAAGCCAACCAAACTCCCTTAGAACCATGGTTCCTTCATTATCCCATTGTTCATACCCAAGAGGCCTATTTGCTTGTAACACTCCAAAAAGAGAAAACAAAGCATAACTTTCAGAATACTCTTCAAAACCACAAAATAATTGGCATTCTAAATACCCTTTTGGCTTGAATTTAACATATCCAATAGGTGACTAGGGTTGTTTTGAAAAGTAACCTCCAAATTTTGACTGTCTCGCTGACAGCAAACTAGGTTTTTCAAGCATAACTTTTAGGTAAGACCTCAAACCTAGAAAAAAATCACCTTTTCAGATACCCTTTATGGCTCTCTTCAACATATTAAGAAATGGGGTGGGGACACTTTGTACAGACTATCCCAAAAAATGATTGTTCTTGCTGCAATTATGCCTAATTCAGCTAGTTTGCATGAGGGCTTATTGGATCTCTGTACTTATGACCTCCAAACTCCTCACTAAAGGCCAAGACACATCAAATATGGTCTGTACATGCTTATTAAACCATTTCCCACTTTGTTCCAAAGTCTTTTCTTCAAACCCTAACTTCTAGCCATGCATTCATGCTCAAAAACCATGAAAAATCCACTAGGGCAGCAACAAACTTATGCAACTTGCCTTCCCCTGCACCTACAAACACAATCAAATTGAAAACAAAACAAACTAACCCATTCCACCAATTTACAAAGGTTTCCATTGGTGGAATGGTTGTTTATTCCCTTTTTAGACTCTCAAACCCTTAAAATGAAGGTTTCAGGATAGTTTATAGAAAAATGACTCAAACAAGCTTAAATCTCAATGAAATTTCCTCAAATTAAGTTTATTTGAGATCTAATACCCTATCCTATCAAAAACCAATAACGATTATGGCCTGGTGATGTTGTACAGGTCGTACAATGCTTGCAAAAATAGGGAAAACGTTGAAATTTGCAGAAAAATAGAGTATTTATTCAAAAATTCTTCAAGATACAACTTTCTCCACCCTTTCTCACCTTCACAAGGCTCTTTAAACATGTTACAACAATTATCTTAACTGCCCCTTGAGTTTCTAACATCCAAAAACTTTCCCTTTACAAAGTGACTCTTCATATTCCATTTCTTGCACTTTTTCAATTTTGACAATATTTGTAAAGTTTTACAATATTTGACAACTTGACCCCACACTTTACCTAGAAACCTATTCAAATGACTCAAATGCAATAGATATGGTCCAAATATGACCTCATTACAAACAAAATACAACCAATAGCTCAAAATTTACAAAATTACCTCACGGAGGCATGAAGTTTACAAGGTGCCCTGCACCATACTCCTGGGCAAAATTTTGCCTCAAGGCCTCTTGAGGATAGTGTTGCACAATAGATTAAAGATTGTCAATATCATCCTTCAATCCTCCAAGTAGTCTTTGTACTCACCAACAACTAAAAATCTACATTTGCCCTTTGTCTTTAACCGGTTCTTCATTGTTGAATGCTTTCTTTCAATTGATGATTGTTCCCTGACCTGTTCTTCTTCTAAAAATGGTGTTGAACCTACCTTTTTACCTGTCATTCAACCTTCTCCTACCATCCTAGCAACATGTTCTTAATCCATTCTTGCATTTCCAAAATCAATTCATCCTTGACCTTCAAAGAAGCATAATTAAACATCAACTCAATATCATTTCCCTCCATAATCAAATTATGTTTCATACCTGTTATTTCAGCATCTCCATGGCTGCATCCTTCATGCACTCTTCCTCATACATATACCCATCTCTCTCACTGCTTCATCACACAATCTCTCACAACATACTATCCATCTACCCAACAAAGATCTTGGAATATGCTTCCATCTACCCACTCTCTCTCTCTCAGTGGAGGAATTCTTGCACCTTCTCCCTAGCTTCATCTCTGTTGGAGGATAGTGATCATAGACCTCTTCCATATCTGTAGCAAACACACGTTCTCATAACTCTTTCTCTCCTACAGTTTTAAGATGGACCACAAGCACTTGCAACCAACACGCTTCACAATCCACCAGATCAACTAGCTCTGATACCAATTGATGTAGATCATGGTGGGCTTCAAAAGGTTTTAAAATGTACAAAGCACTAATTTTGATAGATCACCTAAACACTCACAAATTCACTTCCATGAAACATGGTTTCAAAGGTTAAAGATACACCAAATGGAGGTTTCAAGACACCAAACTTTCAATGTGTTGGTTTTTACTTCTGAATCAGCATTAGGGTTTGCCAGTTCTAATGCACAGGCAGATTCAGCCAACTGAATACAGGAGGTTGCGTGAGCTCCTCCCCTTCACTTCTGGTTCTGCCGCACCAAGGGGGGTGTCCCTATTTGATAAAAGTATAACCTTGACTAGCTCAATGACAGAAGGATTTAACTTGACGGCAACAGGCAGAATACTCTCATGTATGGACCAAGATTTGTGTAACAAATCACAAGGTTGGCAACATTCTTGGACATAATGTCTGGTTAGGTATGAGAGCATGCAGAGGTTCCTAATCCTAATCCTACAACTAACAGGTGGAAGTGATGAGATGGGTTGAAATGGTGTTTGGAGTGATGGGACTTTCCTAGACCCATTGAACAGACAAATTCCCAAACCAGTGCCTTATTTGGGCAGCAAAGTCATATCTAAGACTGTAAATGTCTCCCCATGACAACATAAATTCATATCCAGAGGACCTGAGAATAATGCTACTGCCTGACAGCAACATGTCCAAGAAAGAGTATCATTAATGATCATGCTTAACAGATCCTATGATGCAATCTATTTCCCTTTGTATCTAATCAAAAGCCTATTTAACCACTCCTTGAGCAAACGCAATAAATCAGACACACAGTATGCATACACTGAAAAACTTGGAAGTCCTTGACAACCTTGTTTGAAAGGAAAACAAATGACATACAGGAGACAATCAGAAACAATACACACACAGGTGTTTTTCATTTAAAATCAATATGCATAGAAGGTCATCACAGAGAAAATCATCATTTACAATCCAAGATAGATTAGTACACCAGACTAAGGACCGAGTCTGTAGCAAAAAATGCCTTTCAAAATGTGAACACCTTATGTTCAGAGTCAGAGCCGAAAGCCCAAAGAATCTCCAACCTCTCAAAAGTAACACAGCCAAAACCATTTATACAGAACCATGTACATTCAGCAATTAATTACATGGCCAGAAGTCAAAAATTCGCCAGATACATCCATCAGAGGGAATGGCGCTCAGAAGCCATCAATGTAGCAGACAAGGGAGGCCTCAAGCCTTGCGCCGCCATTAGGAAGTCTTCACTCAAAAATCAGGCAACCTGATCATGTGTACCATCGCCCATACCCCCGCTACAATCGCCATTGATGGCTCAACCACCCGCGGCCTACCTGGAAACTGTCGCTGCGTTCAAATGGAAGTTTCCCGCCAAAACGCGCTCTTCACAGGCTCAAACTACACAGGGGAATAATCCCACATGCACGGTGCCGAGACCACACTAGCACTTTATAAACATAGTTGCATGCATAATAGGTGTCGAGCGTTTTGCCGCGCTCGACACACGACCCTTCGCCAAAAGCCCATCGGCCAAATCTACACCATCGGCTTGCCCCAAAAACCTCTCGCCGATCTCAATCGTCTCACCGACGACACCTCCGCAAGCCTCTATCAGCCAGACATAGTCTATCATCCAGCCCAAAAGCTTCCTTGGCCGATAGACCAACTCTCCCCGATGGCCACCAAAACACCCTCGTCGGCGAAACCTCCACTGTCGGCCCAACATCTGCCCGTTCACCCGACAGTCTATGTCATGCCGATGACCGTTCCAAATCCCTTGTCGCCAAGACATAGACCATCGGCACACCAATGAAAGCTCCCACCGACCTCAAAAGTCCTGTTGATGCCTACCTTCGCATTCCCCATCAGCTAGAGAAACGCCATCGGGCCAACACATTCCATCCCTGCCGACACAGCCAGTCACACCGACCACCAACGAGCCACACTCTGCTCCACTATCGGCCAAACACTCATCATCGGAGCAACTGAAAAAACACTGGCTGACACCCTTAGTCACACCGACGAACACCTCCCTAAAGCCTCCAACTTCCACATCGGCCAGAGAAGACCCATCGGCGGACCCTCCAACTGCTAGCCCGATATGCAATCTTACTCCGATGGCATTCCCCATCGGGCAAACTCCTTACATCGGCGGCCCAAAAATTTGCTTCACCGATAGCCAAACACACGCCGATGGACATCCATCGGCCAGACCAAAACAATCGGAGCACTCAAGAAATCTTTCGCCGATGAAGCCAATCACTCCAATAAGACCAAAAACATAAAGCCTTGAACTATTGAACCCCAAACCAAAAGGGTTCAACACGAGGGTTCAACGCGATGGTTCAAACATCAAAAATAATACTCCATAGGCAACAAAGCTTCGAACCATTGAACCTTGAACCAAAACAAAAAGGTTCAAGCGGGAGGTTCAACGATGCAATATTTGCGCAAGGCAAATGCATAATGCGACCCGTTAGAAGAAAATTGAACCCTGAACCGCTGAACCACTGAACTTAGAGAAAAAAGGGTTCAAGTTAAAACCGAAATGTCGAAGACACAAAAAAGAACCCATGCCGATGGAGAAAAGACGAAGACCCCGCTTCAAGAAATGAGATGCAGATGCTGAAAAGTACTGAAGGGGTGCCAAAACTTAGAACCTTTTGGATATTTTGGGATGGTGCCTGCATGAAAATTGCTAAATTAACTGACAGTGAATTCAAGAACCAACACAATGAACCTCTGATACACCTTAGGCATCATAATATTGACTGGATTAAGCCAACCAAACTCCCTTAGAACCCTAGTTCCTTCATTATCCCATCGTTCATACCCAAGAGGCCTATTTGCTTATAGCACTCCAAAAAGAGAAAATAGAGCATAACTTTCAGAATACTCTTCAAACCCACAAAAGAATTGGAATTCCAAATACCCTTTTGTCTTTCCTTTAACATATCCAATAGGTGACTAGGGTTGTTTTGAAAAGTAACCTCCAAAATTTGACTGTCCTGCTGTCCTAAAGGCCTAATTAGGACAACAAACTAGGTTTTTCAAGCATAACTTTTAGGTAAGACCTCAAACCTAGAAAAAAAATCACCCTTTCAGATACCCTTTATGGCTCTCTTCAACATACTAAGAAATTGGGTGGGGTCACTTTGTACGGACTGTCCCAAAAAATGACTGTTCTTGTTGCAATTAGGCCTAATTCAGCTTGTTTGCATGAGGGCTTATTGGATCTCTATACTTATGACCTCCAAACTCCTCACCAAAGGCCAAGACACATCAAATATGGTCTATACATGCTTATTAAACCATTTCCCACTTTCTTCCAAAGTCTTCTTCAAACCCTAACTTCTAGCCATGCATTCATGCTCAAAAATCATGAAAAATCCACTAGGGCAACAACAAACTTATGCAACTTGTCTTTCCATGCACCTGAAAACACAATCAAATTGAAAACAACCCAAACTAACCCATTCCACTGATTTATAAAGGTTTCCATCTATGGAATGGTTGTTTATTCCCTTTTTAGACTCTCAAACCCTTTAAATGAGGGTTTCATGACAGTTTATAGAAAAATGACTCAAACAAGCTTAAATCTCAATGAAATTTCCTCAAATTAAGTTTATTTGAGAGATAATACCCTATTATATCAAAAACCAATAAAGATTATGGCCTAGTGATGCTATACAGGTCGTACAATGCTTGCAAAAATAAGGAAAATGTTGAAATCTGCAGGAAAACAGAGTATTTATTCAAAAATTCTTCAAGATACAACTTTCTCCACCCTTTCTCGCCTTCACAAGGCTCTTTAAACATGTTACAATAGTTATCTTAACTACCCCTTCAATTTCTAACATCCAAAAACCTTCCCTTTACAAAGTGACTCTTCATATTCCATTTCTTGCAGTTTTGCAATTTTGACAATATTTGCAAGGTTTTACAATATTTGACAACTTGACCCCACACTTTACCTAGAAACCTATTCAAATGACTCAAATTCAATAGATATGGTCCAAATATGACCTCATTACAAACAAAATACAACCAATAGCTCAAAATTTACAAAATTGCCTCATGGAGGCATGAAGTTTACAAGGTGCCCTGCACCAACAAGTAAAAGCATGCCTAGATTGATTGACATTATTATTATGAGGCTTATGATTTTGTTGATAATTTGGCCTCATATGTTGTTAATTGTTATTAGCATTTTGCTTCTTGTAACAAGTGTTAAGCTAATGACCATCTTTATCACAATAGTTAAAATGATGCCTCTTATAGGAATTATTCTTTCTATTATCATAACTATTATTGTTGCTATTTCTATTGTTATAACTATTATTATAATGCTGAAATTTGGGATTATAAATTTATTTATTATGAGGTTTAAAATTTTGTTTATTATTTTTAGACATAAAAGCATGCTCACTATTTTTAAGATTACCAAATTGAATCAATTTAGCTTCTTCTTGCCTTAATAAATTACAAAAAATATCATAAGAAAGTTGAGTAGCTAAAGTAGGAATAGCTAATTGAGCATGAATATTAGTAATAAATTACTTAAATTCTCTAGGCAAACATTTTTCTAAGAACAATATGAATTAATCTAAGATCTTCAAGCTTAACTCCTAAATTAATTAATTGACCATTAAGAGCATCAAAAATGAGAAGAAATTCAACCATAGTTTTGAATTCTATATAACTGAGATCTTTGAGTTGATCTTGAAGTTGAATCTTTCTAGATTCATTAGAACTATCATAAGTTTTCTGTAGAATTTTCCATGTGGTATAGGCTTTCGTGCATGCCCCAATATGAACATAAAGTTCTTGTGATATTGAAATGTCTATTAGGCCAAGGGCTTCATCATTTTGCTTATTCCATTTGTCCTGCTCATCCTGGCTTGCCGTAGGACCAAGTTGCACTTTAGGATTAGTTGCGACATCCAAAAGATGTTTAAAGCTAAAAATAAAGCTAATATGTGTTTTCTAGGAATGATAGTTAGAACAATTCAATTTGATTTCAGGAATCAAAGTAGACATTTTTGCAAAAAAAAAAATTTAATACCTATTTAAGGGAACAAAATACAAGTTTTTTTTTCAAAGTACCTAATTAGGTAAACAAAAAGCAAAATTCTAAAAAAAAACTTAAAAAAATGCATATAGGATTTAAAACTTGATTGAAATTTTTGATTAAAAAAAATTATATAATTAAAAAACTTTTTTTTTTAAACTTAATTAAAAAGGATTTAGCTAAAAAATTATATAAAAATTTGAATTTAATAAAATTAAAAAAACTTAATTAAAAAGGTTTAAATTTAAAAATTATATTAAAAAAATTAAAAATTAAAAAAAATATTGAATTAAAAACTTAGATAAAAAAATATTAAAAATTAAGAGTTAAAAGATCCGCTCGGGGCAAAAGGGCACGAGTTTTTTTGTTTGTAGGGAGCGCACAAAGAAGGAGGCCACTATGGAGTGAAGTCTGGCACAGGGTTTGAGCACGAACTAACAAACTTGCATAGGGTTTGGCAGTGAGGAGCAGTGGAGTTTGGCGAGCTGGTAGTGGTCGTTGCGGTAAGGCCCGTAGCAAGGCCGAGCACCAAAGGGGATGCAGGGGCCTTAGGCACCCTACGGACACCCTAGGGCTTGCAGGCCCTTAAGGCCTCAGCCTTGAGGGGTCCGCAATCTCCAAGAGGCTGCAGCCTCTTCAATGGTTGCGGGCCTTAAGCCCTAAAAAAAAATTAAAAAAAAAATAGATTATAATTTTTTTAAAACTTTGTTTTTATTTATTAAATTTTTTTTTTTAGAATTGTATTTGAATTTAATTTTTTTAAAAGACTTTTGATTTAGATTAATTTTAAAATAAACCTGCAACACAGCAAAAGCCCAATTTTTTTTTAAATTTTCAATAAAAAGAGATTTTTTTTTAAAACCTAGAGTATTTTAAAACTAGATTTGTATTTGCATGTAGGGCTAAAGCCCTAAAAAACTATTTTTTTAAAAAACTAGATAGATTTGAAAAATAGATTGAATCTGATTGTGTTTGTAACTAGGGCTTGGGGTCCTATGAAATTAAAAAAAACTAAATATATAATCTTTGAAATAGAAATTTGTGGAGATTTGTCTGGGACAAAATTTAAAAAAATTTACACAGATTTGCAAAATGGAATTAGACATATTTTTAAATAAAATAAAATAAAATAAAGGGTTAAAACCCTTGTTCCTGCACAGAAAAAGAAATTCTTCTCTTCTCTCAAATCTGGAATTCTCTGAAGATGAATGCTTCAAAAGAGGGTGGAACCCTTCAACAATTTAACTTAGAACTTCGATTAATATAACTTGCTCTGATACCATGAAAGGAAAATTAAATGAGCAAAGAAAGAACTAATCAAGCATGGAGAATTGTTTGAAGTAAATAAATAAATTATCATCCAATGAAGAACCATAACCAGAAGCATGCACCAAGATTCAACAATGGAGACAAAGATTTTGAAGGGGAAAAAGCGAAAAAAAAAAAACCAATGTTATGTAGATGGCAAGAAGCTTAAAAATTACAGAGAGAGAGAGATTGTCAAGCATGAGCGTGCGTGAATGTGAGAATGAGAGAATATTAGAAATGAGAAAGAAGCACCTCATAAATACAGGTGAGAAAGGAGTTGCATGTAACTCCCATATGCCACCTATCATATAAGTGTGTGCAAAGTGTCAATCCTCATAAGGAGGAACCTAAAGCCAAAATATTCTTCTAAGAGGAATATGAACATGAGTCATCCTCACACATGTGTGAGGATACTCAAATAAGACAAAATACTTTGTATTATAAATACAAGTATTTATAAGAGGCAAGTAATTATACCTTTTAACAAATTAAAGATTAAATAACCTTTACCAAGTATGAAAGCATGCTCACTAGTTTAGGTCTTCCCTTCCCTTTGAAAACTTTGGATGGTCAGTTAGGCCAGATTAACTTTCTAATAGTATGACATCATGAAGGGAAAAGATTGCATGAGTAAACTTCCCCTAGGTTTCCTATGTGGAGGTGAAAAAATGACATTGTTTTAAAACGACGGAAACAATAAACTCCAATTAACATAAAATTCAACCATGCATCTAAAATTTTGTTTTAATTGCTACCTAATTCATTTTGCAATTAAATTTTTATGATAGTAAAATCGACCATAATTAAATTTAAAAAGGAAGAGATTAAATTTAAATAATTTACGTAATTAATCTCACTAATATAATTAATAAAAATCAATAATTAATATACATATATTCCCTCAATAATCAAAAGGAATAAATAAATAGCAACTTCTTTTTTAATTTCGAAGGAAAAAAAAGAAATAAATAATAATTTTCTTTTTGCCAATTATATTTATTTTACAACTAATTTATTTAAATAATTTTATTTAATTAAATAAAATTGCACAACTAATTTTATTCCCTTGAATTTTAATTTTACAATTACAACTTAAATGCAAATACCCTCACTTTTCACATCACATTAAAATAGCCATAATTAAAGAAATAAGAAATCCATTAGCTACAATTTAGAGATATGATTTGCAATTTATAAAAAGTAAATGCAATTTCAAAACACGCATAAAAATAGCATATAAAATCAATTACTTTTTCCTAATTTCTTATTTAATTAAATAAAATTTACTCCTCTAGCTTAATTGCTTACATAAAATTTTAATTAATTAATTTTAATTAATTAATTAAAATTATAATACACAAATTTCAAGCTTAAATGATACACTATCTAATTAGTCAATCCTAAAAAAATACATCAAATTAAATCACTAAAGGAAATTCATTTATTCATTTCACTCTTTACTATATATATACTACTATTGGGTCTACTTGGAGAAGGAAATGAGGGCAGATCCAGGCAGGTGCCTAGGAAAGGTCGTAATCAAATCCCTAATCAATGAATTGATTGAATCAGAACTGCATAATCAAGGAAATGGGGCAAAGCCAGGTGCTGGTGAAAAGGCAGATATCTAGGAAAGGTCCTAATTAAATCCGTAATCAATGAAATCAATTGAATTGAAACTACATTATATATATATATATACACACTAACCTAAAATTCTCTAACCTAGGTTTGTTTTGTTAGATTTATTTATTTATTTCTCTTTCCAAAAACACTAACCTAGGTTTGTTTTGTTAGATTTGCAGATCTAGAGTTTCCTAGGGGTGCATGCTTGAATCCTTTGTAGATTCCAACCCTCCCCACACACCTATAGATTGTTCTTTTTTTGTGTGTTTGCTATGCATGCAGATTTTTTTAGAGGAGGAAGTAGAAGATTTTTTCAAATTTCTCTCTTTTTTGTAGCTAGGATTTTCTTACAAAAGAAAGAATTATATGCTCTACTATTGCACATGGTTCCAGATGGAACCCCAAAGGATGCATGTGAGAGGGTTTGATTTTAAACATAAGAATGTAAGCCTGTTTATGATGAAAAGAGGATTGTAGATAACTACCACCATTGTAAAAAAAATAACAAAACTTATTTTTAAAAGACAATGTTTTCCTTATATATATAAATATAATGTTTTAAGAAAAATTAAAAAAAAAAATAAATGTTTTATATTTTTCTACTTTTTGTTTGAGAGGGGAGAGGGCGACATCCATAAGGTTGCACCCCTCCATGGGGGAGCTCCATGGCTCCTCCCACAACCACGAATGTGAGGGGAGGTGTGGGGCTTGGCCCCACCTCCCAAGTCATCCCTTGATTTCAAAGGTGGGGTTGTGAGATAGTGGTGAAGAGGCGATGAGATAGAGTGGCGACGAGAGATAGGGTTTCAAGCAGTGAGAGATAGGGTTTCAAGTGACGTGCACAAGGTTTCCAACATGGAAAGAGGATTTTAGGACATAAGAACAAGGTTTTTGATGTCACAACAGGTCTTTCAGCTGACAAACAGTTTTAATGGGGCTAGCTTCATGGAAACACAAGCAGAAACTTGGTGAAAACTATTAAAAACTCTACCTGTCAATTCTGTGGGCCAGAAAACCACCACTTCTAAGAAGTTATGTCGACAGCCTATCCGAAAATGAGCATGGGACCACATAATGCAAAAAGGCATTCTTTAGTGTATAACCCTCAGGTCAACTCTGAAAATCTCATTCTCATTTATTAATCAAAAATGTTTTTGCAGGTTCTATGGAAAATTTGTCTATCTGTCAAAACAATAACATAAACCTCAAACCTCAAACCTCAATCTGTCAATGTTGAAAAAGAGCAAACTAGGGACTCGAGGTTTCAGATCAAGAAAACTAAACACAACAGAAATAGATATAATGCAAACTGGGTCCATGTAGTATGGCGAGTAACATAGCATTATAGGAAGTGGGTACAACAACAAACCACTTAAATAGGGTTTCATTGGAGGAATATGGACATAAGAGAGGGGTAGAGAACATACAGAAGTATGGAAAGGCACCCCAGATAAATATGCTAGTGCCATATGGTATACCATACACCACAGGGAATCAAGACACTTACTCTCTCATAACAGCAGGGGCTTTAGAGTCACTCCTGCACTCTAAAAAATAAGGACACACTCAAGTCAAAAACTTAGACACAAGAGAAACTAATGCTAAAAAATATAGTTAGATTTTACAACAAAGGTAGGTTAAAACAACAAGAAAGTTAAAATGGTTGGGAAATAATAAATTTGTCACAATCCTACCAAAGCTAACGAACTTTATTCGAGCAGCAACCAATTTTGAGGTAGTGCAAGAGCAAGTAAATCCACCTGTAGAAGGACAAGAAAACCATGAAAACCAGTTAGAGGTAGTGACACGAGGCGACAAACATCTAGTCCAAGGAGTAACATTGAAAGAGAGCAATTAGGGAATCACCATATCAAGTGCAATGAGGATGTGAAGCAGCAGGAAGTGGAGGCTGAGAATGTGGACAATCGTGATCAATATAGCCCTAGTTCAACTCCGTTAATATGGTCCTCATATATGTATGTTAGTGAGCTAATGTGATTAAAGAGGAGACTCGAAAGCATAGAGGTGTTGGGGCTGATGAAAGATAAAAAATTGTAAGAGGACATGGCTGCCAATCAAAAAATCACTCATGAAAACAAGCTTCTTAAAGACAATAATTAAATTGTAGGCCAATATGAAAATAGGTCAGCAAGAAATTTTGACCATAAAATAGGAAATAAAATAAGTTAGCAGCAAAAATATCCCTAAGGTAGTAGAGAAGAAAGACAATACACATTTAAAAGAATTCCAAACAGCCATAACAAACATTGAGATCAAGGAATACAAGCTAAAGGAACAACTAGAAGAGGCATAGTCGTAGGTGCAAATAGCAAAAGGGCCAGCAGTGAATAAAAGAGAACTCATAGAGAAGCAAGTTAAACTACAAATTTGGGAGGAAAAAATTAACATGATAGAGCAGTAAATATAATAATAAAAGGGTTGAAATACCACGAGGAAGGTGAGTACATTGACAAGTTAATAAAAGACTTTCTCGCAAATAAGTTGGAGTGGACATGGTACATTCATCAAGCATGTAGAATTAGAAGAATGACACAAGATGGCAAAAATAGGAATGTAAGAGTAACCTTGAAAGCCATAGAGGACAAGAATAGAATTTTAAAAAATAAAAGGTTTCTTAAAGGCACATGATACTACATAGATGAAGATTTAAATCCATCACAATTATAAGAAAGTAGAAAGGAATGGGAGAAATTTTTGTGGAAAGAAATGTAGGGAATGAAGCGTGGTTGTATAGAGGGAAAGCCCAAATTAGAAACAAAATAACACATAGTAAATAGGAAGACGAGGCCCCTCAAGAGCACCTCACAATGGTAAGCTGGAACTACAGAGGCTACCCTTAGAGGAGAGGTCTTGGTATAGGGCCCATAAAAGAGGGAAAAGTCTTCATTGTCCTCATTGAAACACATGAACATGAGGGCTGTAAGGTTCTAAATTTTGAGGGTTATAGGAAGATTTCAGTTTGGAATGAGCTAACTGAGAGTGGCAATGGTCATGGGGGTGTGACAGTTTTGGTGAGAGAGTCTTGGGAAAGAATCATACAAGTTGAAAAGGAAGAGCCAAATAAACAATACATATGGACGAAAATGAAAGAAAGGGAATCCACAATTTATCTTGTTGTGTGTTATTTTTTACCTCATGGCTCAAAATCTTATTAGAAGAAGAACCTAGAGAAAGAGGACCTATAAGCAACCTTGAAAAAGGACATATATACATATAGTACCTTAGGTGACATCATTTTAATAGGAGACTTTAATGCAAGAATAGAAAATAGCCAAGCTCTATGCCTTAGGAATCAGGAGGGAGTAAAAGACAACCCTTTATGGTTAGAAGACAACCCTAAAAGTGGGAAAGAGACTCTTAAGACAAAAAAAGGAGGTATCACGCAGTACGAGACATAATTGTTGGGGATATGCAACTTGTACGATTTGATTATATGCAATGGTATAAAAACATGGCCAAGTTCAAGGAATATTACGTGTCAAACTTACAATGGAAAAGTGTGGTGGATTATGTTATTTGTTCTCAGAATCTTTTGACAAGGTTAACAAAAGTAGAGGTGAGAGATTGTCCTATGGAAATGAAATCTGATCACAATCTTATATATGTAAAGATCAGCATACAAAAAGACATTCAACATCAAAATAGGTCACAACAAAATCAAAAGAAAATGGCTCCTCAAGACACAATCCTCTTGACATAGGAAAACCAAGAGACCTTTCGAATAACACTTGAAAAACAATTGCAAGGAGTAAAATATACCATAACCATAACCATCCCAAAGTAGGAATAAGCCTAAAGCCACTAACCATCTCCATTACACACAATGATATCATAACAAATCAGGATCAAACATAAGGAGATAACTAATCATATTCATGCATCTACTCCTCAAACAAGTCCTCACAACCATAATCCATAGCTCAAGACTCAAGCATGAGAAGATAAGATACAAAGAAAAAATGCATTTGAAAAATAGGTGGGCCATACCTATCAAATCATTCACCACTGAGTGGACCAAGAGTGGAGATGACATTGCTCCTCTAAGATGCACCAAGCCTCAAAAACTCTCTCCAAGAACAATCTCCTCAATAGGTCCATGTTGAACTCACGTCCAACCAAGGTGTAGGCTCCTCAGTCTTGCTATTGAAATCCTCATCAAAGAGTAACCATCTCAACACATGCATCTAATCCAAGAGAACTCAAGCCTCACCTAAGTCTCCAAGTATCCATGAGCACCTCCATGATCAATCCATGCTAAACTCTAAAAGCAAATGACCAATGTACTCAATACCAAGAGAACCAATAAGATCATAGTCAAAGCTCCCACTGCACTTCTGCATAACCTAGGAACACATCATGACATCATAATCTAATCATCTCCTCAAAGGAAGATCTATGTCTCATAAGAACATATCTTGCTCCAAAGATCACCTGTATCATGCCAACACTCTAATGTGTAATCAAGAGTAAACCAAGACACAATACTATCCATCCTATAAGCAAGGATCACCTATTAAAACTGAAAAACCATAACCAACACCTCAACCAAAGACTTCAAGAGTCCTCCATGGTACCAAGATGTCATCATCTCCAAATCACATGAAGATAACCATATCCTACCAAAGCTCCCACTGAAGTGTGATACCGAGCTATACATGGCAACAAGATAAACATCAAACCATCACTATTAAAAGCTCCCACTAAATTGTGTAACCAGGCTATCCATGACATCATGATAACCATCTCCTAAATAAAGATCATCCATGGCCCCAACACAATCAAAGAATCCCACTGTAATGACAACAACTCCCAAAAGGTCAAGTAAACCATATTCTTCAAACTAAGAAGATGACAACACCACCTGTAACGTGAATCAATCTAACACCACCAACAATGCACCTGCATAATAATCATGTCATGCCAAAGTCCTAACCAAATAAGGAACATCCATGACACCATGATCACCACCCAATGTACCTACACCAGACTCTCGTCCAATCTCACACAACTGTACTGTATAGTCAACAAACATAGGTCCCATATCATGACTATACCAGGTACCACCATCTCTTCACCTCATAATGCAAGCAAACCATAGAAACATGTGACTAAACCAAGCCACAAATCAGAATCTGCATAAACATTGAAACATCTATGGGCATAGACAACCCACATCTAAGTCATGTATGCAACCTGTAAGCATAGATAACCTACAACACTGCACAACCTGTAGATCTCACAATGCAACATGAAAATTCAACAATACATGTATAATTTTGTCAACAAATCATAATCATAGATAAACCTATAATTTTTCAATGACTCAAACACCAAATCACCTCAAATTCAATTTACCATCAACTCACAAAAGCACCATAAGTCAAAAGGACCAAAAATAGCTCAAATTGAAACAAACTAAACAAACCTCATAATACCATCTCCAAACCTACTCCATTGCATAGTGCTCAGAAACACCTTTCCAACACCTATAAGAAGTCCAAATTCCAACTTTGTATGCACAAGTTATGCCTCGTCAAAGCTCAAAATGCACATCTAGCTTCCAACTAGAAAAACTCTGTCAAATCTGAAAAATCTTTAACATCACAATGTACTGCTTGGAAAGATATTTCTGTCAACTATAAAAAGTTGAAAATCTGACTTTGTATGATGAAGTTATGGCCTCTGGAAAAATCTACCCAATTATGCTATATACACAGGCCTTGGTGGCCCTGTGGTGGCTAGGTGGTGGTGCGCCGGCAGCGCCCAGGCGGCAATATAGTTTAAATTTTTGAATTTTGAAATTTTATAAATGCAAAAGGGGGCACTGCTGGGCCCCACCCCTGCTTAGGCTCCGGCGACCTCCGCTCTACCAAACTGGCTAAGGCTCCCAAACCAGTGGTTGGGATGGGGGCTTTAAAGTCTACCAGCCCCAAATCCATCAGTTGGGAGTGATAAGGGCTGATGCCCCTACTATTCGGTCAGGGCCTGTCAACCAAGGGACCCCCCCAGTATGGGGTCGACCCCCTTTAAAATTGTTTTTTATTTATTTATTTTATTTTTTATTTATTTCTGTAGACTTTAGAAAATTTTTAGAATATATATATATATTAAAAAAATTACAACCATACCTGACCTACGCT
Source organism: Cunninghamia lanceolata (assembly GCA_027924645.1). Classification (NCBI taxonomy): domain Eukaryota; kingdom Viridiplantae; phylum Streptophyta; class Pinopsida; order Cupressales; family Cupressaceae; genus Cunninghamia; species Cunninghamia lanceolata. Next base: position 2,613,183 of record BSBN01000371.1, on the reverse strand, counting down.
AATGCAGCCAACAGGGAATATTCCCTGATAAATGTTGTCTGTACCGTTGTACAATACGAAATCATTTTCTGAATATTCCTTGTAAGATTCCCTAGGGTACAAAATAGGGCAAAATTTTGTCTTTGAATATGGGTGAATTATAGGTTTTTCTTCGCCTGTGGGACCTCCTGTATCCAATGGCAAGGTTTGGTTTTTCCCAAGAGGCTTCATGTAAAATTTGACCTCCAAAACCCTCCATACAAAGAGCCCAAATCAAAGACCCACTTGCCAAATCTCCATGAAACCCTAGATCTGCAACAACCCAAGCCTACAAACAACCTTGTAACCCTAAAATACCTTCAATCCTTTCCTACAAATCTATGGATTCCACTATACACAAAAAAATCCACTCATATCAAGGGTTATCAAACAAGGATTTCTCCTCCCAAATCAAGCAACTAAGTCTAATACCAAATGTTGGAAATATGCAGCCATATAGACTATTTCCTCATAACCCAATGAGAGATTAATATGCAAACAATAACCAGAAATCCATATGCAAAAGAGTATACAATCTTACCATCAAATGTGACACAAGATATACCCTGGGAAAACCCTCCATAAGGGGAAAACCCAACCTCCAAAAGCATCCATCTCTCATGTATTATTCAACAATAAACATTACAATACATATACAGAGTCTCCATGAATACCCTGAAGCATCAAGCTCTCTACATGTAGACCATGTGAACAAGCATGTAACCACACATCAAATGCCATGCTTCAAACCCTCACAAATGTAACCTGCAAGAGATGCTCAAACAAGCCAAACCTAACCAACAACCAACTAGCCAACCTCAACAACTACTCGTGTGTTTGCTTTTATAAAGATAAGATCACACAAAAACTAGATTTAGTATGGTAAAACCATCTTCCCCAAAACCATGAGTCTACAAAACCATTGGTACTAAGTTTTCCCAATAATTAAATAATTATAAATAATTAATTAATTACTCTATGTGTCCCACACACATAAAATAATTAATCCAATGTTACATATAATGGTTACAAGTGGCACCAAATAAATATTTAATGTGGATAAACACATCACCCATGATGCACCACAAATAAATGTTTATTTTACATAATTAAATAATACCAATGTTATGCAAGGTGTACAACACACCTATTCCAACATAGGAGGCGTCATCTTTAGGGGGGATACTTAGTTCCCCCTTCTTCTCTCCTTTATCTTTTGGGGGGTATTTTCTCTCTCTATTTGAGGGGGGGCTTATTTTCTCTTATTTGGGGGGCTTCTTCTCTTTGGGAGGATTTATTTGTACATGGGTACCTCATCAAGTTTCATTTTTTGGGACCCATCTTTTCATCCACCTAAGGTATGCTTAAAGGGGGTCTTTTCTATCTTTTGTGGGGAGTTTTTTTCCTATGGATTCTCCTTTTCCTCATTTATGAGAGATCTTTATGTACATGGGTAACTAACATGGCCTCATTATCAGGACCCATTTCCTTGTCCTACTGAGTTGCACTTGTGGGGGGTGTTGGTATAATATTTTATTCACCTTGGCTATGTTCTATCCTAAGTGTGATATTACACCTATTTATTAAGTTTACTTAGGATAATATGGATATTTAATTATTCTCTCCTAGGTAGCTAATAATGACATGTGTATACTTTAACTTGAGGTACACAAGTGCTACCACCACCTCATCAACCCTTAATTGATGGTAGTTAGGTGCCACCTCTATTTAGTCAAGGCAACCTCTATCTCAATTAGACCGAGTTAATTCACCTCTTGATTGGGAGTGATTGAGAGTTAATTCATACCTCTTGGACTTGTCATCTCCTTGATCTATGCATCTAAGAGGCCTATATATGTATCCTCCTCTAGCTTGTTAATTATTCATGCTATTGTGATGTTTCTTAATGTTATTATAGTTTTTGGAGCATTTGCATTTCTCTCAATGGATTCTACTCTATAATTCTATTTTGAACTTTGATCATTTGTATTTGGAGTTTCATAATTTATATTTTCTGCATTAGTTTATGGGTTATCATCTATTTTGCAAATTCTAACAAAGCCACTCATTGATACTACTTATCAATTTAAAACAATGTAGATACGCCTCCAAGCACTTTGTTGATGAGCTTAGTTTTCCCATTTGAATGGTGATGGTATGAAGAGCTACAAGTCAATTGAGTAGCTAAATAAGTGAGTAAATCTATCCAAAAGTTACTAGTAAATATAGGATCACAATCACTAACAATAACTTTTGGGGCGCCATGTAACTTTTATATAGTCTACATAAATACTTTTGTCATTGTACTTGTAAAAGGATGGGATAGTGCAAAAAAATGGGCATAATTGGTAACTCGGTCAATGATTACCATGATGAAACTCTTACCTTTAGATTTTGGAAGGCCTGTGATGAAATCCATGTAGACCTCTTCCCATTGCTAGCTAGGAATAACCAAAGATTGCAAAAGACCCGGTGTCTTAATGGTCTCATTTTTTTTGACATACGAAGCATTCTACTATAAAATTTGAACATCCCCTTTAAGCCCTTACCAAAAGAAATCATGCTTGATTTATCAATATGTCTTTAAAAGTCCTAAGTGACCCCTAATTAGAGAGCCATGGATCTCTTGTAGAATCTTTCTTTTGAGGGTGGAATTCTTGCATAGATACAATCTCTCTTTATACCGCAAGGAGTCTCCCTTCCAACAAACCTTATATGAACTACTCAAGTCATTTTACAGCTGTTGAATGAGATTTTGTCTAGCAACATCCTTCTTCCACTCTATTTTTTCTTATTCAACCCAATCTACCTATAATATTAAAATGTCACATAATAATGCCTCATCCTTTTCGTCCTTTCTAGATAGTGCATCAGTTACTACATTCTCCTTCCCTTTCCTATAGATGATCTCAAAGTCATAATCCAACATCTTAGTGACCCATTTTTGTTGTCCTTCAAAGGATAACCATTTCTTCGAAAAATATTTTAGGCTATCAAAATCTATCTTTGCTTTGAAGTGTCTACCCATCATATATGGCCTCCACTATTTGACTGCATGAACAACGTCTAGCATTTCCTTCTCATAAATAGGTTTGAGTCGATTATCACCCTTTAACTAATGACTTTCAAAAGTAATGGGCCTACCTTCTTGCATGAGAATCACTTCTATACCATTCCACGAAGCATCACTCCACAATAAAATTCTTAGTGAAATCTAGAGTGGCTAGAATTGGACTGATAAACATAGCCTCCTTTAGACTTTAAATTACTTTAATGGTGAGTACCACATACCCTACCCTTTTCCCTTATGTTTTAGGCCCACTTCAACTAGATTGTTCTTTATGTAACAACAAATATAAAAGTGGCAAGTTTTTGTTAAGTTTAGCTTGTGACCTCATCCTAGCATGTCCCCATGATCACCAATCCCTAGGAGCTAGTTCCAATCCCTAGATCTCCTATTTTCCATCCTAGTCCATATTTGCAAGCACAAAATTCACCCAAATCATTTTTTCTCACACAAATATAAACCTCAATATTTTTAAACCAAAATATAAATGTTTAACCTTACTTCCCTATTCCTACTAGACTTTGTGAAATGATCTAGCACATGTTTGTTAGATTCAAGATAGACAACTGAAAGGGGGGGTGAATCAGTTGTCCCAAAACTTTCTTCCTATTAATCACTTAAATCCTCTTTGTGATTTAGTAGCATAATAATAAATCAATCATGGAAACATAATGCAACAATTCAAGAGCAGAAACACATTAACACATATGACACCAAGATTTTAACATGGAAAACCTGATTAAGGGAAAAACCACGAGGTGACTAACCCAAGATTGTATTCTCTATTAAAAGAATAAGAAGAACAAAATGGCACATGCCAATTAGGGCTCACTGCTCGAGCACACTACTCACTAGAGGCCCACTGCCTACAGGAGACACATTGTCTATAGAATGATAAATATTACATACTTGAACTGAAGAATAGCATCTTCACCATGCTTGAGTTAGTTCCATTTAAGCCCAATACTTCTACTCTGCCTTTCACTTCTTTGCTCTCTACCACACTCTCATCTACGCAAAGATACATTTGAAATGACTTCACAACTTCTTATTTATACATGACATCAACTTAGGGATAATCATCCAAGTCGGCACACTTTACAGAGCAAATACAACTTGACTAATTACAAAAGACTTCATGCGGATCATCACACTGTCGGCCACATAGATCTGGGACTTCAATCTTCTTTTAGGAACACGCCATGCTTCACAGAACATCTTCAAGATCATCTACAGGATGTGTAACTCATCCGGTCGGCCAGACTTAGGAAGAACATCATCATCTGGAAGTAATTCTTCAATTACGAGCTCAATCTTCAATGCGGACCACCAACACGAACTGGACACAATCTAGAGACCTCCACAAGCTTGCCTGAATCACCAAGAACATCCACACTACTTCTGCTTACTGAAATCTTTCTCTCCTTCATCTGGAACCTTAAGAACACAATCTGTCATCATTGTCATATTGGAATAGATGCTTGCGGACCTCCAGACCACAAATCAATTGAGTTGTCAATTCATATTGACTTCCTAAACACTCCACCAAATCTGCGGAGCAATATATTGCATTTCTGGATCTCACCGGACCTATCTGTGTCACTTTGTCGCTCTGAACATCTGCCAAAACCAATTTTACTCAAGTGGCCATAACTTCTTCAAATCTTCATGCGGATCTCTCAAATCTTTACTGGATCATCTTAAGACACATATCTACAAACCCTTTGATGTGCATCCTCTGATCTTCATCTTAAATGGGATCTTTACCGTACTATCTTCACTGTTCTTCTTTGTTCCTGATATGACTAATTTTCTCAATATCCTCAGCATACAACTCATCCAATCCTTATCATCAATGCAATAGGAGTATGTTGACATCAATGACAACACCGATTAGGCCCATACTTGCAACAATGTTTGTGTGGATTTGTGTATTATGTTGTATTTAAGGACATTCATTGTTCATTAAAACTCATGTGTATGTCACATGCCCTAATCCATTACACATCATCATAGAAGCATCATTAGAGAATCTTAATTACATTATCAATTTGCATCATCATCTTGGGCATATTATGTGCTTGGTTATTGTCTCAAGTATTGCTTCATAATTGTTAAATTGGTCCTCTTGTCGGTACAAATTTCCCCTACCATAATTCTGAGAAAATGCCAATTTAGGTACTTTTGTCTAAGACTTGTGTTCTTGAGTTTGTGTTTCTTTATTTTGGCCTTTGTCCTATTTCCTTAGGTTTATACATGTACTTTTTTCAGGTTATTTAATCTTGTTATTCCCTTATTTTGTTTATATGCCCTAATTTGAGATTTTAGAAGTTTGTTGTGTTAGTTTGGTGTAGTTTTATCCCTATCTTGGTTAAGTTGTTTTCCTAAAGTTCCATAAATGATTACCACATGTCGATTTATTTGGGTCTTCATTATGTTTCTAAAGTGGTGCAATAATGCCAATTGATGTTCTCTACGTGTTTCACACCTTATTTTCCAAATGTTGCTTTTGCCCAAACTTGAGGTATCTCGTAGGTTCAAATTTATAATTCACCACATTTAGATGGTATTTACACCAAGTTTTCAAGTTTATAAAGTTTATTTGTTCTAGTGGGATTTCGGACTTGAAATTTTTTTGTGCTCTAATTTATTAGGGTAGTTTGCATCATTCCAAGTTTGTATCGTTTGGGGATCTTTATGTTATGGAGGTTTCCAAATGTGAAAGGATTGTGTAATTAGTTTGATAATATCCTTGGTTCCAATTTTGTCTCACTACTAAGTGGTTGACATCCAAATTTGGGAAGAAATGTTGATTTTTCTTAAGGCACAAAGAAACCCAAGGTGCACATGAGGTTCCAACTCACACCATATAGGTGTTTAGAGTATAAATATGATGAAAAGGTGTTAAGAGGATTTCAAACCCAAATCATGTTTGCATCTAGTTTGAAATGAGTTTGGGTCTAGATATTATTGTTGTGAAATTTAGGTGTATTTCTTTAAACATGCAAACTCAAGAGTAGAATCCATCTTGGGTTAATGTTTCTTAGCTTTGGGTATGCTTCATACAATATTTTCAAACTATATGGTATGTTTATGTGTTGAAAGAGTTACAAACTGAAAGGGGTCTATTAGTCTAATTTGGTTGATTTTGGATCCAAGTTTTGAATATCTCTATGTCTAGATGTTTTTGATGACTTTTTAAAGGTGAAATATGTTAATATTATTTTAATGGTAGTTCTTGTCTAATATTGGCTCAGAGCCAGGTTTTAAAGGTTTTGCATCTCATGGATCTAAGGTTGTATTAGATTTGAAATTTTGCATTATGTAGTTTATCCCCCAAATTATGTCTGAGGAAAAGAAGCTTGATGGAGACACATAAGTACATTTCTAGTTTTGATTGCTAACTGGTGTGTCAAGGTCTTATCCACTTAGAATTTCCATGGATTGAGTTGGTAACATTTGGTTGGTTTAAAATGTTTCAAGGGGTAAGGAGCGAAGGTGATATGTATTTAAATACAATTAACTAGAGAAATTCACATCCAAATTTACCTACATGACAATTAAAAAATTTATCACTTAGTTGCTTTAAGAAAGTAATGAGCTTGGATCTATTTTATATTCTAGTGGATAAGGATTTTGAGTGGTTATAAATATATTAAATCTTGATGGTTTTAATATGATGTGGTAGGGTTGGTGTGACATAATTTCTCCCTCTTGGCTTGTTATTTGTTGTACACCTAAATACTCCTAGTGATGATGTGGCAATATGTGGTTGGATGTTTTGCCCAAGGAAAGAGAAAGGTGTTGGCAAGAGACACTGCTATGCATAACAAGTGTTGTCATTGATGGCAACTAAGTTTATCCTACACATCCGCATTACATGATTTGTTCATACCGGAAGTCAGAGTGAGGATTTGTCTAAGTCTGGATGACAGAAACAGAGCATGTGACAGGGTCCGATATCTTGGTCCGGATCTCTCCAGTGGTAAATCACAGTGTGTTGCAGATCTAAGGGAGTTATAAGGATTGTTAGGACTATCTAAATCCAGAATCTTAGCCTCCAGTGATGAAGGATTCAAAAGATATAAGCATCTGAGTATCAAGGTCCAGTTAGTTAGCAAAGTCAGAAGAAGAACAGGCCGACCTAGTATTTGATCTTGGTCTGGATACAGAAAAGTTGTTGGATAAGCAATTGGTGACAATTAGTGGTATTGTCCGACATGATCGATGATTTGAGAACACAAGTTTTTGGTCCGCGTTGTTATTTGTGCATAGATTCAACCGAAAGAGTAGAGTTCTTAATAAAAGTTCTAAGTTTCCTTGAAGCTGACTGCAGTTGATTGAATTTCTTGATGTGGATATATATCTCTCATGGATTCAAGTTTTTTGGTGTGTAATTATGATATGATGATGGAGTAAGTGTGAAAAGACAGAAAGAAGTGTGAAAGAGAAGAGATCTAAGGACCAGATCACGGCAGAATAGTAAACAGGGCAGAGTAAGGATGAAGTGTATAAGATCAGTATTTTGTACTTACCGAAACTGAATTCTTGCATTAGCAGATGCTATTCATCAGTTCAAACATTCTGTAATCTTCTTGTAATCATTCCTATAGGCAGTGAGCCTCTTGAGAAGTGAGCTCTGGGCAGTGAGCCCGAAGGCATGTGCCTTCCCCATTTGTAATACTTTTAACAGAATATAATTTCTTATGGGTTAACCCCCACCGTGGTTTTTCCCTTAACCGGGTTTCCACGTAAAAATCCTGGTGTTCATGTGTTATGATCTTGTTGTTTTTGTTCTTATGTTTATAGTTCTTTCTTTTGAATGTATGTGGTAAATAAATTAAGGAACAATCTAAGAAGTTTTGCAGAACATTGATTCACCCCCCCTCTTAGTGTTCCTTAACTCCAACAATTGGTTTCAGAGCTAAGTTCCTTGAAAGAAGTTTAATAGCTTAAGGAAGATCTGGGAAGGTATTAAAATGGATTCATACAACCTTCAGAAACAACTTAAACTTGCTTTAGAAGATCTTGATCAGTCCAGAGCAGATGTCAAAGAACTGCAAGAAAACCTTAAAGATGCTGAAGACTTCATTGAGACCTTAAAAGAGAAATTGAGCAAATCTAATGAAAAGAGAAAGGAGCTACTTCTTCAACTAGGAAATCTAAATGTAAACAATGACATGGATGAGGTTCTAAAGAAGAAGATAAAGGAATGTGAGAATTTGGCAAAAGAAGTTTCTATTCTAAAACATGAAATGGAATCTGGGGTGATGAGGTTAACCAAAGAAATTGAGGAAAGAAAGAAGACTTAAGAAGACCTGAAACAAACTCTGAAAGAAAGAACAGAAGAATACTGCAAATTGGATGGAATTACTGGCCATCTAGAGTCTGATCTACATGAAAGAAAAGACAACGAAAAAGAACTTGAAAGGCAAATTGTCATTCTCAAACATGACCTGAAGTTGCAAATGAATATAAAGAGAGATTCAAGATAAGCTCAACTAAACTTGAGGTGCTACTTGAGAGTCAGAAGAAGGCAGATGATAAGCATGGTCTGGGATTTGAGAAAGGTGAAAGCTCTGGATCCAGTCAAAGAAATCCTGATGCAAGAAATCAAAGAAGGAATCCTAGAAGACCTCCGGTAAGACAACCCAATGCTCAAAGGTATCCATCTTTCAATGGAAATTGTTTCAAGTGCAATAAATTTGGTCATAGAGCTACTCAATGCAGAAGTAAAGTGAATCAAAGTAGTCCAACCTTCTCTGGTCAATGCTTCAATTGTAAGAGGTATGGTCATAGATTCAATGAATGCAGAAGTATGGTAATGAATAACTCTAACCATAGAGGAAATGGCAATTCCTTTAATGGCTATTGTTTTACATGCAATGGATTTGGATGCATGGCCAATCAGTGTAGATCAAGAGGGAATCAAGTAAATAAGCAATGAAATGTTGTGTGCTTTAATTGCAATAGATATGGTCATATTGCAAGATTCTTCAGAAACAGGAATAATAGAAAAGGTCTGGTAAACAGAAACCAAAACATGCAGAGACAAGACAAAGGTAAGGGTAAAGTTGATGTGAATGAGGTCCAGAATGAAATGAGCAAAACATGGGTAAAGAAAGGTGAAATGAATGTTGATAATGGATCCACACCATAATCTGGTGCTAATAATTCCTCTAGGAATTGAATTAGGAGCTCTGGCTCAAGGGGAGCTGCTTTGAAAATCTACTTCCCCCAGCCAGTAAGTGGGTACCTGAATCTAGCACAATGAATGAAGTTAAAGAAGCCTATTGCAGATGTATTGAAGCTAACTCTAGAAGAAAAGAAGCTAATGTGACTGATTGCGGAGCAATTGAAGATCGACTGTATGCAAAAATAGTGTAACTGGATGTGTTAGGGCAGAGCATTTATTACAATTAAGAATTAGGTTTTGCGGAGGATAAAAGGTCATTCACTCAAGCATTTGGATCACTTTGCACTTGAAGAAAGCAAGCAGAAGAGCACCTGAGCTAAGATTTCAAGGATTTGAAGTGCAATCGGCGAATTCATCCACTAACCCTAACTCCATGAAGAAAAAAAGGTATTTTCTGTGAAACTTTGAACTCGTGATCTTTTGCAATGGCTACACCATTGGTTGTTGATATTACTGAAAGGCCCCGACCCAAATTCAAGAAGCATCCACACAAATTAGTAGAAGTCGACCTGTTAGGTGCATTTTCAAGTGTTTCGTATGGCATATTACATGTTGAGGATATTAGGGCCTACATTCATGCCAGTATAGATGAACTTGGAGACTCAAGGTTTGTAGATTTGTTTAAGAATTATCTGAGGGATGAAATTCACAGTCTTAAACCTGAGTATAAGGCACTGCACGATAAGCATTTCATTCAGGTTATAGGGTTTCCATGCTTTGATGAAGATGAATGGGTCTGGTATGTTTTAAGTCGTATGCATGATGATTTTATGTGGCTAATGAAACCTTTCAAAATCACCAAGGATGTCATCAAAGCCGTGATAGGGTTAAACTCATCTGGTGGACTGCCAATGCTGAAGGCTATAAAAAATTAAACTGTAACTGATGCTACTAGTTCAAAGTTTGACAAAAGGGAAATGACTATCAATGATATTATTCATCCTGATGTTAAGTTTGCTTCAATGGTGATTGGATACAATATTTATCATTCCAATAGAGAAAATTCTATATCTAGTATGGCTATCTATGCAGCTTATCAGATGTTGAGAGAGAATGTTGATTATGACTTGTGCAAGTTGTTACAGAACCAAGCCATGACAGGGTTAAACTCATCCAGTGGACTGCCAATGCTGAAGGCTATAAAAAATTAAACTGTAACTGATGCTACCAGTTCAAAGTTTGACAAAAGGGAAATGACTATCAATGACATTATTCATCCTGAAGTTAAGTTTGCTTCAATGGTGAGTGGATACAATATTTATATTCCAACAAGGAAAATTTTATATCTAGTACGGCTAGCTATGCAGCTTATCAGATGTTGAGAGAGAATGTTGATTATGACTTGTGCGAGTTGTTATAGAACCAGTTGATGGAAAATTTGAATAAGGTAAAGAAGGATAAGAAGAACACCTTCAAATATGGTACACTAGTCTTATGTTTGTTCTACTTCATGAATGAGTTACCCGGCAAGAAAAGCATGTGTTGGACGAGTAATAAACTTGTTGCTATTCAGATAAGAGAGCACTTAAACAATATTGGAGATGCCAATGCCCAAAGGACAAATCTCTAGGGATTTTTCAAGAATTTTTAGAGCATGATGCATTCAAGGGAGAGAATTCCTTCTTCACTAGTTGAAAAATACAAGGATAGAGTATGTTTTATGGTAGATACAGATCGGTGCTTAATGGAAGTTGTTGAACCAAGAACGATATGGATTATGCCTATGGGTTATGAAGTTGATGAGCAAGTATTAGACATTTATGCTCAACACCTTTTGAGCAAGTCAAAGGATACCACAGTTGAAAGATTTGGAACGTATAAGGAGCTAAGTTGGAAATTGCATGTTGAGCTCAGAAAACCAGAAATCAAAAGGAAAGTTCAGAAGCAAGTATAGATGTATGCTAAAAGTATTGGCATAACTAAGGAAGCTATGAAGCAAAACAGAGAAAGGATAGAAAAAGCTAAGAAGGAGAAGCAGGATAAGAAACAAGGAAGTGCTCTAGAAGTCTCCTCCAGCCAGCCTAAAAAAACCAGAAGCTCTGCTGCTGCCCTTGTTCCCCCAAAACTTGAGAAACTGGAAGGAAAATCATCTGGAAAAGAAGGGAAAAGGGTGAAAACTAAGGCCTCCAAAACATATAAAAGCATGAAGAATGATGAAGAAGAAACTAATTCTGATGTTGAAGTCAAAGAATTAAAGGCATCAAGTACAAAAGTAGCCAAGGTGTCTAAGGAGAAGCCCTCTGAAAGCAAAAGAGCAAGCAAGAGGCAAGAGACTAAAACATATATTGAAAAGCCTACTCTCTCTATGGATGACATCATCAAATCAATCACTATAGATTGTAACTTAAGGCCAATGACCAAATTTTTTTCTCATTACAGTGATGTTGATAAGAGGGTTCTAGAAGAAGCAACTGTCAAATATTTGAACATCTATAATAAGGCTTTGATTGAAATAACTTCTGAAATCCAAAAAAGTCTAGCAGATATTCTGGAGTTAAGAAAAGAAAATGCAAAAGGTAAAGACATTGAGATTAGGGAGCATGTGTTGATAAATTTGTGCCCTCATATTACTCCAAATCAAATGAACATGATATTCAAAGAAGTGAAGGATGACTTCAGGAGTAAGAAGAGAATGAATAAACTCATGCTTGGTGAAATAGATGAGATAGTCAAAGATACTCAGGAGATTCTTCTGAATGCATTGAAAAGACATAATCTACCTATTGTTGAAAAAGAGATTGATGATGGGATTGACTCCTCAATTCTGAATGTTGAAGAGTTGAAGATCAATGAGTAGCAAACTGAATTAGATGACTCCTTTGTTTCGGAAGAGGAAGTAATAAACAAGGAAGATGTAAATATGACAGATGAAACTAATGATACAGGAGGTATTCAAACTCCTCCGAATCAATCTTGCAAAGAAGATACAGAGATGAATGTTCAAGCAGATGATCAAATTGAAGATGATTCATTGAGGAATAAAGAGCATGAATTAGAAGAAGGCGAGGACCAAGAAGTAGAAAAGGCCTAGGAGAAAAATGAAAATGAAGAAGAGATTGCAAAGATTGATGGAAAGCCCAAGCAAGACAATCCAGTCGACAGTACCGGTAAGGATCAGATAGATACATCATCATTTTGGGCAAGAGACACTGCAGAAGCAGTGGAGGAAATTCTAGAAAGAGACAAACAAATTGAAGAAGATCAAGATAATTCAAGGTCCAATAAATTTTGATACCTTATCTCCAGTGCAGAAGATAAAGTTGGCTTCTATAGCTCAAGCCAAAGCAAAAGAAGATATACTAAAGTCTCACATAGAAGACAGCGAGCTACTTGGTCTGGCATCAAAGATCTTGGAGAAGATCATGCCCACTTTTCAGAAGGATTGTTTAGCATCCCCCTTCGGATATCTAAAGAACTTGATAAACTCTGTAAGTACCCATTTTGAATCTCTTGAAAAATCTGCAGAAGTCAAGGTTCAAAAGGAATTCAATGATAAAAGATTTGATGCTTTAAAGGGGTTGATTGGAGTAGATAGAATGGTGTTGGATGCCAATATAAAGAGTATTCAAAATGCTCTTATAGAAGGAGGAAACATATATAAATTTTGCTTATCCTGTCCTAAAGTTATAGAGGATATTGAAGATAAAATAAAAGTGTCTAAGCAAAAACTATCTAGTGTATCCAAATCTTTTGATCATGTGACAGCATCAGTGACAAGCAAGGAGATTCGGGCAATCTGCTTGATTGAAGATATAAATAAATTGACAAAAGAAAAGGAGAGCATAGAGGCAAGGATGAGTGAGCTTCGGGGACTAATTTCCCCCAAAATGGAAGTAATGTTCAATGTTCTAACCGAAGCTCAAGTTGCAGCCCAGTCAAGTGACCCCATTGATCTACGGATGGCAGAATCACAAGCATTCCTATTCAATGGTCACATCTCAATTTTGAACACTATGAAGAAGAGTTGGGATAGTGAGCTAGCACAATTGAAGAACATTTTTTGGTGATATACTTAAGTTTATGTAAATAGGACTTAAGGATTGTTTGTACATATGCGGCCGGGTATGTAGAATTTTTGTGTAATTTTTGGTTTGTGAACCCCACCCTTTGCCATTGATGTCAAAGGGGGAGTGAAGAGCAATGAAAAATGAGGAATCCAGCAAAGGGGGAGCATTGGAGAACATTGAAAAGCATAAGTATACTTAGTAAGGGGGGGTTGTTCCGACACTTAGTCATTTTTCATTGTGTTGCCATCAATGCCAAAGGGGGAGATTGTTGGCAAGAGACACTACTACGCATAACAGGTGTTGTCATTGATGGAAACTAAGTCTATCCTACACATCCGCATTACATGATTTGTTCATATCGGAAGTCAGAGTGAGGATTTGTCGAAGTCCAGATGACAGAAACAGAGCATGTGACAGGGTCTAGTATCTTGGTCTGGATCTCTCTGGTGGCAAATCACAGTGTGTTGCAGATCTAAGGAAGTGATAAGGATTGTCAAGACTATCTAAATCTAGAATCTTAGCCTCTGGTGATGAAGGATTCAAAAGATATAAGCATCTGAGTATCAAGGTCTAGTTAGTTAGCACAGTCAGAAGAAGAACAGGCTGACCTAGTATTTGATCTTGGTCTGGATATAGAAAAGTTGTTGGATAAGGAATTAGTGACAATCAATGGTATTGTCCGACATGATCGATGATTTGAGAACACAAGTTTTTGGTCCGCATTGTTATTTGTGCATGGATTCAGCCGACAAAGCAGAGTTCTTAATAAAAGTTCTAAGTTTTCTTGAAGCCGACTGCAGTTGATTGAATTTCTTGATGCAGATATATATAGCCGATGGATTTGAGTCTTTTGGTGTGTAATTGAGATATGATGATGGAGTAAGTGCAAAAAGGCAGAAAGAAGTGTGCAAGAGAAGAGATCTAAGGACCGGATCATGGCAGAACAGTAAATAGGGCAGAGTAAGGATGAAGTGTATAAGATCAGTATTTTGTACTTACCGGAACTAAATTCTTCCATTAGCAGATGTTATTCATCAGTTCAAACATTCTGTAATCTTCTTGTAATCATTCTTGTAGGTAGTGAGCCTCTTGAGTAGTGAGCTCTGGGCAGTGAGCCCGAAGGCATGTGCCTTCCCCATTTGTAATACTTTTAACAGAATATAATTTCTTGTGGGTTAACCCCCATTGTGGTTTTTCCCTTAACCGAGTTTCCACATAAAATTTTGGTGTTCATGTGTTATGATCTTGATGTTTCTGTTCTTATGTTTATAGTTCTTTCTTTTGAATGTATGTGGCAAATAAATTAAGGAACAATCTAAGAATTTTTGTAGAACACTAATTCACCCCCCTCTCAGTGTTCCTTAATTCTAACAAAAGGATAGATCCAAAGTATTTTTAAATCTGATTTACCTCAAGAGTTTAGGTCTAGATTTATTTGCACTTGCTTGGTGCCATTTTAAATCTAAAATTTCTTGAAACTGATGATATATGCGAAGTATTTTTTGCCAAGTTGGATGATAATAATTTTGGGTCTATATTTTCAACTGAGGTATACCTTAGATATTTTCATGGAACATGCAATTCTTTTAGATGGTCTAGATGTAATTGATCTCTTGACAACTCACACCACTGATCTCTATGCGGCACCCTATCATTAGCTTCTAGATATTTGAGGTTTATTTTAATTAACCCATGGTTGTTTTGAGATATCTAGATATCCATGTTTTATTTCTTCAAAGATTCTTTAGTTTTACCAAGTGGAGGAGGGAATGTGACATAGCACAACTACAATTTCTCAAAGCTCATTTTTATACGTTCTTGGAATCATTTAAGTTGTTCACTTTTCTCAAGGGAAATTTGATTCATTGTTTGATTTATATATTCAAAACAATTAGGAAATTTTATCTGAGAATCCTCAGTTCAAATCTTTTGTCTATTTTAATGCACCCAACTATAATGAGTAAATCTAGAGGTGTTTTTGTAGATTCTTAGGGGTTGTCGGGGAATGTTGTCAATATAATTTTGTTATGTGTTAGGGTATTCAGTCTAGTTATGTAGAATACAGTATGGGAAGTTATATTTGAATTGTTCCTAGTACCCTATGATAATCATTATTGGGTGTGGTGTTCCTTGTTCGATCCAATTTGACTCTTAAAGTGCCATGATTTATCATTTATCAAGGGAGAACAATTGTTAATAATTTCATCTGGGTGTCCCTTGTCTTTCTAGCTTTATACAATGGATTATTTCTTTGAATTAGTATCTTTTGCAAAATTTATGCATCTATGTTTTAGGTTTAATCTTGAGTGTTAATAGTCAGGTATGAATTTTGAATTTCCATATATCTTTACTTATAAATCTTGTGACATATATTAATGGTAAAACCTCTTAGTGTCTACAACTTCTCCATGGGTAGTATGGTATTTATGGATGTGTGTTATTGTTGGAGGACAGGAAACACTGAGAGGGTGGGTGAATCAGTGTTTCAATAACCAAATTCAATTTCTTTGCTTCTTTTTAAACTTATGCACATGTAATAATTTGGAAGCTCAAATGCAGAAAGTAATTTTATCAGATAAGCAAGATTAAATGCTTGGTCAACATAGAGGTTCACATACTAAAAGAAACACAAGACTGAATGTTTAAACATGAAGACCAAATAGACCACAAATAATGAGACACCATAACACAATAATTTTCATGGGTGGAAAACCCTCATAGGGATGAAAAAACACTCAGAAAATGCCTCACTAGCTTAATAAAAAACATTCCTCACTAGCTACACAAAATGCATCACTGGCAAGAGAACCTCACTGGTTACAACCTCATTAACAAATACAACTGCCTCACTGGAAAAATGTGCCTCACTGGTAAATACATCTTCCTCACTGGAAAAGTGTCTCACTGACAAGAATGTGCCTCACTGGCAAAATGTCTCACTGACAAGAATGTACCTCACTAGCAAATACAACTGCCTCACTGGCAAATACAATTGCCTCACTGGCATTCCAATGTACAAAAGTAATAGAATCAAAAATACAGAGGGTTACTCTATTTCTCTAATGCTCTTAGTAGTTTTCTATCTTAATGTATTTTATGTCCTATTAACTTCATTGTTCATTTAAAGTTTAGAACACACAAAATACATCATTGTTCTTTTGCAACAGTCTTATGGAATGATGTTCAAGAATTCAACTCCAATGTAGGGTTTTAAAAGAAACCTCTTTCTACAAAGCAAATTAATCATAGCAACTGAACCATAATTATAACCCACTAAACATTTGAAATATAGTTTGCAAAGAAAATCTTTTCAAAAATATATCATATAACCAAACCAAAAATAGGCTTCTGTTGTCACAACATTTCCATTTCACTGTCTTGCTCATGCAACTTTTACAAAATAAATTTATGTATTCTATTCATGAATGACAACTCTTATTAGAGTATAAACCTCTCATTTCTATCTCACTGTCTTTCTACACACCAAGTGCCTTGAGTTTCTCACAAATATATAAACCCTTGAATCCAAAACTTTCATACCTGGTAGTTCTCGAAACTACAAAAACAACTTACAAATCACAACTGACAGACTAGATCTTTAACTGTCTCAACGTTCACAAAACCTCTTCAACCTCTTCGAGCCATGATGGATGCCTCCACAGGTCAAACCCTAAGTCTGTTGAGATATACAATAAAGTCTAACCCTGTGAAATGCCCGATGCACAATGCATTTTCCAATCTTTTACATAGTTCCCTATTGTCCTAGTAACCCTAAATGGGGCCGATGAAAAGATATGACTAAAGCACCCTTTAAACAGTCAAAAACCTTCATGTCCTAGTGCACAATAATGTGCATTAATCAAATTTCAAATATGTGCGACATCAAAGTCTGCCGACCAAAGCACTATAATGTTTATGGAATAAAGTGCCTTTTGTGACCCTATGCATTTTGTCACTTTTAAATTGAATCAAATATAACATGCTCGACAATTGCCTTCATCACTTAGGAAAGTAAAGAATTAGGAAACCTCTGAGTAATGTTGATGATCTTAGACATAAACCAAGAAAGATGCATAATCAACAATAATCATTGACCCTTAGGAGATTTTAAATATGATTGATGGAACAAGATAAGAGCCATTTGTGATCAACATATGCTCAACCTTTGATTATGCCACATCGTCAAACTATTTGACATCTATGCCAACACTGCCAATGCCAACAAGGGGTCAATGTATGGTATAAATCCCAAAAGTATCAAGTGCATAAACAAAACTCATATGCATATCAAATATTGTTGCCTCGATGAATTATCAATGCTAGTTCATCAAATAAATGATGTCTCATGCTTTTCATAAGTGTATCAAGGTGACAACCTGTCTTGACATCAATGCCAAAACCACAATGTCAAAGGGGTCAACAAACTCCCCCTTTGGCATTGATGTCAAACCTGCCAAGTACTTGAAAGAATAATCATGATAAGAACCAAAGCTGCCCAACCTGAATGTAAATATCATGAAATAACAAAAATCATCACAGCAATGAATCTGAAACAACAAACTAGTCATGTCAATAACACAACATATTGCATCAAGTAAACCAAGCATTGAATGTTATGCACTTATGATAACCAAGTGAATCTGTGCACCAAATGAACCTCTGTGCTAAATGTAATATGCTCTTCTCCCCCTTTTGACAATAATGCAAAGGGTCAAAGGGGTAGTAAACCAACAAATACCTGTCCAAAGCCCTCAAGCTGTTGTCATAGTGAGAACAAACACTGTCAGATCTGTATAAATAACCCTGAAAATAGAGCACTGCATAAGGAATCATAGGGACTGTCATAGCATGAAAAATGAGCATAGATGCCAACCACAAAAAAATTGCATAAAGTATAAACCAGGGATGTATAATATGCATTGAAACTCCCCTTAAAACCATGAAACCATGCAACCAAGAAGATTATCTGCTCCCCCTTTCAAGAACACTAAATGCAAGACAAACCTTGGGCAACTCATGTCACGGACAGTCAAGATTTGGGAAACTTCCACAACAAATCATACATAGATCCAAGTGATAAGACCAAATGCATTGTATCTATGTTGCGGTACTGTCATAGAGTTATTATTGTGCCATTAAAGTACCACTTGCCAACTATACAACTAATCTATTTTGTGTGAGTTTTGCAAACACTACATAATGAATTATCATGAAGCATTGAAACACACTAGGATCACTGTGGAGTTGACATCCATATCATGCAAGCACCTTTGTTAACCATGCTTTGAGATCATTTGACATGAAAGCATAAAGACATTATGATCAAGGTGAATGTTCTTCCTAATACACTTGTGAGCAAATATCAATAAACATGTACCAATTAAGGAGCATAAGTACCAATAATACCAAGTACCAATCAAAGGCCATATCAACTGTTAATGCATACCAAACTGGTAAATCAAATGAGCATGATTACAAAAATAGCAAGAAGCTGAATTACTATCATTGTTGAAGTTGTTCTCACATAATACTGTTGTTCCTTCAATCCATCCATCAACACATCACTATCTTAACTACAAGACAATGTTTATTCAAAAGTCACCAAGCAACTACTGGCACTGTCACTGCATTTTCAAGTTATTCAAAAACAAAACCAAAACAATTGAGAGTGCTTTATGATTAGACAATGTCAAAAAATATTCTAGAAATGTTACTGTCAAACCAATGTATTACCAAATACAGAACTCTATCAACAACACTAGAGCATTGTACCTTTGATTACTTTGTGATCTTACCAAAAATTCTACAATGAAGAAAGATCATTGTATCTTGCAAAATAAACTTTGGATCATTGTTAATAGAAACAACACAATCACTAGAATCAAGTAAGTATAGCACTTTTCAAGTAATAATTGTCCAAAGTGTGTAGGTTACCAAGTAAAACACTCTCCATCTTAAGCAAATCACATGTTCAAGACTCAAGATTCTGCAACTCAAAGGCACTGTTCACTTTACTTTGATCACTGTACACTTATCACTCACCACAAACAAATGATCCAAACTGAGGCAAAAAGAACATGAAGAATGCAAAGATGTTCAACATATTCAACTTATAGTGTTGTACTAACTCTCAAGAATCATTCATACCAATTTGCGCAACTGTCAGGCTTTCACTCTTTCAACAAGTACAGCTTGCTTAACTCATGAGCATTATCCTTGACTGCAAATATTTGCAAATGTTCACTTCCACAGTCTTGCCTAGTTTATTGTCTTGAATATTGTCCAAACAAATTTTATAGTCCAAGAGACATATGACCATAGCATACATGAACAATCCAACACTGACTATCACTAACTCAAGGTAAATCAACTGTTCAAAAGTCAAGATCACTAGAACACATCATCCAGTACCTATTCAACATTTTGTACTCTAGAAATGGTAATAGACAATCTTAAAAACATGATAATCACCAAAGCATATTAATGAGAAAAGCATACCAAACTATCTTCACTATTTCCAAAGACACTGCCTGGCAACAAGAATGTTCATACCTACCCAAAAGAATCAAGAAAGCAGAGTTGAAGGTACTGCCTCAAACTATCCTACTGTCATCATTAGTATATTGGACAAAACTGTCACCTGCTAATACATCATCCAAAGCATGAACCCAAATAGTAGAGCCATGAAACAAGAAAATTATGAAGTCATCATGCCACTATTTCATGAATTTGTTGTCTCCAAGCAAAGAGTGTTTGAAGACACACAGTTAAAACCCACTGCTAACTGTTACCTACTCCTCAATCTGCCACTTGGCATGAATACCACAAGTATAATATTGTCTTGAGAAATACAAAATGAATATGAGCAGCATATCATTTTCAAGACTCATGTAATACAATCATTGCACAAGGACTGCCACCAAAGTTTCAATCAAAATCACTGTCAAAGAGTAAAACCAAAAACACCAACCATCTTGTCAAGCTTTCAACAAAAGAACAATATGTATAGATGTATATGAAGATTACCAAACAAACACCTTGGAGCATCTTTGCTCTTGATGAACTATGAAAAATATGAGCATGAAGATAACTTGAGATCACTTTTCTTTTGATCATCCTTCTAAAATCTTGTTCCATCACCTCCTGTGAAATTCCTTGGGGTTAAGAGATAAAACATTGGATCACTCCCCCTAAATCCATGTTGCATCTTTTAAGCTATTATAAATGTTTCTTGTGTATCATGCACTAGATTAGGTTTAACCTTCTCTTTCATTTGTTTCCTTCTCCAAACCTTCTTAACACCTATCTTCTTATGATGATTGACTTATTTCCTTATATCACTCTTACAAAATCGAGCAATATGTCCAAACCTATGACATCTTTAGCATATGATTTTATTTCTTCTATTTAACCATTCAAAGGAATTCTTAATACATCCCATTTTCCTTGCATGCATCCAACAATCCCTTTCTATGTGGCCATTTTTATTACAGTTATCACAAACATTGTTACAGTCCTGATTTAACAAACTATCAAAACTCTTTTCCTTATTCCATCCAAGACCATTTCTTGAGTGAGTTCTACAATCTCTAGCTCTATGACCATAAACATGACAAGAATAGCAATAACCATGAAACTGAGAGTAGTTGTACCTTATTGAGTGGTAGTGCCTAACAGGTGGAGGTCTTGAGAGCCTGTTTGTTCTTCCTCTTCCAACATTAGCAACTTTGTCTTTTGCTTTCTTCTTGTCTTCATCAGGAGTAGCAGAGTGATAATTCAGGTCTATCTTCTTTCTAAGAGTATTTCTGGCTTTAAAACATTGTCCTTCTTCATAACCTAGACCTGTAGTGTCTTTGTGATGATTTTGCTTACTCAATATGTCATTCAAGCAATCAGTACTTTTTTAAACTGAAAACTCTTGTGCAAATTAGAGGATGCTTTTTCTAACTCCTTTCTCAAAGAGACTATTTCTAACTCTAGTTTTAGGCATTCACTAGTATTGACTTCAAGATCAGATTTTGTAAAATCAACAACCCTTTTAGCTTCTTCTATTTCAGTTTTTAGACTTATTTTAATCAATTTGTCAAATTCATCCACTTGACTCTTTAAGTTAACAACCTAATTTCTTGCTTCTTCAAACTCTAAAGAAACTTTTGCAAAATCTGAACATACCTTGTCTTTGGAATCCTTTTCTTGTTGAAGTTGGTCTTCTAGTCTCTTGTTATCTTTTTTAAGTTGCTTGATTGTATCAAGAGCACAGAAGAGTTCACCTTCTAAATCAACTTCACACTCATGTTCATCATATTCCTATTCATAGTCATCTTCATCCACAAAGAGATCTCTTTCTTCATTATCAATCTCAACAACAAGATCATCTTTTATTTCATCAAGTTCTTGTTCATCTACACTTACAATGAAGTCTTCCTTTTTATCAAAACCCTCAATTGCAAGATCATTCTTTTTATCACTCTTTGTATCAATATTTAGGAGAGACTAATGCAACAACTCATTACATGACTTGACTGGGGTTTTTTGTACAACCTTTTGCTTGACATCTTTATTTTCTCTATTTCTTCTACACTTTCCCATGGTACCCCACTATCAGGACCTACCCAAGCCTGTTAGACTTCTAAGGTAACCTATGCTCTAATACCACTTGTTGGAGTATGGGAAACATTGAGAGGGGGGGTGAATCAGTTTTTCAATAACCAAACAATTTCTTTGCTTCTTTTTAAACTTATGCAAATGTAATAATTTGGAAGCTCAAATGCAGAAAGTATTTTTATCAGATAAGCAAGATTAAATGCTTGGTCAACATAGAGGTTCACATACTAAAAGAAACACAAGACTGGATGTTTAAACATGAAGACCAAATAGACCACAAATAATGAGACACCATAACACAGTAATTTTCATGAGTGGAAAACCCTCATAGGGATGAAAAACCACTCAGAAAATGCTTCACTAGATTAATCAAAAACATTCCTCATTGGCTACACAAAATACCTCACTGGCAAGAGAACCTCACTAGTTACAGCCTCATTGGCAAATACAACTGCCTCACTGGCAAAGTGTCTCACTGACAAGAATGTGCCTCACTGGCAAAGTGTCTCACTAACAAGAATGTGCCTCACTGACAAGAATGTGCCTCACTGGCAAATACAATTGCCTCACTGACATTTCATATCCACTGCCTCACTGGCATTCCAATGTACAAAACTAATAGAATCAAAAATATAGAGGTTACTCTATTTCTCTAATGCTCTTAGTAGTTTTCTATCTTAATGTATTTTACGTCCTATAAACTTCATTATTCATTTAAAGTTTAGAACACACAAAATACATCATTGTTCTTTTGCAACAGTCTTATGGAATGATGTTCAAGAATTCAACTCCAATGTAGCGTTTCAAAAGAAACCTCTTTCTACAAAGCAAAGTAATCACAACAACTGAAACATAATGATAACCCACTGAACATTTGAAATACAGTTTGCAAAGAAAATCTTTTCAAAAATATATCATATAACCAAACCAAAAATAGGCTTATGTTGTCACAACATTTCCATTTCACTGTCTTGCTCATGCAACTTTTACAAAACAAATTTTTATATTCTATTCATGAATAATAACTCTTATCAAAGTATAAACCTCTCATTTCCATCTCATTGTCTTTGTACACACCAAGTGCCTTGAGTTTCTCACAAATATATAAACCCTTGAATGCAAAACTTTCATACCTGGTAGTTCTCGAAACTGTAAAAATAACTTACAAATCACAACTGACAAACCAAATCTTTAACTGTCTCCACGTTCACAAAACCTCTTCAACCTCTTCGAGCCATGATGGATGCCACCACTTGTCAAACCCTAAGTCTGATGAGATATACAATAAAGTCTAACTCTGTGAAATGCTTGATGCACAATGCATTTTCCAATCTCTTACATAGTTCCTTGATGTCTCGGTAACCCTAAATGGGGCCAGTGAAAAGATATGACTAAAGCACCCTTTAAACAATCAAAAACCTTCATGCCCTAGTGCACAACAATGTGCATTAATCAACTTTCAATTATGTGTGACATCAAAGTCTGTCGACCAAAGCACTATACTATTTATGGAATAAAGTGCCCTTTGTGACCCTATGCATTTTGTCACTTAAATTGAATCAAATATAACATGCTCGACAATTGCCTTTCATCACTTAGGAAAGTAAAGACTTAGGAAACCTTTGAGTAATGTTGTTGATCTTAGACATAAACCAAGAAAGATGCATAATCACCAATAACCATTAACCCTTAGGAGATTTTAAATATGATTGATGGAACAAGATAAGAGCCATTTGTGATCAACATATGCTCAACCTTTGATTATGCCAAACTATCAAACTGTTTGACATCTATGCCAACACTGCCAATGCCAACAAGGGGTTAATGTATGGTATAAATCCCAAAAGTATCAAGTGCGTAAACAAAACTCATATGCATATCAAATATTGTTGCCTCAATGAATTATCAATGCTAGTTCATCAAACAAACAATGTCGCATGCTTTTCATAAGTGTGTCAAGGTGACAACCTATCTTGACATCAATGCCAAAACCACAATGTCAAAGGGGCCAACAATTATATGCTTCTGGGATCACATTTTATAACCTTTAGGTTATTTTTAATTAGTTTCCATTATAGTGTGTGGAATCCCCGAGAAGAAAAGAACATCACCTAGTTATAGATTTGTTTTTTAAGAGAATTTTGAGTGATACCTTGGAATATTAAGTATTTTACTTATGTGTTGTGCTTACAATTCTTTAAATTCTATTTGAAACAAATTTGCATCTAAAATGAATATATTTTTTGGACATAATTCTAGGTCATTCTTATAATAATTATTTTAAATTATAGCATGCTTTGTAGATTTTAGACTCCATCACCAATAGATAAGACATCAGTCATATAGGCAACTAATCGTGTTAAATTTCTTTAAATATGTGGGTGATCCCACAATAGTGTGTCCCACTTGTGGGATGTCCTAATTTTTGCCTGAAACAACATATTTTTCAAAAATAATTAAGCCTACAAGGGTTCCATCTAAGGGGGTTTGATTGAAGGGGGTTAAATCAAATCCCTAGATCAAATCCCCTTGGATAGAACCCCCTAGGATGAAATTAATCCCCCCTGTGGAGTCTCCTTTTCACCTATCAAAATGCTAACAAAAAACAATTTTGCTTCCCCTTTTAGGAGATCAAATGAAGTCATTTGGAAATTCCATTTTATAAGTATGTAGCTCTTCTAGTGTTAGCTTTCAAAAAATTATTATTTTTTTTAGTTTTTTTAATATTATAATTTTTTTATTTTATAATGAATGTATGTCCATTATGAAAAAAGAATGACTTCTATTCAAGACCTAGGAAAAATAACAAATATTATTACAAGAATCTCAAAAAATGTACTACACTCCACATGTATGTTCTTGTTTCAATGAAAAAATGACATACATGCTGAATGGCATTTGATGGAATAATATAGGTTTAAATTTTTGTTAGTACTAATTCAAAACTTAATAATAAATAAAATATTTAATTAAAAAATTACCAAAAAATATCTATACACTAGACATTAGAGTTAATGATCTAGTTCCAATAAATCATGGAATTTTTTAATTTGTAGTGAAAGTTATGCAATATGGAAAAATATTACTCAACAGAAAACAATAGAAAAAATAAAAATTGATTGAAAAATAAAAATAAAAAATGATGGAAATAATTCTTTAAAAAAAGTTTAAAAATCACACTTTGAATTTATATAGAAAATGCCACAACTTATTACTTTACATCATCCTTAAACTAGCACTTGCACCCATAGGAGGTTCAAGGAATTTGTCGATAGGAACAACCGACGAGTTTAGAAATTTTCTAACGTAATTTTTTTACAGCGTGAGACAATTCCAAGCACTATAATGCTCACATATAAAAGCCTATCGACTAAATTATTGATATAACTAACACAAATTGAAAAATCTTTAAAAATGTTGATTTTATGTGTCCCACTTAGGCAAAAAGTGGGACACACTATTGTGGGATCACCCATGTGTCCATCTAATAAGTTTTTGTTGGATAATTTATAGCTTTTTTCAAGTTATATCAATCTTTGGGGATCATAATTAGGAATATCTTTGGGAATTTTATTTTTTCTAGATTTGTAGATAGATTGTGTTAACCTAGTTGTCTCATTTGTTGTTTTAGAGACCTTTGTCTACAATGATAGGAACTAGTGTGGGTGATGGTTAGTGACAAATAATGAGATTATTTCTACATATAGGGTATATTTTGCCAATCACAGTCTAGATCATTCAATTCCTCTTGGTTATCAAGATATATCTTTTGGGAACACCCTCCCTAGTTTAACAAAACCTAAAGTTTAGAGGAGCTACTCATTCCTATTAGTTAGTCCAAGTTTACTTGTGATGTGACTATGAGATTTACTTATGACTCTGAGAAGCTTGGCCACATCTTTGACATAGACTGTCCACATGTAAAATTTGCTATCAAAACCATTATTGGTGAGCCATTGTTGCAAGCCTGACCCAAGAAACTAATGTTTTCAGAGGTGGCATCAATCTTCCTATCTAATATAATGAACTTGGTATAGGACATAAACTTCACATAAATGTTGGGTTTTAGCTTTTTGCACAAGTACCCAGAGAGGCTGAAGGACGCCCTAAAGGAATATGACATGTTCACTAGAGAGGCACCCATTGGGGGATTGTTCAACACACAAATACTTTGTTCCTCTTCTACGACGGCTTGCATCTACCA
This sequence comes from Cunninghamia lanceolata, assembly GCA_027924645.1. Lineage (NCBI taxonomy): Eukaryota > Viridiplantae > Streptophyta > Pinopsida > Cupressales > Cupressaceae > Cunninghamia > Cunninghamia lanceolata. The sequence goes on along the minus strand of BSBN01000371.1, from coordinate 2,587,087 downwards.
CATGATGTGGAAAGGTCTTCGCATTGGATGTTCCAATGCTCTCACCACCACCCTAGAAGCCCATAGGTTTCAACTTCCACCTGCTCTGGATGCTAAAGCAAAGGAGATCTATGGAGCCATCAGGTTTTTAAGACTCCATGCACTTGATCTTGCTCTATAATCACTGGTAACAATTCCTCTTATGTCACTTATTGCCCTTCCTCTGCCTATAAAAAACTATGATTCCATCCTTGACTAGGGGCCTTTGAATTCTATTTTGTTGGTAGTTTTGTTTTTTTGTTGATGCAAATCCTAGCCTATGGGCATGCATCTCTATTAAAATTACAAGCATCCATGGCCTACAACATTTGTAACAATGTTTATGTTTGATCTTAATATAAAGTATAGGTGATATATCACCTTTTATTAAAAAAAATTACAAAATTATTATATTAGCACACTTAGATCTTTAAAAAAATCTATGTAAAAGACGTTGAGAGATATCATTTTTGAGGCGCGTACTTTTGAGTGGATGTGTAATTTAAATGAAATAGGTGCCTTGAGAATGATATATCTCTGCGTCTTTTACATATATTTTTATAAAGATAGGTATGCTAGTTATACTAATATATTTATATTTTTAAAAATATATCTAAAGTACACCGAGGGATATCTTTCCTTTTTTAGTTTTTCTTTCTTAATTTTTCCAATTTCCTTTCAATGGTTTTTATTTTTTATTTTTTCCAATTGGTTTTTATTTTTTATTTTTTATTTTTTCCAATTTCTTTTTATGTTTTTATGTTTTTATTTTTTATTTTTTATTTTTTATTTTTTATTTTTTATTAATTTCTTTTTTGGTTCCATAGTTTTTGTGATTTTTTAGTTTTTTCTCCTTCAACGATTTTTAATTCTTTTTTATTTATTTTTTAAATCCAATTTATTTCTTAGTTTTTATTTTTATGTTGTTTCTATATATTTACACAAAAAATGAGTGCTCTTGTACAACTCTCTATGTAATTATAAAACAAATTCCATGACTAGTATATTTATATTTAAAAATATATATCTATAATATGCCGATAGATATCTTCTAGGTTTTGTGAGTGTTTTTTGTCTATAGCTTTTCTCCACTTTTTTCCTTCAACCATTTCTAATTTGTTTTTTGGTTTTTATTTTTATTTTCTATGTTTCCATGTGTTTTTTTCCATTTTTTCCTTCAACCTTTTTGCAATGAGTTTTTTTATCTAGTGATTAATCTATCTATAGTAAACCAATTTAATTTTTCCTAAGTCTACATGAGAAAATTTTAACAAAAAATATTGGGAAAATGTTTTATTTCTTTGTGATTGGCTCAAAATTTGACGCGGATTTTGCCCAAATACTATTTTGAGTGAAACAAACACCTAAAATTGAGGAGAAAAATCTGGTCAGAAGTGAGGAGGTGGTAATACTAACAAATTAACTTGTTTAACTAAATTATGAGTGATTAAATTCTTGTTGCTTATTAAACAAATAATTTTTTTGTTAAAGTCTATGCAAATATTATAACAAAAATTGTAATATTTATATTAATATATTATTCATATTAATGTTATTATTTAATTTTGACCATTTTAAATAAAATATTAGAGTGATCTAAATATTAATATATTATATTGTGTAATAATATTTATATTAATATATTATTCATATTAATGTTATTATTTAATTTTGACCATTGTAAATAAAATATTAGAGTGGTCTAAATATTAATATATTATATTGTGTAATATTATATTCTTATGATTGTTTTATTTCTATTCAAAAGAATAATATAATTAATAATATATTAACAATAACATTTATATTATTTAATTTTGATTATTGTATTGTCATTATATTCTTTTTTGTACAAATATTAAAAATTAAAATATTGTAGTGATCTAAATATTAATATATTATTAGTACAGTAGCTAAATTTTTGCCAAAAATTGTAATATTTATATTAATATAATATTCATATTAATGTGATTATTTAATTTTGACTCTCTCTCTCTCTATATATATATATAATTTTTAAATTTGATATTTTAAATATTAATGAAATCTCTCTCTCTCTCTCTCTCTCTCTCTCTCTCTCTCTATATATATATATATATATATATATATATATATATATATATATATATATATATAATTTATAAATTTGATATTTTAAATATTAATGAAATAGTATAATTAATTATATATTAATAATAGAATATAAATTAAATTATTGATTATACAAATTAGTAAAATTATCATTGTAATGTATTTGTATTTATGTTATATTATAGTAAAATGATATATATATATATATATATATATATATATATATATATATATATATATATATATATATATATATATATATATTTGTGTATAAATATTAAATATTGAAATATTATACTGATCTAAATATTAATATATTATATTCAGTAATATTCATATTAATATTTAATGTTTGTAAATTTTTCAATAGAATAATATAATTAAAATAATATTAATAATAATATTTATATTAAATTATTGATTATACAAATAAATAGAATGGATTTTTTGACAAAGAATGAGAGAGCCCAGAGGTTGAACGAGGGTTTCTGAGTGCCCTGGTGTTCTTCCTGTTTGGGGTCTCTCCCTGCGCTGGAACCTCTTCGATTTTCTTGTATTTTCATTGGAATTTTACTTATTTATGTTTGTGTCTCTTGTCATACTCGTGCTCTCTTGTGGCATAGTATTTTCTTACAGTAGTTTTTTCTTAACCTTTTTCTTTTCCTTTCATATTTTTGTGAGAAGGCATTTCCTGTCCATTATCGGCGTCACCCTGGTGTCACCCTAAGTAGGCATCGAGATTGTGTTGGCGGGGTACGTACTTGCAGGGGTTAGAATTAAATGCTGGAAGTTATTGCAAAATAGATGTTAATTCAGACGGAGAGGATGAAAATCTAAGAAATAAAATAAAACCCTTCAAGGAGATTGTCAACGCAGATAGTGCCGAGGCTCCACCTGAAAATGCGGGCTTCACAATTGGAGATGATTTCAAAGGAATCGAAGAATTCCCCAAAGAAGTGGTGGAGGGAAATGAAGATATGGTGCAAAGACAAGGTGAGTCCTCGGCCCTGCCAAGGAAATTCTCTTTATGTCCTAATGATGATATGGTTAAAGCTATGAAAAATGAGGAAGCTAGGTTGAGAAATGTGGCTATCTTCTTTACATGCATTAATCTTGATAAACTGCCTTCAATAAAAAATTTTGATAATTGGTTAATTTCAGTCTAGGGCAAGAAACTAGGCATCCACTACTCTTTTTGTAGGATGATTCAACTGGGGGTTTTTGTTATTTTTTCAAGAATCATAATATGCAGAAAAGGGCACTTGAGAAAAACTTTTGGAACATTGGGCCAGCATTATTCAAAGCTTTTGCTTGGTCTCCGGATACGACACACAAAGAGGTTCAATTCTGTTCGATACCCAGATGGGTGTTGGTGAAAAATGTTCCAGTACAATTCTGGAATTTCTTTCCCTAGATTCTTAAACCATTTGGAAGAGTTCTTAAAATTGATGAAACCAAATCTTCCCTCCCTCATTTTGATGCAAGGTTACTGGTTGCCTTTAACACAGAGTCTCAAATTCCAAATATTATAGAAATAAATTGGGAAAACAAAATTGCTCAATGTGAGATTGTGGGTTTTGGTGGCCTCAATTCTTGCTTCCTATGCAAAAATGATGGGCATCAAAGAAAAGACTGCCCGGTTTTAAATAGACAGGGGAAGAAAGATAACCTGGGCTTTGAGTATAAAGACAAAAATTTATCTTCCCATGCTCTTGCTAGGGGCTCAGAAGATATTAGTAGACCACCTAGTGCTTTCCCCTCTGAACCTTTAAACAAATCCAATAATAATGGCTTGGCTGACAACTTGGAACAAATTGTTAACAAAAACAATAGTCTTCATCCCAATATTACTCATGTCGATGAAGCCTTAGACTCAGAGATGATGGATAGTGACACCCAACAAGATGTTGATTTAGACAACACCCAAGATGGTATTCTTAGTACTTTATCCTTGGGAGGAACTGATATGGATAGTCTGATGGAAGAGGATCCATCATTAGTATCTCAAATAGAAGATACTCAGCCCCCAACCCCTTCTGGGCCTGGTATGGGTGTAGCTGTTGATGAGCAACCTAAAGATACAGATAAAATTAATCAAGGATATAATTCTGACAATGGTTTTATCAATGTGAGAAGTAGGAAAAATGCCCAACAGTTGGCTCTCGATAAGATCAGAGAGGTTGCAAGCAGAGGAATCTATTAGATAGCCTAAAGGATAAATTCCTGAAAGGCAAAAAGGCTACTGATCCCCAAGGGGTAGATTCTGGAATTCCCAAGCAAGACAGTTTGAAAGTGTCTTTTGCCCCTGATAAAAGGTATAACCTTCGTGGGGGTGACAACTCAAAAGAGGAAGGAAAAAAAAGGAAAAATATGAGTAGAACCAATAGCACTGTAAAGCTAGGAAAAAAGAGTAAGGATGACCTTATCCCTAAATATTTTGACAGTAACAGGAGAGGGGATAACCCTAAAAACTCCTAATTGAGTCTCTCATGAAAAACATTCATTGCGTTAGCTGGAATGTTAGAGGCCTAGAATCTCCTGACAGGAAGTATGTTATTAGGGATTTCTACAATAAGAATAAAGATATGGATATATTAATGTCGCAAGAAGTAAAAGCTTTAGGGTTTTGTTGGATAATACTTTAAGATTTATATGGAGAGATGCCTTGGGTTTTGCCACTAAACATGAGAGGGGCAAAGGAGGCAATGTCATCTTATTAAGCAGGAAGTGGGAGAATCTTCTCAAGGATTCAGGATATTCTCCTTGCAATAGATGTATTTGGATTACCTTAGATGTTGGGGGATTGTTGTTGGGCATCTGCTTAGTTTATGCCCCCAATGAATACATTAAGAGAGCAGAACTGTGGAATTAGATGGATCTGGAATTGCCTAAGGTACCCTCGATAGTGGGAGGGGACTTTAACTTGATAGAGCATAAGGAAGATAAAATTGGGGGCAATCCCTTGGAGTGGAAATGGAATGAAAATTTCTTTTGGCTAAAATTAAAAAAATCCTTGAAGCTGGCTGACCCCCTAGAGGGGGAGAAAAAGAAAAGTAAGGCAATTTGGTTCACATGGTCCAACTTTCAAAATGCTAATAAAAGAATATATAGCATGTTAGATAGGTTTTATGTAGAGAAAGATACCTTGCTTGTTTAGAATGGAGTGGAAGGAAACAAAGTTCAAGTTATCCCCCATACCTTATCTGATCATCATCCTATCAAGACTGTGGTTCTAATCAAAAACAGGAAGCCAGTGGTCAAATCAAATAAGAATAGTCTTTTCAAACTGAATTGTGAATTATTAAAGGATCAAGATAGCTTGTTTGGCATCAAAACTTTGAGGGGTATTTGTTTATTCCTCTATAGGAAGAAGGAATGGAAGAATACTGGAATAAACTATCTGGGTCGTGCAAATCTATTTTCCAAATTGTAGGGAAAAAGTATGCCTTGGATAAGAAAAGAGAAGAATCCCTATTGCAAGAAGAGTTTCTCAGTATTGAGGGGAAGTTGCAGGATAATCCTAAGGATGAGCTTCTTGTTGGGGAGCTCGCTAAGGTTAAACATAAGGTTAGAAAAATGTTAGGTGAGAAAGGCTCAGGGGGCTAAAATTAAAGCAAAACTAAATTGGCTAGAAGATGGAGATAAAGGAACCAAATATTTTTTCAACCTGCTTAAACATAAAAATATTAAAGAAAACATTGATTTGGTAGTGGTCAATGGTGAGAGTCTAAAGCAGCAAGGGGAAATTATGGAAGCTTTTAAAATGTTTTATGAGAAATTGTTTGAAGCTGAAGATAATCATCCCAAATGTTGGGATGCTCAAGATTTTTGTTCCAAAATCTATAAGAAGAAAATAAGCTTTGAGATGAAGGTCAGCCTGGAAAAAGATCTCACAAAAGAGGAAATAGTGTTGTCTATTAGGTCTATGAGCAATGGGAAATCCCCGGGTGCTTATGGCCTACCTGTTGAGTTCTATAAGGCTAATTTGGATTGGATAGCAGATGATCTGTTTGAACTGTACAATGAGGCTTTAAGCAAGGGCACCCTAGGCAAGGAGATTAACAAAGGGATCATAAAGTTGTTACCCAAGGGAGGAGATAAATCTAAAATAAAAAATTAGAGACCCATTACATTATTGAATGTTTCCTACAAAATTTTAGCCAAGGTTTTGGCTTTAAGACTGAGGGAAATTTTGCCAGAGATTATTAACTCATCCCAGACAGGATTTATAAAAGGTAGATACATATTAGAAAATATTATAACAAGCTGGGAAGCTCTTCATTGGACAAATGAAACTAAGCAAAATGCTGGTATTCTTCTGCTAGATTTTGAAAAGGCTTATGACAGGGTGGAATGGTCATTTATTTTGAAAATGTTACGAGCCATTGGGTTTCCTGAAGGTTTTTGTAAGATGGTTAAAATATTATTCCAAGATGCATCTGCTCAAGTTGAAGTTAATGGTGAGCCATCTACTCCATTCAGCATGGACAGATCCATCATGCAAGGATGCCCCCTTGCCCCCTCCTTATTTGTGATTGCCTCAGAAGCTCTTTACTATATTCTAAGGATAGATCTTTTAGAAGGCAGATTAAAAGGTATTTCTTTGCCCAATGGAGAAAGGTTGTTAAATGTGCAATTCGCAGATGACACTGCTCTTTTTCCTAGAATAAATAAGTAGGAAATGGAATGCTTGGAGAAGACACTAGAGGTCTTCTGCCTAGCTTCTGGTGCAAAAATCTCCTCTACTAAATCTATACTCTTAACTTGGGAGAATTCTCCCCCATGCTGGTTAGACTCTGGCAAATGGCAGTGGGGCGGCCCAACAAAGCAAGTGAGGTTTCTTGGGATCCCCTTTGCCATCTGACCCTCCTTGAAACAAATGTGGGACTGGTTGTTTGCCAAGATTGAAAGGAAATTAATGAACTGGGATAGAATGCACCTCTCTCTGGCTGGCAGGCTGCAGGTCTGCCAAAAGATTCTTTCTGCATATTCCATCTTTTATTTTTCAATGTGGCTTTTTATAAATTATCAATTTGAGGTTATTCATAAACTAATTAGGAGGTTTTTATGGTCTGATGGAAAAGGAAATAAGAAGAAGCATTTAGTGAAATGGGAGTGGTGTTGTCTTAGTAAAGATCTGGGAGGGCTTGGACTCAAAGATTTGAAGATGCAGGGTGTTGCCCTAGCAAGAAAATGGATTGTCAAATCATTAGAGGGTGATGAGCCCTGGAAAATCTTAGTCAGAAAGAATATTGAATTGGCTACTCAGGAGAACAAGAAGATTTGGGGGAGAATCCATTTTCATGATGTCTTATTTGGGGATTTCATATCTAAACCTAGGGGATCAGTTGTGTTTGGGAGCATTTGGAAAGCTTGGGAATGTGGTAAATGGCTTTTAGATGACAGAGAGGCTATTAACCTTAGTGAGGGTAAAATTTGGGGCCAGAGATCTATTTGGTGGAATGTAAAACACAAGGGTAAATATCTTGCATTATTACAAGGCTATTCTTCTAGATTGTGTAATGACAAAGGCCTGGTTTACTTGCAAGATCTTTTTGTGGATGGTGATCCCAAAACTTGGTCTATAGTCAAAAATGAATTTCATCTTTCGCCTAGGCAATTCAGAACATTCTCTACTCCTGAGAAAGCCTTTTTAAATAAATTCTAGAGGAGAATAGTTGTGGAAGGAGATGAGTGTATAGAAATGGTAAAATGGAGGGATGGGTCCAGGTTGCTTGATGTGCGACCAAAAAATATTTATAACATGCTATCTAACTCTCAGTGCATATTCCTGCACATCCTAGCGGCTTGGGGTGACACCATGGGTGATAAAGTCTTGGTTAAAGCCTTTAAATTGTTTTGGTCAAAGCTCTTAGAGCCAAAAAAAAGCCTCTTTCAGATGGTTACTGATCTTAAACAAACTGTGTTCTGCCCATGACAATGTATTATGTCCCATTTGTAATGTTGTAGAGTATGTGTTTCACATCTTCTTTGACTGTTTATATGCTAAAGAAATCTGGTCTTTCTTTATGGGTAACATTAAAATGTGGAATCCTACTGATGTTTTAAATAGAAATGAAATTTTATGTGGTTTCATTGATGGTTTTAAATCCAAAGCTAATCTCTTTTGGCTTGTTCTATCTACTGAAATACTGTGGTTCCTTTGGAAAAAAAGGAATGAAGAGAGGTTCCAAGGCAGGGAGAGATCACTCACTGGGACTTTTCTTAGTCTCACATATTACAATTTTTTTGAACAAGTTACAATTGCTCTTGAACTTTCTTTTGATAAATTCAAAGAGCTGATGGAAACTAGCACATTCATACACAAAGAGGAAATTAAGGAGTTAGATTTTTGTGCTAAGGATATGAGGATACTTGATCTAAGATTCTACAATGGATATACAGAATTCTAGGGTCTTTATGCTCAGCTTAAGCAAAAGGAATTAGAAAATAGTGAGCTTCAGAAACAATGGGAAATCACAAGGCATAACTTTAGCCTCTGTACAGAGCAGCTGAAAGATAAGGCCGATCAGGGGAAATTTTATAGTGGAGCTTCTGAAAGTAACAACAAAATTCACATTTGGGACCATGAGATTGAATATTATGAAGATGCAAGATGGGAATTCAAACATGTTAGTGTAGAGAAAGAAAGGATTGGAACTGAACTAGATGACAGCCAAGGGTGGTACTATCACTATGCTAAGGGAGTACAAGAGACTGGTAGCAAAAATGAGCAAAGTAATTGATGAAGACATGGAAGTTGAGCAGAGTAATTGATGAAAACATGGAAGTTGAGCAGAGTCAAGTTGTAGGTCCAGCAAATTATGAAGATAATCCAGAAAGAGACAGCATAATAGATGATCAGAATGCAGTGGTTGAATTCAATTGAGACAATGAATCATACTAAGGATAGTAGATGATATTATTGCTTATAATTATGTTTATTTTGATAGTGTGATGTTAAAACTGTTCCCTCTAATATATACTGTAGTTTTGATAGTTGGCAAAACTGGTTTGTATGTATTAGAGGACTGATATCTTTTTGGATTGATGGAAGTGGCAACAAAATTTTGATGTGGTGCTCTTAACCACAATATTGTAATCTTCACCATACTTTGAATATAATTAGTGCTAGATTCTCAATCCAAAAAAATAAATAGAATGACATTACCAGATTATTTAAAATAAATCGTTATGAACAAAGAGCTAAGAATTCAAGTGGAGAAGCACCACATACTTTGTGATTGTGCCTTTATTTTGCCACAAATCTCACAGGAAAAAAAGAAAGAAGATATCTCACTAAAAAATCAAACAAGCGCTACTATTTGCAGGTAAGTTATGTTTTCGAGGAGGAAAAAGTTTAGAATGAAGATAGATGTATAACAAGTAAAACAATTTAGTGGAAGTTTAGTGGAAGTTCATAGGGCATACATTATTGCGTTCCTTTTCCAACATTGGGTGATAGACTTCATAATATACTTATCCCATTTTTCTCACATATTCTTTCGTGGCATAAATATTCTATATGGTTCAAGATTTAAAGATTTGATGGCATAAATATTCCATATTGTTCAAGATTTAAAGTTGGGTTTCTCAGTTTGAGTGCTCATTAATTTTTATACTACATAGACCCAGAAACATTATGGGTTTGATTATATATATGAATATTTCATTTACTATGTTATAATAAATTTTATTATTATTTTTCATTGTAATTATAATATTGATATTTTTAGCTGATAGGCTATTAGTGGGAGCTTTTGCTCCTGAAAAACCGTAGGACGTCAAAAACTGTCAGACGTCAGAAAAATGTCGGACTCTAGAAAAAGTTCTCACCGTTCGGTTTTCATTTTTGTGTTGCATTTGTCTTTAGGGTAGTTTTGGTTGTTGTCTCTTTCTTTTCTTTATTTCTGGTGAATCCCCCTGCAAACAACACCAAAGAAATAGGGAACTCAGTGTTAGACAGGCACCAAACAGTGTTGTTGGATTCATCTTTTTGCTAATTTGAATGCTAACCGAAAGATAATGCAGGGCAAAGAGATCATCTTCATTGCTTGTGCATTATCTTGTTGAGCAACGCAGTAATAATAAAAATAGTAATAATAATAATAATAATGGAAATGGGAATTGTATTGTGCAGCAATTGAGTTTGGGCTCAGGTTCTACCGGGGCACCATCTTTGTTTGTTTTGTCGCCGCCTTCTAAGCATATGATATCGCCACCTAGGATTATCAGCAAACTACAAGTTGTTAGTGTTAATGGAATTGTGAGGGATCATTAGTTCTTAGGGTTTTCTTTAGTGGTCTTGGTTTCAAGAAATTTGAGCTTAAACGGGGTTTAGATTTTAGGTTAATTAGCATCTATTATGTTTTGTAATAAAATATGGATGAAATAAGGGTTTTTGAATCTTTAGATATTTAAGTCAAATTCATGTCTTCAACTTAAAATTTTAGTTCTGCCCATTTTTTAAAAGCAAAAAAAAAGATTTAAGTCCTGTGGTTATATGCAAAATATAAAATTTGGGTTACCTTTTGAATCTTTTCCCTATTTTTCATGACATACCTGTATTCTTTACTAAATAGAAATTAGATTATCCCATGGGTAAACCATGGTCACATTTGTGTATGAATCTCCAATCACTTTAAATATTTTTCGCTATGCGAATGTCATTGTTCAATTCTTTCTTTGAAGGTAGAAAATGATTTTTTAAAATTTTTCTTGAACAAAAGCACATCATTAGGGTTATTAAGGTCGCTTGTCTGTGCTATAGAGAACAATTACCAATCTACTAAAGTTTTCAGTGCCTTGTTCTAGACTTGGTCTTCCGAATCACCTCTTGCTGGCAGAGATATTATTGAATTTCAGAACATTGATGAGTCAAGTAGACAGGGAAGCCATTGCTCAACCTTGGAGAAACTTCATGCTTGGGAGAAAAGGATCTATGAAGAAGTCAGGGTATTTGTCTTTTTGCTTTCCCCTATCCCTTCTTTCAATTTTTATCACTTCATCCATTGTATTCTTGTGGGTCCATAGACAGTTTTGGTCTCATAGATATTATTGAAATTTCTTTTATTTACCTTAATTAAAGATTGATGCTTCTTCATTTCAGTATTGTTGACTATTATAACACCATAACTTTGTGAGTCAATGAGAATGCAAAATTTGCAGTAAAAATATTAAAACTTAAACTGACCGCTTTACCAACTGTAATTGTTTTGATTTTAAGTGAGGGTCAGGGATCAAATGCTAGCCCACATTAATGAGCAAGGGTTATGTTTTGTTAAGTTGTAAACTATATTGAATAGAGAGAAATTGCAATAAGCTAATCCAAGAAACTAGTAGAGTTCAAAGCCAACTAACAAACAACATTAAGTGTATGTATGAGAAGCTTTTTTATTGAGATTAGGAGACCAACTTACAAGGATTGGTCAGTAGGTTACCTTTTCTCTGTCATGGATATTGGTTCATGGTTTGGTCCAATAGTCTCAAGTCTGAAATTTGAATGAATGCAATCATTTTTTAATTTGATTTGGCTCCTTAAATGGTTTTGTAGAGTTGTGAATCTGCACGAATAGATCAGAAGAAGAAATCGACATTGTTGCACCATCAGGAATCAAAAGGAAAAGAGGACAAGAAGATTGAAAAAACAAGAACAACTGTAGGTATACTACAATCTCAAATATTGGATGCACACCAGGCTCTAAATACAACATCAACATCAATTGTCAATTTGAGAGAGAACGAATTGTATTCAAAATGGTAACCATTATTTCTTGCACATTCATTAGTTACATAACAACCACTTAGTTTAAAATTGAGTGACATCAGAAACGTATAACATTGTCATCTAAGATCTACTGTTAAATCTTTGCTCAAATCCATGCAAAAATTTGGACAGTGTGAAATTTCAAAATTTTCATTAAAAATTTTATAATATTTTAGAAGCAAGTTTGAAAGTTTAAAAAATTCTATCAAAATAAATTTTAAACCATATTTTTGGATGTTAACTATGTAGAAATTTTTTGACATCCAAAAGTATTGATAAACAACTGCCAATATTTTTCCTTTACCGTGATCTTTCCTTTTATATTATGGGAGACGTGACATTTCTTTAGTTTCAATATTTATGGAAAGGTCAGTCTATAAGAAGTTCATGCAAAGGGACTTGTTTCCTAACAAATCCAAATAAAAACTAGAAAAGGTACTAAGATCTTACCAAATGTGATTAATTCTTCTACTGTATTTCTTTGTGAATTACACAATGGTAAGAATTTTCATCCCCTAATGAGATTTGAACTTTTGCCATATTGTGAAATACCCTTTAGACTCTTAAACATTGCTGGCATTTTACACCGTCTAGATTTGGACACCCAACTAAAAAGGGTATATCATTTGACAATGCAAGAACCAATCTCTATAATCTTAAACATTCTGTCTTTAATTACACTTTCTAGATTTGCAAACCAACTAAAAAAGGAATATCATTTGACAGCCCAAGAATAGAACTTGGATCTTTTATTTGTGTGTGATTTTTTTTTGTTGTCTGCAATGTTTTGTGTGTGTATTTAAGGAATGTCTTATCCAACAATTAATGACAAAGTAATTATTAGGGATAATCTTGACTGAATGTATTAGTCAAAACTAGACCCATAAGTATTAATTGTCATCAAATTCAAAAAGAAATCTCTTGCGGATGCAGGGTATCAAGTAGTAGAGAAGCAGACACCCAAATTGCATTTTGAGGCATTGAAATGGTTGTTTTCTAAAACAAAACATCTAAGAGAGTCTGGGTTACTTACAGAGAGGCTGCAACTTCCATTTCTAATTGCTCTAATTATTCCAGCTGAAGAGAATGAGCTCATTTCCATGATGGATTCCACCAGTTTCACCATTAACTCCTTTGGCATCCAAATTTATATGGACATTATTTATAGGCCTAAGGCATTCGTACCCATGCCTAACATCTGCACTTTGGGTCCAAAGAAATGATTCATCCAACTTGTAGTGATTGTAGGCTGCCATGTATATCTGCTCAATGGCATTCACAAATTATCAAGACACAATCTTCAAATTTTCAAATAGAGCTACAATAGTCCCTTTCTCAATTTGATTTTTAGGAGGTGAAGCATGCTGATCAAATAACAATCCACATTTTTTAGTGTGTAGAGAAATTCTTCTACAACAAACTACAAAGGCCTAAGGAATAGGAACTCATTACCAAAAGCCAAGGGAGCCCAGTAACACCTAAATCACTCCTACCTATTGGAGAAACTTACCAAAATAGCACAATATAAATAACATGCCAGCTATTTACTTTCAACCCTTCTCAATTGGGTGGGTACTAGATAGTCGATTCATATAAGCTTGAAAATGTAGTCACAAGATGGTAAATGGTCTTACCTGCTCCCACTCTTTATTTCCATATTTTAGAGCCTGCTTTGTAGCTTTATTCACCAACACAAATGCTAGGTATCCTACTTCATCCTTCACCTTAAGATCTCGCGAATCCACTTTGATCCATTGCTACCAGAAGACATATTGATGTGAGAAAGAAACCACATTTAGCTAAACTAATAGTAAATTCCTTCAGAGGATTTTGAGACTACAAGTGGAAGTTACTTGGTGGGGATCATTTGGGCTTTCTAGAGCAAGCACTGCAAGATGGCCCCAGGTAGCCATGAAAAAGTCTGGATTGGCTTCGCAATAAATCCTAATTACAGTACCCCGAGGTTCCTCCTCGCTAAGTTGAGAGTATGATGAACCATATCCAGATGCTCCATGAGATGAGCTCACTTATCACATTTCAAAAACAACAATTTAAAATCAATCCTTTCAAAACAATATTTATTTGATTGTTGAGTAATCACCAAAAACATATAACATTAACAACTGATTATAAACCATATTCTAGTCTTGTGTATAAACCATATTCTCGCCTTGTGGGACAAGGTCACCTTTATCAGATTTATCAAGAACAAAAAATCAAATTTAAATAAATGAAAACATAGAAAATTTAGAGAAAAGGATAAAACCCTCTTTGGGGTTTTGTGATGACCTCTCCTTGATCACACCACTTGATACAATGGAATCATGGATACGTCACAAATTATAGAGACTACACAAGAATAGAGATTCAGTCAGTACAAAGGAAAACATATCATTGGAAACACCAAACTTAAGAAGAATAGAGACAAAACCAATCTCGTCTGGAATTAAGTTCTCTACTTTTAGACCAAGACCATTGTAAGCTCAAACTCTAAGGATACATCACTTTGTGAAGAAGGCTCAACCAATTGTGATTTTGATGTCTCCATTATTAGACTTTACAGAATGATCACAACAGAGGCTCAACCCATCTGGGACTTGGATAAAAGGATGTACATTATTAGACCATTGTAATCTCAAAACTTAACAAAACCATCATATATTTAAACAAGTGAGACTCAATTAGTCTGGGGTTGGGATAATTATAAATTTCTCATTAATAGGCCATTGTGACCACAAAACTGTATCGAAACATAACACTAACACAACACTCTACTTAAACATCATCCTCTTCAATGGTCAAACAGTCAATAACAATTTTACACCTCATCCACAACAAAAAGTGGTAAATATTTGTCTTATTTTAATTGGCCAAAATTAACGCTCAATCAATATCAATTTTTTAATAAGGTCCCCATAATCAAACCACTATACTCTATGGAAACATCACAGTGATGAATATCAGAGACTCAATCAATTTGAATTTGTGGATAAAGTCTTCATGTTCAACCCTCTTTAAAAATAATTTCAGAAAAATAATTATTTTATATTAAATTAGGTAGAAGAAAAATAATTTCATGGGAACTTACAGATGGGACTGATCTTCCATTTATGATTCTCCTTCTTGTTCCACTTGAACAGAACAACCTCTGCCCCTTCACGGAGTCCACGATGATGTGTATCATCGTCAAACATGGCTTCCAGATTGAAGTGAATATTGTTCATAGGCCTGATGCACTAATACCCCTTCCCACATCAACACTCTGGGTAAATAGAACAACCTCATTCAAATCATCAAGATGACATGGACCCAAGACAACCTACACAATCCATGCACACAAACAATTTCAATCCCATAATATTAAACCCTTGAAAATAATTCCTCAAAACACCATGTTAAAATAGAAAGGTGTTAAAAAATATAACCCTTTCACTTTTTGCACGTCCATGCCTTAGAGCCTGGCCTGTAGCCCTGTTTATCAAGGCAAATGCAGGGAATCCTGCTTCATCCTTGGCCCTCACACTCCATGAAGTGTCCATGATCCATTGCTGCAAAATCCAAGCATCATACCCAAATAATCAGCCACCTTGCAAATTACATATACCCACTGCCATAAAAAAACTTTGAAACAAATGCAATAGCCATGATTAAGTGCTACAAAATTTGACCATCATAGCCAATCAATAAATATTCCCTTCAATACCCACATGCATACCCATCTTAGAATTTAAATGTTGAGTGAAAAAGCTTATGAAAAAACTCTCTTATATTTGCATCAATGTTTTAGAAGAGTGATCTTTATTTTCTCATCTTGATAATAAAATAGTGTCGATCTTTATTTTCTCATCCTACTAATAGAACACAAAATGTAATAAAAAACATTGATGCAAATAAAATAGACAATTTTCTTTCATAAGCCTTTTTTTTTCATTCATTCTCATGGACTTTGAAAGCCTCACGTTCATAATCTAAATGCTACTACAACAAACCTAATTTGGGTCAAATTCATTAGCAGCTCTCATGACAACATGACCATTAAGGTTGGCCAGATAGTAATCAGGATTGGTTTCACAATAGATCTTCACAGTGTCACCTTGCACATAGACTGGAGGATAGGGAGCAGCTCCATAAGGGGCTCGAGCTGGCTTTTGTTGATCATAGTGGTGGTGGTGTCCAAACATTATGGTGATCCTGTAAATACCAAAACATTATACTTTCGGTCAAATGATCTACAAAACATGACTCTTAAACCCTGAAAACAATGGATTTCAATATGAAACATGAGTTTCTATCCATACAAACTGTGAAATTTAAGCCGCCAACATAGAAATTTTTTAATGTAATGAACATGATGAAAACACCCTCATCAATGAAGCACCTTTTGGAATAGCATTTATAAACTAGATACCTAAAATGAGAACCCAAAAAACTATGTATTCAGTAACTGTAAGTAATCACAAATAGGGATTTGTACGTAATGATTAAAAAACAAAAAAGGTGAGTGTTGTGCATCAACCAACGTAGGTGGGTTGGTATTTATAAAGAAATTAGAAAGAGCTATAGTAGTTTAGGTTCCTGGTCATGGTCACATGTGGACTTGGCCAAGACTTCAACGGAGATTAGAATTGGAATTTAAATTGACAGCCATTTACACATTTTTCGTCAGTTAAAAACACTTGCAGATATTTGACTTGCAATTTTAAAATATAACCTTCAAGCTTTTTCTAGGTTTACTGATGAGTCAGATCCATGACTCATTTATTTCTTTATATTTCCTGTTCTAAAAGACTATGACAAAACATTATGGCATATATATATTATTATAATTATATTTGTCTTTTGGATGGATTATGCACATGTCTAGTATTCATTTCCTTTTGATGAAATCTCTTAACTTATTTACTTGAATTGCATTTTCAAAATGCATATCTTATGATTTTGTGGTATAAGTGGTGTATGTTTGCATAAGGATTACAATGGTGAGATTCCTAGGGGTCTCTGGTGCCCTTTTTCCTGTGAAAAGCCTAAACTCTGGACAGCTCCAAATGTTATTACCCTCCAAAAGAGCCATCCTCCCCTCGATTTGATGACTATTACAAGTCGATCCTAGGGCTCCTTAAGAAGTCTAGCAACACAAACATGACCCATGCCTCAATTAAAGCAGCTGTTATGATCTAAGTTCCCACGTCACTTCATTTCAATGACTAACTGAAATAGCTATTAATTGGCATTAGTTCCAATTGAAGTCACTGCCACCAAGTGCCACGTCATTCCAGGAAATCATTTAGTCCGCCAACAGCCAAGTCGATACAAATATCTGATCTATAGTAACCCGCAATGGAATCATTAATGTAATAAATAAGCAATTGGCTCTAATCCCAGTTCACTACAGTTAAGATCGTTGATAGGTATATCCTTTTAATAAAGCTCGACTGTATAAATAGGAGCAAGTCGTCTCTCTAAGTTAGTTCTAGATTTTCATAGTCAAGTTGTTAGCCAAATTGTATTTTCAGCTGGAGGAAAACTCCTTGTTTTCAGTTCTATATCCATGTCCATTTCTAGACTTTGATTAAATGCAAATGAAGGGGGAATTCTTTTGAAAGATAGTTCGAGTTCAAGAGGATTGTCTCTAGTTGGGAAAGTAGGGCCCGCTTCCCCAAACTAGAGAAAATCTCTCAGTATTTTATTTTCATGCAATTCTTTTGTGTCTTTCTGTTTAGTAATATTATCTTTGCATGTTGATTTGTGATGTGTCTTTTCTTTTCCGTGTGATTGTTTAGCTAATTGTCACCTATAAGTTTGTCATCTAAATTCTAAAAATACCAAAAATAGAATTGTTATTTCAACAACACTATTATATTTAGAGTGTCTCATTATTGTAGTTTAACAATGGATGCAATTACTTTGAAGTTCTGTTTCAGCACTTAGGATAGTTTCTTTCCAACAATGTAACTAGTTTCCTTTCAAGCAAGTGTGTTTCTTTCCAAGTAATCATAATAGGTTCTTTCAAAGCATGTGTGTTTCCCTTCAAGCAAATAGGTAGTTTCCATTCCTTGCATGTGTGTTTATTTCCACAAGTTGAGTAAACTGGACTTTGTCCACCAACCATCCATTCACCCGATTCAGATTCCACTCCAAAACCCCCCACACTAAGAGTCTTATCACAAATCACTCCAGACACCTTTGGATTGATAATTAAATGATGATGAATTAACAAACACTACTACGACCTCATCATTTACCAATTATATATGTAACATGTGAATAAAAACGAACATAATGTTTGAAATTGAACAATTTCGTGTATTATGAAATTGAAATTAAAATTATTATTAATTTTTATAATTATAAAGGATCGTAGAATTGAAGATAAGGTTTAATATGATAAATTAAAAGAGTTTATTGAATTCTAAAATCCTTTGATTTAATCAATCTTTTTGTCCTTTTAATTTAATCAATCTTTCTTATGCCTTTCAGACATGAAGGAAATTGAAAACATTGAAATTTTTTCGTCCTCGTGAAATGCATTGATTTTGATATAACACTGTTCAGGGATGGAGGATTAATTAACGCTATATATATATATTGTTTATAGTATAATAATTAAGTATATCGAATATTAATATAAATATTTTTTAAGATTGATTTTAATTTATTGATAATTTATTTATTGTAATTAACTTTGACTAATTAATTATTGTTTGATAAGAATATTTTAATATTATTTAGTATATAGTTATATTGATAGACCCTATCGGTTATTCCGTTGTGCATAAAATTCGTGCAACTGCTAGTAAATATGTACTCAGGTTTTTAGCCAGGTCCAAGCCTAGAGAGACCCTTATAGGGGATCTCTTCCCATGGCTTTATCGCCGAGACTAGTCCCCAAGGCATGACCACGAACCAACCCTTATCTACGAAATATTGATATATATTAATATGAATATTACACAATAAAATAAATGAATATTTAGATGTGATCTAAATATTAATTTATTTTATTGTGTACTATTTATATTAATATAATATTCAACCTTAAGAAAATTATTTAACATTTTACTTATTATATATATTTTGGTAAGTGCTACCAAATGGGCAGCTCCCATATAATAAATTGATCCCAAAAAACTATTCAAAGCATGCCCTAGCCACTAGGGATGCTACATCACAACACAAAATTGTGTTTTCTAGGCCTACTCGTTTATCATGCTTTCTTTGAGGGCCTTAAAGACATTGTGTGCTTCTATCTTCGAGGAGTTTTCTTCCTCCTCACCTCAATCCAAGCATGTTCAGCTCTAGGGGGAGAAGCAGACCATCACTCAAATCCCCTAGTGCAAACTTCCTAATTTTACCATCTGCAGAGGTGGCCAAAGAGACAGTTGAGGTCACAAAGATGGATTCCTCCAAGGAGGGAGGAGAGGTGAAAATGCAATCAGCTATTATCTTAGGATCAACCTTGATCTTATGCACATGGCCAAGCTCCAAGACCGTAGAGGTTGGGGACAAGGCAAGAACAGAATCTTCCAAAGTGGAGGAGAGAGGACTTACTTTCTTCTTCGGATGAGAGACAACGTAGTGGTGGGATTCAGCCCCATCCCACCATGAGGGTTTGATATGAGGAACAACATTGGCACTCACACCAACACTTCTTCTACCACACTGCACAGTGACATGATCTGTAGCAAAGCAGATTCTGCATCTAAAAGCTATTTTCTCATAATCAATTGTTACATCCCCAATTTTTGTCTTGCTATACTTTTTACTTTTACTTGGACATAAGTAAATTTATTATGATCTTTGGATCAATGACAAGGAAAGATATGGATTATATTTACTGTCATTTATGAAATAATGGAAATGGTTATGTTATTATCGATTTAATATTTGCATTATGAGATTTGATTTATTATTTGAATAATGATGCACTGATCAAATTTTTTTGGGGTACAAGTTTGATATGGGAATACAGGTTTTCAGATGACTCTCGAAGAAAAGAGAGAGATTATCTTTCGAGGAGAGAGATATAGACCTCGGGATACGAGTGGTTTATTTGCCAAATTGAGTATAAGTGTTTAACGAAAACGTGAACCAATGTGTCGTAAGAGGTAAGCCTTGTCTTGTCAATTTACTTTTGAACCCAATTGACAGGTAGTCGATATCTTACGAATCTTTGCAAGTCATAGTGTGTCGTCATAGTCATTAGTAACGTAAACGACGTCATTTGTGTATGAATTGTGACCATTTATGTTTAACATAAAAGTTATGATGTTAATGTCACAAAATGGTGGTGTTATTGTTAATAAGCCTCTTAGTGTTTTCATTGTCGACGTTTAACATCAAATGTCATTCTCGTTGAGTTGGGGTGATTTTATTGATGGATTGTGATGGGGAGACAAGCTCAACCCAATCACATTATCTATAACCCTTTGTCTTAATATTATCCTTTTATTGATTAAATCGTAACTATCTAATAAAGATGATGATATGAAAATTATATTTGATCTAATCAAATAAGAATATGCTTATGTGTCGAATGAGGATAATACCTCATATAAGTTAAGAAAGTTTATGCTTGAGAAGCTATAGGCATCTTTCAAGGAGTGCCTTCATTACTAATGCATGATGGATCGAACCACTCTTTATGAGTAATTGATTGCTCTAATTCAATTAAATGAGTTGGCGGCCCCTTAGATGAGGAGTGGCGGATAACCCAGCTACATTTGCTATTTTCCTCAATGATGTTTTGCATTATCGACATATGTTGTCGATTGCAATATTCTAGTTGGCGGTTGAATTCGATCAAGAGACAAAACCATTTAGTTTGAGTGTGTTTTTAACTACAAAAGAGGTGGAGTGCATAGCTGGGACGACTCATTTATGAGTCGGTTTGGGCTCTTAAAAGCCATGACTTAGATAGTCGATGGGCACCTTTTATGTGTTAAGTTATGTTTAGATAGTCATGGGCCAGGGAGAGGAAGTTCGTGGTGGACAGAGAGAAGGATTTAGAGAAGGCTGAGAATGATTGTCTGGGAAGAATACAGAAGTATTCTATCTACAATACCTTTACAATATAGACCACCACCTACAGGTAAATGCCTCTACATTTTACGCCTTTAGAAGACAATGAAAATTTAAATGTTGCCTTGTCTTGGACATTCGTCCATTTCTATTTGGTTATCCTTTAATTTTATAGTGTAACTATTCCAAAGGAGATGAGCCGACTGTGTCTCTTTTAATATCATCAATTTAGTTTGATTGACTGAGTCAACTGTGTATGGAAGATATTAGAGTCATTATATGACTGTTATTTCATTTTAGTTTAAGTATTGAGGATCGACTTAGCCAAGTGAGGCTGATTCTTGTGTTAATAATGAAACCTATTCCATGATTTTACCAGGCCGACCCTGGGCCTTTGTATAAAACTATGATACTTGTCAAAATATAAGTACAAAGAACCAAATGTTTTCTATTGTCTTATATTCAAAGGAGGATAACATAGTTATCATGAAACTAGTTAACCAGTCACCTATTTGAGTGAGTTTCCATTTGAGGACAACCAACTATATAGATATAAGTTAGTCTTGAAAAATAATTCCAATGAATTGGTAGAGGATACTTGATAGGGAAAACTTACCAAATTGTGAGTAGTGTGGCATAAAGTACTAAGTGGAAGATATTATCATTTTGAAACCATTCTTGGTTAAATACATTTGTCAAGAATGATTCCCTTACCAAAAGAATTTAGATTCTTGGTGATCTATGATAGCTATGGAAAACCTAATGAGTGATAGATTAACTAAGGATAGTTTGGAAAACGGATAAATGTCATAGGACCTTCTATATTATCTATACAAGTAGTCTTGTTGAGTATAGTTTTATAGTAAACCATTATGTCGAAAAAGACTATGTCTATAACCTTATATAGAATCATATTTGAGTGTATAAGAAGTGATGGTTAATGACATCGCATATAAGTGAATTGAAAAGTAATCATATTCCTTTGAATAGGAGTTATCATCTTTACAAGAGTTAAAGTATTCTTAACCATGACTGAGTTAAACCAAAGGTCAATTTTGAACCTAGATATTGTGATATCATATTATCCAAGGGTTAATAGGTAAACCCAAGAGTTGATTATGAGCCAAATGAATAGTTATGACATATAGACTTATCTAATCCAAGAATACTAATATTATGACACGATGATTAAACTATTTACCTAAATATAGTTGGTGTGATTAAACTGCGATAATACGATAGTATCCAAGTTGAGTAGGGGTGGGTGAACACAATGACTACATTCATTATGAACGATATTGATATTAAAACTTTGGCCAAAGTAATGAATTTGTTTTCTGCATGCATTATCGGTTCACTGTATCTGGATTGTACTATCTATCAGAAATCATACTTAGCTAGAGGGTATCTAGGATTGTATGGTTGAAAGATATGTGTAGGATACAACACTATGTACTCGGGAAAAGGCAAATTACCACTGGTCACCTAAGGTCTATGTCCCTCGTGAAGGGTAGGGCCACTTCCTATGTGGAAGATGTGTGGGAGACCGCCAGTTTGTGGATGGAGGTAAATCACTGGAAAGATACTCTCTCTCCAAGTAGAAGACATGCTAGAACTTGTGATAAAGATGTCAGATATTCAGAAGCAGTATTTATTCCAAAACTTGTATAAGTATTTGATTTACATTTGTAAACATTGTAATTGAGAAAGACAATATGGTTGTATTGTATTTTGTAAAGAGAAATCCTATAATTGTAGTTACTTGGTTATATGTTGAATAAAAAGAAAAAATTTCTCTATCTCATTTTTACCTTGTTGATTTACTCTATGGTAAATTTTCTGGTTTTACTATGTTTTTAGAACATGGATGTTACATATGGTATCAAAGCTACTAGGTTCAGCACTAGGGCTTATGAGACCACTATGCTTACCTGTAGTCAACATTATGCAGTTAGCTAATGTTTGAAAATTTATGTGCCAGGATGGTACGTCTTAAGAAGATAGCAAGAAAGTCTATTAATACGAGTCAACGTTTCCTTAAAGCAAAAAGAGAACGTGAGGCCATTATCAAAAACTTTGAGGGAACCAATGATGAGAGTGACATTTGGTTAAGTGATACTGAAACTCTAGCGACTGCCTTAACTCGAATCAAGCGAGTAGAAGGGAAAACACGGAAAGAGTTAAGATCACTACCAAAATCATAGAGTATATGTTAGATGAGGAAACAACTATGGTTAGGCGAGATCCCTGCATACCCCCAACTATTGAGATCATAGAAGTTAGGACTGATAGTGAGTGAGAGGGTTATATACCTTGAGATTATGTATCTGAAAATGAATCTGAAAGATATACTCCTCTTGAGTATGACTTTTGAAGTCATTTCTTGTATAAATGAAGAATACTATATACTTTTGAAATGAAATGAAATAAAAAGAGTTGTTTTTGTACCAAACTATTATTTAATTGAGTTTATTATGTTTTGATTTAATGGGATGCATTATAATCATGAACTAATGGACAACTCAATATTCTCAGGTCTAAGAAATCAATAAACATGGTTCAGACAAGAACTAACCAAGGAGAAAGTGAAGACGAAAACTACCCGCCAAATAATAAGCTGGACCAAATCATAACCATGCTTGAGGAAACCAAGAAAAGACTGGGTGATTTGGAAAAGAGGGTGGATGATAAAGGGAATACTGAGGGAGGAGGTGAAAACTCTCATGGAGAAAGCGGAGAAAATCATGAAGATCAAAGTAAGAGTACGGAATCTCATAAAGAGGCAAGGGATAGATTGAGCTCAGAGCTCTTAAAGGATATGAAGAAGGTTACTCCACCAAAATTTGATGGGACAGTGACCGGAGATGCTGCAGAAGCTTGGTTAATAGAAATGGAAAAATATTTCAAGATAAGAAATTACTTGGAAGTGACCAAGGCAGTATGGGGAGCATTCCAACTGGTAGGAGAAACATCCACCTAGTGGATGAATAAGAAGATGGAATTGAATTTAAGCTCTCTAAGGGTAACTTGGGATGAGTTTGTGGAGCTCTTTTGTAAGAGATGGTTACCACAACTCTATTTTGATCATAAACTGGCTGATTTTCAAAATCTTCATCAAGGAGATATGACAGTGGTGGAATATGGAGAAAAATTCACCTGACTCTTGAAGTATGTTCCTCAGTACTAAAAAGATGAAAGATTCTGGATCAAAAAATTCATCATGGGCTTAAATGCTCAAATTGGTGGTGAAGTGGACGTACATGGTCCCACAACAATGGATCAAGTGTACGAGAAGGCGATCAAGCAAGAACAAAAGTTGAAATCTATTTCAGCTTATCATGATAGAAGCCGCAAGAGGTTTAGTGGAACTCCTAACAATCAACCATACAAGAAAAGATATGAAAAGGGCTATGATAACAAGAGGAAGGATAAATGATCTTAGAAGAACAAGGGTGGATCTGGTAATGAGAAGAAGAGTGGCAACTATTGGCAAGAGACACATTGGAGCTTCATGATTGTTGTCATTGATGGCAACAAAGATCATCCCACACATCCGCAGGATATGGTGTGTCTCTACTGGAAGTCAGATTGAAGAGCTTACAGGTCCGGTAAGCAAGAACAGAGCATGCAGAAGGTCCGGCAGTCAGGTCCGGATCTGTTAAAGGAAGTATCCTTGGAAAGTGTGAACTTGGGAAAGTTAAGAGGAGTATCTTGACTGATAGATTCCAGGGTTTGAGCCTCCGGTGTTGAAAGAGTGAAGAGATATAAGCTTCTAAGTACTGGGGTCCGGTTTGGTAGAACAGACAGAGGAAGAACTAATAGTCAAAGCATCAAAAGTTATTTCGAATGAGATGTTGAAAATGATAAAGATTCCTAAGGTATCATTCATGATTGGCTAACTTATTAGACAACTTATATAAGTTTCTTTTTGATCCTCATCACTTGGGAAGCAAGGATTTAGCCAACAGACTAAAGTTTAGGAAATATTGACTATTCCGGATGCCAACTAGAAAGAGGATGAAATCCTTTGTGCGGATATATATACCAGATGGATTTCGATAAGGAAAATGAAGTTATAGTGTGGTGTGCAAAGAAAAAGGGAAGAGCAGAGTGAAAGCAGTAAGGAAGGTCTGGTATGTGAAAGGACAGCAGAACAAAAGAAGAGGAAGGATGAAGTGTAGCAGATCAGTTTACTGAGCCTAACTAGAACTGAACTCTAGCATGTGTAGATGCTTCACATTAGTTCAAGCATCTTATTATTTCTTGTTACAACTTGTAGATAGTGAGTCTCTTGTGAGCAGTGTGCTTGGGCAGTGAGCCCTAATTGGCAAGTGTCATTTTGTATTTCTATTCTTCTAACAGAGAATACAATCTTGGGTTAATCACCCCGTGGTTTTTTTCCTTAACAGGGTTTCCACGTTAAAAAAATTATGTCATGTGTATTTCCATTTCATGGTTATGTTTGCTTATTTGAATTGATGCAACATTAATTATTAAGAAAGTTCAGAAAGCTGAAATAATTAAGATAACTGATTCACCCCCCCTCTTAGTTATCAACAATTGGTATCAGAGCCAAGTTCCTCTCAACAAAGCCTAACAGCTTGAGGAAGACCTGGGAATTCAAATGGATGCGTATGGTATGAAGGAGCAACTTAAGTCTGCCCTAGATGATCTTGAGCAGTCAAATTCTGAAATCAATGAATTGAAGGAAAGACTCAAACAGGTTGATGATTTCATAAATGAATTAAAAGAGAAACTGAGTCTCTCTATGAAAAAGAGAAAGGAGCTACTTCAACAACTGGCAAGACAAGGTGAAGCCAATGATACAAATGGAGATCTGAAGGAGAAACCAAGTTATGTCAAAAGTTATCAAAAGAAATCATTATGGTAAGACATGAAATGGAATCAGGAGTTATAAAGTTTACCCAAGAGATTGAAGAGAAAAGAAAAACTGAAGATGATCTAAGACAATCTCTCAAGGAAAAATCAGAAGATTGGCACAAGATGGATAGAATTATCAGACATCTTGAATCTGATCTTGAAGATGCTAAAGATAATGAAGAAAAACTTGAGGATCAAATTGTCTCTCTTAAAAGGGATCTTCAAACAACAAATGAATATAAAGAGAAATTCAAGATAAGTTCTGCTCAACTTGAAGTTCTTCTTGAAAGTCAAAAGAGCGTAGATGACAAGTGTGGTTTGGGATATGAGAAAGGAGAAAGCTCTGGATCCGGTCAGAAGAATTTTGGATCAGAAAATCCAAGGAATAGGCCTAGAAGACCTCCGGTAAGACAGCCTAATGCTCAAAGATATCCACCCTTCAATGGATACTGCCACAACTGCAATAACTTTGGTCATAGAGCTAATCAGTGCAGAAAGAGAATGAATCAGACTAATACATCCTTCTTCGGACAGTGTTTCAACTGTAAAAGGTATGGCCACAAATCTCATGAATGCAGAAATATGCAAATGAACAATTCATTCAATGGTAGATGCTTTGCATGCAATAGAATGGGTCAGATGGCTAATCAATGTAGATCAAGAGGATATCAATCAAATATGCAAAGAAATGTTGTTTACCAAATTTGCAATAGATCCGATCATATTGCCAAATTCTGTAGAAGCAAGAATCAGGACAAAAGATGTCCGGCACATCATAATCAGAATCAAGACAAGGGAAAACAAAAAGTGAATGCAGATGAAGTTCAAAGTGAAATGAACAAGATTTGGGTGAAGAAAATTATAGAGAATGTAGGGGATGGATCCGCACCAGACTCTGGTGTTGATATTCCTTCCAGAAACTAAAAAGTGAGCTCTGGCTCAGGGGGAGTCTCAAGGAAAAACATTATCCCCCAGCCAGTCAATTGGTGCCGGAATTGGCACAAGGAAAAATGTGGATTAAAGGGTTCTCAGAGAAACATCCAAGTAAATTGTGATTAAGATATGAAAGATCCGCAAGAAGTTTTAAACAGGTAGAGGACTAATCCAGTTCCTCAGTCATCCGGTGAGAAGTAGGTTTCTCACAGTTAAACCCGATATGATTCAAAGTATGGAATCTTGATCTGCGGATAGATCAAATGATTAGTGAAAGGAAGATAGATTATCACTATTCTCCAAGAATAACTCTAAAGTCTGTCTCAGTGATCCGGAAAGGTTATGTCTCTGAATAAGATAAACAAGGCAAACCGGAATGAATTAGGTTGCGCATTTATTGCAGGGTGAAAATTAGGGCTTTCCCAGAAATAAAAGAGTTCATTCATTCGCACATTTGCACTCAAGAAGAAAAGAAAAAGGAGCTCTGCATCAAATTGTCTCAACTCTCAAAGATCAGCCATTGAAATCATTTCATCCAGCTAATCAAATCCGGCTCTTTCAGCGAACCCTAGAAACGAAAAAGGTATTTTTCATTGTTGAATATCTCTCTGTAAAATCTTTTTGGAAATGGCTACTCCGAATGTTGTGAAGATCTCTAATAGACCTCATCCTAAATTTAAGAAGCATCCATATAAATCTCTAGAAGTTGATCCCCTAGGCACCTTTTCAAGCATTCCGCATGGGGTTCTGCATGTAGAAGATGTTAGGGTTTACATTCATGCAAGCATTGAAGAATTTGAGGAATCAAAGTTAATGGATATCTATCACAAGAAGTTAATAGATGATTCTATTGAGATCAAACCTCAGTATAAAGCCATCCGGGAGAAGAATTTTGCACAGTGCATTCATTTCCCCTATTTTGAAGAAGATGAATGGGTCTGGTATGTGTTGAGCAGAGTGCATGACAATTTCTTATGGTTTAATAGACCATTTAAAATCACCAAAGATGCAATTAGGGCAATAACCGGTCTACACTCATCCAGTGGGATACCTGTTCTCAAATCTGTCAAGAATCAGACAGTAAGTGATGCAACTGGATCAAAATTTGACAAGAGAGCTATGACAATTGAAGATATCACTGATCCACATGTCAAATTTGCATCCATGATAATTGGTTACAAGATTTATCACTCCAGTAGGAAAAATTCTGTATCGGGAACTGCAGTTTATACAGCCTATCAGATACTAAAAGAAAATGCTGACTATGATCTGTGTGAACTTCTTCTAACCCAACTTTTGGAAAATCTGCAAAAGATAAAGAAGGACAAGAAGAACTCCTTCAAGTATGGTGGCTTGATACTCTGCTTATTCTTTTATTACATGAATGAGCTTCCTGGATCTAGTGGTTGGGTATGGCAGAATGATAGACCAGTAGCTATTCAAATCAGAGATAATATACATGGGCTTGGTGATGCCAAGGCACAGAATACAGCTCTCTGGGGCTATTTCAAGAATTTTTAGAGCATGATGCAAGCAAGAGAGAGAATCCCCAAATCTTTAGTTGAAAAATATAAAGATACAATATGCTTTATGGTAGAAACTGATCAGTGCCTAATGGAGGAAGTGGAACCAAGAACAGTGTGGATCATGCCAATGGGGTATGAAGTGGATGAGAAAATTGTTGAGCTACATGTTCAACATATGCTTAGTCCACCCAATGATCCCAAGGCAGAAAGGTTCAAAACCTTTGAAGAATTGAGTGTAAAGGTTCATGTGGAACTTAGACAACTGGAGACAGAAAGTAAAGTGAGAAGGGAAGTTGAAGAAGTTGCTAAGAGATTTGGAATATCCAAGGAGGCACTTGATGCAAATAGAGAAAAGATGGAAAAGGCAGAGAAAGAGAAGAAAGAAGCAGAAAAGGAAAGTGATCCGGTAAAAGCTCCCTCCCAGACCAAATCCTCTAAAAGGGTTGCACCTACCTCTGATAAAAACTCAAAGGCATCAAAATCGAAAGTCCAGACATTCAGAAAAGAAGAAAAGAGAATAAAGAAAAAGGCAACAAGGTCCTATGTTAGCCAGAAGGATGATGAAGAAACTGAATTAGATGAGGAGGTAAAGAAACTGAATAAGAAGAAGAAATCTTCCGGTGAACCCTCTACCGATGAAGACAAGGAAGAGATGGTAGAAGAATTCGTTGAAAGGCCCACTCTATCCTTAGATGATGTAGTTAAAGTAGTCACTATGTATGGGAACCTCTAACCAATAACAGAATTCTATGATGCATACAATGAAGCAAATAAAAAGATTCTGGAGGAAGCCACAGTTAAGTATTTGAATGTATATAATAAAGCTTTTATTGAAATCATATCTCTCATTCCCAAAAGCCTAGAGAAGGAATTAGAGATAAGAAAGAATAATTCTAGGGCAAAGGATCTTGAGATCTGGGAACAGATAGCCATTCAGCTCTTTCCTTCAATCACTCCGAAGCAAATGAATATGATCTTCAAAGATTGCAAGGATGAGTTCCGAAGCAGAGCTAGAATGAATCAGCTTATGCTCGATGAAATTGACAAAATAGCCAAAGAGATAGAAGAGATCCTCCGGAATGCATACAAAAAATTCAGCATTCCAATTGTAGAGGACATAAGTGATAAGCCCTCTGCCATGGGCGACAAGGAAGAAACCACTAAGACGGTAGTAGAAGAGGTTAAGGAGATAGGTGAAGAAAAAGGTAAGGACTTAGATTCCTCTACTCCAGAAGAGGAAGTCCAAGGAGAAGTAAACTCGGATTCTTCTGTAGTCTCCGGATCTAAAGGAGAAGTAAGAATAGAGGAGAAGGGAGAAAAAGTGAAGGGAAAGGAAGAAGGTCAAAAAGAAAAGACCACAAATGACAGTACTAAGGCTGCAGAAGGGGAGAAAGTTCTGTCTCTGGTAAGAGACATAGCAGAAGCAGTCAAGGACTTCTTAACCAAAGAGATGATGGAATTTGATGAACCGGAGTTGCTTCAAGGTCCATTCAATTTTGATTCCCTCTCTCCGATGCAAACCATGAAGCTAGCATCCTTCACCCAAGTAAAGGCAAAAGAAAAATTTTTGAAGTCTCACCTGGTAGACTGTGAGCTCATAGAAGCTGCATCCGGTGTCTTAGAGAAGATTATGCCTTCCTTCCAAAAGGACTCTTCAGCCTCCACATCCAGTAATCTCAAAACTCTTGTTAATTCTATTAACACTCACTTTAAGTCGTTAGAAAAGTCAACTGAGGCAAAGGTTCAGAAAGACTTTTTGGATAAGAGATTCTCGGAGTTACAAGGCATAATAGCAAATGATATGAGAGTTTTGGATATTGGAATAAAGAGCTTGGAAAATGCTCTCAAGGATGGCGGAGATTTCTACAAATTTTGTTTATCCTGGCCTAAAGTGACCAAGGATATTGAGAAGAAAGTAAAGGAACAAGAGGATAAACTGTTAAACCTCTCACAGAATTTTGATCATCTCACTCTATCCATAGTAAATCAGGAATGTCAAATTATTGTAGTCATGAATGAGATTAAGAAACTTGAAAAGGAGAGGAAAAACATAATAAACAGAATGAGTGAGCTTAGAGGGGTGATTATTCCCAAATTAGAGGCCATGCATGAGGCCCTAACATATGCCCAAACCACAGCCCGGACCAGTGATCTGACAGATCTCAAGAAGGCAGAAGCTTTTGCATTCCTACTGAGTGGTCATATCTCAATTTTGGACAGGATGAAGCAGAGTTGGGCGACACAAGTTGTATAGCTGAAGACAACCTTTGCAGACATATTACAGTATATGTAAGTAAAACCTATCTATATACTTATGCGGCTAAGTATAGTTGAATTTTTGGGTAATTTTGGTATGCGGACCCTACCCTTTTCCATTGATGTCAAAGGGGGAGTGAGGAACAGTGAAAAATGTGGAATCTAGCTAAGGGGGAGCTCCGGTAAAGTGTACATTAGAAGAGAGCATCAACAAAGGCGGAGTATAGTATAACACTTAGTCATTTTTCACTAAGTGTTGCCATCAATGCCAAAGGGGGAGATTGTTGGCAAGAGACACATTGGATCTTCAT
The DNA here is from genome assembly GCA_027924645.1 of Cunninghamia lanceolata. Taxonomy (NCBI): domain Eukaryota; kingdom Viridiplantae; phylum Streptophyta; class Pinopsida; order Cupressales; family Cupressaceae; genus Cunninghamia; species Cunninghamia lanceolata. Next base: position 2,556,287 of record BSBN01000371.1, on the reverse strand, counting down.
GATTGTTGTCATTGATGGCAACAAAGATCATCCCACACATCCGCAGGATATGGTGTGTCTCTATCGGAAGTCAGATTGAAGAGCTTACAGGTCTGGTAAGCAAGAACAGAGCATGCAGAAGGTCCGACAGTCAGGTCTGGATCTGTTAAAAGAAGTATCCTTGGAAAGTGCGAACTTGGGAAAGTTAAGAGGAGTATCTTGACTGATAGATTCTAGGGTTTGAGCCTTCGATGTTGAAAGAGTGAAGAGATATAAGCTTCTAAGTACTGGGGTCCAGTTTGGTAGAACAGACAGAGGAAGAACTGATAGTTAGAGCATCAGAAGTTATTCCGGATGAGATGTTGATAATGATAAAGATTCCTAAGGTATCATTCATGATTGGTTGACTTATTAGACAACTTATATAAGTTTCTTTTTGATCCGCATCACTTGGGAAGCAAGGATTCAGCCGACAGACTAAAGTTTAGGAAATACTGACTATTCCGGATGCTGACTAGAAAGAGGATGAAATCCTTTGTGCGGATATATATATATATATACCAGATGGATTTTGATAAGGAAAATGAAGTTATAGTGTGGTGTACGAAGAAAAGGAGAAGAGCATAGTGAAAGCAGTAAGGAAGGTCTGGTATGTGAAAGGACAGCAGATCAAAAGAAGAGGAAGGATGAAGTGCAGCAGATCAATTTACTGAGCCTAACTGGAACTGAACTCCAGCATGTGTAGATGCTTCACATCAGTTTGAGTATCTTATTATTTCTTGTTACAACTTGTAGACAGTGAGTCTCTTGTGAGCAGTGTGCTCGGACAGTGAGCCCTAATTGGCAAGTGTCATTTTGTATTTCTATTCTTCTAACAGAGAATACAATCTTGGGTTAATCACCCCATGGTTTTCTCCCTTAACAGGGTTTCCACGTCAAAAATATTGTGTCATGTGTATTTCCATTTCATGGTTATGTTTGCTTATTTGAATTGATGCAGCATTAATTATTAAGAAAGTTTAGAAAGCTGAAATAATTAAGATAACTGATTCACCCCCCCTCTCAGTTATCAACAGCAACTACAAAAGAAATGAGGATAACAATGGGAAGACTTCAGATAAGAAAGGACCCATTGGAGGATGCTTTACTTGCGGGGGTGAGCATTATGCAAATCGTTGCCCTAACAAGAGTCAAAATGGTCAACAAATAGGTACTGCACTACCTACTCAGCAAGAAGCATTCCAGCAAAGGATTCGTGTAGCTCTCGACAATCGCCAAGCAGAGTATCAAATCACACCTATTGAGATGACAGGTACTTTGTTTGGAGTCCCTATATCTATTTTGATTGATACAGGAGCCACTGAAAACTTTGTTTCTCCTAGAATTTTGAATAAATTTCCTAGAAAAGCTGGGTACATGTTAAAACCTTGGTTAGTAGAATATGCTAACCAATCTAAGGCTCAGGTAGAGCAATGTTTGTTTGAAGCCAAGATTGATCTCCCTAGTTTCTCAACTAAAGTAAACATGTATGTAGATCCCTTAAGTTCCTATGATGTAATCCTAGGAATGAGTTGGTTGTGGAAGCATAGAGCTAAGGTAGACTATTTTTCAAAAATAGTTGAATGCTTAGATCATTTGGGAAATCATACCCAATTCCAAGGGATTCAAGGAGAAGTTAAAATCAGACCTATCTCTGCCAAGCAATTGCAAAGGGTTAGAAGGAAAGGTTGTCATCTATTTGTAGTCAAAATGGAACAAGTGGAGGAAGGATTAGAAAAACCTAGTTCATATTTTGGAGAAAAGTATCCTTTTCTTCGGGAGTTTTAGGATGTGTTCCCAGAAGAACTTCTGGGACTACCTCCCAAGAGGGTTTTTGATTTTGCAAGTGATATTAAACCAAGATCTGAGCCTATGTCAAAAGCACCCTACCGTATGACAACTACGGAGTTAATGGAATTGAAAGCACAATTACAAGAATTGTTGGCAAAAGGTTTGATCAGACCCAATGTTTCACCTTGGGGTGCTCCGGTTAATTTTGTCAAAAAGAAGGATGGAACACTTCGATTATACATAGATTATTGTATGCTTAATAAAGCAATGGTAAAGAACAAATATCCTTTGCCACATATTGATGATCTTTTTGACTAGATGCGTGGAGCTGTTGTGTTTTCAAAAATTAATTTGCGACAGAATATCATCAGTTAAGAATAAAATATGAGGATATTCATAAGACAACTTTTAGAACCAAATATCGACACTATGAGTTCACAGTGTTGCCATTTGGTTTGACGGATGCACCTACTGCATTCATGAATATCATGAATAGTGTATTCAGAGATTGTTTGGACAAGTTTGTTCTAGTCTTTTTGGATGATATACTCATTTACTCTAAGAACGAAGAAGAACATCAACGACACTTGCAAATAGTTCTGCAACGATTAAGAGAACATAAGTTATATGGGAAACTGTCTAAGTGTACATTCTTCCAGAAGGAGATCCAACACCTAGGGCATATTATATCAGCTAATGGAATATCTGTTGATCCTGCAAAAATCATAGCTATTCTGGATTGGCCTGTACCCACAAATGTGCATGAAGTGCACAGTTTCATGGGCCTGGCTGGCTATTATAGAAAGTTTATTTTGAATTTCTCTAGTATTTCTAGTCCAATCACTTCCCTGCAGAGGAAAGGAAAGAGATTTGAATGGATAGACAAATGTCAAAATGCATTTGATCTCTTAAAGGAAAAGCTAACTTCAGCGCCAATCTTGAAAGTTCCTGACCCCGAAGGATAATTTGAGGTAATAACAGATGCCTCAGGAGAAGGATTAGGAGGAGTGCTTATGCAAGATGGAAGAATTATAGCATATGAGTCAAGGAAATTAAAATCCTATGAGAAAAATTATGCACTGCATGATTTGGAATTGGCAGCAGTAACTCATGCCTTGCAGATGTGGAGACACTATTTGCTGGGGAAGACTTTTGTACTTAAGTCAGACCATCAAAGTCTTAAGTATATTTTCTCTCAACCACATTTGAATGCTCGACAAAGGAGATGGTTAGACTTGATATCTGACTATGACTTTGAGATAAATTACATCAAAGGAAAAGAGAATAGAGTAGTTGATGCTTTGAGTCGTAGAAGACATATAGCTTCTATTGTTTCTATTCGTGGAAATTTCAAGGATTTGGTGTTACAAAATTTGTCTAGTGATGACTATTATGAGCAAGTCAAGTAGGCTCTAAAAGATAATCCTAGAGATCTAAGGTATGATGGTTTTCTATTTGAGTCAGATGGACTATTGAGGTATAAGGGTAGAATGTATGTTCCTAATTCAACTAGTTTAAGGGATTTAGTATGGAAAGAAGTTTATACTACACCATATTCTGGACATCCAGGAGTGACCAAACTTCTGGCAGATGTTAAACCTCTTTATTTATGGAAAGGAATGAAGAATGATGATGCAAGATTTGTAGCAAGCTGTTTAGAATGTCAAAGGGTAAAAGCAGAGCATCAGCACCCTGCAGGATTGTTGTACCCACATGATGTGCCAAAGTGGAAATGGCAAGTTATTAGTATGGATTTTGTTTAAGGTCTTCCTATGTCAAGGAATAGACATGATGCCATATTAGTTGTGGTTGATAAAATCACAAAGGTAGAACATTTTATACCAGGGAATTTGACTAATGGAGCACCTGTGTTAGCTCACAAATTTGTGCAAGAAGTGTTTAGATTGCATGCTTTCCCTGAAAATATTATCTCGGATAGAGATGCGTGTGTAACGTGAAGGTTTTGGCAAACTTTATTTTCTGTGCTAGGGACTACACTCAACGTGAGTACAGCTTATCATCCTGAAATTGATGGACAAACTAAGAGAGTAAACTAGGTTTTGGAAGACTTATTGCGAATGTATTACATGGATCAACAATATAAGTGGGAGGAATACTTATCACTTGTGGAATTTGCTTACAACAATTCCTGTCATTCCACTATTAAGATGGTGCCATTGGAAGCATTGTATGGAAGAAGATGTCAAACTCCTATTAGCTGGGATAAGCTAGAAGATAGGATTAGCATCGGAACATAAATGCTAGTTGAAATGGAAGAGAAGGTAAAGTTGATCAGAAAAAAGATTGGTAGAAGCCAATGATAGGGAAAAGAGCTATGCAAATGCAAAGCGTATACCAAGGCAATTCTCTGTTGGAGAGAAAGTTCTTTTGAGGGTCAAACCTCAGAAAAGTTCTATTAAGTTTGGAAAGTCTTTTAAGCTAGCCCCTCATTATTTGGGACCCTTTGAAGTACTTGAAGTGGTCAATCTGGTTGCCTACAGAATTGCTCTACCACCAACCTTGTCTAGAATGCACAATGTTTTTCATGTCTCTTATTTGAAGAAATATAATGCAGGTGATAACCATATTTTGAATTGGAATTCTTTATAGATGCAGGATCTAGGGGTGGTCACGATCGAGCAACACAAGGTGTTAGAAACACGCAAGCTCCACTTGTGTAACAAAGAGGTCTTGCAATGCAAGGTCCAATGGGACCAATATGCTAAGGAAAATGCTACATGGGAGGATTACCATGAATTTTACCAAAAGTTTTCTCATTTATTTAATGTTGTTACTAGTTGAAAACAATGAACTTGCTTTTTAGTTACTTTTTGATACTTTATATCATCGAGGATGATGAATCTTTAGGGGAAGGATATGTTACATCCCCATTTTTTTTGTCTTGCTATGCTTTTTACTTTTACTTGTATATAAGTAAATTTATTATGATGTTTGGATCAATGACAAGGAAAGATATGGATTATATTGAATGTCATTTATGAAATTATGGAAATGATTATGTTATTATCGATTTAATTTTTGCATTATGAGATTTGATTTATTATTTGAATAATGATGCACTGATCAAAATTTGTTTGGTTAAAAGTTTGATACAGGAATATAGGTTTTCAAGTGACTCTTAGAGAGAGAGAGAGAGAATCTTTTGAGGAGAGAGATATAGACCTTGGGATACGAGTGGTTTATTTGCCAAATCGAGTATAAGTGTTTAACGAAAACGTGAACCAATGTGTTGTAAGAGGTAAGCCTTGTCTTGTCAATTTACTTTTGAACCCAATCGACAGGTAGTCGATATCTTACGAATCTTTGCAAGTCGTAGTGTGTCGTCATAGTCATTAGTAACGTAAACGATGTCATTTGTGTATGAACTGTGACCATTTACGTTTAACATAAAAGTTACGATGTTAATGTCGTAAAATAGTGGTGTTATTATTAATAAGCATCTTAGTGTTTTCATTGTTGACGTTTAATGTCAAATGTCGATCTTGTCGAGTTGGCGTGATTTTATCGACGGATTGTGATGGGGAGACAAACTCAACCCAATCACATTATCCATAACCCTTTGTCTTAATGTTATCCTTTTATTGATTAAACCATAACTATCTAATAGAGATGATGATATGAAAATTATATTTGATATAATCAAATAAGAATATGCTTATGTGTCAAACGAGGATAATACCTTATGATAAGTTAATAAGGTTTATGCTTGAGCAGCCATAGGTATCTTTCAAGGAGTGCCTTCATTACTAATGCATGATGGATCGAACCACTCTTTATGAGTAATCAATTGCTCTAATTCAGTTAAATGAGTTGGCAGCCTCTTAGATGAGGAGTGGTGGATAACCCAACCACATTTTCTATTTCCCCTCAATGATGTTTTGCATTATCGACATATGTTGTCGATTGCACTATTCTAGCTGGTGGTTGAATTCAATCAGGAGACAAAACCGTTTAGTTTGAATGTGTTTTTAACTGCAAAAGAGGTGGAGCACATTGCTGGGATGACTCATTTATGAGTTGGTTTGGGCTCTTAAAGGCTGTTACATCCCCAATTTTTGTCTTGCTATACTTTTTACTTTTACTTGGACATAAGTAAATTTATTATGATGTTTAGATTAATGACAAGGAAATATATGGATTATATTGAATCTCATTTATGAAATTATAGAAATGATTATGTTATTATCGATTTAATATTTGCATTATGAGATTTGATTTATTATTTGAATAATGATGCACTGATCATAATTTGTTTGGTAACAAGTTTGATATAGGATTACAGGTTTTCAGATGACTCTCGAAGAAAAGAGAGAAAGAGTATCTTTCGAGGAGAGAGATATAGACCTCGGGTTACGAGTGGTCTATTTGCCAAAATGAGTATGATTGTGTAACGAAAGTGTGAACCAATGTGTGATGAGAGGTACGCCTTAACTTGTTAGTTTACTTTTAAACCCAATTGACAAGTAGTCGATATCTTACAAATCTTTGTAAAAGTAGTAAGTCGTCATAGTCGTTAGTAACGTTAACGACGTCATTTGAGTATGAACTATGACTATTTATGTGCAACGTAAAAATTACGACGTTATTGTCATAAAATGGTTCTCTTATTATTATTAAGTCACTTGAGGTATTACAAACGATTCTTAACGTTAAGATGTTTTCGTCAAGTTAAGAAGACATGATTATTGTCGACGGATTGTGATGGGGAGACAGGCTCAACCCAATCACATTATCCATAATCCTTGTTTAAATATTATCATTTTATTGATTAAACCATGACTATCTAATATAGAGGCGATATTAAGAGAATTATATTTGATGTAATCAAATATGTAAATGCCTTAGCATCGAATGAGGATAATACCTCATAATGAGTCGATGGTGTTATGTTTGAGTAGCCGAAGGCTTACTTTTAGGAGAGTCTTCAATAGTATTAATGGTGGATCAAACCACTTATTGTGATCATTTAAAGATCAGTAGTGTTTAAGTGACGTGTCGGCCTCATCCTAAAGAGGAGGATTGTGGTTTTAACGGCCACAGCTGACGAGCCATGGAGCGGCTATCTACCATCGGCATGTGGGATTTTTGCTTAAAAATTGGTTTCTGTTAAGACTAAATCGCTGTGGACTGTTAAGCTTTCATTAAAGTTCGCAACCAAAACATAGAGGAGGTGCGAAATGAGGCTACTCTATAGGAGTCATGCCTCAGTCATTAATAATAATGACTCAGATGAGTCGTTGTTTATATATTAATAAGGTTAAAAACTTGAGAAAGGGAGGATCAAAGACACATAGAGAGAGGTATAGTGGCTGGAACAGAAAATGAATACGCAGTCAAGGGGCATTGACCCTGTGTCTTATTTGCACATCTCTACCAACTCAAGATCGTCCATTATCAAGTATTCCTTAGTTCATGTGTTTATTAACCATGAAGAAATTGAATAGTTCCTTTTAGACTATACATCGTTGTATTATGGGTGATTATATGAGTTCGCCAGTGAGGTTTAACCTCCTGTATTTATGGTGTAACAGTCGAAAACTATTAAGTGTCAACTTAGGAAAATGCAGATAACATTTTAAGTAAACTATTTTGATCTATTTTTGTAATTGATGAGACAACGAATGTAAATTATACGGTTGATACTTGGTAATACAAGTGAGTATTTTATTATAGTATATTGAATCGACCATCTACTTATTGATTTTAAAACGATGATCATATCAAATCATAGTATGGAGGATAAAATGTTCATCATAGTAAGAGGTTGTCATAGTTGTCATGAGCTTTGAAAACAGTCTCCTTATTGAATTAAGTTTGTAGTAAAGACCAATGAAGTGATTGTGAGATAACCATACAATAGACTCTCAAATTTTATAGTGATGACTAAATTTTGATAATACACTCTTAGACTTTAGTAGTATAGTTTAACTTTGAGTCAAGATAAAACTCATTTAAAGTATTTATCTTGTTCAGATTCTATATATATATATATATAACGAAAATGATATCTATCCATGAGAACTTAGATTCATAGGAATCTTTAGTAAACTATTGTATCTTATTAAACGAAAGTAACTTAGTGATATTATGGTAGATGGAAATAAGGTTTATATGGGAACCCTTAAATGTCTATTTATCATTATTGTTCATATTAATCTTGGAAAGATTCAATACAATGGAGTAGACCAAGTCTACTAGAGAATGACCTTGTAGGGAGATGTATATAGGGTATGTTTTGTTATATCACATTATCAAAGGTATTCTATGTTCCTTGTATAGGAGTTATTATCTATTAATGAACTAAAGTAATCTTAACTTTGGATGAGTTAACCAAAGGTCATTTGAGAATCCAGGTCTCCTAGATAAGAGATAAAGTTACATTGTAATATCGTATTAACCAAGGGATAATAGGTAAACCCTAAAGTTGATTATGAACCAACTATATAGTTATGTCATATAGACTTATTTAAGTCAAAAGATACTATTATCATGATACGATGATTAAACTATGTACGTGGATATAGTTGGTGTGAATAAACTGCGAGAATATGACAGTATCCAAGTCGAGTAGGGGTGGGTGAACATAACGACTACGTTCATTATGAACGATATTGATATTAAAAACTTTGGCCAAAGTAATGCATTTGTTTTCTGCATGCATTATCGATTCACTGTATCCGGATTACTCATCCTATCGAAAATCATACTTAGCTAGAGGGTATCTAGGGGTGTATGGTTGATAGAGTTGAGTAGGATACAACACTATGTACTTAGGAAAGGCAAATTACCACTGGTCACCTAAGGTCTATTTTCCTCGTGAAGGGTAGGGCCACTTGCTATGTGGAAGATGTGTGGGAGACCGCCGGTCTATGGATGAAGGTAAATCACTAGAAATATACTCTCTCTCCAAGTAGGAAACATGCCAGGACTTGTGATAAAGATGTCAGATATTCAAAAGCAGTATTTATTCCAAAATTTGTATGTGTAATTGATTTACATTTGTAAACATTGTAATTGAGAAAGACGATATGATTTATTGTATTTTGTATTGAGAAAATCTTGTAATTGTAGTTACTTCATTGTATGTTGAATAAAAGAAAGAAAAAAATCTCTATTTCATTTTTACCTTGTTGAATCACTCCATGGTAAATTTTGTGGTTTTACTATGTTTTTAGAACGTGGATGTTACACATGGTATTAGAGCTACCAGGTTCAGCACTAGGGCTTATGAGACCACTATGCTTGCCTGTAGTCAACATTATGTGGTTAGCTAATGTTTGAAAATTTTTGTGCTAGGATGGTATGTCTTAAGAAGACAGCAAGAAAGTCTATTAATACGAGTCAACATTTCCTTAAAACAAAAAGAGAACGTGAGGCCATTATCAAAACCTTCGAGGGAACCAATGATGAGAGTGACATTTGGTTAAGTGATACTGAAACTCTGGCGATTGCCTTAACTCGAATCAAGTGAGTAAGAAGGGAAAATATGGAAAGAGTTAAGATCACTGAAGTTAGGTCCGATAGTGAGTTAGAGGGTTATATACCTTGAGATTATTTATCTGAAAATGAGTCTGAAGGATATACTCCTCTTGAGCATGACTTTTGAAGTAATTTCTTGTATAAATGAAGAATACTCTTTGCTTTTGAAATTAAAAAAAAAGAGTTGTTTTTTGTGCCAAACTATTGTTTAAATTGAGTTTATTATGTTTTGATTTATTGGGATACATTATAATCATGAACTAATGGACAACTCAATATTCTCAGGTGTGAGAATTTGATAAACATGGTTCAGACAAGAACTAACCAACGAGAAAGTGAAGAGGAAAATCACCCGCCAAATAATAAGCTGGACCAAATCATAACCATGCTTGAGGAAACCAAGAAAAGACTAGATGATTTGGAAAATAAGGTGGATGATAAAGAGAATACTGAGGGAGGAGGTGAAAACTCTCATGGTGAAAGCGAAGAAAATCATGAAGATCAAAGTAAGAGTACGGAACCTCATAAAGAGGCAAGGGATAGATTGACCTCAGAACTCTCAAAGGATACGAAGAAGGTTACTCGACCAAAATTTGATGGGACAGAGACCGGAGATGCTGCAGAAGCTTGGTTAATAGAGATGGAAAAATATTTTGAGATAAGAAATTACTCGAAGGTGACCAAGGTAGTATGGGGACCATTCCATTTGGCAGGATAAGCATCCACCTAGTGGATGAATACGAAGATGGAATTGAATTTAAGCTCTCTAAGGGTAACTTGGGATGAGTTCGTGGAACTCTTTCGCAAGAGATGGTTACCACAACTCTATTTTGATCAGAAACTAACTAATTTTAAGAATCTTCGTCAAGGAGATATGACAGTGGTGGAATATGAAGAAACATTTACTCGACTCTTAAAGTATGTTCCTTAGTACCAAAAGGATGAGACATTCAAGATTAGAAAATTCATCATGGGCTTAAATGCTCAAATTAGTGGGGAAGTGGACGTGCATGGTCCCACAACAATGGATCAAGTGTATGAGAAGGCGATCAAGCAAGAGCAAAAGTTGAAATCTATCTCAGCTTATCGTGATAGAAGCCGCAAGAGGTTTAATGGAACTCCTAATAATCAACCATACAAGAAAAGATATGAAAAGAGCTATGATAACAAGAGAAAAGACAAAGGATCTCAGAAGAATAAGGGTGGATCTGCTAATGAGAAGAAGAATGACAATTTCAAAAGAAATGAGGATAACAATGGGAAGACTTCAGATAGGAAAGGACCCATTAGAGGATGATTTACTTGTGGGGGTGACCATTATGCAAATCGTTGCCCTAACAAGAGTCAAAATGGTCAACAAAGAGGTACTGCACTACCTACTCAGCAAGAAGCATTCCAACAAAGGATTCATGCAACTCTTCTCAATCGTCAAGCAGAGTATCAAATCATACCCATTGAGATGATAGGTACTTTGTTTGGAGTCCCTATATCTATTTTGATTGATACAACAACCACTAAAAACTTTGTTTCTCCTAGAATTTTGAATAAATTTCCTAGAAAAGCTGGGTACATGTCTAAACCTTGGTCAGTAGAATATGCTAACCAATCTAAGGCTCAGATAGAGCAATGTTTGTTTGAATCCAAGATTGATCTCCCTAGTTTCTCAACTGAAGTAAACCTGTATGTAGCTCCCTTGGGTTCCTATGATGTAATCCTAGGAATGAGTTGGTTGTGGAAGCATAGAGCTAAGGTTGACTATTTTTCAAAAATAGTTGAATGCTTAGATGATTTGGGAAATTAGACCCAATTTCAAGGGATTCAAAGAGAAGTTAAAATCAGACCTATCTCTACCAAGCAATTAAAAAGGGTTAGTCGGAAAGGTTGTCAATTATTTGCAGTCAAAATGGAACAAGTGGATGAAGGGATAGAAAATCCTAGTTCAACTTTTGGAGAAAAGTATCCTTTTCTTTGAAAGTTTCAGGATGTGTTCCTAGAAGAACTTCCAAGATTGCCTCCCAAGAGGGTTTTTTATTTTGCAATTGACATTAAACCAGGATTTGAGCCTATATCAAAAGCACCCTACCGTATGACAACTACGAAGTTAATGGAATTGAAAGCACAATTACAAGAATTGTTGGCAAAAGGTTTGATCATGCCCAGTGTTTCACCTCAAGGTGCTCTAGTTATTTTTGTTAAGAAGAAGGATGGAACCCTTCGTTTGTGTATAGATTATCATATGCTTAATAAAGAAATGGTAAAGAACAAATATCCTTTGCCACATATTGATGATCTTTTTGATCAGATGCGTGAAGCTACTGTGTTTTCAAAGATTGATTTGTGATCAGGATATCATCAGTTAAGACTGAAGGATGAAGATATTCATAAGACGACTTTTAGAACTAGATATGGACACTATGAGTTCACAGTGTTTCCATTTAGTGTAACGAATGCACCTTCTGCATTCATGAATATCATGAATAGTGTATTCAAAGATTGTTTGGACAATTTTGTTTTAGTCTTTCTGGATGATATACTCATTTACTCTAAGAATGAAGAAGAACATCAACGACATTTGCAAATAGTTCTGCAAAGGTTAAGAGAACATAAGTTATATGGGAAACTATCTAAGTGCACATTCTTCCAGAGGAGATTCAATATCTAGGTCATATTATTTATGCTAATGGAATATCTATTGATTCTGCAAAAATCACAGCTATTCTGGATTGGCATGGACCAACAAATGTGCATGAGGTGCGTAGTTTCATGGGCCTAGCTGGCTGTTATAGAAATTTATTCTAAATTTCTCTAGTATTGCTAGTCCAATCACTTCCCTGCAGAGGAAAGGAAAGAGATTTGAATGGACAGACAAATGTCAGGATGCATTTGATCTCTTAAAAGAAAAGTTTAACTACAACTCCAATCTTGAAAGTTCCTGACCCTGAAGGACAATTTGAGGTAATTACAAATGCCCTGGGAGAAGGATTAGGAGGAGTGCTTATGCAAGATGGAAGAGTTATAGCATATGAGTCAAGGAAATTGAAATCCTATGAGAAAAATTATGCACCACATGATCTGGAATTGGCAGCAGTAACTCATGCCTTGCAGATGTGGAGACACTATTTGTTGGGGAAGACTTTTGTACTTAAGTCAGACCATCAAAGTCTAAGTATATTTTCTCTCAACTGCATTTGAATGCTTGATAAAGGAGATGGTTAGAATTGATATTTGACTATGACTTTGAGATAAACAACATTAAAGGGAAAGAGAATAAAGTAGCTAATGCTTTGAGTCGTAGAAGACATATAGCTTCTATTGTTTCTATTCGTGGAAATTTTAAGGATTTGGTGTTGCAAAATTTGTTTGGTGATGAGTATTATGAGCAGGTTAAGCAGGCTCTGGAAGATGATACTAGAGATCCAAGGTATGATAGTTTTCTATTTGAGTCAGATGGACTATTGAGGTATAAGGGTAGAATGTATGTTCCTGATTCAGCGAGTTTAAGGGATTTAGTATGGAAAGAAGTTCATACTGCACCATATTCTGGACATCCAGGAGTAACCAAACTTCTAGCGGATGTTAAACCTCTTTATTTCTGGAAAGGAATGAAGAATGATGTTGCAAGATTTGTAGCAAGCTGTTTAGAATGTCAAAGTGTAAAAGCAAAGCATCAACACCTTGTAGGATTGTTGTGCCCACATGATGTGCTAGAGTGGAAATGACAAGTTATCAGTATGGATTTTGTTCAAGGTCTTCCTATGTCAAGGAATAGACATGATGCCATTTTAGTGGTGGTTGATAAACTCACAAAGTTAGTACATTTTATACCAGGGAATTTGACTGATGGAGCACTTGTGTTAGCTCACAAATTTGTGCAAGAGGTGTTTAGATTGCATGGCTTCCTTGAAAAGATTATCTCGGATAGAGATGCACGTGTAACATCAAGGTTTTGGCAAACTTTGTTTTCTGCACTAGGAACTAAACTCAACGTGAGTACAACTTATCTTCCTGAAACTGATGGGCAAACTGAGAGAGTAAACCAAGTCTTGTAAGACTTGTTGCGAATATATTGCATGGATCAGCAATGCAAGTGGGAATAATACTTACCACTTGTGGAATTTGCTTACAACAATTCCTATCATTCTGCTATTAAGATGGCGCCATTTGAAGCATTGTATGGAAGAAGATGTCAAACTCCTATAAGCTGGGATAAACTAGAAGATAGGACTAGCATCAAACTAGAAATGCTAGTTGAAATAGAAGAGAAAGTTAAGCTCGTCAGAAAAAGATTGGCAGAAGCCAATGATAGGCAAAAGAGCTATGCGGATGCAAAGCGTGTTCTGAGGCAATTCTCTGTTGGAGAAAAAGTTCTTTTGAAGGTTAAACCTCAGAAAAGTTCTATTAAGTTTGGGAAGTCTTCTAAGCTAGCCCCTCGTTATATGGGACCCTTTGAAGTGCTTGAAGTGGTTAATTTGGTTGCCTACAGAATTGCTCTACCACCAGCCTTGTCTAGAATGCACAATGTTTTTCATGTGTCTTATTTGAAGAAATATATTGCAGGTGATGATCATATTTTGAATTAAAATTCTTTACAGATGCAAGACCCAGGGGTGGTCATGATCGAGCCACTCAAGGTGTTAGAAACGTGCAAGCTCTGCTTACATAATAGAGAGTCTTGCAATCCAAGGTCCAATGGGACCAATATGCCAAGGAAAATGCTACATGGGAGGATTACCATGAATTTTATCAAAAGTTTCCTCACTCATTTAACATTGTTACCAGTTGAAAATAATGAACTTGCTTTTTAGTTACTTTTTGATACTTTATATCATCAAGGACGATGAATCTTTAGGGGAAGGATATGTTACATCCCCAATTTTTGTCTTGCTATACTTTTTACTTTTACTTGGACATAAGTAAATTTATTATGATGTTTAGATTAATGACAAGGAAATATATGGATTATATTGAATGTCATTTATGAAATTATAGAAATGATTATGTTATTATCGATTTAATATTTGCATTATGAGATTTGATTTATTATTTGAATAATGATGCATTGATCATAATTTGTTTGGTAACAAGTTTGATATAGGATTACAGGTTTTCAGATGACTCTAAGAGAAGAGAGAGAGAGAGAGAGAGAGAGAGAGAGAGAGAGAGAGAGTTACAAGTGGTCTATTTGCCAAAACGAGTATGATTGTGTAACGAAAGTGTGAACCAATGTGTTGTGAGAGGTAAGCCTTAACTTGTTAGTTTACTTTTAAACCCAATCGATAGGTAGTAGATACCTTACGAATCTTTGTAAGTCGTAGTAAGTCGTCATAGTCATTAGTAACGTTAACGATATCATTTGAGTATGAACTATGACTATTTACGTTTAACATAAAAATTACGACGTTATTGTCATAAAATGGTTCTCTTATTATTATTAAGTCACTTGAGGTGTTACAAATGATTCTTAATGTTAAGACATTTTCATCAAGTTAAGAAGACGTGATTATTGTCGATGGATTGTGATGGGGAGACAAGCTCAACCCAATCAAATTATTCGTAATCCTTGTTTAAATATTATCATTTTATTGATTAAACCATAACTATCTAATATAGAGGCAATGTTATGAGAATTATATTTGATGTAATCAAATATGTAAATGCCTTAGCATCGTACGAGGACAATACCTCATAATGAGTCGATGGTGTTATGTTTAAGTAGCCAAAGGCTTACTTTTACGAGAGTCTTCAATAGTATTAGTGGTGGATCAAACCACTTATTGTGATCATTTAAAGATCAGTAGTGTTTAAGTGATGTGTCGGCCTCATCCTAAAGAGGAGGACTGTGGTTTTAAACGCCACAATCGACGAGCCATGGAGCGGCTATCTCCCATCGACATGTGGGATTTTTGCTTAAAAATTGGTTTCAGTTAAGACTAAATAAATGTGGACTGTTAAGCTTTCATTAAAGTTCACAACCGAAACATAGAGGAGGTGCGAAATGAGGTGACTCTGGAGGAGTCTTGCCTCAGTCATTAATAATAACGACTTAGATGAGCCATTGTTTATATATTAATAAGGTTAAAAACTCGAGAAAGGGAGGATAAAGATATACAGAGAGAGGTATAGTGGCTGGAATAGAGAGTGAGTACGCAGTCAAGAGGCGTCAACCCTGTGTCTTATTTGCACATCTCTGCCAACTCAAGATCGTCCATTATCAGGTATTCCTCAATTCATGTGTTTAATAACCATGAGGAAATCAAATAGTTCCTTTTAGACTGTACATCGTTGTATTATGGGTGATTATATGAGTTCGCCAGTGAGGTTTAACCTCTTGTATTTATGGTGTAACAGTCGAAAACTATTAAGTGTCAACTTACAAAAATGTAGATAACATTTTAAGTAAACTATTTTGATCTATTTCTGTAATCGATGAGACAACGAATGTAAATCATATGGTTGATACTTGGTAATACAAGTGAGTATTTTATTATAGTATATTGAATCGACCATCTACTTATTGATTTTAAAACGATGATCATATCAAATCATAGTATGGAGGATAAAACGTTCATCATAGTAAGAGGTTGTCATAGTTGTCATGAGCTTTGAAAACAATCTCCTTATTGAATCAAGTTTGTAGTAAAGACCAATGAAGTGATTGTGAGATAACCATACAATAGACTCTCAAATTTTATAGTGATGACTGAATTTTGATAATATGCTCTTAGACATGAGTAGTATAGTTTGACCTTGAGTCAGGATAAAACTCATTTAAAGTATTTATCTCATTTAGATTCTATATATAGATATATAATGGAAATGATAACTATCCATGAGAACTTAGATTCATAGGAATCTTTAGTAAACTATTGTATCTCATTAAATGAAAGTAACTTAGTGATATTATGGTAGATGGAAATAAGGTTTATATGGGAACCCTTAAATGTCTATTTATCATTATTGTTCATATTAATCTTGGAAAGATTCAATACAATGGAGTAGACCAAGTCTACTAGAGAATGACCTTGTAGGGAGATGTATATAGGGTATGTTTTGTTATATCACATTATCAAAGGTATTCTACGTTCCTTGTATAGGAGTTATTATCTATTAATGAACCAAAGTAATCTTAACTTTGGATGAGTTAACCAATGGTCATTTGAGAATCCAGGTCTCCTAGATAAGAGATAAGGTTACATTGTAATATTGTATTAACCAAGGGATAATAGGTAAACCCTAGAGTTGATTATGAACCTAATGTATAGTTATGCCATATAGACTTATTTAAGTCAAAAGATGCTATTATCATGATATGATGATTAAACTATGTACGTGGATAGAGTTGGTGTGAATAAACTGCAAGAATATGATAGTATCCAAGTCGAGTAGGGGTGGGTGAACATAACGACTACGTTCATTACGAACGATATTGATATTAACAACTTTGGCCAAAGTAATGCATTTGTTTTCTGCATGCATTGTCAGTTCACTGTATCTGGAGTGCTCATCCTATCGGAAATCATACTTAGCTAGAGGGTATCTAGGGTTGTATGGTTGATAGAGTTGAGTATGATACAACACTATGTACTAAGGAAAGGAAAATTACCACTGGTCACGTAAGGTCTATATTCCTCATGAAGGGTAGGGCCACTTGCTATGTGGAAGATGTGTGGGAGACCACCGGTCTATGGATGGAGGTAAATCACTGGAAATATACTCTCTCTCCAAGCAGGAAACATGCCAGGACTTGTGATAAAGATGTCAGATATTTAGAAGTAGTATTTACTCCAAAATTTGTATATGTAATTGATTTACATTTGTAAACATTGTAATTGAGAAAGACAATATCGTTTATTGTATTTTGTATTGAGAAAATATTGTAATTGTAGTTACTTGATTATATGTTGAATAAAAGAAAAAAAATTATCTATCTCATTTTTACCTTGTTGAATTAATCCATGGTAAATTTTGTGGTTTTACTATGTTTTTAGAATGTGGATGTTACAAAAGCCATGACTTAGATAGTTGATGGGCACCTTTTATGTGTTAAGTTATGTTTAGATAGTCGTGGGCCAGGGAGAGGAAGTTCACGTTTGACTGAGAGAAGGATTTAGAGAAGGCTGAGAACGATTTTTTGGGAAGAATACATAAGTATTCAATATGCAATACCTTTACAGTATAGACCACCACCTACAGGTAAATGCCTCTGCATTTTACGACTTTAGAAGATAATGAAAATTTAAATGTTGCCTTGTCTTGGACATTCGTCCATTTCTATTTGGTTATCCTTTAAGTTTATAGTGTAACTGTTCCAAAGGAGATGAGCCGACTGTGTCTCTTTTATTATCGTCGAATTAGTTTGACTGACTGAGTCGACTGTGTATGGAAGATATTAGAGTCTTTATATGACTGTTATTTCATTTTAGTTTAAGTATTGAGCATCGACTTAGCCAAGTGAGGCCGATTCTTGTGTTAATAATGAAACCTATTCCATGATTTTACCAGGCCGACCCTGTGCCTTTGTATAAAACTATGATACTTGTCAAAATATAAGTACAGAGAACCAAATGTTTTCTATTATATTATATTCAAAGGAGGATAACATAGTTATCATGAAACTAGTTAACCAGTCACCTATTTGAGTGATTTTCCATTTGAGGACAACCGACTATATAGATATAAGTTAGTCTTGAAAAATAATTCCAATGAATTAGTAGAGGATACTTGATAGGGAAAACTTATCGAACTGTGAGTAGTGTGGCATAAAGTGCTAAGTGGAAGATATTATCATTTTGAAACCATTCTTGGTTAAATACATTTGTCAAGAACGATTCCCTTACCAAAAGAATTCAGATTCTTGGTGATCTATGATAGCTATGGCAAACCTAATGAGTGATAGATTAACTAAGGATAGTTTGGAAAGCGGATAAATGTCATAGGACCTTCTATATTATATATACAAGTAATCTTGTTGAGTATAGTTTTATAGTAAACCATTATGTCGAAAAAGACTATGTCTATAACCTTATATAGAATCATATTTGAGTGTATAAGAAGTCATGGTTAATGACATCATGTATAAGTAAATTGAAAAGTAATCATATTCCTTTGAATAGGAGTTATCATCTTTATAAGAGTTAAAGTATTCTTAAACATGATTGAGTTAAACCAAAGGTCGATTTTGAACCTAGGTCTTCTAGAGATGAGACATGTTTATATTGTGATATCATATTATCCAAGTGTTAATAGGTAAACCCAAGAGTCAATTATGAACCAACTGAATAGTTATGACATATAGACTTATCTAAGTCAAGAATACTAATATTATGGCACAATGATTAAACTATTTACGTAAATATAGTTGGTGTGATTAAACTGCAAGAATATAACAATATCCAAGTTTAGTAGGGGTGGGTGAACACAACGACTACGTTCATTATGAATGATATTGATATTAAAACTTTGGCCAAAGTAATGCATTTGTTTTCTGCATGCATTGTCAGTTCACTGTATCTGGATTGCACTATCTATCAGAAATCATAGTTAGCTAGAGGGTATCTAGGGTTGTATGGTTGAAAGTTATGTGTAGGATACAACACTATGTACTCGGGAAAAGGCAAATTACCACTGGTCACCTAAGGTCTATGTCCCTCGTGAAGGGTAGGGCCATTTCCTATGTGGAAGATGTGTGGGAGATCATTGGTCTGTGGATGAAGGTAAATCACTGGAAAGATATTCTCTCTCCAAGCATAAGACATGCTAGGACTTGTGATAAAGATGTCAGATATTCAGAAGCAGTATTGATTCCAAACCTTGTATAAGTATTTGATTTACATTTGTAAACATTGTAATTGAGAAAGACAATTTTGTTATATTGTATTTTGTAAAGAGAAATCTTGTAATTGTAGTTACTTGATTATATGTTGAAGAAAAAGAAATTTTTTCTCTATCTTATTTTTACCTTGTTGATTTACTCTATGGTAAATTTTCTGGTTTTACTATGTTTTTAGAACATGGATGTTACATCAATTGTCTAGTGCCAATGCCTATTTCCAACTTTGAATGAAATTTCTGTTGGAATACCTCTTGTGACATTCATCTATATGCACAAACAAGTGGAGGTCATATTTTCATAGTTGATTGTTTCTTTTGATATGCTACGTAATTTCCCCAATCCATTTCCAATTGCTGCCAATCACTCCATTTCCTAGAATTGTAGGGGGAGGTAAGGTAAGTGAACCCACAAGAAAGCTGTAGAAAATGTCTCTATTCGTGGATCAAATGAAGGGAACCAAGGTTTCATGCATAGAAGATCACCTTGGAGAGACCACAACTCGGTTTTGAGCAGTAGCTCTTTATCTTCCATAAATTCAGATTCTAGGATGAAAAAACCTTTCGCACATAGGTATATGCTAATCTCATCCTCTAGATACTCCTTCTAGTTTGCATCAATCCATAAATGGAGATCACAAAGTTTAGGCCATACCTTCATGAACCTACAAATCAGGGCATAATCCTTCAAAAATTCCTCTCTGTAATAGACGATGATGTCAAGACATATCTTTGGGGCAGAAGATGACGGTCAAACAGTAAATGGGGGGCACAGTGAGGCACCAAATTTGTCTAAACTTGCCATTTTTTTCTTGTCTATGCTGTCCGTCCTCCCAGAATTTGGAGCTGTAAGGGATCCACACAATGTAGGCCCATCGTCTACCGATTAAAAATAGCGTGGAGTGGAGGGGCCAGAGGTTAGGGCATCCACAAAGCTCATCCTTGGCAGATCTTTACCATTGATGTTCCTATATGCGGTGACCTCAGCACCCCTAAACCCTTGTTCACGTCCTTCGAAGAGAGATTGTAGGGTCCTGTGGAGCCATCCTTCACAGAGTGAGTGCGAAGATCTGCGGAGCCAAGCATTGCATAGAATTAATATCTTTTTTTTGGTCAATAAAGTACCAGGGGCATGATTGTATTGATTTATCATAGAAAATATACAAAATAGTTACAATCTGGTTGAGAGCTAAAATCTCAGAAAAACCTTGATCACATAGCCCTATCTACAAAAAGTATTGTCAAAAAACCAGATGACTCAGTGAATACATAACGATAAATGCCAACAAAAAAGAAACCCCAAAAATTCAAATTAACCATCATAATAAAAGTCATCTGCCACTACCATGGCAGCAAATCCTTCCAGCTAGTCCTGAGACTCTGTACCACCAAACCAATAGCATGTTGAATGAAGTCACGCCCACGCAACGCCTAAACCCGGTGATGCCAAAGCCTCTGCCTAGACAGGTCGGGGAGGAATGGTAAATGCACCACAGTCACCTCAGGATCTAGGAGCTTGGGGAGGTCACCAGCACATGGGATACCAGTAGCCAAATCTACGAACACCGCAATCTCCACATCCCCCTCCAGAATTGAATCTTTAAATGTCTCTCTGAGACAGACCAAGGCATCTAGTTTTGGGGTGCCCAGGTCAAAGAGAGCAGCTAGAAACTGGGAGGAAATGTCGGTGTTCACCTTATACCTATCCACATAAACCAGGAAGTCTTTACTCAGAACCATCTTAACCGCCTCTAAAAAGAATTTGTGCTTGATTTTGCAAATAGATTTCAGGGGAAGATCCGTGATCTTGCCAAGAAAGGTTGCTTGCCTACAAGCGCTCTTGAGGCAAATTGGAGTTTCCATTGAAGTTGAACTTCCCAAGACTATGAAAGCTCAACACTCTCACCATCGTTTAAATAGACCCCTCAAAGTCTAGGACTAAATGATGGAGGCAAGTGAAATAAATGGCATACTGAAGCTTTGGCCTTCGTACCCCATCACACAAGTGCAAAATGTCCTTTCATCCACCACAAGGGCAAAAAAATGATATGCAAAGGAATGACGCAATCTGCCAATGAAGGACAACAAACTTCCAACAAATTGCCGGCCAACTTGCACAAGGGAGCAATAAAATCATCTTTGTTGAACTTAATCCACACTGAGTCATGACGATGACCTGCCATCTGTTGGATGAGGTGGCCTAAGGATTTGGAGAATAGGACATGAGACTTCTGCTTAGCCGAAAGATTTAAACTCGACACCATTAGCTCCCCTATTGGCCAAGACATCTGCGTCTAAGTTGGCCTCCCTATAAATATGGTTCAACGAGAACACATCAAAAAATTTTAGAAGGTCCAGTGCCCGCTCCAATAAAGCTCTCAACTTCCAATTAACAATTTGACCTGACCTCAAAGCGTTGATAACCAAGGAAGAGTCCCCTTCAACTGCCAACTTGCTAACAACCAATTCCTTACAAAATAACAGACCATGAATTAAAGCCTGGATTTCTGCAATATTGTTTGCATCCTCCTCTAAGGGTAAGGCCAATTTACCAACAAAATCCTCGTTCCAGCTTCTAAGCACACATCCGGCTCTAGAAGGTCCCGAGTTGCCTCTAGAGGCACCATCAAAATTAAGTTTAATCCACCCCCTTTCTAGAGCAGACCACTTAGCTGACCTTCTAGCCACCACAGAAGCTTTCTCCCCAAACCCAACATGCAAAAATGCCACCTGAACCTCATTTGACCATCCCACTTTGTAAATAAACCAGGCTGCCCCAAACATTTACCTGACCAGTAGTTAACCACCTCAACTATAGCAGCTTCAACTTTGTTTTTGAAGGAGACTAGGGTCATTTCCTTGTCATCAATGATCTGACGGTTACGTTCTTTCTAGATTTCCCACATCAACAATGAGGGGCTTGTGATCGAAAGGCTACTTAGTAGGCCAGCCTTTGGTCTAGAGGGCCAAGAGTGAAAGAGACTCAAAATGTCATTGGGTAATGTAGAAATCCAACCCAACTTGGCACAAAGCCAACACCAGCACTCCTGCAAAAAAGAGCATCCTAGAAAAATATGGTCAACTGACTCCTCTTCTCTCCTACATAACACACACCAAGAAGGGCCCTCAAAACCCATTCTTTGAAATTTCTCAATTGTCAAAATTCTTTTTTGGAGAGCTACCCACACAAATATGCCAGCTCGAGGGACATAATGCTTATTCCTGCATAATGATATAGGTAGGTTAGAAGGAACCAAATCATTAATGCCAGCTGCCACTCTATACCCATCCTTAGCAGAGAAAGAGCCACTTGCCGAACCTGTCCAAATGATTTTATTAGCCCCTCTTTTGAAGAACAACTTCCTTTGGTCCAACTCTCTTTTTAAAGGGTTGGCTTCCTCAACATGAATGGGCAAGAGAGAAAAGTCTTTCCATTTCCACCTAATGGACGGGTCATCCTATGAGAAGATGACATAATCCTTAACCCTGCCCCCCAAAGGCTTTTGAGGTGATCCTTAGCATGATCCACAGTAATCACACTATCTAGATTGGGGAAGCCCCCCCAAGAGTCTTCCCATAACAAGGGAGTGCTCCCATCTTGGACATCCCAAGTTACCAAGTCTGAAATAATCGATCTACAATTTAGAATAAAGTTCCAAACTTTAGAGCCTTTGGGAGGGTGCTCAATCTTCACAATTTCAAGAGCTCCAGTGCAATTTAGGTACTTTGCTTGCAAAATTTTCACCCATTTCAGCTCAGGGCTCTGGACCATCTTCCATACCAACTTTGCCCCTAGGGCCTTATTTTGATGTAACAAGTTTCTAAGATCGGAGCCACCTTTGCCTTTGGGTCTACAAACCTTGTCCCAGGCAATCAAGGCGAATTTGTCTTTCTCCGCTGCCCCTTGCTAGAAAAATGTCTCTTTTTACCTATAATCTCATTGTTAGCCCCCATAGTAATAGCCAAGTAAGATAACAGGTAGATGGGGATAGAAGAAAGAATTGATTTCAGCAAAAGCAATCTGCCCGCCCAGGAAAGCCACCTTCCTTTCCAAAAATTTATTCTTTTCCCAACTTGTCCTTGAGAGGATCCCATAGTTTGGAATTTCTAAGACCCTTGTCTAATGGCAATCCTAAGTAGGCACAGGGCAAAGAGCCCTTCTTGAACTTTAAGATCTGCAATATAGCTACTTCCTTCCTTGGAGGAGTTGACAAGAAAAAAATGTCTGTCTTGTAATGGTTGACTTCTTGCCTAGAGGCTAGAGCATACAAATCTAAGGTTCAGAGAAAGGCATGTGCCTCCACCTTCTTGGCTAAACCAAACAGCTTGGTATCATCTGCGAACTGCTGGTGAGAGACCTGGATATTTCTAGCCACTATAATGCCTGAGACCTGATTCAAACTTTGTAGATTGCTAATTGCCCTTCCCAGAGCTTCAACCATGATTACAAACAAAAATGGAGATATTGGGTCCCCCTACCTTAGGCCTCAAAAAAACTTTCAGGAGAGCCATTGATGAGAACTGAGAACCTTGGACCAGCCATGCATTCAAAGATCGAGTTTACCCATTGTCTGTTGAAACCAAAAGCCTCCAAGACCTTACACAAGAATCTCCAATCCACTTTGTCATAGGTTTTCCTAATATATAGTTTGATGAGCATGCCAGGATCTTTAGTGTTCTGAAGCGTATGGATCACCTTTTGAGCAATAATTACCCCATCCAAAATGGATTTGCCCGGGACAAAACCTGTTTGCTCTTCTAAGATGATGCTGGGAAGCAAAAGTTTCAAACAATTGGCAAGGACTTTAGTCATTATTTTATAAATAATATTGCATAAGGATATGGGTCTGTAATCATCCAACTTAGACACTTTTTCTTTTTTGGGAACAAGAACAATGAAAGTGTTGTTGATTTCCTTTAATAAAAAAACTAGAGTTCCTAGCTGCTTCTAGGGCCTCTGTGAGCTCTTGGCCTACAACTTTCCAACACACTTGAAAGAAGCCAGCTGGGAAACCATCTGGGCTTGGGGTTTTGT
Organism: Cunninghamia lanceolata; assembly: GCA_027924645.1. Taxonomy (NCBI): domain Eukaryota; kingdom Viridiplantae; phylum Streptophyta; class Pinopsida; order Cupressales; family Cupressaceae; genus Cunninghamia; species Cunninghamia lanceolata. The sequence goes on along the minus strand of BSBN01000371.1, from coordinate 2,532,115 downwards.
CTGGATGAAACTGCTTGAGAGCCCTTTCTACCTCTTCCAGGGAAAACTTTGCATTTAGGGCCTTGTTGTTATGTTGGTTTAAGACTTTTGGAATATGCTGCAAAAGATCATTATGAGTTGCTAGACTAGAGCTTTCACAGGTATTCAGTAAAGAGCTAAAGTAATCCACGATATAAGTTCTAATTTCCTGATTACCTTCAATAACAGAGCCATCTTCCTTTTCCAAATTGTGGATCCTGTTCACCCTCCTACGCTTTTGGTGACATTGTGAAAGTATTTTGTATTCTTATCCCCTGCCTCTAACCAAAGTTCTTTAGATTTTTGTTTCCAAAAAATTTCCTACTGAGCCAAAATATTCTCATATTCACCCAATAACTACTTTTCTTTAAAATAGCTAGCCTGAGACATCCCAACATTAATAACCTCTTCATTCAATTTGGAAAGACTACCTTCTACCAATTCTTTAGACTGAAAAATATTCTTGAAATGTTGCCTATTCCATTCTAGGAGGCGTTGCTTGACATGTTTTAGTTTGGATAAGAAGCAAAACAATTTAGAGCCCTTGAAAGCTTCCTCATCCTACCAAAGCTTCACCAAGGGAAGAAAGTTCTCATCCTTTGTCCACATGTTCTCAAATTTAAAGGGAGATTTCATAGGCTTCATATCCTCTACAAGGTTAAGAAGAATAGGAAAATGATCTGAACCTGAACACAGGAGAATGGATGCTTTGAGAACATGAGGAAAGGAGGATAAGTCACCCTAGAAAAAGAAGTGATCCAACTTCTCTATAATGTTATAGAGCCCAGTTTGCCTATTATTCCAAGTAAAAGTTCCTTGCCCCGAATCAATTTCTAGCAGGTTGTTTCTGTGAACCCAGTCACTAAAGTCCTTTTGAGATTGACCCGCTTGACATATTCCACCCTTTTTGTCCCAACTATGGAGAGTAGCATTGAAATCGCCCCCATAGATTGTGTAAGGAGAAGGGCTACCGACCACAAAGCTATCTAGGGCTGACTAAAGCTCTCTTTTATTAATACAAGAAGAAGGCCCATACACATTGATTAGTAGGCAGTTTGATTTGGATGAGAGAATGCTAATCCTACCTCCCATCCAGTGTTTACCAAAACCAAGCAGCTCAAAGGCCACTTCTGCCGGATTCCATAAAATAGCCAAACCCCCAGAAGCCCCATCCACTTGCACCGAGGCTTGATTCTAGTTTCTCAGACTTGCAACAAAAAGCTCTAGTTCTTTTTTGCTCAATTTAGTCTCTTGGAGTAGAATAATTTTTGACTTAGATAAGCAAATCCTCCACTTAACCAAGCACTTCTTGTTAGGGGTGTTTAGACTCCTAACATTCCATGATATTGTCCTCATGGCCCTTTGGGAAGGGTTGTTCCCTTCCCTAAATCCATCAAAGTTGTGATTTTCATCTGACCCTTCGCATCTCCATCTAGGCTCCTTAGTTTAATCAAGGACTTCCTACCAACTTTCTTAATAGAACAGCGCCCAAAGTCTGGTTTTGATTTATTAGAAGCAATCTGCTGAATACCCAACTTGGCTGAGATTGTTTGCTCATCGCCCATAGCAAATAAGGCTTGATTTTTTTTGATCTTAAGCTCACCTTCCTCCAACAACTCCCGAGTAGGAATTTGTCTATTGATTTCTAGTACTGAATTGAAAGCCAACCCCTGCACCTCAGAGCCGATATTATTGCCAAAGAGTTCCAATATCTCACTAATAATACTCACTTTGGAGAGCTCCTCAACCTCCAGAAGAGCTGAAGGTTCCTTATCTGGAATTTTATCTTCATCTACCTGGAGCCGACTCTCGTCTGAGATGGCCAATTCAGCAAGACCCCCATCATTGACTACTAAAGTTTGAGGCCCTAAACCCTCTAATTCTAGATTGATATCTTGATGGAGAATCTTTGTTTCTTGAAGAAGCTGCCTAAGATCAACTACAGTTTGTGAAGGTATTACATGCTCCTCTGAAGGGCAAAGATACACATTACTTGTATTGATCCCCAACTCTAAGTCTAATACATAGGCCTTGTCTACACCCAAATCCTCTTGAATATGATCTTTATGACCTAGCCCAAGAGGCCCTAAGGCTAACGAATCCAGCCTAGTTTCCTTGCCCTGTTCTTTCGGTTGAGTTATTACATTAACTTTCTCCAAATCACTTAACCCTAAACCTCTGACGCCTATTGCTTTACAAAAAAGACATTTTTGAATCTTTTTCCCTGCACCTCTTGAAACCCGCTACTTCCATCTACCCAAAGAAGAAAGAATCTCCAGTTCCCCATAAGTTCCAGAAAATGAGTCTATCTCAATCAATACATTTGGATCTGACCCAACCCTTCTGTTCACAAAATCTTCATCAATCCCAAGGCAAGGGCCAAGAGCATCCCCTATCTTAAACAGAGCCTCTACACTCTAGTACTCTAAAGGAAGCCCATCTAGTGTAAGCCAAGTGGGTATCTTCTTGATTTCATATTTCCATGGGTCAAAATTTGGTTTCCAGTTTAAGCAATGAAAACTAGATCCATTGAACGAAATGGGGTTTCCATACAATATTTCATGTTTCAAACTCTAGTCAATACATTCTATTAGGAAAAAGGAGTTAGGAAGTGGTCTCACACTAACCTTATTCTCGAAAGTATTATGCCACCAATCTATCTCTGCTTGTAGAGATCCGTCCACCCCACACCATTTAACCAATAGGACTCTTTCCTGTAACCGAATCATCCTTGGAGTATAGGTATCAGCAGGGAGTGTAAAGATCTTACTGCCCCAGATCTTTTGGTTGAGGTGAGCACGAACAGGCCCTCAATCCAGATCTATGCGCCCTTGTCTCACAGGCTGCCAAACTTTCACCTTACCTTTGTTCGACCACTGCAAACGCTTGAAATCTGGGCTCGCAACTTTTCTATGAAACCCTAAAGGAATAGCATTGGCTCCCATTAGCATAAAGGGGAATCTACGCTATGCGAAGAGAGGACGAACCTGCAGATTCGTTCCAATTTCTGCAAAACCCTTCTGATGCCATGGCCACGACATCCTTTCCCAATGGTTAATATCTTTATTTTATTCATTATATATTATTACTAATAAAATTTATATTAAATTGTTTATTATACAAATTTATAATGTATTTGTATTTATGTTATATTATAGTAAAAAATATTGCAATTTAAAAACAAAAAATATATATTAAATATCAATTTTATTATCAATATATACAAAAAGAAATGTGAGATATTAGAGTGCAAAACAAGATATCTTTGTAAATTCCCTACTTAATAATTTACTTATTTTATGTAATTTCATTGTTTATTATTAAAAAGACCTAATATAGGTTTTGAAGGGATCCTAAAACCCTTTAAATGCACATAAGAATATTACAAAATATATTAAATATGAATTAATATATACATTTTATTATTAAATAAATATTAAACATTGAAACATTATACTAATTTAAATATTAATATATTTGTATATATTAATTATGAAATTCTTATTTTAAATATAAATAATATAATTCATAATATAGTAATAATAATATTTATATTAAATTATTGATTATACAAACAAATGGAATTATCACTATAATATATTTATATTTATGTTATATTATAGTAAAATTAAATATTGATATATATTTGTGTATAAGTTTTAAATAGTAATATATTATATTGTATAATATTCATATTTAATTTTTCTTCATTGTAATTATAATATTATAATTAATATATATACAATGAAGGACAACATAAATAATCATATAAATATCAATATTATATTAATATGAATATTACACAAAATTAATTGAAATAAATCTACAAAGAAATGCCAGATATTAGAGTGGAAAACAAAATATCTCTCTAAATTTCCTACTTGATAGTTAATAATGGATACTCTTATACATGTTATGTTAAGGCTAGGGATACGTCTTCTATGGAGGTGTTATTTTATCATTTCTTATCTTTTCCTTCCTTCATAGAGTTGATTAGTGCTCACCCATACCTATCAGATACACTTATGTAATTTATGCATGAACATAATGATGATCATATGGATTGTGATAGTTGTGAGTACATAACTAGTGAGAATATACATTATGGCACACCTTGTAGGAGGGCCATAGAAAATATAGTTTTACCTCCTTCACCTATGCATTAAATGATTACAAATTTTAACGATACATCTCTTATATGTCATGCTAGATTGTCTCCGTAGATTCATGTTCTTTGAATGCATTAACTTCTTTTATACTTGATAGTGTGTATAATGATAATTTTTCTCTCATTTTAAACCTATGAACATACGATATAGGTACACATCATACCTTCACCTACATACGATGATGATCCACCTTCATTCATCCCTAGTGATATACTTGTTGCTTTTAAAATATTTATTTGTAATATTTATCCTAGCAATGAGATTTATGATGATTGCACTTCTTCTATCACTAGTAATATGTATGCTTTATTCACCTTTCACATACTACACCTTCACATGAGGTCCCTATCCCACTTTACTTATGATGAATATTAAGCAATATAATAAATTAATATTTGGATCACTATAATATATCAATATTTCATTTTACTATGCTATATATATATATATATATATTCTGAAGGAAAAAAATAAAAAATTATATTAATATGAATATTACACAATATAAATTGAATTAAATCTACAAAGAAATCTGAAATATTAGAGTGCAAAACAAGATCTCTCTCTAAATTCCCTACTTGATAGTTTACTTTATGTAATCTCATTCTTTTTTATTAAAAAACATAATATAAGTTTTGAACGGATCCTAAAACCCTTTAAATGCACACACACACACATATTACAAAACATAAATTGAATTAAATGTAAAAAAAAGTGAGATATTGGAGTGCATTGATAGTTTATTTATTATATGTCATTTTATTGTTTTTGATTAAAAAGGGGTAAAATAGGTTTTGAAGGGATCCTAAAACCCTTTCTATGTAGATAAGAATCAACAAAACAATAGCAAAATAGTAGCCATACTACAAATGGAAATGGAAATGGATATGGATCCTTTTATAGTCCACGATGTCGAGTGGCCTGTTTTTGGCTCTACATGTGGCTTATAACATATGGGACTACCTCATACTCGGGCACCTAACTATGCTTCAAATATAAGGCATAAAAAAATAAATAATCATATTAATATCAATATTTGAGTATTACACAACATAAATTGAATTAAATCTACAAAGGGATGTGAGATATTGGATTGCAAAATAATATCTCTAGGCAACTTGATAGTTTAGCTATTTTATGTAGCAAGTAGTAGTAAAATGCTATAATAAATGAAAAAGAGACTCAAGAATTGGCAATATTAGACTAAAATTCACATTGTCTAACATTTTCCAATGCAAATTCCATTCTAGTGTATGCTAACCAAACAAATATTAAATCAGATTCAAAATCAACTAATCAATTCATGAAGAGTATTTACCAATAAATGAGTTCCACATCAATATTAAACAAATATTTAATCTAAAAAAAAAATTCAACTATAAACACATACTATTATTACAATGTTTTTATTTTTATTTTTTTTGACTATAGAAATTCAATACTCTCATCTCCACATGACTTTGTAGAATGCCTTAGGCATAATTACAATTTTTCAAAATAAACTACTAGCAAATACCTTAACCTTGTCAATGTTAAATTAAAAAATAAAAATAAAAATAAATAAATAAAATAAATTTCTATTGTATTCTTATTCTATTTTAATAAAAGAAAAATAAATTTAGACACCGTCTCAATAAAAACCACTTGTTCCCCTTCTTTAACATATGTATTGTCGAGATTGTTACATATATTTTGAACACAGGCAGCCCTATTAAAATTTCTTCACCGATTGATAATGGAAACCAACATTCAGGAAAATAGCCCTGGTAAAATTGTAGTGTTTTTTTTGGCTTTTGCATTTAAATTTGCTTTCAAATTATTTTCCAGAAAAACATGTTGGGGCTACGAGGCCATAAAATGTCTTGGGCTGGAACAGGAGTTGCTTCAAATTTAGAGTGATATTTGTATGTGTTTCACACGTTTTAGTGATTCGAATCCTCCGATATTTGGGACCAAGTCGAAATATTTATTCATAATTCTCTGTAATAAAAAAATTGCTATCTTTCGGCTACTGCTTGCTTTGTTTGTAGGGGTAAAACTATGAAGATACAGTTATGGCCTCTCAGAAATTATTTGTACTCGTCATTCCAAGCTAGAACTGGTTTATTTTAAATGAAATGTATTTAAATTATTTTTAAGTCAGGGCAGGGTAATCTCTGGTTTACAATTTATCCTGATGCATCGTGCAAACCGTAGATATGGTTTCCATTTATTTTAAATGAAATGTGAAGTTTTGGAATAATTCTTAGATTAGGGCAAGGTCATCTCTGATTTATTATCCCGTTGCATTGTGCAAACCGTAGATACAGTTTCCATTTATTTACAATATTGGTCATCGCCTTCCCTCTTCCTAATGGCGGAATGCATCAATGGCTTCCCATTTATTTATGCCAGAATTTTTAATTATAATAATTTTAAAGTATAATAAATTTTTATCTATCTCTGATTGCAGCGTTTCATTTTTCCCGATTCTTCTTTGGTAATCCTTTCCTTCTGTAGCGGCGGTGGGAGGCCAGGTATTCCTTTTCTTTTTCTTCTGGTCTTCTCTTTTCCGGTTTCTAGGGTTTAAACTTTAATGTTCTCTGGTCTTATGGCATAGAAAATCATCTGTTCTCGACATCATTTTGGGAAGAGACATTTTGCTGCGGGGTTCAGGTATACATTGTTCTGCTTTTTAGTGACACTTAATTAGAATTTCTTAGTGCCCAAATTTTTTTGTGTAATGTAGTTCTTCATGTGTACAGATTAGAAAGTCTACATGTTTCTATACATCTTAGTTAGAGGTATGGAGTGTAATTTTACTGCTCGAAGTAGAATTAATATATAAACATTCCCAACAAGGTTAACTAAGGTGGGTGTGGGGTCCTTCAGCACAACTATACTGGTTTGCCATTTAAAAATTGAAAATGTAGGTGTTAGTCTTTATCTTTTTTTGTGTTTTAGGTTTTGGATAAAAAGCTGTTCCGCATATCCTAGGTTGCTGAAAAATTCTAAGGAATTCTTTCTGGGTGGTTTTGTTCATGTGGGGAACATGAGATGCACTTGAGGAAACTATTAATTTAATTAGTTTTTAAAAAAAATACACTATCAGGCTACTGCAATGTACAGTCTTCTTCAAGCTTTTCAAGCCACTGTACATTATGCCAGTTTTTCACTCTTAATCAGCAATATCCCCCAATATTCAGTGGTTGAAATTCTGCCCTTCTTTAAAGTAGATTCCTCAAAAGAAGAAAAACCCTCTCTTGGAAAATCTTCTCGAGCATATCAGTAAATTTACGAGAGGAAATGAATTACGTAAGCCAACAACATTTAAATGTCATATGCTATTTAAGTGCGATATTTTTGTTGTCTTGTTTTTTTAATATGGAGTGATGTAGTTGCAGAAGTATGGTTGACATAAAAATGGTTAATCTTTTGTCTGAATAGATCTTTACATATTTAAACTGCTGCTTTGGTTGGAATGATTTGCAATTTGTGTTTTATTTCATCCTTTGAGAATTGTTCTTGGATTATTTTGACTATGTTTGGCTTAAAAATTAGGGGCAATATGGAATTATCTGATCAATGGAAGACTGTTTGGTGCATTGGTTCTATCTTTTCTACTCCTCAACTCATAACTGGCCCTTCCGCTGAAATCTGTGAGTTTTATCTTCCTTGATAGGTTTTAACATTTTATATCTGTTTCATATTGATATTTCTTGAATTAATTTGTTAAGTAACTTTTCAGTCTAATTTAACCAGCCTATTGTTTAAGCTTGACGGTACATAATTGTTAGAGCTTCAATGTTATATAAATAAATTTTGTACCAGTATTACTTCAGCTGGTTCAACAGCTTTCCATCGAAGTCTACTTTTCAATATGACTTCGTTAAATAATCTTGTCATAATCAAAGATGTCTTTGTGTTTGAAGTGATATCATTAAAAATTTATCATCATTCTAGAGGTCATGATTAGTTGGGTTAGAAGAACTTTGTTTTCTTTTAGATAATATATACATGTATGCACCTGCATGTGTGGATGCTCATAGACACTTCAATGCATCTTTATCTTTCTTATTTTTGATGAGGAAGTACCAATTAAATGAATGATGGTAAGAATTTTTTAGTCTTATTGGAGGGTTTGGAAGGAGAATAATGGAAAGACATTTTATAGCTATGTGTTAAAAGATTTGTATATGCAAGTGAGACACTTTTCAGCTTTTGCTCGTTTGAATAATAGATGGGGTGTCATTGATCCCGAAGTGTGGTGGCAAAGGCTCTGCCAGACCATTTGGAAGGCAAAGGTCTTCTTGCACACTCAAATCTCGGAATGGTTAATGCTTCATTAAGGGCTGTGAGTCAAGATATGATTGCACAGGGTTGGTATTTCAGACTCTTCTTGCATTCTTTGTAGAAGAAGAGACAGTTAATTGTGTCATTTGGAGATGCTCTGCTGCTGGGACTATTTTGATTTTATTACAGGTTGATTTCAACTTCCTTTTCATTTGCAAGGCAAGATCTTCTTTTATACACACATCCTGGAGTGGTCAATGTTTCATCAAGTGCGGCAGTGTCATGCCCCCGAGATAGAACAAATCATAAAATAAATTTAATTCTGATTAAGGCCGACTTCAAAGGGAATTCTTGCTGGCCGATTAAGATATGATAAGGAGTGAATATCATTCATAGAGCAGCGATCAAGTGATGTGGAGCGATCAATTGTGTATAAGGAGCGATCAGCATATAATACCAATAGATGCGATTTTAATATAAGAAAAAGACTCGTTTTAAATGAGCAAAGAGACCCAATTAATCAAGGAAATAGTGTGCTCCAAATAGGACAAAAATTGTCTTAACCAAATCATATATATATATGGAAAACAAAAAGGGTGTGATTAGATGTTTAGAATAAGACAAAAGTTATACAAATAGAGGTGCGGTCAAAGTTAATATGGTTGCTGTTTTAAAAGAGATGTCTCATGCCAAAAGGTACGATTCATAATGCAACTTCAACCAAGGGTTGTATTCTTTCATTGGATTGCTGCTGTTCAAGTATGTATAAAGTACCATTTGTGAAGGAGAAAGAGGGGACGGTGGTGTGTAATACAAGATATATCAGATATACACATTCAGATCTGCACATGGGAATATGGAGAAGATTAAGAACTGAGCAAGTGCAGAGATACAATGAATTATTTCTGAGTAAGAGCAGAATGTAAAGAAGAAAGGGATATATATTTTAGGAGGTAAATATGCAGACAGATCGGCAGTGATATATGCTACAGCAGAATTATTTATGGCATCCATTCTATGATGCTATTCTTCTAGCATCCTAGTATTCCATCCTTATATTATTATATCCTTCTACTCTCTATCATTCTAGTATTCGATTATTATATCATTCTCTCATTCTATTCTTCTATCATTACATCATTCTATTTTTCTATCATTCTATTATTCCATCATTCTATTATTCTATTATTCTTCATCCTATCCTTCTGTAATGTCCCCATTTTTTAGGAGCATCAGAGTTTGGAGGATTAGCCTATCTTTTGACCCTCGTAGGCTAATGGAGTTGTTCAGAGGGTTCGTTTTGGCAGTTATCTAGTTGCCTTCCTCTTCAGAGTAGAGTTTGGTTCAGGGTGGGCCTTTGTTTGGCGTTCCAGGACTCAGTCTCACACACTTACTATTTATAGTAAGTCACCTTGTCAGTAGAGTCCAGTATTTCTATATTTGGTAAGGCACCTGGACATGTCTTGGATGTAGGGTCGATTTCCATGATCAGTTGGTTTAGCGAAATAATGGTTATTAAAGGAGTTATTATCATTAAGGTCTCTTTAATGATAATAAAATAATATAAAGGTTTATTATAAAGTTTATAATGTCACTTTATAATCAATGGGGCCATGACCCTCAATTAAGTGACTTAAAGTGCATTAATTATATTTTAAGAGGAGAGCCTATATATTAATGCATTTAATAAAGTCAATGGGGAAATTGACCTAATTGGAGAAGAATATAGAAGGCACCAAAGCAAAGGAAAAGGATATCATTGGATCATTTTACATATTGGATTTCATGCTTCCGGAGAGCTTGGCTCTTGAGGATGGAAACCTAGGGTTTTCAGAATTCTTGGCTTTGAAGAATGAAGATTCTTCATTGTTCCTGCTACCTGAGGGTGTGAAAGATCACTTGAAGGCTGCATCATTGGTAGCTTCATGTCAGAGGCTGCATTTGTGCTTCATTGGATTTACATTAGAGATTCAAAATAAGGGTTTCATCATCAGAAGTTTGTTAACCGGGTATGAATGCTTTCAATGTAATTTCATGACAATAATAATTCTGATATAATATTATATTTGTGCTTCAGCTTTTCCTTGTTCTGTAAATTTTATGCATTATCTAGTAAATATTTCAAAAAACTTCAAAACATCAAACCAGCAATTGGAAAATTAGCTCAGGGGTTCTTACAGTGGTATTAGAGCGGTTTCCTGCCATCCTGTTGGGAAGTCAGAAATTTGAACAGTTGCATGTTAGTTTTTACAGTTGCATGTTAGTACCCAGTACTTGCATGTCATTTTGGAGAGCACCCATATGCTTGCATGTCAAGATTTGGGGTTGCATGTTAGTGATCAGCACTTGCATGTCCGTTTTAATAGTTGCATGTGTGGTATCAGCTATTGTATGTTAGCTTAACAGTGGTGTTTATTAAAGAATATTTTAAAAAAAAAATATCAGGTTAGCTGGTTGAAGAGAGTATCAATCCCAGAGATCTTTCAGTCAAATTTCAGAGTATCAAACAAATATTGAACAGAGTTTAAGATTATTGGGAGTCAATGCAGAAATAATTATTATTTAATGATTTGGGGTGTTAGGAATTTTTGATGAAGCCGGATAAACATTTTACCAAAGATTATAATATATTTGGTGAAATCGTGGGAGTTGAATTCTTTAAGGGAATTCGAACTTTTGGAAGAAGTCAGAGGATTGCGTGGAGTCTGGGTTTGGTATTGGTATTGGTTGTGAAGGTAGATTGCGGGCCAGACATCGGGTAAAGTGAGCGCATAAGGAGCAGGTTCGCATAATCCATTTCCAGCAGTGCATCTGTGATGTTAATATTCTATAAAGCAATTAAGTCTTGATTGCCATCGTGGAAGACATATCATTCAAGGATAAGTCTTTAATGTGATGTGTAGCGTATCTTCCAAAAATCAATCGCAAGTCTCAAATTATATTGGCGGCATCTCTGTGAATTTCGTGTCTAAGAAACGAGGAGGATTCAACAAATCACAGACCGTAAATATTTTCAAGGATTCGTAAAGTCTAAGAAGGATGCGTGACATTGTGAAGAGCCGTTTCTATTTGGGGAGTTCATAAATCAAATATGATATATATAGAGACTGCCGTACATGTTAAGGAGTGCTATATTATTTGAATAAGGGTTAATTGATTATTTGGAAGGAAATTGTTAAAGAATTCTATATGACTGAATGGTAGTGGAGTGTGGCCCCCACAAACCATCCATATCATTCCCCAATTGCCAATCGAACCACAAGGAATAGGAGTGTTTCTCCGTTGAGGAAATCATAGAATATAAAGCAATTTGATTATATTGAATTCTTTGAAGACTTCAATCTTTGCTATAGAGGAGACAAAATCTGCCATGTGGGCCCCTCTGGTCTCTTATTGTCTGCTGAAGCAATATTAGAGGCTACGGTTAATTCCTAAAGAGCTGGTTGCCATAAAAACTAAGGGGACAAAACTCTGACAGAAGCTTATTATTATCTATATCTTTAATCTCACATTTGGATGTAATTTGGTCCACTGTGGCTGCCACATCATCTCTACAAATACAGGGAATTATACTAATGCATATAACTGTTGCATTTCTATACTGCAGATTAGAATAAGAAATTTTGTATTGGGCAGTGACATTGTATCAGCATTGTGTGAGGAAGTATTCATACTCAACACAATAGTCTGAACAATAGTATACAGCTAGCTGGGACAGATTTGGGGTTATTACAGCCAGAAGTGACCATATCAGCAGTTGTGGAAGTGACCAACAGCAATTTGGAAGAGTGCTGATTCCAAATTAAGAGGCTGATTAAGTCTATTTTGATTTGTAACAGCATTCACTGTCCATCCAACATTTCTGAGGGCAGAATATGATTGTTTCAATCTGAGTTTGTAATTTTCAATTGTTGTCTCTTGAACTAGATTTGTGCAGAAATATATGTTGTTATGTGCATCAGCTGTTGTTACATCAGACTTATGGTGTTCCATGGATTGGAGTCATTTATCAAATAAATGAAGAAGGAGCATCACCGGATCTGAATAATAATGTGATCAGACCTGTTTCAGTCTGAATAAATCTTTATGCATTACAACATCATTCAAAATCAGAAAAACAAAGAAGAAAACCAAACAACAAGACTTTACCAGCTGAAACTACCTTGCAAGACAACCATTTGACGAAATGTCCAAGGCAACAAACTGAAAATTAAACAGTAGATATTGCAAGGAAATCAAAACCCCAAAAAGAATCAACAATCAGCAGTATGGCTTCTAAATTTGTTGATGAGGTAATGGTTGCTTATGAGGAGTATAGAGCACTTCCAGTTAAGGTCAAAGATCGTCTAGACTTAGAGCAATATATGGAGTATCGGATGGATTGTGGCAAGCAAAAAAGAAAATCAAAGAAATGTGAGCAGCCAAGTGTTGAGAGCATCCTGAATAATATCCAGCAAAAACTTATGCTTTCACAACAAAGATTAGCTTGTAGCTTGCAGCAGAATGAAGATTGCATGAAAATGTTAACCCATAACAGTTCTGATCTTTGCAACAACAGTCCTATTTCCTCATATCGTCATGTGACAGAAGCCATTTCACACAAGGATGATAGTATTGTGGAGTCTTCTAATGTTGGTACTTTAGTTTCGGGTATCAATGATGCAGTGGTTGATGAAGATTCATGCCATAATGAGTCTGATTTTTCAGATCAAACCTTAGGAAACAAGTTAGAAGAACCATTTGTTGGCATGGGATCTCAGGATCATGAGTTGGATGGTGATACAGTTACAGTTACAGTGGAAGGGTGCAAAGATATTGTCAAATCAGCAGCTTCTACCATGCCATTAGAGCCATCCTATGAGGTACATAACATCGGTACCTTAGTTGATGATGTGTGCAAAGTTGAAGGCACACATATTGATGGTTACTAAACAGTAAGTGATGATGATTCAACCTCTTATCATAGTGCTGATTATAAATCAGAAAATTTGTGTGGAGGTGATGTGTCACAGGGGTATCATCATTTGGCAGGGCAATTGAAGGTTAATGACAGTATGGTTGCTACAGCGTTAGAACATTTTGATGTTGCTCGGCAGATGTTGGCAACTTATGGTTGGAGTACTCCCGTGACAGATGAGCACTGTGATAGTGGATTTGCCCTTGCAAAGTTTCATGCACTTCGAGAAGCAATTGGAATAATGAAACATAATTATTTGTAGCTACTTGATGATAGGGACTATCTTCTCGAGTGGGATTGTACTTGTTATGATGCACTGAAGGGAAGGGAAGAGGAGGTTGATGAGCTCACATATGAGCTAGAAGTCACCATGGACTCTTTGAAGAGCGCTCAGACAACCCTTCAAGAGTCAAAGTTACGGATAGATGAGCTTACTGTGGAGTTGAGCTTAGCGCAGTCTTCATTACCAGCAGTTACAGTTCCGTTATCTATGGCAGTAGTTGGTGATGACCATATATCTACGGATTATGAAAATGGATGTATTGGGGATGTGGTTACATCCATTACAGTTGCAGGTGCAGGTGATGTAGATGGGATGAGTGTGTTGGTTGAGAGTAGCAGGGAACCATGTGATGCTTCAGGGATCTCAGAGGATAGACTTGTTACAGGTGATGCAGAGCAGGATATTGATAGCTTGTGTGATGAGGTGGTTGGTTCTGCAGAGAGTTGTGTGGCTGAACACAACATTATCCCATCTTATTCACAGGAGATATGCAGGGCGTCATCCAGTGTGGAGATTGATTCTTATATTGATTTGTTTTCCCCTCCTGAAAGCAAATCAATCATTTCATCCCATGCAGCTGATTACGATCGACAGTTTGTTGAGTTACAGAGTTGGAGGTATCAGCTGAAGGTTACAGGAGAGAAGGTTGATTCAACCTTATCTCGCTTTGATTGCACGGATAAGTATGTGGAGTACCTCCTTTGCTGCGCAGAATTTCAGGAGAGACAGGATGGGGTCTCTACAAGTACTCCTATTCGTAGTTTACGTTTTATCAGGAGCGCATTGGAGGCAATAAAATCAGAATACCTCCATTTGCTTCGTGATAGGGATTTTGCTATTGGGTATGCAGAGAGGGTTATTAGAGCATCTACCCCATTAGCTACTCAGGATCGGAGACTGGAGTCATCTTCTGATTCTAGTGATGAGAGTGATGAGACAGCTGCAGAGAGTGTTCCCCACGACTATGATGGTCAACCATTGACAGAGGCTGGAGCATTTTACTTTGACTGCATAGTGAGGAGTGCTCATCACTTCTCTTTTAATCCACACACAGAGGATTTGTTGATGTGTCGGAGTGGATTGGCTCAGGGTTTGTACCATCCATTGTGGGATGGAGAGTTGCCATCTTCAGAAGATGGGACTAGAGGCTGCAAGTACCTCACTCAGTTGTTTGTAGGAGAGTATTTGCAGGGGTGGCAATCAGTTATCCATCATGCTGATATGTATTTGACAGGGTTTGTTACTTCTATGTCACAGAGATCTCATACGGATACATGGTTACAGGGTAATTACGGTCTCAGTGGACATGATGGTTTGGTTAGTTATCACATCCATGGGAGTGTCGGAGAGACTGTAGAGAGATATTGTGTTGCGGATGCTTCCAGATATTTTTGTCTTTTCATGACAAATGGATGCGAGTTCAGATTGTATTGGGATCCAGGTGGTGATAGGTCTGGCACTGCAGTTTGGATGGGTTCTGACGGGTTGCTTCACCATTTTCAGCATGGTGAAGTTGTGATCAGTTTTGTGCAGAGGAAGTCAGAGGATACTAGACATGGTAGACTTCCATTTTGGGTTTGGGATCCAGGGATATCTTGCGCAGTTATGTTTATGTTGGTGCTTCAGGAGTTAGTTAGCGATGCATGGGACATTTCACAGTTCTTTTGGGCCTTCCGAGGAGTGGGGTTTCTTTGCAGTGGAGATTGCTTGGGGACAAGCAATTTCAGGGAGGGCGGACTGTAATGTCCCCATTTTTTAGGAGCATCAGAGTTTGGAGGATTAGCCTATCTTTTGACCCTCGTAGGCTAATGGAGTTGTTCAGAGGGTTCGTTTTGGCAGTTATCTGGTTGCCTTCCTCTTCAGAGTAGAGTTTGGTTCAGGGTGGGCCTTCGTTTGGCGTTCCAGGACTCAGTCTCACACACTTACTATTTATAGTAAGTCACCTTGTCAGTAGAGTCCAGTATTTCTATATTTGGTAAGGCACCTGGACATGTCTTGGATGTAGGGTCGATTTCCATGATCAGTTGGTTTAGCGAAATAATGGTTATTAAAGGAGTTATTATCATTAAGGTCTCTTTAATGATAATAAAATAATATAAAGGTTTATTATAAAGTTTATAATGTCACTTTATAATCAATGGGGCCATGACCCTCAATTAAGTGACTTAAAGTGCATTAATTATATTTTAAGAGGAGAGCCTATATATTAATGCATTTAATAAAGTCAATGGGGAAATTGACCTAATTGGAGAAGAATATAAAAGGCACCAAAGCAAAGGAAAAGGATATCATTGGATCATTTTACATATTGGATTTCGTGCTTCTGGAGAGCTTGGCTCTTGAGGATGGAAACCTAGGGTTTTTAGAATTCTTGGCTTTGGAGAATGAAGATTCTTCATTGTTCCTGCTACCTGAGGGTGTGAAAGATCACTTGAAGGCTGCATTATTGGTAGCTTCATGTTAGAGGCTGCATTTGTGCTTCATTGGATTTACAGGAGAGATTCAAAATAAGGGTTTCATCATCAGAAGTTTGTTATCTGGGTATGAATGCTTTCAATGTAATTTCATGACAATAATAATTCTGATATAATATTATATTTGTGCTTCAGCTTTTCCTTGTTCTGTAAATTTTATGCATTATCTGGTAAATATTTCAAAAAACTTCAAAACATCAAACCGGCAATTGGAAAATTATATCATTCTCTCATTCTATTCTTCTATCATTACATCATTCTATTTTTCTATCATTCTATTATTCCATCATTCTATTATTCTATTATTCTTCATTCTATCCTTCTGTCATACGATCATTCTATCTTTCTATTGCTCTATCATTCTATCATTCTACAATTCTATTATTGAATCAATCAAATCAGCAAATATCTGAGATATCAATTAGCAATCAAGGAAGCGATCTTCATTGGAAAGAAGTCATATAAGAACCCTGAAATAATTATATGTCTGCTTCGTGTATGATGTGTATGCTTCGTGTATGATGTGTATACTTCGTGCTTGATAATATTAAAATAATATTTAGATAGTTTATTTAATGGTCAATATTGTAATATTACTAGTTTAGATTGTTTCTATTTATGTTGCTTTATTAGCTTTAGTTGATTTTAGAAACTTCTGTATTCTATTATTTAGAAACATCTACTTTGTAATTCTTTATATAGAGCTTTGTCTCTATTATTAATAGATCATTCAGATTATTACCATTACATGGTATTAGAGCAGGAAAAGATTTTTTGAAAATTTTTGGGTGCCCTCTGCAATTCCGTACATCGTACGGACGACGCCGTACCATCCTTAGCTCTCTGTTCGCGGTTTTCCTTTGGCTCTTTGTTTGTGGTCAGACGGGTGGTTTTAGGTTGAAGTCACAGTCTTATCATTTTGTGGCAGGTGGACAATGGTCTGTAGGTTTCCTTTACTCAGCACTTTCATCTTTGTTGTAGGTTTTTGGTCAACATTTTCATAGTTGCGATTTGCCGTTTTCATTGGCATTATATGCTACGGCTTAAGTTTCAGTGTTTTATTTTCGGTTGCGGTTTTTGGAGATTTTGATCGGCGTTTGAAGGAAACTCATGGTCGCCGTTTCTCTTCTGGGTTCAACTTCATTGACGGATTGTTGCTTCTGCGTGAGTCGGCGTATTAAATCAGCTCTGATTAGGGTTTCCTTTGTCATGGTTTACATTTATGTGGCTGTCGGTAGTCACTGTTTGCATAACCTTGGTCGGAGGTTCTCTGGTCTAAGTTTTTGCAACAAGCTGTAAGCCCTTTAGTGCTTAGGACCAAGGCACTCAACACGTGGTCCTTTGGACAAAGCGCCCAATGCTCAAATCAAACACGTGGACTTTGTTCAGCCGTCCTAGCACCCAACGCTACAGATTTGAGGATATTTTCATTTGCAGTCAACCTTGGGATTCGTGTCTTGAAATCTGTGCTAGGGTTTTGAGCCTATTTTTCTGTCTCAGGGTTTGTGCCGTCAGTTTGTACCTTGTTTTTTGTGCCTCAGAAAGCATGAAGAATGACCTCTTTATCCAACATTATGTTGGAAGGTAGTCAAAAATTCAACGGTCGCACTACAACACCTGGAAGCAACGTATGATGACCATATTTGAGTATTGGTACCTTGACCAGATTGTTCTGGGCAAAACTACACGTCCTCCAACGACGGGTAAAGATCAGGAGCAGAATCGGGAAGTTGTGATGCTTATTAAATTGTCAGTTACCGATGACTAGCTGCCTCAAGTACCCTCAGACAAGACAACTAAAGAAATCTGGGATCTTTTGAAAGATCTTCATGAAACGTTCGACAAGAGTCGAGCGTTCTCTCTGAAGAACATGTTCTCCATCATGATGGATGAGAAGACAACTCTGCAGGAGCACTTGACAAAAATCAAGGACATCTGTGATCAACTTGATGCTATTGGTCGGAAAATGGAGGAAGATATGGTGGTCATAACTCTGAAGAGTCTGCCCAAATCATATGAACACTTTATCGAGACGCTCAACATTACATCAACGAATGTTGACCTAAAGTTTCCTGAGCTGTGCAACAAACTTCTGCAGCAAGATCGTTGGAAACAACAGTTTGGAAGCGCTGCTAAATCATCCTCCACGGAGTAGGCATTTACTGCCAAGACATTCAGAAGAATAAGGGCAAAGGTCAGCCCTCTCAGCAAACTAGTCAAGGTCAATCCTAGGACACTTCCAAGAAGAAGAATATCCAGTGCAACTATTGCCACAAGTATGGCCACATGAAGAAAGATTGCCGGAAACGCTTGGCTTCTGAACAGTCCAAGCAAGGAGAACCTAAACTTAAAGCCCATGTTGCAGAGCACACTGAGCAGGAGTCTGCGTTCTATGCCTTTATGGTCAAGAGACTAGCAGATCATGTTAAATCCTTTGCCTGGTATATTGATTCAGGTGCATCTCGACATTTCACTCATCGTCGAGATTGGTTCACTGAGTACACGCCATTTAGAGATTTTGTTATCTTTGGGGGAGGCGAAGAGTATGCTGTTGTCGGAAAGGGCAACGTGTAGATTCAATCTAGAGGGAGAAATTTAATATTTCTTAATGTATACTTTGTACTTGGCATGGAGTTGAATTTGCTTTCAGTTAGTTAGATCATGCGTCACTCTCCTCAGCTAGATATTGTTTTCAACATGCACACATGCAACATTGTTGATAGAGAGACTCACACTACAGTTGTTTAGGGACTTGAGGATCATGGTCTTTACAGACTTGTTGATTCAGGTGATTTCAAGAGCAAGCTATGGCAGCCAGGAGTACTTCCATCAACAACCTCTGGCATTAGCGTTATGGGCACCTGAATATGCATTATCTCTCTCAGTTATCTAGAGATGATCTGGTTGGTGGTCTACCTGAGATTGAGACTCAGAATCATGGAGTTTGCAGAGCTTGTCAGGCTGGAAAGCAGCGTCAGACTCCATTCTCAGATGGTGACACATGGAGAGCTTCCAAGGTATTACAGTTGGTTCATGCTGATGTATGTGGACCAATGAACACTCCTTCAGTTACTGGGTGTAGGTATTTTCTGTTATTTGTTGATGATTTTAGTAGGAGAATGTGGGTGTATTTTCTTAAAAACAAATAAGAGGTGTTCAATATATTTCAGCAATTTAAGGCCTTAGTTGAGAAAATCAGGTTCTCAGATAGTCACTCTTAGGTTTGATAATGGGGGGGAGTTTTGTTCTTCTGACTTCTCTAGTTTTTGTGCTGCATGTGGCATTAAGCGCTAACTTACCACACCTTACACCCCTCAGTAGAATGGTGTCGTTGAGCATCGGAATTGCACCATTACTGAAATGGCTCGTTCTATGCTGGAGCATAGAAATGTCCCTAAGAAGTTCTGGGCTGAAGCAGTCTACACTGCAGTTTATCTTCTAAACCAATCTCCTACTTATATCGTTAAGAAGGTGACTTCTGAAGAAGCCTGGTCTGGACGCAAGCCTAAGGTTAGCCACCTGAAAGTCTTTGGCTCTATTGCTCATGTGTGGATTCCAGATGCCAAGTGCACCAAGCTGGATTCCAAGAGCCAGAAACTCATGTTCATTGGTTACAGTGAGAATCATAAGGCATATAGGTTGATTGATGTAGATACAGATCGTCTCATCTTCAGTCGTGATGTTGTGGTTGATGAAGCTTGTGGGCCCTTTTATTTGTCTTCTCCTTTTGTGAGCCCTGAGGATCAGCCTCTGAAGGCTTCTGATTTGGGTGTTTGCCTTCCCCTAGCTCCACTTGATGGGAGGGATTTTGCAGTTGTGGAGGCACCTCAGTAGAATGTTCCACCACCCGCCCCTCCTCAGGACAATCTGGATCCTCATCTAGCTGATTTTGTTTCAGCCACCCCAGGTGATGTTGTTCCTCTTGTTTCAGATGTTGGTACTTCTACTCTCCTACCTAAATGGTGGGAAAAGACCATAGGTGATCTTCATGATGATGAATTAATTGAGGGTAGATCTGCTCAAAAAAAGAGCAAGCAACAGAATATAGTTAATTTTTCTCTTATGGTCAACCTTCACAGCATCTCTGAGCCTCAGACATATTCAGAGGCTAAAGGCATACCTGAGTGGGAATAGGCTACGAAAGCTGGACATCATAGTCTTCTGAAGAACAACACTTGGGTCCTCTCCGATCTTCCACCTGGGAAGAAGCCCATTGGCTGCAAATGGGTGCATAAAGTTAAGTATAAGGTTGACGAAACTCTTGATAAGTATAAGGCTCGGTTAGTAGCCAAAGGGTTCTCACAGACAGAGGGCATTGATTATGAGGAGACTTTTGCTCTCACAACCAAAATGAGTAGCATTCGGCTTGTCCTCGTTATTGCAGCCTAGTTTGGATGGAAAGTCCATCCAATGGACGTCAAGAGTGCATTCTTCAATGGGGATTTACAAGAAGTCTATATGATGCAACCTCCTAGTTTCAAGGTTGCTGGTAAAGAACACCAGGTATGCAGACTGGTGAAAGCACTCTATGGCCTTAAACAGGCTCCTCGGGCATGGTACATGAAAATTGATAAGTACCTAGTGTTGGCAAGAGACACATTGTAGCTTTATGATTGTTGTCATTGATGCAACAAAGTTCATCCCACACATCCGCAGGACATGGTGTGCCTATACTGGAAGTCAAATTGAAGAGTGTTGTGGTCCGGTAAGCAAGAACAGAGTATGTGGCAAGGTCCGACAGTCAGGTCTGGATCTCTCAGAGGAAGTATCTTTTGAAAGTACGGACTTGAGGAAGTCAAGAGGAGTACCTTGACTGATAGATTCTAGGAATTGAGCCTCCGGTGATGCAAGAGTAAAGAGATATAAGCATTCAAATATTGGGGTCCGGTTTGGTAAAACAGACAAAGGAAGAACTGACAGGCAGAGCATCAGAAGTTATTCCGGATGAGATGCTGATGGTGATAAAGATTCTTAAGGTATCATTCATGATTGGCCGACTTGTTAGATAACTTCTATAAGTTTCTTTTAGATCCGCATCACTTGGTAAGCAAGGATTCAGCCGACAGACTAGAGTTTGGGAAATATTGACTATTCCGGATGCCGACTAGAAAGAGGATGAAATCCCTTGTGCGGATATATATATACTAGATGGATTTCGATGAAATGTGGTGTGTGTGTTGTGTTAAGTGCGAAGAAAAGCAGAAGAGCAGAAAGAAAGCAGTAAGGAAGGTCCGGTATGTGAAAGGACAACAAAACAAAAGAAGAGGAAGGATGAAGTGCAGCAGATCAGTTTACTGAGCCTAACCGGAACTGAACTCCAACATGTGTGGATGCTTCTCATCAGTTCAAGTATCTTATTATTCTTCTTACAACTTGTAGATAGTGAGTCTCTTGTGAGCAGTGTGCTTGGGCAGTAAGCCCTAATTGGCAAGTGCCATTTTGTATTTCTATTCTTCTAATAGAGAATACAATCTTGGGTTAATCACCCCGTGGTTTTCTCCCCTAACAGGGTTTCCACGTCAAAAATATTGTGTCATGTGTATTTCCATTTCATGGTAATGTTTGCTTATTTGAATTGATGCTGTATTAATTATTAAGAAAGTTCAGAAAGATGAAATAATTAAGATAACTGATTCACCCCCCCCCCCCCGCCTCTCAGTTATCAACAATTGGTATCAGAGCAAGAGCAAGGTTCCTCCAAACAGAGCCTAATAGCTTGAGGAAGATCTGGGAATTGAGATGGATGTGTATGGTATGAGGGAGCAACTTCAGTCTGCCCTAGATGATCTTGAGCAATCTAATTCTGAAGTCAATGTATTGAAGGAAAGACTCAAACAGGCTGATGATTTCATAAATGAACTAAAAGGGAAACTAAGTCTCTCTATGAAAAAGAGAAAGGAACTACTTCAGCAATTGGCAAGTCAAGGTGAAGCAAATGATACAAATGGAGATCTTAAGGAGAAAACCAAGTTATGTGAAAAATTGTCAAAAGAGATCATTATGGTAAGACATGAAATGGAATCAGGAGTCCTGAAATTTACCCAAGAAATTGAAGAGAAGAGAAAAAACCTGAAGATGATCTAAAACAATCTCTCAAGGAGAAATCAGAAGACTGTCACAAGATGGATAGAATAATCAGATATTTTGAATCCGATCTTGAAGATGCTAAAAATAATGAAGAAAAACTAGAAGATCAAATTGTCTCTCTTAAAAGGGATCTTCAAACAGCAAATGAATACAAAGAGAAATTCAAGATAAGTTCTGCTCAACTTGAAGTTTTTCTTGAAAGCCAAAAGAGGGTAGATGACAAGCGTGGCTTGGGATATGAGAAAGGTGAGAGCTCCGGATCCGGTCAGAAGAAGTTTGAATCAGAAAATCCAAGAAACAGGCCTAGAAGACCTCCGGTGAGGCAACCTAATGCTGAAAGATATCCATCCTTCAATGGATACTGCCACAACTGCAATAACTTTGGTCACAAAGCTAATCAGTGTAGAAGAAGAATGAATCAGACTAACACATCTTTCTTCGGACAGTGTTTTAACTGCAAAAGGTATGGTCACAAATCTCATGAATGCAGAAATATGCAAATGAACAATTCTTTCAATGGTAGATGCTTTGCATGCAATAGAATGGGTCATATGGCTAATCAATGTAGATCAAGAGGACATCAATCAAATATGCAAAGAAATGTTGTTTGCCACAATTGCAATAGATCCGGTCATATTGCAAAATTCTGTAGAAGCAAGAATTAGGACAAAAGAGGTATGGTACGTCATAATCAGAATCAAGACAAGGGAAAAGGAAAAGTGAATTCGGATGAAGTTAAAAGTGAGATGAACAAGATTTGGGTGAATAGAAGTACAGAAAACGTAGGGGATGGATCCGCACCAGAATCTGGTGCTGATATTCCTTTCGGAAATTAAAAGGTGAGCTCTGGCTCAGGGGGAGACACAAAGAAAAACATTTTCCCCCAACCAGTTAATTGGTGCCGGAACTAGCACAAGGAGAGTTGCGGATTAAAGGGTTCACAAAGGGACATCTAAATAAGCTTTGGTTAAAAGATGAAAGATTCGCAAGAAATTTTGAACAAGTTGAAAACTAATCCGGTTCATCAATCATCCGGTGAGAAGTAGGTTTTTCACAGTTAAATCCGACATGATTTAAACTATGGAATCTTGATCTACAGATAGATCAAATGATTAAGGAAAGGAAGATAGATTATCACTATTCTCTAAGAATGACTAAGTGTATCTTAGTGATCTGGAAAAGATCTGTCTCAAAATAAGATGAACAAGGCAACCGGAATGAATTAGGTCGCGCATTTATTGCAGTATGAAATTAGGGCTTTCCCAGAAATAAAAGAGTTCATTCGTTCGTCATTTGCACATTTGCACTCAAGAAGAAAAGAAAAGGAGCTCTGCAACAAATTGTCTCAAACTTTCAAAGATCAACCATTGAAGTCGATTCATCCAGCAAATTAATCCGGTTCATTCGGCGAACCCTAGAAGCGTCAAAGGTATTTTCCGTTGCTGAATATCTCTCTGTAAATCTTTTGAAAATGGCCACTCCGAATGTGGTGAAGATTTCTGATAGGCGACGCCCTAAGTTTAAGAAGCAGAAAAGGAAAGTGATCCGGTAGAAGCCCCCTCCCGGACCAGATCCTCTAAGAGGTCTGCACCTACAACTGCTAAGACCTCAAAGGCATCAAAACCGGAAGCAAAATCATCCGGTAAAGAAGAGAAAAGAACCAAGACGAAGGCCACAAGGTCTTATATCAATCAGAAGGATGAAGAGACAGAATCAGATGAGGAGGTAAGGAAAATGAAGAAAGTATCTGGTGAACCCTCTACCAGTGAAGACAAGGAAAAGATGGCAGAAGAGTTTGTTGAAAGGCCCACTCTGTCCATTGATAATGTAGTCAAATCAGTCACTGTGGATGGGAATTTGAAACCGATGACTGAATTTTATGACTACTATAGTGAGGCTGATCAGAAGATCCTGCAGGAAGCCACAGTCAGGTACCTTAACATTTATAATAAAGCATTCATTGAGATTATATCTTTAATTCCAAAGAGCCTAGAGAAAGAACTAGAAATTAGAAAGAACAATGCCAAGGCCAAGGACCTTGAGATTAGGGAACAAATAGCTATTCAGCTCTATCCCTCAATCACGCAGAAACAAATGAATATGACTTTCAAAGATTGCAAGGATGAGTTTCGGAGCAAAGCAAGAATGAATCAGCTTATGCTTGGAGAAATTGACAAAATAGCTAAAGAAACTGAAGAAATCCTTTGGAATGCCTACAAAAGGTTCAACATTCCTATCATAGAGGACATAAGTGATGAGCCCTCTGCCATGGATAACAAGGAAGAAACTACTGAGACAGTAGTAGAAGAGGTAAAGGAGACAGGTGAAGAAAAAGGCAAGGACTTAGATTCCTCTGCTCCGGAAGAGGAAGTCCAAGGAGAAGTAAATCCGGACTCTCCGGCAGTCTCCGGATCTAAAGGAGAAGAAAGTATAAAAGAAAAATCCAATCAAGAAGAACAAGGAAAGGAAAGAAATGAAGAGTCGAGGACAGAAAAAGCTACAGATGACAATGGTAAGGCTGCAGAAGGGGAGAAAATTCTGTCTCCGGCAAGAGACACAGCAGAAGCAGTTAAGGATTTCTTGACCAAAGAGATGATGGAATTTGATGAACCAGAGTTACTTCAAGGTCCATTCAATTTTGATTCCCTCTCTCCGGTGCAGACCATGAAGCTAGCTTCCTTCACTCAAGCAAAGGCAAAAGAAAAAATGCTGAAGTCTCACATGGAAGACTGTGAACTCATAGAAATTGCATCCGGTGTACTGGAAAAAAATCATGCTATCCTTCCAAAAGGATCCTACAGCATCCACATCCGGTAATCTAAAGTCTCTTGTAAATTCTATTAGTACTCATTTTGATTCTTTAGAGAAAGCAGCAGAAGAGAAAGTCCGGAAAGAGTTTTTGGATAAAAGATTCTCGGAGTTACAAGGACTTATAACCAATGATAGGAGAAATATGGATATTGGGATAAAGAGCTTAGAAAATGCTCTTAAAGATGGCGGAGATATTTATAAATTTTGTGTATCCTGGTCCAAAGTGACCAAGGATATTGAGAAGAAAGTAAAGGAACAAGAGGATAAACTGTCAAGCCTCTCTCAAAATTTTGATCCTCTCACTGTGTCTATAGTAAACCAAGAATGTCAAACTATTGTAGTCATGAATGAGATCAAGAAACTTGAAAAGGAGAGGAAGAACATAATAAGTCGGATGGGTGAGCTTAGAGGGATGATTATCCCCAAATTAGAGGCCATGCATGAGGTCCTAACATATGCCCAGACCACAGCTCGGACTAGTGATCCGACAGATCTCAAGAGGGCAGAAGCTTTTGCATTCCTGTTGAGTGGTCACATCTCAATTTTGGACAGGATAAAACAGAGTTGGGAGACAAAAGTTGTACAGTTGAAGACAACTTTTGCAGACATATTACAATATATGTAAGGAAAACCTGTTTATATATTTATGCGGCTAAGTATAGTTGAATTTTTGGGCAATTTTTGTGTGCGGACCCTACCCTTTGCCATTGATGTCAAAGGGGGAGTGAGGAACAGTGAAAAATGTGGAATCCAGCTAAGGGGGAGCTCCAGTAAAGTGTACATTAGAAGAGAGCATCAACCAAGGGGGAGTATAGTATAACACTTAGTCATTTTTCACAAAGTGTTGCCATCAATGCCAAAGGGGGAGATTGTTGGCAAGAGACACATTGTAGCTTCATGATTGTTGTCATTGATGGCAACAAAGTTCATCCCACACATCCGCAGGACATGGTGTGCCTATACCGGAAGTCAGATTGAAGAGTGTTGTGGTCCGGTAAGTAAGAACAAAGTATGTGGCAAGGTTCGACAGTCAGGTCTGGATCTCTCAGAGGAAGTATCTTTTGAAAGTACGGACTTGGGGAAGTCAAGAGGAGTACCTTGACTAATAGATTCCAAGAATTGGGCCTCCGGTGATGCAAGAGTAAAGAGATATAAGCATTCAAGTATTGGGGTCCGGTTTGGTAAACCAGACAAAGGAAGAATTGACAGGCAGAGCATCAAAAGTTATTCCGGATGAGATGTTGATGGTGATAAAGATTCTTAAGGTATCATTCATGATTGGCCGACTTGTTAGATGACTTCTATAAGTTTCTTTTAGATCCGCATCACTTGGTAAGCAAGGATTCGGCCGACAGACTAGAGTTTGGGAAATATGGACTATTCCGGATGCCGACTAGAAAGAGGATGAAATCCCTTGTGCGGATATATATATACCAGATGGATTTCGATGAAATGTGGTGTGTTGTGTTAAGTGCGAAGAAAAGCAGAAGAGCAGAGAGAAAGCAGTAAGGAAGGTCCGGTATGTGAAAGGACAGCAGAACAAAAGAAGAGGAAGGATGAAGTGCAGCAGATCAGTTTACTGAGCCTAACTGGAACTGAACTCCAGCATGTGTGGATGCTTCTCATCAGTTCAAGTATCTTATTATTCTTCTTACAACTTGTAGACAGTGAGTCTCTTGTGAGCAGTGTGCTCGGGCAGTGAGCCCTAATTGGCAAGTGCCATTTTGTATTTCTATTCTTCTAATAGAGAATACAATCTTGGGTTTATCACCTCGTGGTTTTCTCCCCTAACAGGGTTTCCACATCAAAAATCTTGTGTCGTGTATTTCCATTTCATGGTTATGTTTGCTTATTTGAATTGATGCTGTATTAATTATTAAGAAAGTTCAGAAAGATGAAATAATTAAGATAACTGATTCACCCCCCCCCCCTCTCAGTTATCAACACCTAGTTGATAATGGTTTTCAGAGGAGTCCTTTTGATTCTAATCTGTATGTCAAACAGTCTGGTGATGATATTCTTTTGCTTGTTGTCTATGTTGATGACTTGATCATTACTGGTAGCTCGGAACATTTGATTGAGGAGATCAAACATAATCTCAGTCAATCATTTGACATGACAGATTTGGGACTTCTGCATTATTGCCTTTTTGTTGAGGTTTGGCAAATAGATGATAGCATCTTTATCTCTCAGTCCAAGTATGCTTGAAGTCTGCTTGATAAGTTCTAGATGAATGATTGCAAACCTGCATCTACACCTATGGAAAAAGGGTTGAAACTATCAGCCAAATTAGATTCACCTGTGGAGAATGAATCAACATTCAGGCAACTAGTGGGCAACCTCATTTATCTCACTACTACTAGACCTGACCTCAATTGTGTTGTGAGCTACATCTCTCGCTTCATGAGAACCCCTAAAGCTGAACATTGGGTTGCAGCAAAGCGTGTGTTGAGATATGTGAAAAGCACTTCTGACTTTGGCATTCTGTATGGTAGGTGCAAAGATTCTAAGCTGATTGGCTTTACAGACTCAGATTGGGTAGGTTCTGTTGATGATAGGAAGTCTACTTTTGGGTATGTTTTCCAGTTTGGGCACAGGAGCAGTTACATGGACCGACAAGAAGCAGCAGGCAGTGGCTTTTTCCTCGATTGAAGCTGAATATCGGGAAATTGTTAAAGTAGCTTGTGAGGCAGTTTGGCTTCGAAGGATGCTTTCTGACATGCAAATGTCTCAAGCAGGGCCTTCCCCCTTGTACTGTGACAATTAAGGGGTGCTGAAACTCGCCAAAAATCTAGTCTTCCATGAACGGACCAAGCATGTTGAACTTCATTGTCATTTCATCCTCCAGTTTGTTGAAGATGGATTAGTGATATTGTAGTATGTTCCAACTGAGGACCAGATTGCAGATATTCTCACCAAGTCTCTGAGCTCGGATAAGTTTGTCAAATTTAGGGGGCACCTTGGTGTAGTTGATAGATTGACCATTAAGGGAGGGTATTAAAATAATATTTAGATAGTTTATTTAATAGTCAATATTGTAATATTACTAGTTTAGATTGTTTCTATTTCTGTTGCTTTATTAGCTTTAGTTGCTTTTAGAAACTTCTGTATTCTATTATTTAGAAGCATCTACTTTGTAATTCTTAATATAGAGCTTTGTCTCTATTGTTAATATATCATTCAGATTTTTACCATTACAGATAATATATGCATTGAACTCATTATTAATTATGCTATGATGATTTGTTGATTAATGTATAATCTCTTAGGAATCTAGATATGTTTATTAATATAATTATTGATCAAACTAGATTTCTATTAGTTATTAAATTGCTCATTCCCAATATGCGACCATGAGGAAGAGTGGGGGAAATACCAATAGGGTGAGCAGATACTAGATTACTTTCTAAGTACGCCACTCCATGTTGGATGACTGTGTGTCTACCACTGGGGTTAGGGGGGTAAGTGTCTGCCGTTGGGCTTAGAAAGGAGAATCTATAGGCCTCCTATTGTAGCTTCCCTCAATCTCTACATGGATTGGTTGTTGGGATGGATTCAAGGACTTTTCAATCATAAGAGGGATGGATAAGACAACACGGATAGGGAAAGCAGATTCAAGTGTATCCACTAAGTACGCCACTCCATGTGGGCTTTCTGTGTGGCTGTCACTTGGGGCCAAGAGGGATGGTATATCTGCTCTTGGGCTTAGCATGGATAGCTTCGGGCGGGCCTATCATTTTTCTCATCCAAATCCTACTATAATTAAAACTTCCATTATGCATTATAGATATTGTGTGGTTTATATAATATTGAAATAGTTATGTATTAATTAGATAAGACATTAATTATATATGTTTTGATCATATGAATTATATTTCCAATATTATCTAACATGATCGCAGGACCTAAACTAGGATTTATCTTGCTTAAAGCATTTAATTGGTAAGTTATAACCTTAACTACATTAAACTTGGTTCCTAGGGCAAGATTTAGGGGAATCCCAAAAGGGGACATTATAGGCAATCAAGACACAATTGCACGAACTTGGTATTTCAGCTGCTTCTTGCACTTTTTGCAAAAGAGGGGACAATTTGTCATGTCTTTTGTAGATGCTCTGCAGGCTTTTTGGATGTAGGAAAAATCTAACTTCAACATCCTTTTCGTTGCTTCTCTCTATTGGAGAGGTTCTCTCTTAGGGAATTCCTAGTTTATGGCATACAATATGTTTGGTAACCGTTGGCTTTTTCTGGTAGGTGAGATATACAAAGACTTTTTAAGGACACTTCCTCAATCAGATCAGGGAAGTTGAGGTTTTTAGTCAAGACTTGGATTTACTTGTCAAAGCTAAGTTTGCATTGTTTTGTAGAGATATAAACTTGTTTTATTTGGGGCCAAGGCTTAAGTACTGTAATGCCCAAAATCCAGCATGTACAAAATAGACAAAACACAGGCAACAGATATTTTTTGAAACACAAAGGCACTACAAAACGGTATGCGTTAGGCACACACATGTGTCATTGCTATGTGTGATGATGCATGTTACCCAACATGCATGGAAGTAAGAGAAATGAAGAAAATAAATAAGATGCAAGGGCGGGTGGCTTTCATCCCCATGAGACACACCCTACACTTTGGAAGGATATGAAGGGATGAACGACATTGATGCGTGTAATGCCAAAAGGAGGTGGCATTGTCAAGATGACCATTCCTCGAAGGTACTTTATATGGAAGATGAAGGGCTACACCCTTCCAAGCTGGTAACCCAAAAGAGATGAACACTTAACTACTTAGCATGTCCAATTAGCAAAATGAGTCAATCTAACTTACTAAGCATAGTAAATAAATAACCAGATACTAATCATTTCCTTTCCTTTATAATGCATAATCAAAAGCTAACACAACATGAATCTATGTTAACCTTTTTTAACTTAACAAGAGATAGGGGTAGAGATCATAATGATGAAGAATACCCTTATAAGTCTTAACATTTATTTTAATGGTAGATTCAATAAGGAGAGAGAGAACACTTTCCTTAAAGTAATAAATGAAAGAAGGAAGGAATAAGGTCTCCTTTCCATTCATTATGCATAACCAAACACTTAAGTTCTTTTGCATAGTTCATTTATCCCTTACTCTCTAATAATGCTAGTATTACAACAACTCATAATAGAACAACATGTAACCCATACTCAACCCCTTCCATACCTCGTAATGGTATGTTCGTCGCAAGATGGTTGGCTGAGTACTAAATTCAACCCAACACTCTAAGTGCAACCCCAAAAGGTACCTCACCCATAGGCACTTGCCCTAGTGGACTATTTTTAAATAAAAATACATAAAACTCACATTTTACACTGTTTTTAAAATAGCTTTAAGTGCAAATCCGAGCTTGCACTTAAAAATCTTATTTTAACATTTCAAAATATCAAAACAGATGAAATGCACATAATTAAATTTACCAAAATGAATGGACACTAAGGAATTGGCAAGTTTTATCACAAGGGGTTCTAGTCCACTCATAGACTAAGATGATTGGTATAACTAGGTAATCACCATCAAGTTCCGATTATTTCAGGAGGTGAAGTCAGAAGGGCAATTCAGGTTTTTGATTGATCTCTCATTCTCTTGTTGGCCAACCGGTTAATATACCTACACACTCAATGTGCACATCAAATACATTGAATACATATATACTCAAAGCAGTATGGTTAAATTTACACTCTTCACCCACAATAATCAATATAAATCATATGTATAGGGATCGTGACTCATTATCATAATTAGTATCAAAATCACAGCTCAACATGATTAATTCCTAACATATGCACTCATGCATATCTCAATATCAATCCATATCAATTTCCTCGTAAATCACTATTCACATTTTAATCAAATCATATCAACTTTTAATCCAACATTATGTTAAAGGGGTTGTGGTCAATAGGTAGGACCACTTGGTTCCTATGATGGAGACCAAGGTTCAATTCTTCCCAAGGACATATTAGCATTGGTGGGTGTGCTAGAGTGATATTCCCACTCCAATGGTTGTGTGCAGTAGGCCTATAGGTGATGCAGGAGGAGTGTAAGAAGGAACAAGGGCTAGCTGCCCTGTAGGAGGAGATAGAAGGAGACAATGTTCAAGCTATACGAGTGAAGGATAGAGGAGATGAATGTGGATGCCCTGTAGGAGGAGAAAGGAGGTGTGAAGTAGGTGAGGCATTCAAGTTGTAGGCGCGCATATAGGAGATATGTAAGTCTAGTGGTATCCACATCGGGAGAGCATCAAATGAAAATGGTATCTTTGCTAGTTGTAAGGGGTGAGGGTCCCGTTACCAACCCTCAGTAAATAATATAAGAAAAGCTTTTAATCTAATATTTAAATCTATGTTTCCATAACATATATCACCCATTTACGTCATATTTAAATCAAACTACCATTTAAATTTCCATTAAAGCAATGATGTGGAAATTAGGGTGACCAATCATATATAAGCATAACTATCCAATATAACTCAAATTAGCTGAATGAGAATCAATGTTACTATCTAAGCATCATATTATCATGAACTAAATCAAACATTCATATAATTTATGTGAAAAAACTAATCAACTATCAGAATCCTGTATCTTGTATCAAAGTATCAATATCTGAGTCCAACAATATCAAGTATCCAAAATAGGGTATAATAGGTGTGACTGGAATTGCAGGAGGGAATGGGCCTTACAAGTGCATTATTTCCTTGCTTACATAGGGAGAGATGTTGCGTGTAATCCTCACGTACAGCTGATGTAATGATTTGGTTCTATAGATGTAATATAAGATACATACATTTTTTTCAATTTCTTATCTACAAGAGTCCTATCTACATCTGGCTAACAGATGATATTCACATCCATAATTGTGTTTGCAATGGAAAGCAAAAGGTAATTCTACATTGTTTGCCTATTCCTCCTGATTCATTGCTTAAGACTTAGAAGCCAATATTTTAGTAGGAGATGGGTAAAGCTGACACTCATTTTTCCTTTTGACGCATCTAAACTGATTCATGTTTCCCTGTGTTTACTGCAGTCAGATGAAGGATGTATCAGGCAACACTTATTATGGACCATGGTGCTAGAAACCATTGGTCTACTAAACTCTTTGGCACTATTGTAATATATAATCAAATAATGAAAACATACATTTTACTTTCTTAAAGATTGTCTCTTTATACAATTTTGTGTCAATGCTATATTTCCTATAGCAATGGTTACGTTCTTAAAGAGTATTCTCTTTGTTAGTTTTTTTATTCTATGTTTTGCTTATGAATTTTGTCTTGCTTGGATATAATACACAGGCATTTTGTTTTTAATACAATTAAAAAAAAAACACATTGTTTCTGTAAAAATACATTGTCTCTATAAATGTTAAATCACTGTACTTGCTGTTTATAGTTTTTTTTTTTTGAAATGACTATTTGCAATAAAGAAAACTACTTCTAAATAAAAGGGAAGGCTCTGCCTCTTGACTACTGTTGCTACAATTATAAAAAGAAATATAAAAGAACATTTGCAGCAATAACATGTAGCAGACAACTATTGTCAACTGGAAACATATTCTGGATTATATTTTTTAGGTTGGGATGCACATAAGAGCTGGATCAGGAACGCACTTAAGCTGAATTAGGAATGCACATAAGTTGGCACTGCTCTTGAGCTACTCTTAAAAAGGTCCACTCTTCTTATTGTTGTCATTTTGGTATGAATAAGAGACTTCATGAACCAGGGGACAACATGACTCCTATGATAGGTGTCAACATTAGTCACGATCTCCTAGTTGACAACACCACCTTGATTCAGACTTCTGTCCCAGTAAACCCTTCAGAGGATATTTATAATGTTAGTTACATATAATATTTAGCGGATAATTCCTTAATTGCTGGATTTGCTAATTTTTTTTAATGTGTCGTTTACTATATAATTGAAATCTTTGAAGAACCATTCTTGATTGCAATGTCTTACAATTCCACAGTTGAACTAATTTCTTAATTGTTATTTTGCAGTGGGCCCTCTGCTATTTGAAAATGCAGGAGAACCTTTGCAATTGTTGTCTACAGGTTATAAATCAGATTTTCGTGTAAAGGAGTCTTTGAATCTCAATGATGTAAGTATTTTCTTTTTTCTACTTAGTATTTGCCTGTATGTTAACCTTTCTGTATTTAATTTTTCACTAATTACAGAAAAGTTGAAAAATTCCCCTTTGTAGTATCTTTTCTAAATGCTATCTGTGTGCCATCTGTAGATATTTGCCAAAAATTTTGAGCTCTTATTTAACTCCAACATCACAAGATGTTAAAAAATATAGAATTAGCAATTTAGCAATGATTGAACAAATACATTTACAAAGGAGTTTTGATTAATAGAGTGTGATCAAAGTCATGCCTCTGTTTTCCTCCACAGTAGCTTTGGGACAGTATCAGTGCACATGGCTTGATGACAGCTGTAGT
Organism: Cunninghamia lanceolata; assembly: GCA_027924645.1. NCBI lineage: Eukaryota > Viridiplantae > Streptophyta > Pinopsida > Cupressales > Cupressaceae > Cunninghamia > Cunninghamia lanceolata. Next base: position 2,498,558 of record BSBN01000371.1, on the reverse strand, counting down.
TGCCATTATCATCCTTGAGTTTGGACCATATTCTATTCATTAATTAAATACACAAGTTTTACATTTGTTAGTTGATTTTTAATTGTAGTTAATTATCTTTCATATGTATCCAATGCAATTGATTCCTTTTTTCTTATGACTTAGGAGGTGGATCGACTTCACGGTCAAAGTATGGAATTTTTTGTTCCCTATGAAGTTCTTTATGAATGTGTGGCTGAAGACATGCATAAACAGCAATTGGTCCCCATTAATTCAAATTTAGTCTTTGGGAACCGTCTTCAGGGTTTAAAGGTAAATTTTGATGGGTATTTCAGCAAGAAAATTCTGATGCATCTTTTAGCTATTATTTTGATTTGTTTACTTTCCTTGTGTGCAAACTGTGAAGTTAATTCTTTTGATAAAGTGTACACTACTACATTTTGGGGAATGCTTAGAAAGACTATCGCTTTAATCTTTTAACATTGTATGTTTGTTGCTTTGATATTTAATATTTAATTCTCCATGACAGTGCAGAGATGGCACCTTGCAACTCTTCTTTCCTGTTGGTGCAAATATGAGTGAGATAGGATCCATCTGTTATGATAAAGAAGTGAAATGTTTGAAACTTTGCAAGCAGCTACATCATAATAGACATATTTTTCCAGTTTATAATAACTGCCATCCAATTTTGCAGGTGCATACAAGTTTTTTCTGTCTTCATTTTTGATGTTTCTGCTGGTTTGTTGTGGTTGTCTTCTAAAAGAGTTCATCTTTGTGGCTATGTGACTCTTATCTTTGTATTATTCGATCTGAATTTTCCTTGCGACTCCTCAAAATGACTGATTGGCAAATCAACAGTCAAATCTTGTGTTAAATTTATTTTGCTAGCATCAACTGTGCTTGGTGATTTTCAGTAAGGTATTGTCTCTGGGTTATTGCCTAACAAAATTTGATAAGCATCAAATATAAGTTGCTTAAATCACATGCTTGCTGGGGTTGACATTAGCTTGTATTCTCTGTCAAGTTCCTGCCTATGTATCTAATTCAGCAAGCCAAAATATATTGCTGAAAGTTGAAAGTATTCATCTTGTGGCTTGAAACCTTGAACAACTGCACATTTTTTTCCACTCTTCTTATGACCATGTCATATAAATTAGACAGTTAATGATTTAGAGTTAGGGTGAAAGCAAAATGTATTTAATATTTATATACAACATCAACATCAACATTTTAGTTTACACTAACTGGTGCATTTAATACTAATTTAAGTAGTTTTTTTTTAAACTAGGTGAAAAGAGAAAAATACATTACCAAAACTAAGGAAAAACAAAGTTACATATTTCCATTCTTTGCAGAGTTAGAGATTTCTGAAGCAATAACTCTGGGAACAACATGGAAATTCTAGATAGCCCAAAGGGCAAACTTATCTGCCGATGATAACCACTTGATCCAAAATTAAATATGAGTGTTATATGAGATTAAAGTATAACTTTTAACATGCTTGTAACAACCAGCAGAGAGTGCCAAGAAATAGTAAACATATTCATATGCTAATTATGGAGGGCATTCCCTCTCATCCCCCAAGATTGTATAAAATGAAACATAAAACAAAAATTTAAACTTTTCCCTTGTGCTCCTGTTTCACAGTGCACTCTTGTTGCATTTCATGTCCAAAGTGATCAAAGTCTTGTGTCTATGCCAGTGGAAAACCAAGGGCCTACAGCTTGGATCTTGTTTTCCATGAAGGGATTGATGCCTAGCCTAAGGTGTAAATTGTAGATAATTTCTTTGTTGCGAGGTCCTCAACTACACATATCATAAAGGCAACAAAAACACTTGCTCCACACTGGTTTGCACATCGTCTTTGAAGTTGGCATAGTCAAGCTCAACTTTTAGAGGGACCGGATTGGTGATAATGGTAGACATGGTGGTTTTCTTTGCCGTCTTTGAGGCTTGGAGTTGGGCTTGTATATCCATGATGTTGAGTGTGAGAGTAGGGCTTTGTCTTCTTGCTTGGGAAGAGAAAGACAGGGTCCTAGATAGGTCTAGATTTAAAGAGGTTAGAGGTATTATGGCCTTCAATCAAAGTAGGTCATTGGTTATATGATTGATTGGGTGTAATCCATTCTTGGTTGAACCTAGTGATTGCCACTGCATTGTTATAGATGGAATGTTTCACTTTGGTGTTTGTTAGGTCCTGAGGGATGGCATTTGAGATAGGGGGTACTGGCCATCAGTTCACTGGTAGGATCTTTAGCCAAGCCCAACTCTAATTTTTGCATGATGTGCTTGTTTGTGGGTGAAGAGGTGTTGTAGTTGGCTAGCCAAAGGACATGGTGGTGGGAGCACAGGGTGGCACTAGAGATGGGCTGGTTTGAGCGGGAATATTTAGGGTTGCGATAGGGGGTGCAAGAGAAGAACTATTTTTTTTTTTTTTTTTTTAAATAGAGAAATCTAGACAACAATGGCGAGAGCATAGGAAGTAGAAAAAAATCACATGCCAGCAGTAAAATGCCTTTAAAAAACAATAGGAAACATAGTACCACACCTTAAATAGCTGCTAATGAGGAGCCATTGGCAATTACTGCATTGCTTTTGTGGGGCTAGGGTTACCTCTAGAGGTGTCATACAAGCTTACCTTGACTTAGGGGCCTTATGGGTGGGGGTAGGAGAAGTAGGGGTTTCAACGCTATTTAGCATATACTATGTTGTAATATATATCATAATACCAAGTGTTTTTATAGCATATACTATAATTACATTTTAGAAGTTATTAAATCTTATATATAATATACTATAAAGTATAACTATATTGTGTTATATAGTATATACTATGTGATATAGTAGTGTTTAAGTTTAGTACTTTGAAAATATAAAATCTATATTAGGTTAGAATCATATTTATTGGAAGTTTGAATTATTGGTCCATATAAATAATTATTTGTTTGTTTATATAGTTTTTTTATTAACGTAGAGGGGGATCTATAGGGGCCCTTGCCCATGAAAACCAAAAAGCATGGAAACAAGATACAAATAGGAAACAACAAGCAACGAAGGAAGAAAACACAAGACAACCCACACATGAGATAGGGAAACACCTATAGTTGCATGGAGTTTCTGGACGAGGGGACGAAGGACCTAAATTTGGGGATGATGGGTAGATGGTGGCACACATAATATTATAATATAATAGTTATTTTTATAAATTAATAATATATAATATTTGTTTTTATAATATATAATTACATCGAGAGGCGTAACCTATAGTGGTAGAGGGGGAGAAGCATTTGATGTTGTGATCGTGAAAGAAAAACTATTTAGAGCCGACATTTATTTTTTAAATATGAAGACATCAGAATTTTAAAATATATATTAATGCCTACAAATGAAACTATTAAAAAGTAACATGAAACTATTAAAAAGTAACATGACACTATTAAAAAGTAACATATAAGTATAGAATATTTACTACACTTCTTAAAGTAAAAAAAAAAACAAAAGAATTACCAAAATAATGAATGGTGGCTTTTCCAAAAGTAAAATTAAAAGTTACATAGAAAAGTAAAACAGGTGTATTACCAAAAATAGCTCATCAAATAAAAATGAATTAAACAATGTAAATAAAATAAAATAATTCTTAAGTAATATTAAAAATAAAAATTTATGTGTCCATGTATGTATGTAGTAAATAAAATAATTCTAAAGTAAAATAAAATAACTCTTAATCAAATAGCTTGAGACTGATATCTCTTGGCATTTTCTAGATAGATGTATTTAAGATATCTGTACTAGTATAATATTTATTTTTATATGATAATATAATATATAAGATTTTTTATTAATATTTTATAATATGTAGGATATATTTACATTTGTTATATAATAATACATAATATTTATTATTTATTTATTTATTAATAATAATAAACATTTAATATTTATAATTTATTAAATTTGTTTTGTTTCATAATATATTAAATTTATAAAAAGGTGCAAATCTAGCACCACCTATAATATGAGGAAGCCAAAAATCTACTCAGTGAATAAAGGGTAAGTGCTGAGTGAGAGAAATGAGGAGAGATGTTCACAACAGTGGGGAGCTAATGGTGAAATAAAAATGGAGAATATAATGCGGAGGAAAAATTAAGTCCTTCAACGATATCACAAACCACAAATGGCTATCTTTCTAATTGTGTGCGACTATTTTTGGTCATGAGTGAACATGATTTGTTTATTTTTTGGACATGATTTTATTCGCAATGATTTCAAATTTAATCATACGATGTCGGAACAAATCTTGTCCACCAAAGAGGGAGGATAATCATACGCTCTGTCGAGCAAATCTTGTCCGAGAGAAAGGACCACCACTTTGAAAAAAAGAGAAGGGACCACCACTTCGAGAAAGAGAAAAGGGACCATCATTTTGAAAAGAGCAACTCAAAAGAAGCTGCCTATGTACAGTCAAAATCTTATCAAATCTTTTCACTTTATAGGGCTGGTACTGCAGACATGATAAGACTGCTACTTCAAATTGGAAGTATCGGAGTCTGCAATTTACAGCAATATAAAAAGCAAATTTAGGGTTTTAAACTTTTTTTAGGTTTAAATTTTTTTTCATCTACGATTTAAGAGTTTTTAAAAAACCCTAACCATTTTGGGGACGTTTGGGCATCCCCTAGTGGTCCCCAATATGGGAGACATCCCCTACTTCTGCAAGGAATCCTAGGGATGTTTGCCCATTGTTGGCAGCGGTGGGGAGATGTCCCCTTTCCGCCCCCTCGACATTTTCATGTCTGGGGACGTCCTCATCCCAGAAACGTGATGATTTTGGGGGGGGGGGGGATGCGTCCTTGTGGAACATTGGAAACACCTAGCAAAACAAGGCACTAACCAAAAACCAACCAATTGAACAGACTAGAGCTAAACATTATTTGACACCTCCCAATCGCCCATTCCTCTTGACAAGGCTCTTCAACCATCATTCTCAACACTTGGGACATCACAATCAACCCAACGATGGGCTTGAACAACCACCGACTTGGGAGCCATCACCTTCTTGTTACCACCATTAGCCTTTGTAGTAAGTTGCATACCACAGATCAAGCCCTAATCACCAAAAAATAATCCAAGGTAGGGAGAGTGTATGAACCATTAACCTCCAAGACACCCTTATTGTGAGTGACAAGAGGTTGTCAATCACTAGTCAAAGATCCTGATAGAAGGTGATGAGATTCTCTATAGTCTTGTGCACCACCAAAAGTTGCTTGTTAGAAACATTTAGGTCACCCATCCTAGCCTCTATAGCTAAGTTCCCAATCTCAGGCTTAACCTCTTTTGAGCCAAAGGAAACATGCAGACCAGCAGAAGGCGAGAACAAATCATATTATCATACCTAACACCATCCATTTTCAGATATCTATAGAAGGAACTATGTGTTCTAATTTTGTAAGAAAGACAGTGGGAATAGACTCCTGTGAGTGCAACTGAACCATTGTCTGCCAAATTGGCAAATTGTCATGCCCTAAAATGCACTTGACCAGATTCAAGGAAATTTGACAAGGGAAATGAAAAATCCTCCTAAGGTGATAATCCAACACCTTATCATGCAAGAGAGGGTTGCTACCCTTGATGTGGAGATGTCAACGAGCCATGGAAAACCATTCTACTAGCCATTGGAAAACAACAGATTGCAACACGCCAAATGCTGAACCATGAAACATACAACAATACCCAGACAACCAATTTGACAAACACAAACAAATAGAAATCCAAAAAACACCTCCATGACTCCCAGTAATGACAGTTGTACACCAAATCAAGAAAGGACACTTCACACAAGGGGGAGAAATGTTGTGTGAGTAATCAATCATCACAGAAAACAAAGGGAGAAGCATGATGTTGTACTCCAAAGGCACAAGTGGGAAATAAAAGCTCAAGGAGGCTGCCAGCTTGAATTAAGTTTCTGTAAATCCAACCAAGTTTTCACATGATTGCTAGGGCTCTTGCTCAATACCAGAATTGTTAGAGTTAAGCCCTAGGAAGAAAGAACCTCCCTTAACAAAATTCCCCCTAGAGTCTCAAATCACTACCCTAGCGACTAGCAGGGCTGATATTGCCACGAGAGGCACTGTCAAAGTTCAACTTAAGGAAACCGTTGGGAGGGGGAGCCTAAATAGCATTCTTCCAATTAGTCTTCTTAACCATTACCCCATTAATGGAGGATTGAATATATATTTTTTAGTTATAATATTATAAGGGGTTCTATAGAGTCCCCATCCCTATGGTCAACAAAAGACATACATAAAACACTGCATCAACAGCCATTGCAGGCACAACAATGGACATACATAAGCTGAAATTACATAACCAGTATCCTATACTAAGCATTACTTATGAATACATAACCTTAAATCAAAACACTGCCCAATCAAGAAGAGATAGAAGATAGTAAGGTACTATCATAGGAAATTATTCACCAGGCCTTAACTACTGACCAGACAAAAATTCCGTAAATCCCGCACAATGAGCAGCCCAGTTACTCATTCTCTGTTACTCCCCATCTTGCCATGTCCACACTCCTTGGCGTAGTCTTCTAGCGTTCAGAAGCTCGTGTGAAGACCCCTGTACCAGAGACATTTAGTAGCTCCACTGGCAGCATTTCAGGTCTGACTGCTTTCTCTAGGTTATGCGATTCAATTCCTTTCAATATATCAGCACGCCTTAGAGCCCTTATTTATCATCATCCAACACTAGCATGGTATACCCACTAACCACTTCTAAGGTCCCATGGTGATGAGACACCACCATATTTTTCATGACTGTACTAATGTCTTTGCAAAAAGCATCTAAAGCACGTACATGCTCCATTAATGCCAAAATTCTTGACTTCAATAGCTTGAGGTCTATATCATCAGACCCAACAAATAATTTCTACTTCCTCTCCCTTGCCTGGGGAGCCAGCATAAAATCCTCCATATTATCCTCCATCTCAATATCAACAGAATTAAGCAAATCAACAAAGCTTTATCTTACTTCCACATCTTTAACCGCTCCCTTGATTTTAAGCAAAAGTCCTCCCTAATGGATTGCTGCATCCTAACAGATCCATTACTGCACAATCCATCACCCCCTAACAAGGCTTTTACCACCTTTTTTAGGCAATTAAAGATCTTTTTTAGGTAATAGTCTTGAGACATTCCCTTGACGCCTTAGGTCCCTAACAGGCATAGAGCACCTCATTTCTCACAAACAAATAAAAAGCAATATCTCCAAAGCAAAGGGTAGAGAGCAAATACCAAATGCCAATATAACAACTTACCACCACCATCAACCAAACCTTATAGCCACCATCTGTCCTAGCACAGCCAATGCAATGATGTAATATGCACCCTGTTCTGTAGGTTTCTGTGATCAAGTTTCTTGCCTGTTGGATTTTTGTTCACCGCTGTGTGTTTTTGATTGTTTTTGTGTTTTTGCATATGATATTTGAAAATAGTAATGAAATACGAGACATGCAAAGATACCCAGAAAGAAATATAGCATACACACATTAAAATATGAATAACCAGATGAATAAATAGCTCAAATATCAATACGGTAACATACCCATTTGTATTTCTTCAATAATGTAAATCTGAAATACAAAACCAGCTAGGGTTTGCCACCAAGATAAGCTCCAGATGCATCAAACTTCAAACATTCCACTATGCAAACAAGGGTAATGAGCTTCTGTACCCTAGACGCCCATATTCCATGCAAAATCTGCCTCAAAAGGTAGGCGTTTCAGCCCAGTAGAGAGCCCACATCTCAATGTGGCCTGTACGGCCCAGCTAGTGGCTGCAAACAGCAAATGAAACCTGCCAAAACTCCTGTTTTCTGTATAAACTCAGCCTTTACCAACAGAAATATGATTCCAGCATTAAACGCTTGACAAAGAGTGAGATTTTTTCTGTCCACAAACAAAACTATCAACTCTGCAAATGGTACAGCCCTGTAGAGGTACGGCCAGCTTAGAGGAATATCTAAAATGCCCAAAAACTCCCTCAATATCTCAGAAATCTGCAACTATAATATTTATCATTGGCTGCTCACAAAATCTGAGTATGAAACGTGTAAAAACTCCATCAAAATGCATCAAATGAACACGCGTAGTCTCTGGATGAAACTGTGATGTCCCATGTCCCCTGTCCTGGTTAGCCCTAAAAGCCTTCTAATGATTGCAAATTCCCTAATAGGGTTAGGGTTTTGACCTTGTAATGAATAACTTGTTGGCGGAGTCCTTGATTGAAACCTGCATACACCATATAAAACAACATAGCCAATCATACATATATACTTTTTTAGCATTAATCCATAGCGACATATTTATAGATTATCAACAATACAACCTGATGTGAACTAAGAGTAGTGGCATGGTGGGTCCCGAAGTCATATACCAACCTAAGAGGTTGTATACCACAACACTCCTCGTTGGCAACTTGTACCTACTTTCCCCAACCATGTCCCAACCTTGGCAAACACTTTGCCCACTTGCGGAAATGGGCAGAGCTTATGAGTCATCTCGGCGCTTCCACTCCTCCATGGCCCCTCCTTTTCTTTAAGATTGAGCAGACCATAAGTGGGGTTTCCACTCCTCCATGGCTCAACCTCTCTTTTGGAGTGGGCGGACCATAAGTGGAGCACACCGCTCTCTTCCTGCCCCTTTCCCTAGGTGGGTTGACAATCAAATTCGTGCATTAACTAGTTTATCATTTATTGATAATAATACATAATCATGTCTCTAATTATTATTACTCCCTGAACATATGAAAAGTAATATAAATAAATATATGTATCCATGTCTAAGGTAACTAGCATTAATGCATATGAACCAGTGTTACTGTGTCAAAATAATTGTTAGTCTATAATGGATCCATGCTTTTGAAGTCAGTTAATCAATTTGTATATGACTATGAATGCAGAGGAATAATTGCAGAAGGACATGTAACGATTCCAGATGTGGTTATGAGAAAGACATTAATGCAATGGAATTAAATTGCTGTAGATATGAATCACGAATTAATGTAGATAAACATAATAGATTAGTATGTATTGGATTGACAGAGATACACCTGGTATAGCTGCGGTGATCTCAGAGTCTCTTGGATTTTCTTTCTTTTTTCTCTTTCTCCTATTTCTTTCTCATCGATTTGCCTTATATACCTCCATCGAATGCCTTTTGGGAATGGTGGTGACTATTCCTTGAATCGTGCCTCATTCAGTGCTGACTTTAATGACATTTGTTTATTAGTATTGACTAATGATTAGTCACTTGTTCTTTTATGTTAACTACCTCTTCTTAATCCCGATCAGGAAAGGGATTATTCGTTGTTTCATTGATGCCATCTTTTTATAATAATCGAGCTAAAGTCGTGAGTCATGTCGACAGCTAAGGTGACTGTATATTAATCAATACATCGGTGATTTTGGGGTCGGTTCATGACATCTTCATCATTCATGATCGTAACATTAAGCAAGTTGTTTCATAATACTCTTCTTACAATTCGCTGTTGTCTATCCTATTTATTTATTACTGCTATCTCTTTCTCATATATTTGTTGCTGATGTCTCGTCCTCATATATTTATCACTGCATACATAAGTTGGCCATGATTTCTCTTTTATTGTCAATACTCCATATGAAGATCGTAACAAATCTTAGAGTTATTTTAACTTCTTTATAAGTGGCGATTATTCTAAGGTAGTCGGCCAGCATTAAACTAAAGTCTTAAGTCGGCCATCATATATAAACGAAACATTTCATGGGACATGACAAAAACTACCAGCAAACCCTCTTGATGATATCTTCCAATCACGAAGAGAGTGTGATCTACAGAGGATTTCGTCCTTGCAAACCCTTGTTTTCCAGCTCAAAGCCAAAGCTTCAAGAATGCATGACAATATGAGTGAGTGAATGAATGAGAAAAATGACATTTTTTTTTCTTTTGTTCTCCTCATTTCCCAATGCCCAAGGTGAATATTTTCATTTTTTAATATTTAATACTTTAAGCCCCTTATATCTCCATGAGTTGGGTGCCCCCACAAAAGCCTAGCACATTCACTTTTAAAAACGACTTATGACACTTTTTTTAAAAAGTGACTTTATAATATAAAGCAACTTCATATTAAAACGATATAAGTTAAATTTATAATTTAACTTATTACTTCGACATTTAATATATCATTCCTTGGTCGTTTCGAAAGCCATGTAATAAGTGCTAGATACTCCAATCGGTGATACTAAATATGGAAATATCGAAGAAACTCCCCCTGTGACCCCCTACCTGACTTACTATAAATAGTAAGTCCTAGAAAATGTGTCCAAGACACCCTCGACAAGGAAAAATGAACTCAACCCATCATCCAATTGTACTAGAGCTGCTAGAAATCCTCCACAGAAGTTCCCTAACCAACCTCCATTAGCCTATGGGAACCCTAGAATAGGCTAACTGCACCCACCTGTCAGCCCTCCCCAAAATTGCTTGTTCTCAAGCAATCTCAACTCAGGATGATGTAATATCTGCTCACTCTCCCATGTTGCATCCTCTATTGGCAAGTTCTTCCATTTGACTAGGTACTCCTTGATGATCCTCTTCCTGAGATTCCTCTCCCGAGTGTTAATAATAGCCTTTGGAATCAGGATTAACTTCCCTTCCCCATCCAATGGTGGCAACTCAGATAAGGGAACAACATTGTGTCTAAGCGCCTTCTTGAGCTTGGATACATGAAATACATTGTGTACTCTGTTGTTGGCTGGTAGCTCAAGCTCATATGCAACTTCTCCCACTCTCTTGGACACTCCGAATGGACCATAAAACCTGGGTTTTAACTTCTCTGCTCCACTCCTTTTGAGAGTGGATTGCCTGTATGGTTGGAGCCTTAGGTAGACCATGTCCCCAACCTCAAAACTACGCTCTACTCGGTGCTGGTCTGCGTACAATTTCTGTTGATTTTGCGCTTGTTGCAGATTCTCCTTAAGCTCTTTCATGATATTTTGACTTTCTTGCAACAAGTCCTTTGCCTTCGGTACCCTACTGTCACCAAGTAGCAAATCCATGAAACTAGGGGCATCATACCCATATAAAGCCATAAATGGCGTCATCTTGATTGACATGATATGTCGTGTTGTAACAGTACTCCACAAGATGCAACCATTTGATCCAGGCTCTTTGCTGCCTCGACACATAGTTTCTGAGATACCCTTCCACCCATTTGTTCACTATTTCCGTTTGCCCATCTGTCCGTGGGTGGTAACTGGTACTAGGAGTAAGCTCGGTGCCACACAACCTGAACAACTCCTACCAAAAGAGACTTAGGAATTTGCTATCCTTATCGCTCACAATCCCCTTGGTTATCCCGTGTAACCTAAAGATCTCCCTAAAAAATAAATCAGCCACATGTACCGTTGTGTATGTCACTAATATAGCAAAGAAGTGTGCAAACTTAGTTAGTCTATTGACCACTACAAATATGCAATCCTTCCCCTGTACCTTCAGTAGCCCAGTGATGAAGTCCATGGAGGTGTATTCCCATTTCTGATTCAGAATGGGCAAGGGCTGAAGTAGTCCAGTTGGATAGGTATGTTCATTCATATTCTATTGGCAAATAGGGCACTCCCTAACATACTTAAGGATTTCATTCTTAAGTCCCTTCCATGTGAAATGCTCCCGAACTTGCCTGTATGTTTTGAAGAATTCGGGATGACTAGCCATAGGTGTGTCATGGAAAGTCCTCAAAATCTTGCCCTTAAACTGTGAGTTAGGCACTAGGAAAATCCTCTCCTTATAAATAATCAAATCATTGACCACAGAATACCTCTCATCATGCACTGTGCCCTCTATGATTCCCGCTGCCCAAGAATCCTTAGCACACTCTGCTGAAATTGACTCTCTCCAATCAGCAGAGATCTCCCCTAACATACACAAGTGGGCTCTCCTAGATAAAGCATCTGCCACTATGTTCTTCTTCCTTTTGACATATTCTATGTCAAAATCATATGCCTGTAGCTTGCTCACCCATTTCTGTTGACGATCATTAAGGTCCTTCTGGTTCATGAAGTACTTAGATGCTGTTATGATCTCTCTTGATGATGAACTTGCCCCCAACCATGTAAGGTCTGAATTTGGCCAATGCATGCATTATGGCCAACATTTCCCTGTCATACACTGAATAACTCTTCTCCATACCCCTGAGCTTCTTGCTCTCAAATGCTACAAGGTGTTTCTCCTGCATCAACACTGCCCCAATCCCCTCTCCAGAAGCGTCACACTCCAACTCAAAGGGCTTGAAGAAGTCTGGAATTGCCAACACAGGGCAAGTGGACATCAATTGCTTGAAGTGTTCAAAAGACTTCTGTGCTGAATCTGACCATATAAAGGCTCCCTTCTTCTGTAAGTGGAGCTGCAGTCTGTGAGAAGCCCTTAACGAACCTCCTGTAGAAACCACATAGCCCAAGGAATCCCTTGAGCTGAGAGAGATTCGTAGGAGATTCGTAGGTGTAGGCCATTCTATGATAGCCCTTATCTTCTCTGGGTCGACCCTCACTCCCTCTGCACTGATAATGTGACCAAGGTAAAGCAACTCAGTCATGCCGAAGTAACACTTGGACTCCTTGGCATACAAAGACTCGCTCTCCAATATGCTCAGCACCTCTTCAAGATGCCTCATGTGCTCCTCCCAGGTTTTGCTAAAGATTAGAATGTCGTCAAAGAAGATCAACACAAACTTCCTCAACTGTTTCCTTAATATTTGATTCATACAACTCTGGAAAGTAGCTAGTGCATTAGTTAGTCCAAACGGCATCACCAAAAACTCAAAATGACCGTAATGGTACCTGAAAGCAGCCTTTTCTATGTCCTCCTCTCTCATCCTGATCTGATGATATCCTGTCCTCAAGTTGATTTTTGAGAAGTAGCAAGCTCTGTGAAGCTCATCAATGCGAGGAATATGATCCTTGTTCTTAATGGCCTTCTTGTTCAGTGCACGGTAGTCAATGCACATGCGTATTGTCCAATCCTTCTTCTTGACAAGTACAATTGCAGAAGCAAATGGGCTCTTGCTGGGTTTGATGTGCCCCATCTCTAACAGCTCCTTGATGGTTTTTTATATCTCATCCTTAAGCTTTTTAGGATGCCGATAGGGGGTGGTAATTACTGGTTTGGATCCATTCTCCAGCTCTATAACATGCTCTATCCCTCTGTCAGGTGGCACTCCTGGTGGTATACCCCTGAACACCTTACTATGCTTGGTCAATAACTTTTGAATGTCAAGATGGTGGCTGTTTTTATGCTGTTGTTGAACCTCTGGCATAATTAGGCACTCAGCTGCCCACTCTACCTGGTCATGTTTGAGAATTCTATCCATCTTGAGAGAAACTACTCGAGGCCCTCCATCTGATAATGCCCTAAGCACAATCTTTTTGCCATTGGATTCAAATTTCATTTCGATATTCCGCAAGTTCATAGTGAACTCTCCAATAGTCATCATCCAGTGCATGCCTAAGACCACATCAGTAACACCAATGCCAACTACATAAAAATCATCCTTGAGTTCATACTCACCCAGCCAAATACTCAAGCCAGAAATCCTCCTAGTGCATGTGAGTTTGAAGCCGTCAGCTACCATTACCTTAAAGCCCCCAAACTCCTTAGTTTTAAGTCCTCGGTTTGCAACAAGCTCCTCATCTAGAAATTATGAGTTGCTCCTGTGTCAATGAGAGTAATGATGCGTTGCCCACCAAGAACTTCTCTAACTCTAAAAGAACCAACTTTCTGGAAGCTGGAGAGTTGTGCCATCACTCCTTCACCATCACTACGCTCATGAGATGAGTTTTCATCATCACTGTCCTCCTTATCAGATTGCTGATCTGATTTTTCAGAATTGGTTTCTTCAGCAGAAAAGTACTCACTTTGTTTTGCCTTTGCCTTGTTAAGGCATCTGTGAGTTGGATCCCATGGCTCTCTACAATAGAAACAAAGTTTCTTCCTCCGATACTCATTCAACTGGTCGTTACTCAACTGATTGATCTTTTGTCTTGGCTGGTTTATATCACGCTGAAAGGGCTTCTTATCCTTGTCTTTTTTGTATGGAAACCCCTTGGTCTGAAATTTGCTTTTGAAGGTAGAAGACTCCATGTTCCTAGCTTTTTTCATAGCTTCATGTAGAGAAGGTGGATTAAGGCCCTTGATCCAGCCTCTTAGTGGATCGGCAAGTCCATCTATAAAGAGAACCATCATTCTACGTTCAGAGATATTAGTCACCATCACCGATAGCTTCTGGAACTCAGATATGTAGCTATCCATTGAACCCCATTGTTTTAGCTATACCAGTTCCTTAAATTGTAACTCTGGGTCCTTGTCAAATCTGTTAATCAATCATCTCGTGAACTCTGCATATGATGTGATTTGATCATGTCCTAGAGTGGTCTTCCCATGGTGCCACCACTCATGGGCAATGCCATCAAGATGTAAGGCAACATAGGTGATTTCCTCCTCTTCTGGCATAGGACTAAGCTGAAGGAAGCTATCTAGCTTCTGTACCCACGCTCTCGTTGTTGTCTTCCCTGACCCATCAAAATATGGAATGTTCAACTTGTTCACCTTCTTCTGTAGTTCATAGTTCTGTTGTCTACCACCCCTATTGGGTTTGTGTTTCATCTTCAAATCTGAATATTCATGGAAAGACATCTCAACTCGAAACTCCTCACTAGAAGCCTGCCAATCTCTAATAATCTTGTCCTGAAACTCAAGCTGTGTGGGCTCAGGATCTGGGGTGAAAGTAGATAATCTGTGAATCTCTATCCCTGTTCCTGCCACCATAGTTGTTTTCACCGTTGTTCCCATTCTTGTTATTGTTGTTATTAGGATTTCCCAATACTTGATGGGCTAGAATGTCCATACGCCAATTAAAATTATGCCGTATTTCTCGCTGCCCCCTAGCCAAATCATTTAAAATATCTCTGGTGCTGGGTTCTTCACGGTCTGTCACCCATTTCAACTTCTACTCTGTTAACACTTGCAAATGGGTCAATGTGCGGAGGTACTTCCAAGTTCGACTGTGACCTGTTCCTTCTAAGATAGTATTGATGTGTATTGGGCTGCATTACTCAATACATACTCTGCATGTTTCTATCTGACCTCACAGGATGGCAAGATTAGCTGGGCTCTGATACCATTGTAATATCCTCCCTGTTCTGTAG
This sequence comes from Cunninghamia lanceolata, assembly GCA_027924645.1. NCBI lineage: Eukaryota > Viridiplantae > Streptophyta > Pinopsida > Cupressales > Cupressaceae > Cunninghamia > Cunninghamia lanceolata. The sequence continues at coordinate 2,483,345 of BSBN01000371.1, read as the reverse complement.
GTTTCTGTGACCAAGTTTTTTGCCTGTTTGATTTTTGTTCACTGCTGTGTGTTTTTGATTGTTTTTGTGTTTTTGCATATGATATTTGAAAATAGTAATGAAATACGAGACATGCAAAGATACTCAGAAAGAAATATTTTGGGCATCCGAGAGTCCTCCATCATTTTAAGCCACTTGTGATTTAGAATTCTATTACTCATATCAAGGTTTTTCCCAAAATATTCCTTAGAAGATTCAACAGTTACCCCTGCGTACTTCGTATGTGCTAGAATCCCAAAGACCTCTTCTATGCATTCAAGCATTATCTAAAGAATTGGTTGATTTAGTAAGCTTTTGATCTCTTTGGTGTCTGGATTGTAGTATTGAGCACAAGCCATAACAAGGTTAGGAGATTGTACAAAATTAAGGAATCCATTAGCGTCCAATGTAATGTCCCCTTTTTGGCATTACCCTAAATCTTGACCTAGAATCACAAGTTAGGGTTAGAACTTACCAATCAAATGTTGTAAGCAAGATAAATCCTGGTTTATGTAATGTCCCTAATAAGAATTATACTAATTTTATCATAGACTATCAACTTTCCAAGCAAACAATGAATTTAGAGGATACTTTGGCATGATTTAATCTCTGCATCAGTAAGTCCATAGCAGATTAGTTAACTCAATTAAACCTTACCTTGGGAAGCTCTACCATGGGGGAGCATGGAAGTGAGTGACTTGATGGGGTAACTTGGCCTCCGTAGGTCCGTGGGCGGATATACCACCCCCCTAGTCCTCATGTGGCGCATGCCATTCATATGAGGTGTCCTCTTATGTGGCGCATGCCATTCATATAAGGTATCTTCGGCTTCATGTGGCGCATGCCATTCATATGAGATCGCCTACCTAGTGAGGATCCGTTATCCTCTCATCTTGCCATCTTTTCCCCTTTCCCTATGATTGATCTCCCTGTATTGTTACACCATGATAGGAGAGTGAGGTTATGAAGGGAGTCCTGGTAACCAAACTCTCTAGGCCCAAAGGCAGTACCCTTCTACTAAAAGGCAGAATCGCTTTGGCCCATGTGGGCTCATCTTGTCTCCCCATGGGTGGCGTACCTAGAAGATGGCCCTCTCACCGTTTCCCCTTTGCAATTCTTCCTTTTCCCATCATGGTGGAGGTATGTGCAAAATGAACTAATCAAACTCACATCTACAAATAATCACATCAGCAATACTAATTTATGATAACAAGCAGCATAAACCATTAACCATATTTGAATTATACATTATACTCCCATATGAGTATCCTACCACAAATAGATTAATGGACCATTCCTCAATTTAATGCCTTTTCTATATATCTTGATTGCAGATCTGTATATATGTTTTTCTCTTCCTTGATTATTTATGCTTAATCATATATAATCAGAAATATGTATTTAATTTCAGAATATATCTTCCTCTTATCCTTTCTTAACCGTACTTCACAATTTCCTTATATATCTTCTTGAGAGGGCAAATTATATGAGAAAACACATCTATTAATGATGTCTTTTGTTGAAGATCGCTCCCCTATAAGGAGTCGCAGCCTTTTGTTACCAATTTAAATCATCTTTTTAAAGTAACATTGCTGTCTATATCTTTGACCGGTCCACATATTAATCGCTGCCATTAACATATTAAATATGGCCATTAGGAATATACTAATGGTTGCCAATTATTGGATCGCTCTTCTTAAGACCTTTGTCTTATATACTCATGTGTTGAGTGCTTTATGTAGTTTATTTAAAGTTTCTTCAACTTTGATCGCTGCCCTTATTTTCATACGAATTGCTTTCTTTATTATCTTTGTGAATATATTTATTTATATTAGTCTTATATATGATATTATATTATAATGATCATAATTATAATAATATTTAATTTAATATTATATTTATATTATTAATATTTATATTTATTTTTATATAATATAATAATATATCTTTAAATAAATATATTATATATTATATTTATATAATAATATTATTTAATATTATTCATTAAATATTATATAGAAATTTTATATATTTATTAAATATTAATACATATGTAATTATTTCGAGAAGCACTCTCTATCATTCAAATTGACTATGGGAGGGACACGACAAACACCACATTTCAAGAAAGCAACTTCACTGTTTTATCATGATGTTTAAATCTTTAGTTTAAACAATGCCTTAATATCAGGATATCACATCCAACTCCATAATACCACTTGCAGCAATGGCACTAATAATGAGAGTTCTTTTGTTGGTATCATTCGTTCTTGTATGAAATTCTTTTAAACTAACATGACCTAAATCATTGTCAGAGACCTATGTGAGTCCAGAAGTGATCTTGGAAAGAGGGGAACTCCCTTGAATTCATATTTCATTTACTCAACTTTGGGTGAAGTTACTAGAAACCAATGAAAGCCTTTAAAATTGAATCAAGGTAGATTTTTTTTGGATTTACAAGCAGTTTGCACTTGACTTGCAATTGTGTAAAGGAAAACTGGAAGTCCGAAAATAAGGGGAACTGTGGGGTTTTTAAACCAAATTGCATATGTAATGTAAATAGGCACCTGAAACGTGAAAACCTGAAGCATAAAGAAGGGCGGGAATCCGGACTCTCATGGCTCAAAAACACTTTTAACAATTTTGAAAGGGATGTGCAATGAGACTTGAAAACCCACAAATTGTATAAATCAGCGATGGTGAAGGTTTGGGTTTCGAAAGCATTAAAACAATTCAAAACGATTGTGGGTGAATATGAAGAACAAATGGAAATGCAAAGGCTTAAGTAGAGGAAAACTAGGTTGGGGTTTCACTGACATAATTTTCAAAGGGATGTGAAGGTACAATGCTTAAATCAAAGCAAAATGACTCAAAGGAAAATCCCTAGATGTAATATGGTCCTACTACACGAACAAGATGACGATTCAACGTGTAGAGTATCTTGGAATGTTTGTAGAAAGTGAGGTGGTTTAAAGGGAAGCTAGAATTACTATTCAAAAACCCTAACTGAAGGTAAAAGGCAAAATTACCTATAACTCAACTGCTTATCTAGGAGATGTTGGCACAGGAATCTGGTAACGACTTTGTGTAGGGTTAAGGATGCTTAGATTTGTGGAATGTAGCTCAATCAGTTGGGGTAAATTTGTGCTTGAAATGTGTAGAATGAAGTGCCTCCGTCCATTTGTAAAGTGGTCTTCTTGTACGTGTGAAATGAATGTGTTAGGTGATGACTTAACATTCGGGGTTTCGGGACTCGAGAGCACAATTGCAAGTCCCACATGTAGTTATGCATGATAAACCTGCATGTCCAAAGTATTACTTTCTTGTCATTTTGGAGTTCACCAACATTTTTTCACCAACATTTTGGGTGAACGCAAACCCTGACCCTCCGAATTTCCGAATTTCCTTCATGTTTGTGGGCATTTGGATTTTGAGAACCTCATAAGAATTTGAATGTCGATGTGCAATAGAATTCTGAAAACCCAAAAATACTATGGAAACCGGCTTTTTGGGATTGAAAAACCATATTACAGTTTATGTCCAAGTGTGTTAGGAAAAACCAAAAAACCAAACATAAAATGAAATCTTCACTTTTGGCTTAACAACTTGCTTTCATGAATGAAGATCGCAGGTTCCTAAGACATCTTGACTTTAGACATTTTTCACTTGAACAATTGAACTGACCATGACTTGAATATGACTTTGGGACTCAGTAAAAATAACAGGACTAATTGACAAACCTTGGAAGCATGAAATTTGAAAATGAGAGTTGGAAATTCCATGATAACAGGTCTGAGTTTCGCTTGGCAACTGATTATAAACTCAATTAGACACAACCTTTATGGTCCTTTCTGATTTTCATTTGAACCTTCAACACCTTTTTTCACTTCCTTTATTGTTTTCTTTCCATCTCTTAGAGACTCTTTCTTCCGCCCTCCCCCCTTCTCTGCTCTTTTTCTCTTCAAAATTTTCTTGCTAGTTCTCTCTCTCATTCTTATTCTTTCTTGTTTGTGACACATTTCATTTTCCTTTTCTTTCTTGTTTATAGCTAACCTTCATTAATTTTCATTATTGGTCAACCTCTCCCTCCTACCACAACCTCCTCCCCCCTCCCATGTTTTTTCCTTATCCTTTCTTTGGGTGTTTCTTGTCATCGCTCCCTCTTTTTTCATCGCGTTTTCATAATCTATTTTAATTTTACTTTTACATTATATTACATATTATTTTATATTTATATTTATAATTTTATTTATTGTATTGTTGTTTGTTATATTATATTATTGCTGTTTTCATCATCTTCTTTTTAATTTTATCTGTGGTTTTTCTTTTTATTTACCTATCTTTCTTCTCTCATCTTGATGATGGATCATAGAATGTGATCCAAAATGTGGATGCAAACAAAACAAACTCATTCTCATGGACTCTGAAAACATCATGTTTATTATAGGATTGATCTTGTGAATTATTCCTCGTTTTATAAAATACCATTTAGTTTTAAGCAAAGTTAGATGAGGTTTAACGACATACGTTGTGAGGATTAGGACATGCTCTTAAATAGATTTTTGGGAGAGGCCTACAAAAGGTTTTTAAAGCTAAACTTATTTAATCATTTGAGGAGAATCATTTTACTCACAATAATTGCTCAACTATCAACATCAACATTTAATAAGGTTTGGCAATTTGGTTTTTAATTTTATAACCACATATTATTCCTTTTTAAATGCTGGTATTTAGGACATTGATTTGGTGTTCATTTCTTTAGCTTGCCACAGTTGGAAGGAGTCCGCTGGTTTTTGATGATTCCACGCAAGGGTTTTTGTTGGCTCGTACAGCTAATGCTGTTCACTGGTTTAGAGCTGAAACAACAGTAAGGACTTTAAAAGTTTACTTTCTTGCTAATGATACCATGTTTTGTGTTATTGCATCTATGTTCGGGTCATTATATTCATCCTCTTTTGTTTATGAATGATTATTCAATAGCATATTTTAGTGCATTTAATAGAAACTGTTGTCCAATAGAACAACTTCCCACTATATTGCTCTTTTTCCTTTATTTCACAGGAAGGAGGTCATACACTAAAACATATGGCATTTGCAAAATTCAGAATGGGTGTTTCACATGTATGTATAATCTACATTACTTATAATTATTTTTGTAATCTAGGGTCCTTTGACCCTAGTACTTCTGTATTGAAATTGAATGTAATTTTCAAATCCCATTGACACAGTTTTGGTCATTTGCGGACATCAATAAGCTTTCTTTTTCTTCCTCTTGGTCTGAAGAGATCTTATCAGTCCATTTCCTGGACTTGTTTAGTTGAGTGGATTTCTTGCTGTGTATAATTGCAATTCAAAAGGCATTGAAAAATAAATAGATATATTGGCAGTAGAAGTAGTTTATCTCGCTTTAAGAAGTTAATAATATTGATTTATTTCAATGTTTGTTAAGAGAGATGTCTGTGTTTTGAACATGATTTTTGTCATAATCATTTATAAATTGTAACATTTTTATAGCAAAGTTCTGCTGTACAAATAGACCTGAATGAAACTGGAGTTATGACCCCTTAACACTTCAACAGTCAACTAGTTAAAACAGCAAAGTGAAAATTATTGATATACCGCACTATAGGACAAAATGCCTATTTGTTTTCACTCATATTCTTATTTCAGGGGTAAGGAACTTATAGGTTTTTTCCAGTGTTCCATGGGGATGTGTCTCCCCCTCAAATTCTTGCCATTTTTGGAATGGGGACATCCTTGAGACATAAGGAATCTGGGAAAACATTCCTGTGTAGTGCCACCACCACAGCCAGTAGCAAGGGGATGTCCCTAGGACGTCTTCCTCAAAGAGGGGACATTTTGATGGTGTCCCTTAGGGGACTTGTCAGCGTTCCTTGAATGCACCAAAAATGCCCAGCCATCCCTTGTGTCAAAGAGCTAAAAAAAGTGATTTTTGTAAGAAAATGAGGCATTTTAAAAATATTTGGGCTACTAACTCTAACCCTAATGGTTTATGGGCCCCGCCCACACCCTAAGCACTCACAAAAAGCTATAAATTAAGAGCCCAGCCTACCTCCAAATCACTATCAAGTTTCAAAAGCATTGAGCGAGGCTGCAAGTTGCAACAACAAGCTGCAATAGTGAGAGCATTTGTAATGTCCCCTTTCCTAGACGGTGTTAGTCTATACTTGGTTCCCGTAGACTAACCAGTATGGTTAGGGAACTCTTGGAGTGTTCGTTGGATGGTTTTGGACATCTTGGTTGGAACTTACTATTTTTAGTAAGTTAGGGTTTTCACCATTTGGCGAAATTCAAGATTGGAGGTGGAGCGTTTTGGAGAGACCTTTCAAATGGTTTATAGCTCATTGGATTCCGAGTTCATTTGGCCACTTATTTAAAGTCCGTAATTTAATATTGCATATTTAATATTGGGACTTTATAATGCTATTGTCGGTGACTAAGTGAAAAATGTAAAATGCAAATAAAAGTCACTTTTTGGGACTTGGACGCCTCTAAGGGAAATAAAGTGAATTTTTAATGTTATATTTCTCCTTTATGTGGGTCGACCCTCTTGAAGGGAGATATAAGAGCCAAAAGAAAATAGAAAACATTCATTCACGACAATTACATTTTATGATATTTGCTGTGCAAAGAGAACAAGGGTTTGAAGAAAACCATCCATGGCTTTTGGAGACGAAATCCTCCATTAGTGGCAGCATTCCGCAAGTGTGAGAGACCACCCAAGGGTGCTTTTGAGCAGCCATATTTAGTGGTTGTATTTGTGCTTCATTTTCATTCAGTTTGGGAGTTTGGAGATCAGTCATGGAGACTTTATTTGAAGATATCCACAATTTCTCGACTTGGTAATTTGAGAGGGATATAGAAGAACACATTGCAGGCTTTGATAGCATTTTTGGAGAGTTTTTTGAGAGGGTTTAACACCCCAGACTAGCCGTACCATTCTGGTAGCTGGCCGTACCAGCTGTGAGTTTTGTGGTGGATTTCTTATTGTTTCTCCTCCTTTCCTTGGCGTATAAGATTTGTAGTCAATATCAGTCAGTTAGCAGCGAATTGGAGGCAATATTTGAGGGGTTTCATTGCTGTCATACCTTCAGCAGGGCCGTACCAGCACTCTAGAGGGACGTGGAGCAGTTTGGCATTAAAGAGCTTTGTTGGGTCTTGTTACTATGTCCATTTGAGGTGATTATGCACTGTTATCTGCTGTACAAATGATCTTTGATGTAATGGTGGGTGTTTGAGCTCCATGAATGTGTCCAAAACTGCTGTACAGTTGCATTTCCAGCTAATAGATATTTGACAGCAAGATCGGTATGTTACATGTCTAAGCTCCTTTGCATATTTTCATATGGGTAATGCATCTTTATGCTTTGTAAAGTGTTTCCATTGAAATAAAGCATCTGGGTATTCCTATTTTATTGTGCTTTCAAAAAATGTATATGCTGTGTTCTCTGTCAAATGAAAAAACACCAAAATGCAAGCAGGTTACAACTAAACCGTAAAAACCAAAACAGTGAGAAAAAATCAGACCTAGATCAGAAAATATAAAACATAGAACAGGGTGGGTTATTTCAGCATTGGGATAGGAAAATTGAGAGCAACAACAAGAGTGAGAGCATTAGCTAAGTCTTCATCGGTTGAGTGAAAGCATTAGGAAGACGAGAACAACAGCAAGAGGAAGAGCAAGTGCCTTGCATTTGTTGACCACAACATGCTTACATATAAGGAGAGTCTAGCAACCTGATAGTATTTAGAGTTAGAGGAGCCATCACAGGATGATGATGATGTGGCACATATAGGGTTGGTTGGTATTCGTTTGGAGAAGCTTGACCTTGAGGAGTCCAGCAGTTTGAGTGACGAGGAGTTTAGTATGGACTTTGGGGATGATTTGAGGAATTGGGCCATTGGCTTGTTATATTTGAATTTTGAATGTAATCATCATTTTGAATATAATATATTGATATTCGATATTTGGCATTTTAATTTTTCAATAGAATGTGTTTAATATTTCAAAGTTTCATTTTTTATTCCTTATACATTTTTTTAAAACTATTTTTTCAAGTACTATATATATTGGCACCACCTTCCCCAAATCTAGGGCCTTGGTCCTGTCATCCTCGAGAATCATTCCCTCGTCCCCTCATTCAGAGACTCATGGAACTATGGTTTTCGCAAGTGGCAAAGCTCTTCTTTCACCCCTAGCTATCATTTTCAGTCACAAATGTAGAAAGAAAAGCACATTTGATATAATGCATAGTTACATTTCCCATATAAGCCTTGTATTATATGTCCACTTTCTTTGACATGCATCCATCTTAGTATTGACTATCTCATCACAATTCATATTAGAGCCAAAATTATTGTTTGTAGAAAGAAAAGCACATTTTATATAATGCATAGTTATATTTCCCATATAAGCCCTGTATTAATGTCCACTTTCATTGACATGCATGCATCTTAGTATTGACTATCTCATCACAATTCATATTAGAGCCAAAATTATCATTTCACATGCCCATGTGTGATGTTATAGAAGGGAACATAACACAAGATCATAGGTCTTGCTCACCACAATCACAGGTTGGAAACCCATTAGCAAGATGACTAAAGCTAACATCCCTTTACAACAAATTCTATATACTTTATATTTGATTAATTAGTAGTTAATACAACAAATTTGTCTAATTTTGATTTGATATGGTCGTTCATTCATCCACCCTATGGCTACAATGCATCACTTAACCATGGCTAAGTGATATGCATTTCACAATTGCTATAATGACAATCAAACTAGATGAGAGAACAAAAGAGATTGCTTGGTAGTGATAAATACAATCATTAGGTCTTGGCTTAGAGATTGACCTTAGACAAGTACATGTAAGCTTAAACTAATAAATGTTCAACCATACATAGTTTAGCAAAGTAGTAGAAATCATTTGCAAGGAAGATGTTAAGGGAATCATGTAGAGTTATGCATAATGTGCCATAAAAAAACTATGAAGTTGGATTTAGTATAAATGGCCTATGAATTGATTGGGTTTGGTTTGGGTTTGGGTGCGAGTCTGGGACAAGCCTAGGTTTTCCCAGGGTATGGTCTAGGCACCCCAGGTTGCCTGTGAGTCCATCCAATGCAAATTGGCAGGGAACCCAGGGTGCTTGGCTTGGACCTTCAGTGTACCTGCCATGAACCCATAAGCCAGATGGAGAAAAAAAAATTTAAACCATTTTTGAAAACCAAAAAACACATTTTAAATTCCTAAAGTAACCTAATATGACCTAAGTTGGCATAAATTGACTCAAACAACATTCATTAGACAAATACAAGAGACCAAAATACCCATTCAACATTCATTAGACAAATACAAGAGACCAAAATACCCATTCAACATTCATTAGACAAATACAAGAGACCAAAATACCCATTTTACCTCCAAGCTGCCATTTTGCTTTCTTGAAACTTGTTGGTTATCTTTTTGAAGGTGAAGAACTGACAAAGGGATTCTACCATGTTTGCTAAGTATTATGAGAGAGAAATATGAAGATTATTGATCGTAATTTTGTATTGATTTATGAACTGAGTTTTTTTTGTTGCAAATTTTATATATATATATATATATATATCAAATCAAAACAAAATTACAATAAATATATTGGTTATCTTTTTGAAGGCGAAGAACTGACAAAGGGATTCTACCATGTTTGCTAAGTGTTATGAGAGAGAAATATGAAGATTATTGATTGTAATTTGTATTGATTTGACATTTGACATGGAATTCAATGTCAAGTGTCAAGTCAACACAAAATTAGAATCAATAATCTTCATATTTCTCTCTCATAACACTTAGCAAACATTGTAGAATCCCTTCATCAGTTCTTTTCCTTCAAAAAGATAACCAATATATACATTGTAATTTTGTATTGATTTGACATTGGACATTGAATCAATGAATTATGATTTTTTTTCTTTGTTGCAAAATGCTGCACCTCCTATCTCCTCCTATAGGGCAACCACTCTTCCTCTTCCTACAAGGCATCCATTTTTCTTCCTTATTGCTCCGTCTGTTCTCCTCCAACTTGCAATTCTCTTACCAACACTCCTTTGGCTTGAACATTGCACCTTTAATCTCCTCCTATAGGGCATTCCTCCATATTGCTTCACCCATGCTCCTCTGGCTTGAACGTTGTTCTCCATTGTGCTCATTTGGCTTGAATACCTTAGTTCATGCTCCTCCATCTTGAATGCTATCACCTTTGGCATGCTCCTTCGACATGAATGCTTTTCACTTGCAGGACTACCATTGTCTAGCAATTAACTGAAGTGGGACTAATGCTTTAGCTTGCCAATTGGCGCTAAGATGTCACTTGGGGAGAATTGAACCTTGGTCTCCAACATGAGAACCGAGTGGCCCTACCACTTGATCACAACCCCATTGACATTGATTTTAAATTATTATTATTTGATTAAATTCTAAGGGGTTCTATAAGAGGCCCCACCCGAAAAGCAGGAAAACATTCACAGCTACACAAAAAAGACTAAAGGAAGAGATCCAATCCTGTGTAGGGGAAGAGATGAACAAACGGCACTAGAAACTTTAAAATTTTGAATGGGACTGCAATACCATCTGAGACTTAATTCCTGATTTTTTATGAGACACTGGCGTCCAACCATCCAAATCCAAATCAGTTGTCTCTAGGGTAGCAAGCACTCCGTGATAGTTACCTCAGCCGATGGTTGAGTCTGAGATCGAAGGCTACAAAACATGCCGTGGAAGAGGAGGAAGAACTGATAAAGAAGCTTTAGAAGGCAAGGACAAAAGTGAAAGAGGTGAAGCAGCCACTAACAACATCAACCTTAAACCTAGAGAAGAAACCACAGGTTGAGGAGATAGAGCCTTAGGACCTAGAGAGAGTGGAGACAAAAGCTTTGTAGAGGAAGGAGTAGCCCCAAGCATCATCGAAGAGAGGGGAACTGAAGGAACACTAAGCAGCTTATTCCTTGTAGAAAGAATAGGAGAGTGCTTGACGCTTGAAGGAGAGGTAAAGAATCCAAAGATGTCTTCATTCAAAGATTCCCGCTCCCACCCCCGTCAACATCACTGGGAGAGGGCAGTGAAGACGAAGGAGGGGGCTTAAGAGAGACTGCAAAAGCAGACCGACACAGTCTCTAGTATGGTGTTACCTTAAGATATAACGTGGAGTGGCTTCTTCCAACAAGGAGCATTGTTTGGTGTTGGCCTACCTCAAGGGTTTGATCTATTTCTGAATATGTTGGAGTATTTCTATTACTTTATACAGGTGCACAACACTAGACATCCAGAAGGGGCTCATCAATTTCAAGGGGCATTCCACCAGTGCTCAATTCCCTAGCTTGTTCTTTCTTGTTTCCTCCCCACCCTGAGATGGGCAAGTGGGGAATCTATCAAGCAGTTTGAAGGAAAAGTCTTTGTCTTATTGAGGTGGTCTATGATTACCAATTGCTGAATGACCATGTCTGCTGAACCTACCAAACCTTGAACTTTTAACTACACCTCTTCTTGTTTTGATTGAGAGCCTATGTGATCTGCATCCACAGAACTTTCGTTTTCTCAGATGATTGTACTTGCATTGGGAACAATATTTTTATTTTATAAGAAGCTGAGAGCTATCTTCTTTATAATTTCCTGATTTCTTCTCTAGAACCATGTTTTGTTCACAGCTTCAAGCTTCATTGAATCATTATCCATTGAGCCTGCGTACTTATAGTGGGAGAAGCCTATTGACCCTCAGTTCATGGCTGACTTAAGTGCTTCTATATACTTCGAGAATTGAATCTATTGAATGTGAATACTTACAGCAAGTGAAATCCCACTTACAAGACAATCCAATTTCTGAGATTTACAATAGCAAAAATACTGATCATTTGTTGCATATGATAGCTGTATTGCTGGACACGTTCCTGACATATCATCTCTATTGTCTTCATTTCATAAACTTCTGTAGAGATATCCACATTCTTGTATTCCTCTGGAAATTCTTTTTTTGATGTTCATAGATTGTATCTGTGACTCTGTAGTATCCTTTGAGTAGTAATTTAGTGCTCCGTCCTGAGAAATAAAGTATGCTAACAGAGTTTTGAACCTTATGTGTTTGCCATAGGATTCCATATATTCGTAGTGATTAGATTTAGCAGCATTCTTCTGCCTGTCTGTTGACATGTTGAACAGAGGCACCTTCCTATTGGAGACTAAGTGAACTGGTTATCCAGGAGGATCTAGGACACTCGGGAATGCATAATTCCATCAGCAGTAGCCCTTGGCTTTCGCTGCTCAGCAGCATTGTCATTACCTGCAGAACACGTGGTGGTAACACAACAGTCTTTCTCCTCTCTAATCTTGCCACACACATCTGGTGGCATCTGGATTGACATACTCTGTTCTGTACAAACAATTGCAGACCGATCATGGGTAACGGCGACGTAGAAGAATCTCATCAAGAAGCCACAATTCATTAGAGCTGCAATCAGTCTTGTAACTGCTCAACCACTCCTTAACCCTCCTTATGTAATATACTGTATAGTGTATACTACCATTCCTTGTAACAATATATACAAGACACATAGGAGAAGGAATATGGAGTTTAGTTTAGTAGACGAGAGAATAGACATCCAACCTCTCGGATCATATATAACTTATCACTAATAAAATCTTACATTACAGTTCTCATTTAAGTGTTTAACATGTTCTGTTATTTGTCTTCCCCTGTGTTTTACTTGGATACAGTTCTTGGCTCTTGTCATTCATGTTTACACTTCTGCTATAGCCCATTTAGCCAACTAAGTATGTCTATACACTGGGTACCATTGTGGGCCCCGGATCAACTAGTTTGTGGTGGTTGTACAACTGCTAATACTGGTATGAAACATCTGCTTGGACTGGTTTATTGCACACATTTTCTTCAAAAGTTATTTTTTCTTGTTGCTAAAACTCTGGTCTTCGAGATGGAGAAGTCTAGTTTATGCTTTTCCATCGGAAAGCACTAGTTTTCAAATGTGACCAAGGAAGCATATACCTTGAATAACCATGACCAAGAAGAATGATGTAAGATGAATGATTGGCTGGTAAAGTTTACTTTAAGTATGTCTAACATTCCATAGCATTCCTTAAGCAGAATAAAATATGTAAGAACTATATGGTAGAGCTAATTAGCTTGATCAATGAGATCAGACTATTTAAGAACTTCACACAAAACCTTTGTTCTATTTGCTGAATTTACATATTTATATTTACATTAATGGATCTGATGCCATAGAGACCTATATTCCTGATTATGCTTGCTAAACTTTCCTACCATGCCATTATATTCTTTTTTTCCATTGCTGTTATTTCCATTTTTTTGATCTCTGCAGATTTTAGGATTGTGTTGCTCCTTTTAAACCTAAGTTTTCCTGATTTCTGGTACTGTACTCGTTTAACAGATAGGATGGCTTTATTTATTTATTTTTGTTTCGTATGTTAGGAATTTTTAGGCCAGCCTGAGCCAGTGAAGGCCACAAACAGGGGACCTCCTCTCCTCAGCATTAACGCTAGCAACTTATTCATCAACATTTTCGACATTATCTAACCTTAGACATCACTTTGGGGATTTGAACATGGGTCTCCACAATGAGAACTCAATGATTCAACCAACTGATCTCAACCCCTTTGTCAATAGATTTCACTGTTTTTGTTGAGTCCCTTCCCATTTATAGATAAAAGATTTATGATCTGTCATCTTTCGCATCTCAGCTCATATCATGGTCATGAGTTCTACTCCATGGAATCGTTATTAATGCCAATTTCAATAGGAGGATTATGCGATTTGAGTAACAAGTTTAATACCTCTTTTCTTGCATCTCAATGTTTGAAAAGACAACCTTAAAATCTGGGAGATTGAGTTGTGCCTTCTTACCTTGTACAATCATCCCATGATTTGCTGAATCAAAGTTTTGTTGGTCTTGTCACTAGAGATAATCAATGCAATTGATCTTTCTATATTTTGTGAAACAGGTTTGCTGGAATCCACACTTACCTGAAGAAAGTGCTGTTATTTTAGAGAATGGTGAATTGCGTTTGTTTGACATAAGTTCTTGCCCAGAATCTCCTGATTGCCCTGTCAAGTTGAAGGGAAAGTCACTTCCACTGGAATTAACGAAATCCAGAGGCAGAAACAATAATTTTCCCAAGGAAAGGCTAGCTTGTAAGAAAGACTGGCAAAGGCTTGCAGAACGTGATGTTAAAAATAGAGAAGATCCAGAAGAGAGTTGGTGGTGTTGTGAATATGGTTGGCATCCACGGATTTTACTTGTTGCTTCATGCAATGAAGTTCAATTGGTTGACTTCAGGTACAAAAAGGAAAAATGTTCAGATTATTCTACCATAATAGCAGAGGTAAATTCTCCTGCAGCTTGTTACTGTGGTCTTACCCAGAGAAAAGATCAATTTGTTGCTTTTGCAAGAGCAGACTATGACATATTCAAATTTGCGGTTGCCACACAACAACATCTATTACTTTTTGATTCACGTCAACCTTTGACACCAATTCTACAGGTAATTTCCAAAACTTTGTTGTTCAAAATTGAGGAAAGGAATTTGTATTTTTGCAGCTCTCTTGAAAGAGTAAGCTTCTATGTAAAATGGGATAGATGATGCTTTTTCTAGCATGTATGCCATAAAAAGCTGTTTTAATTTAGCCAGACTTGGGTGTCTGATTTCTTTTTTTTGCCCTCGATGTACTTCAATTAGCTAGTCATAGTTGATATATTCCATGATGTATCGTGAAAGAATTAGAAATGTTGTAGAAATTCATGCAGCAATGTTTTGTATCATATTATTATTATTATTATTAATAACTTCGACGGCGTTCAAATTCTATTTCAAAGTGTTTTCGTTCATTGTTTTTTTTTCTGGTCTCTTTCGGTCCATGTCATATAAGGGCCTTAACATCTATTTTATAGGTGGAGCGTTATGCATCTCCTGTATTTTGTCAATGACCCCATTTGTTTTGCAGTGGGAGCATGGGTTGAAACAGTCGCCAGTTTATTTGCAAATGCTTAGGCTGTCAGAATTGCGACCTTCAACTGGGAACAAGTATAAGTGGGCATCTGATGCAGGTGCGACAACTTGATATCACATGGATATACTATGATATACTATTTTCCTTGCCAGTGATTTTACATTGTTAATTTGTAGTACTACATCCTTGCAACTCTTTGACAAGCATTTTTTTGCGTGTTATGAAATTGAAACATGTATTTCCTTGAAGCCAATATAGCTTCCAGTGGTTTTGTATGAGACAACATTGCTAATAGATCTGTTGTGCCCTTTCTAGAGAATTTTATCCTTCCATGGTTCAAGCTTAGTATTTTTGATGATAAGGAACACAGGTATTCACAGTCATAATTACATTTGCATAAGAGATACAATCACATACTCGGTGAATGGCACAGTCGCATCCCATAAGGAACACAATTACAAAGATAAATATGCAATAAGATGATATACTGTTAGTGTAAGAGGCACATGTTTGGCAATTACCTAGTGGGGTGGTCAAGCCTGTGTTGGACCAACCTCCTAGATGGCCTACAACTCTTAGTCACTGTATAACTTTGACAATATGATTATGGACACAAAGATGAATAAGGTGCCTCATTACACACCTCAGCATCACACAAAACTTATTGTTATTGGTGGTGGTTCAACTTCAGAGCAACCTAACATCGATTCATATACTATTATATTCTTACTACATACAAATGGTCATTGTAGAGTGGTTGGCATGTTACTGTGTGTTACATGGTCTATTTTAATAATACTTATGTGAGTCATTACGATCGGATTACAAAAATGTTGATTTGTACACTTTGTGATTAAATATTAAGACTAATTCTTACATGATTTCCATGTATTAAATTTTATGGTCCATTTGAATTTCAGAAGAAAATTAACCAAGTTGTACATGCCTTGAACTTGAATAGAATGTGTACATAGTGTTTTTCGTTTATCTTGGGTGTGCATTCATCCATATTTCGCAAACTTGGATTGGACTTAGACTCTGCAGACCAAAAATTTCCAACTCGGCAGAAACTTGGCAAAACTCTGGCAACTTAAAAAAATACTTAAAACTCTTGAAAAACACTAATTTTATTTAAAATGCAGTTACAAATTTGTATCAAATAAGTCTATAAAATGTTGGGGAAGTGTTCTCTATTAGATTTGAATACAAATAGAGTACAGAATCACATCATACACCAAAAAGTGAGTTCAATACATTATCCAACTGCAAATGCCAACATTGAAGCATAAAATATGCTTAAAGCAACAGTTTGTCTACCATATTACACTCAACTATTGTGCCCAACAGTTACAGGAATATGGTCCAAAAAGCCAAGAAACCAGTACCTTTTGGTTCTGTTCATGTAGGCCAGAGCATACATGTATGGCCATAGAAGACTCAACCTAACCTGAACAAAAACATGACAAAAACATGACAAAAACACAATAAAACATAAACAAGGGCCTTTACAAATGTTTGCACGATAACCATGAAGCTGCTCCATTGCATCATTTGGCTTGATGGATACTAACAATAGAGGTTCTTGCTCTTTAATCCCTTGCAGCTCCGAGATTCAGCTTCCCTGCCATTACCTTAATCTGTTGTTTTGCCTCAATCTCAATCAGTCCTCTAATACTGTATACGTCCATAATCTTGTCCAGTACTTCAGATAGGATATAGAGGGCCTTATGCTCCTTCCTTGACATTATGTGCCGTATATAAAATTTGCTTAAGACTATCCAAACTGATTCTATCAACGGGCTCCCCATAGATGGCTCACCATCACCATTGTCCATCTTTTCGGCCAAATATTTATCTCTTTGCCTCTTGGGTTTATAGGCAATTCACCTCAAGATTAGGAGAGCATAAGGGCTTCACAATCTTTCTTGCCTTCAACACCATTTTTTGGTCCTTGATGTGCTTATGCAATCCTAATTGGTGTTGTTTGCATGCTTCCAAATGACCCGCCAGGGACTTAACTTTCTTCAGTGCCTCTAACTTCTTGACTGCATTCTTCACATTTTGGACGGCTTTCTCTATCTCATTGCTACACAGCTCCTCCCATACAAGGGCTTAAAGCAATTTGGAAATTCCGTTCACATTCAAATCATAGACAATTTTTTCCTACACTGTAACAGCTAAATTCTCCTGAATAGAAGCACTGCTGTGTGTCTCACCTGTAGTAGCCTAGGTTGCCAAATTGGAATTAGGGATGGGTAGGGGTACATAGTTACAGTATGCTGGCATGAAGAATTTTTTTTGGGGGGCTGGGTACGTTCTGGGTACATCAGTACAAAAAACATTTAAAAATCATAATTATATATATATTTGCAGCCTAAAAACATGAATTAAGTTTAGAATACCACATATCATGCATATGCTAAACAAAACTACCATAAGTATTAAATTTTACAGATTTGAAATGTATTCAAGATATCTATCAATAAAATTTAAGTGTTATAATATATATAAATCATAAATATCTATACATAAAGCTAAAGTAGAACATATGTGATGATATATATAAAACTAAAATGTTATAAAGGGCATTGTAATATGTAGAGAAAGTAATAGTTATAAAAATATAAAAAAAAGTTGCATTATAAATTAGAAACCCTATAACAACTGATTCATAAGGAAACATGGGGAGCATCGATTTGCTTTGGCTATGTTTTATTTCCCTTTCTTCTCTATTGTTTGCAGGGCAGCAAATGGAGTAGCAATGATGTTGGATGGGGGTGGATCTGGGCTGTGACTCCCCCTTCGTGACTTGAGATAGAGATATGAGCAATGTTATTTTGAGGCTTCTAGAAGGAATCAATCATGAATATTTGCTAAGAGTGGCTTACAAAAATGTTTCCAATTTGATGTTTGTATGCAGAAAACGTTCTATGCTTGGCTGTGACTCCTCTAATATTGCTGTTTGTTTTTTCCTGATTCGTCAAACACAATGCAAGTGAAAATGGCCATTGTTTAGGGTTTTGGGTGTAATGTCCCCTTCTAGTAAGCTGAAAATTTTCACTACTTAACACAACTTCAATTTAGTAAAAGAGAACATTAGTAATCTTTTAATCATTTCCTTCAACATATAATCATTAAGACTATAACATATTAGATTATATTCACATTAAGTTTATATATTTGTTTCGTCATCAGGAATTCACTTTATAAGCACATTCATATATATGTTATTCATTTTTATCATTGGTTTCGTGATATGACTTGTGAGGGACTTATGGTAGACTCTTGCGTTAACCAGCTCTAGATCACCAAGCATGATTTCGTTACGGAATTAGTTCCATCTCTTACGGAGGCCCAAAGGTTTCACTCACACACGGAGTCCCTCACCATTTGGCTCGTGGGATTTCACTCACACACGGAGTACCTCATCCAGACGAGAGTCACCATCCGTAGAGCAACTCCTACGAGTTCTCCTAGGCCCAAGGACTTCACCCACACACGGGGTTCCTCATCACTCGGTCGAGGGACTTACGTCCAGTCGAGAGGTACCTAGGCTAAAATAAACTATTCCAACTACGTCACACCTTAGAGGTGATAGAGGGGTTAAAGGGAGAGTCTGAGTCAGCTCCAAGCGTACCACCCGTTTATCTTTTATTTGATTTCATAGATGTCGTAATTGTTCTTATTATCCTTCACACAAGATGCCTTATATTAGGCTTTGATTATTTACATTAAGTCATTATACACATTCATAGTTTGTCTAAGTTTAGTGCATCATAATTGTACATATTAACTTGACAGTCATAATCAGAAATGTCAACATTATTACATCCTATTATTAATCTGAAACAACTTAATTCTATGCATATACCCTATTCTTATTACCTTTCTAGTATGCTATACATATGGTTTCATTCTAACATTTATTCTATATATATATATATATATATATATATATATATTGGATTTCACTATTTTTACATATAAATTAATTTACCTTATTTAACCAATATCTGAACTATAAGCATACAGATTTCTATTGTAATTGAGATTTGAGCTTACACATATTAATATACATTGGTTCCTATATATAACATCTTATTTCTTGATTTCTTCAATTATAAATTATAGATAACCCAACTTACCTGATCGCTGCAGTATTCCTTTTTATCTTTCCCCGTACCTTCTTTTCTTCCCTTCGATCTGCTGTGTATTATGTCTCCTTAATGATTGGGGATATATTAACACTGATATGGAATGATAGATATCCGCTGCTCCTGTTGTGTTTCTTCTTTTTTTTTTTTGCAGAGAGAAAAATGTATGTTGATTGATGCTATCCTGGTTATGTATTTCTTTTCCACCGATTTATATATCTTGTTTCCTAATGAGACATAACCCTTCCCATACCATTGTTGCCTTTTGTAATTATAATTTAATTTTAATTTGATTATGTTTATCTTTCGATCTGCCAGCATTGGAAAAGATTATGTTTAATTATAATTGCTGGCTGCCTAATTTGTAATTGCTGCCCATCGTGGGTATACATACCCACGTATGGGTATGCTTTATTTCTTGCTTTATTATGTATTTTATTTCTTGCCCATAATTTAATATTTATTATTATAATATCTATAATATTCAATGTATATATATAATATTTATATTTATTAATATAATCTCTTTATTACTATTTATATAATATCTATTTTATTTATATTTGTTATATTTATTTTATAATATATGTTTATTTATATTATATTATAATAACATCAAAATTATATTATGATTATTATAATAGTATTTAAATTCATAATATTTATATATATACATATCATATCTTAATATATTATTATAATTATAATAATAATAAAATCAATAATATTATTTATATTTTTACCATAAGGATATTTAATAATATTATTTAATATTAATAACACATGTATGATTTCCCCATCTAATGATGTTTAAATCTTTAATTTAAACAATGCCTTAATATTGGGATATGACATTGGGCACATTTTTTATGGTCTAAAGTGAAATGAAATGTATGGAAATTCTTACCAGCAATTGGAATCACCCTAGAAATGCCCTAGAGATGGCTCAACCAAGCTGGAATTGCCTGGGTATTCTCATGGACAATTTCAAATGAATTTGCTTGCCAAATCCGTGCCTTGGACAATTCCACAGGTGTTTTGTGTTTGAATCTGATTCCACATGGACAATTCCAAATGAATTTGCTGACCAAAAACTGTGCCATGGACAATTCCAAATGAATTTGCCTGCCAAAAACTGTGCCTTGGATGATTCCACAGGTGTTTAGTGTTTGAATCTGATTCCAAAATGAATCATACTTGGGTATGCATGGTTTTTCTGCCAATTCAGTATCTTAGGTATTAGCCATCTTGCATGACCAATCACATTTTTTTCATTGCAAGCATGTTTGGGTCCTTAACAACGAAGAATGCAATCTTTAATTGAGGGATTGAAATTTCTCTTAGAACAGGTGTGTCTTTGTTAGTTTTGGCAGCATGATTGTGTCTTTTAAGACTTTTACAGAAAAAAGATTTCTTCCGTACCATAGAACAATTATAAGGAAAATGCCAACAGTAAATATAGTTGTAAAAGACCCAATGGAAATAATCAATCCAAATCCTCTTATGGAGGGAGTTGGTCCTTACATGGTCACCTAAGTTTGCTACACCATCATTGCCTTTACACCCGTTCCATCACTTTTCTCTATGATAGGGTTATTTGGGATTTCAAATCTGTGCAATCATTAACGTGCTTGTTTTGCAAGGTGCACCCCTCAATTAATTATGTAACTATTGGTATTTTTGAACAATTTAACTGGAAACAAGATATTTCTTATATATCCTCCTAGCTATGATGGTGATTATTTTAGAAGAATTGCTTGTAACCCATCTCATTCTCTTGCATGTCTCATTCCCTTGCATTAATATTGTGGAGGGGAAAATTTCTTATATATCTAATAAATGCTATATACAATCACATCACATAAGTTTTCTTGATTTAATTAAGAGATTGGTCATGAGTTCAAAGCATAGGAGTACAAAATTTTGAAAAATATATAAGGTAAATGGAATATAAGGTGAACGGATAGAAATCTCCTAATGGGCCTTCCACAAGGGGTTTCTTCTATTCCAATTTGGCACTTGGCTTGACAATGACCTAAACAACCACCTTTACCTTTGTAAGGAACATCACATCACATAAGGAATACAATCACAAAGATAAATAATAAATATGTAATAAAATTATGCACTTATGTAGGAGGTACATGTTTGGTAATCATTCGCTGAGAATGTTTTGGAATAAATCTCTTAGATGGCTTGTATCCACTAGTCTCTGTAACTCTGACCATATGGACACAAAAATGAATGGGATGCCTCTATGTTCACTTGGATTAACATACACAGCTAATTGGATGTGATAGTCCAGAGAAACCAATCATTGATCCATCATTATATACTTATTACATAAGAATGGTCATGGTATAGCCTTTATTACATGATTACATAATACGAGGTCTAGTTTATCTTAAATTTGTAATTCACTACTTTAG
This sequence comes from Cunninghamia lanceolata, assembly GCA_027924645.1. Classification (NCBI taxonomy): domain Eukaryota; kingdom Viridiplantae; phylum Streptophyta; class Pinopsida; order Cupressales; family Cupressaceae; genus Cunninghamia; species Cunninghamia lanceolata. The sequence continues at coordinate 2,461,696 of BSBN01000371.1, read as the reverse complement.
GATTACAAATATGGTGACTGCATGCTTCGTGATTAAATATTAAGGTTATTTTTACATTAGTTTCACGAATCAAATTTCATGTTTTTTGAAATTATGAAGAAAATTAGCCAAGTTGCATATTCCTTGAACATAAATACGGAACACATTCATGGTGTGTTTCGTGTATATTTCTTGAAGTAAAAATTAAGTCTATATTAATATATATTTCATTATTTGAGAAGTAATATAGGCTCATGGCTACTATCTTCCAAAATGTTTATACTTATAGATATAATTTCATCATCAAAACAAATTCATAGGAGCACATGCTATCATAAATAATTATAATTATAATTATAAATTGAATTAAAATCTAACTACTTATATTATCTAAATCTCACAAAATTAAGCATTAAAAATTATTTATTAAATTTTAAAACTAAATTAAAATTGTAAAAACTAAAATATTAAAATAAAGTAAATGGCAAATGCATTTAAAAAATATATGATTTTATAATTTATTATATTAAAATATAATATATTATTAAATATATTATACGAGTCTTTTACGGTTGCTGTATCCAGCTGTGTCCATATTGTGGGACCTTGAAAAATAGCTGTATCCATACTGTATCCTTGTACATGCAACTCTGAATGAAACCAAACAAAATATTAAGCAAAGAAATTCAGTCCTTGCCAGCACAAATCTCCACCCCTTCAGAAAAAAAAACAGCTTTGGCAAATTTACAATAAAAAACTTGTAAACACCTTTCACCCACTTTGCAGAAAGGATCAGAATCTGCCAGAAAGAAGTTATTGATGCAAAAGCAACCATCTAAAATATGACTTTTTAGGCTCAAATACAGCAGACCAAATGTTATTAAACATACAATGCCACTGCTTAGGTATGGCATAGATCCATGCTTTGTTTATTGACATATTGTTATCTCCCAATTTTAAGGTAAGCATATGAGTATTGCTTTGTGTTGTGACCTAATCACAACATCGCCCCATTGAAATGGGGACCCATCTTTTTTTTGAGTTTTTTGCTTGAGGTTGCTTTGTTTTGGCAGTGGTCCCATTTGAGAGTTCCCGCCTGAGTAAGGGAGTGTGCAAATAATGTATTATGCGAGCAAGTTTGAGATGTCCGCCTAGACACATCCCGATTACTTCACATAGTGCGAATGATAAGTTGTGCATACTAGACTAAGAGGGCTGCTTTACAGGTCGAATTGCCTATTTACTTAGCGATTTGAAAGGTCCACTCAAAGTGCAAAATGTTAAATGATTTATAAAGGAGAGATTTCAAGTCATGCAAGGAACTCCCAAATTCTTGCCTAGGCGCACTTCAGTCCTTGCATTGCATTTTGCATTCCTTCCAGCTTACATGTGAGTCCCAATTCTCCGTTCGAACACTTGTCGATGATCACTCTGCAAGAAATGAAATTTCAAATGTTATACGTAGTGGTTCAAAATGTCTGCTTCAAGCACATATACATGATAACATTGCAATTCATACTCTTTTTAAACTTAACCTAAACCTCTGCTCAGGGTGCGAACTCATGGGTAGTTTGTATAATGATCATACATAGCATATTAAAGAGTCCGCTCATTATTCTAATTCCCTTTGCATCAGTTACAATATGCACTGAACGCCTAGATGTCCACTTTAAACGCACCTCCAGCTCATTGCGAAGTGGTTCGGTGGATCCGACTTAGGCACAGGTTAGTGATTAGGACGCAAAGTCCAAAATTTAGTCTGTGCATAGACTTTTCAAATGACCGCTCTGACCTTGCAGTTGGCATTCATACTTAATGACTTGAAAAGTCCGATCTATGCACGACATCCTGAAAGGTCCGTGTCAATGCAAATTGATTGTTGGTGTGCAAAGAATAGAGTTTCCCACTATGCGTAGAGCATTCAAACACCTGCCCAAGCAATTTCGCATTAGTTTGAAAAGTCCGTTCATTGCAAGTTTAAAAAGAAATCATTTATGCATGGCATGCCGAGAAGAAATCATTTATGCATGGCATGCCGAGATTTCTGCATATTCTCCTTAGCGCATATTCCTTCGAATCCTGCAATCTTCGTCACTCAGATCACACGTAATAAGTTTGAAAATCCGACTCAGGCACTCATGAAACGGTTGTATTAGTTTATTTAAGAGTGGCGCCATGTTTTAAATTCGTTATTTCTAATTTTGGTCCCACACAATAAATTCAAGAGCTCACCGCATTGCATATTTAAGAAAAAGGCTTGCATAAAGCTTGCCTGCAAGCAAAAGCCCGCTTCGATTCAAAACGTTCATTGCGTGAACAATTATAGGTACAGATTTTAGCAATAAAGGGCGAGTTAGAGTGCAGATTTGGGTGCATTTAGGGAAGGTGTCTGCATTATGCAATGATAAAACTTATACAAGCCTCCCTAAATCGGTGTTTTTAGGCACACTTCTACTTATACCTTGCAGTATGCACTTAATGCATAAGTGCCTAAAATATGCGCTTTTTCATCATCTAGTTTAAGTGTTGAAGTATTTAGCTTGTGAAGTGAGGTGAAGATGTTATAAAATTGATATAATTTTGTTAAACTTTATCATGAGAATAATTTATGATATTTCATTTTGCAGAGCAAGGAAGTTACATCAAGGAAGAAGATGGCGAGAATTTGCATATGAGAAGTTCAATGCATGGAGGATTCTTGTTCAAAAATATTCGAGGAGGAAGATATCATCGCCACACGGAGGAGTGCCTACATCAAAGATCATCATTTGCACGAAGTGGATAACTTCATATGTTCGAGGAGAGCATCACTTCACCATGCATGAGAAGTTCATTTCCAGAGGTTCAAGTCTATCCAAAGTCATTCATTTCATGCGCTAAGCAAAGGGAGAGAGCATCCATCATCTGCAAGACCACTTTGACAGTCATGAACAAAGACATCTTTTACTTGCACCATCCAGAGCTGGAATCTTGCATGAGCACAAAACATCACAAGAAGAGAAATGAGTCAGAACACCAAACAATCATCATAATTCCATGAATTACATCAAGATAACAAGAAATTCGACAAAATCCCAAGTTTTCAAGTTCGAGCAGCTAAGTCCCACAAATGAAAATACAAAAATTTGGGAAAATATTCTGAGCAATGTAAACATAGAGAAAATCAAACCGGTTCGCTCAATGCTGAGGTGGCATGTGCACAACATCGAGCCAATCATAGTCTGCCACATCATCCGTCCGCAATCAATGTTCTAAAAATAGTAATTTTTGTAACAAACTGCATTGTTGTCAAAATCTGGGCCATTGATTCACAAATCAATCTTGGGCATTCATGTAATTTTGGAGACTATAAAAGGGGCTTACTTCTCTCATTTGTAAAAAGAGAGATCAAGATAGAAGTAGTAGGAGTAGATGCTGTAGAAGTAGATTAGAGGAGACTCTTCAAAGTCATAGAAGAGACATTTGAAATTGTTGTAAATATACATTTCCAAAATCAATACAAGCTCATTGTTGGTTCGCATGGTGATTTTGTGTGATTGAGGAATGTTAGCATGGTAGATGTTTCCAAGTAGAGTATAATTAGATTAGAAGTTCATTGATGTAATGTTTATATGTGGAGATACTCAATGAATTCCTTAATCGTTCATACTTTTTATGATTTGTCAATGATAAGTCATTTTGCAAAGTTAGCTTGAACCACGTTTGCTTTAGTTCAGTTGTGGATGCTCGTTCAAGCTGCGCCAGCAGTGGGTGTTTGGATGGAGATTTGCAACATGAAAATCCTTGAGTTTCCTTAGAAGATTGCACCGACTTTGTGTAGTTGTTGGTTCTCATGGCGAAGTGGAGCTTGGTTTCATAAGGAATTTGTTTATCTTGGCATGTTTCATTATATCATTGTCCTTAGATTAGACTCCCTTAACCCTTCTCTTTTGTCTTTTCTTTTCATAGCCGGTTAGAGTAGGTTCCATTTCATAAGGAAGAAATAACATATTTAAGTGGAGTAAGGAGTCAATTCAGCGTAAGTCCCTTTGTGAGTTTTAGCAAAATCACATCAACTACCGAGTCTATCCATTGCAAGTCAAGACCTGACATATCATGAACCTTGGAGTTGTCTCATTGGATCACATTGTTTAGCCTTTGAGAGACTTTGTTCAAGAGAGGATAGGATACCTCGGTATTTTATTCTAAGTTTGCATGTGCATAAAAAACACATTAACACTTTGGCTGCTCAAGATGCCCCTAGAAGTTAGCATGCAGGCATTACCCTCCTTAAAATTATATTTCAACAGTGTTCATTCATTTTGGGTCAGAATTAGTTTTCTGGTAAGTCACACTGACTGCATAACATCTACAAATCGACTCCTATTCAAATAAATGTCTGAAAGAAAAATTGAATTGTAATAAGCTATATACATGTATCCATAGTGTATCGTTGTACATGCAACTCTGAATGAAACCAAACAAAATATCAAGCCAAGAAATTCAGTCCTTTCCAGCACAAATCTCCCACCCCTTCAGAAAAAAAACAGTTTTGGCAAATTTACAATAAAAAACTTGTTAACACCTTTCACCCACTTTGCAGAAAGGATGAGAATCTGCCAAAAAGAAGTTATTGATGCAAGAGCAACCATCTAAAATATGACTTTTTAGGCTCAAACACAGCAGATCAAATGTTCTTAAACATACAATGCCACTGCTTAGGTATGGCATAGATCCATGCTTTGGTTATTGACATATTGTTATCTCCCAATTTTAAGGTAAGCATATGAGTATTGCTTTGGCTGCTCAAGATGCCCCCAGAAGTTAGCATGCAGGCGTTGCCCTCCTTTAAATTATATTTCAACAGTGTTCATTCATTTTGGGTCAGAATTAGTTTTCTGGTCAGTCACACTGACTGCATAACATCTACAAATCGACAACTCCTATTCAAATAAATGTCTGTAAAAAAATTGAATTGTAATAAGCTATATACATGTTTTTCTCTATCTGATGTTCTCGTGTTCACGGTAAGGTTATCAATTTCAATCTGCAAAGAGTTTTCTTGAAATGGTTTGTGCCAGACTTTCTCAAAAGATAAATATGTGAATGGGCACTTATTCAACTGCTTCATGCTTTTTTCAGGTTGTGCTATTTTAGTTGCCTCTTGCAGATCTGGTGATATGCGAGTGTTTTGTTATGGGCCCAAGCCCTCAATTGAGCCGAATGTTTGTAAAACTAGGCTACACATGTTTCCAGATTCATGTAATACAGATATGCCTGAGGTATTATATTCATGGGAGCTTCCTTCAAAGCTGTTCACAGTGAACGACCTTTGCTCTGAAGATAATTCAACTGATCTGAAAATTCAAGGTGACCCACCCTCTGCAGATTTCTTGTATCCAAAAATTGACAAACCCTACTTGGGTACATGGCCGGACAGCATGTATGGTTTCTATATTGTTTCAGATCATGCTTCACATACAGCATTGGCTATTGGGGCAGGAGAATCTGCACAAGATACTACCTTAGGTTTTAGTCTCGTACAGTTGACTGGAGCAGGTGAACTCCTGTCACAACGATATCAAGCTTCAAGAAGGCTTATACAGAATAAATCAAGAAACTCTTTGAGGTTTGAAACATCATTATATGAAAATTGTAAGTAGGTTTTCTTTGACATTTAGTCACATTCTACTTTTCCGGTGCAAAAGGATTGCTGTATTGTACTGTCTTGCAACCCCTAAAGTAAGGTGTAATACCTGGCAGTGGACTTTCAAAAGAAGGCACGTTATATTTACAGAAGACTTCCATGTTTTCTTAATTGTATCCTTTAGCTGTGGATTCACATCTTCCTTGTTTAACATTGTATATTTAAAGCTTTTAAGTGGCTGAGTGAAGTGTTTTTGTTTGGTTAGGCAAGATGATATTAGTTCGATTATTTTTCATCCTTAATGTGCCTTTCAAGATTTAAAGACTGGCTCTACCCTTGACGAGCTAAAAGTGTGCAAGCAGAGTGGAGTGAAATCTTTAGGTACTCATACCACAAATGCTGGTAGCATGTTTTTGTTCAACAGCAGCAAGAAGCGGACAATACTTATGCCAAGCTTTTAGAAGTTCAATTTAACATGTTTATGTTGCCGATGAAAATGACTTCTTGTGTATGCAGATTGTGCGCTTTTGCCTGCTAATGGATTTGGATTGCGTCCTCCATTAAAGGATGTCCTCCATCAGCTTGCAAGTCCTTGTAGCATGTATCCTTTCTATTCTTCTGCACAATTATTGTTTTACACGTGTTGACACTGTGTGATATATGTGGTAACAGGGTTTTATTCTACCGTAAGAAAGTATGTTGTTATCATCTGTTTATAAAACAAATCTTCTACCAATATAACTGCATTTGTATTGAATACTTCAACTAAAATTAAAATCACAAAATGTGAGCAGTTTGTTTGGAAATTCCAAATTTCTTCCATTCAGTAACTACTTGTTCAACTTCTAAGCACAGAAGTATCATCTATGGTCTCAGGAAAAGATGAATAAAGTATGAAATCTAAATTCACAAACAATCTTTATGTTAAGTATGCATGTGCTTCTGGATTCCACTGTGTATGTTTTTGAATCAACGTTTTGGATCATACTCAATGATCCATCATCAGGAAGAGGAGTCTTCCTGCTTTATGTTGCTGCTTCCTTATTGTTGTCAACATTTCATCTTTTTGTGCTATGCTTCTAATCCCAGTCCACAACTATGCTTGTTCGACTAAGTTCCTCTTCTTATTCCAAACAAGTATATACAACTCATCAAAGTTAAGATTGTCATTCTGCTCAATGTTCCCTGCCGATTCCCGAACTATCCATGGTCTCATCATGTTCTACTTCCCAACATGTGCAAACCAAATACAGGAACAAAACAAGGCTAAATTGTACCGTTAACATGGCCTTGCTAACTCAGGTTGCTGCCAGTACAAACTAACTGAAAATACTATATTTGCTACTGTACATGCTTGAAATTATTGTTTGGCCAAAATTTTAGACATCATGCAATAAAGCAGAAGCATTTGCATCATACTAGAAAATGCTTCTCCCTCTTGCCACATGGATTATGACTTGCCACTATATGGTTTCATTCCTGTTTAATTTAAAATTTTAGTCTGCAGTGTCCTTCAACATTCAATGATCGTAGGAATTGCTTCTCTATTTTGTTACTGACCTTTACACATCAAGATATGAAATTTCATGCAAGAGACTGTGGATGAGCTTGCCATTGGATCTTTTGAAGTTGGCTTTTGCAGCATATTCAGATATTGGTTCATTAGAAAGGATGCCTCCTGATTTTCAGATTTCCTCCCTTGATTGGATGCCACTATTTTCTTTGAGTAACTTAAAAAAGAAAAAGAAGCATAAGACTACTGAAGAAAATGACGGTCAACTCATATCATTTCCTGTGCTTCCTCTTCCTTTCTTACTAGATCTACAGCAGAGGAAGGAGATGATTTCAGAGTCCACTCCCAATGCTCTGATGACAGGACAATCAAAAATAAAGTATCAGTGCCAAAACCTTTTAGATGAACTTAATAACCTTGAAAAAGCTGATCTGATTCCTCAAGTTGGTGGCTCTCCTATTGTGTCTCTTGAAGATGATATGGATGTATGGCCTAGTGAACAGGATTTTCTGGAAGAGAATTATTTGCTTCTTCATGAACCTTCAACAAATCCTTTTACGGATGAGCACAAAATTTTTAGCGACTATGGAGTCCACTATTCCTCCAAAGAGATAGGTTCGAAGCAGTTACATGATAGCAGTGTACATGACAAGTATATTGGCAGACTCTGTCACAATTTCCCTTCTGGAAATAGTGGAAGAAGAGCAGTGTTGTCTGAGTTGGATCATGACATCTGCGCAACAAATTTGAGCTTTGTATTAGGTGCGTCGCAGTTCCTTTGATTTTCTTTCTTGATTTCAACAATTTTATTGCAGCAGATTGGAAAAGAAAATTAAATATTATGTGTTTTCAATGTCCTATAACAGTGTGCTGCTTCATTTCCTGCATTACATAGTTTGCATTTATGAGCACCAGTATAGAATGCTCGTTCTTGTCCTTAATACATTATTCCTTAAACCAGCAATGCAATTAAATTCATCTCATTTATGTACTTGATTTCTTGAGATCTGCAATTCAGATGCCTAGAAAATCCAATTCTCCGAAGTCGTGCAATGCTTAATTCTTTAATAGAACTTTACTGTTCTTTTTGATAATTTATTTATGGGTTCTATAGGGTTCCACTCCTCTAGAAGATAAACGATTAGGAAAGGGCTACAAGCTGATATAAGAACAGAAACTGCCTGGACAGACACAGGCATTACAAAGACAGCTAACAGCACAGGCTAGAAAAAAGCAGGAGCAGCAGTGGCATGTCCATGGTTATCAACAATCATTACTCCAAGTTCCACAAAATCCTTTTTAACTGCCTGTATGATATCGGCCTTAGAAAGCAAAGGAACATGCACAATCTTGGTATCACAAGGTTGCCCTTCCTAAGAGTGACCCTGAGATTATTGACATATTGGGCCAGGTCTAGACAGAAAATAACAACATCGTCAAATTGCTTGTTAGAAGAAACTAGAGGAAAAACTAAGATACCACCAAGAGAACCAGAATGCAAACTTCCAAGACCAGGGTGTCACATTTCGTCCTATGAACTCTCCTCCACACCCAGCACCTCTGAGGAAGGGGATGAGGAATGAAGAATACACTCCCTACCTAAACACTTGATCAACAACCTGGGCCTCCAATTTGGTAGCAAAATCTTCAGCTATAGGTGCCCTGGTGTAAATGCCTCCAGTCCTTCCCAAACTGTCAGCATCTAGCACTTCTTTGCAAAAGCCAGTGATACATAATCTCTGATTTGGAGGCTATGTTTCAGATGGAGATTGGAAACAACACCATTATGTGCAGCTACTAGGTTGCAAAATGTCCCCACTGTTTCTCTAGTTCCTACTAGGTGTTGACATTGTTGGTACTTGGAGACCAAGTTGCTTCTTTCTATTGGCATCTCTAATGATAGGCTATCCCCTTTCATGTACTCCTTGGATGCCCCCGGCTCCTTCCCATGAAGGATGTCATTAGTAGAATTGCCAGAGGAGACATCTATAGATAGTATATTCAAACCACTCGGGACTCCCTTTGTGATCTGCTTAATCAAGCTAGTTTTCTACGCCAAACATTTTTCATAGATGGTGGATGGTTTTATTCATCGCCCCTATTATATCCAACGTCACTAGCCCATTGGCTTGAGGTTTCCCCTTGGCCAGTTGAGAGACTGCTCTCTTATAAGTTATGGGTTGAAATTCGTCATCAATTCCCCGTTAGGACTGGATCTGTCGTCTTTGATCCCTCCAGGAGGTGGAGGCTGAGGAACACTTCATTTTTAGATGCCCCATTTACTATGAGATTCATGGTATATTTTACTACCTCTACAGGGACATATGCAACTATTTATCTTTCTTCAGATAGTTAGACCAGTGGTGCTTGGCTCTTTTTCTTTGTGAGGTTGTCACCCTTAGGGTAGATCCCTACAAGGGGTGGAGTCTAGAGGCTCTAGTGCGCCCATTTTGATCACTTCTTTTTTCTAGCCCACCTAGTCAATAGGGAACACAAAATGACCTTTGGATACCGGTACCACACATATTAGAGTTGATAGATCAGTTATGAGATGCTTCTCTTAGCACACCATTACTACTCAGGTTCCTTAGTTGGCTCTCCGTCAACATCATGGCGCTGCTCATTGCCATTGGCATGACATGGCACCATTATGGTGACATGATCTACTACTTACTAGCTGCCCCCTAGACCACAGGGGCATGCTCATATTACAAACTTTTTGTCTAGTACTGGAGCTACATCGGCAATGGATGTTAGGGGAGTTTCTAGAGGAAGTGTATTGGTTCCTCCTAGGCTATTCCAGCGCGACCTTCTCACCTTGGATACTTCCCACTGAGTATTATCTCTCATAGTGACTGATGATGGCTTAGATGACTTCCCCATTTCAGACACAAACATGGATATTTGATGAGATTTCCTTCTAGTCTTCACCAGCACATGCTTTTGGGGCTCTTCTTCACCCTTCATTGCTATTTGTATTGCTCTTTGTTAGTGGCATAGTGCTTTGTTGTCTTATATACTTTATTATTTTGATTCTAGGGTTTGCTCTTCCTAGAACTTTCTATTGTTAACTGTGGTAACCTCTAGTCCCATTGACCTACCTTTGGTCATCTGTAGACATTAATATATATTATAATTTCTTTCTTTTTTTCTATCTCAAGATCGACACCACTTTGCCATTCTCTTGGATCTACACTAACCTTTGCCAAAAAAGGATGTTGGGAAACACCTGCATTTGCCAAACAGTCTGCTATTTTATTGCTCTTTCTGTAACACTGGCTGAACTTAATAAGACAAAAGCTTCTACTAATCATCTTTACTTCATCAATAATGCTCTTTAATTTCCAATCTGTCAAGCTATCATTGATGCAACCATTAGTAATGACTTTAGAATCTCCTTCTACCTCCAAAAGCTGACAATTCAAAGATTTGGCTAATTTCAAACCTTCAAGAAGCACTAACATTTCTGCTTCATTGTTTGATTTAGTGTAATGACCACCGTCCTTGTAGGTTTTTATGCCAAATTTTTTCGTTTCTCACTGCTGATTGTTTTAGGGTTTGTGTATGGTTTTTATATATGATATATGCAGTTTAACAATGAAAATACAAGTATGTAACAAAAACCCAGAAAAACTACAATAGATATGCACAAAATATCGAAGACCCAGTTCATAATATTGTTCAAAATGAATTACTGTGACATACCCATTTTGAGTTCTACAACTTTGCAAATCTGATATATATGGACCAGCAACATGGATGTTGGAAATCACCTTCGAATGCTCAAGAATGAAGGTTCTCCCACAAACAATGAATACCCATGTGTTCTATGGTCCTAGGCAACCCTATTACAAGCTTTAAACAGCCCCAAAGAGAGGCGTTTGAGCCTCAAGGAAACCCACGATTCCTGCTGCACTTGGACGGCCAGGTTTGTGGCTGCTTCAACAATGTAAGTCTGATAAAATCCTCCAAATCTGATATGAACCTCCAATCTGCACCACTGGTATATAGAAACCCCTTCCAAATCGATCTCCAAGTGAAGTAAATGCTGTCTACAAAATGTCTAACACAGCTGCAACTGGTACGGCTTGTATGGTGTTCAGCCAACCTGTAGAAGTATGCCAAAATCCAAGTAAAAACTCACAAAACAGTCTCTGATATATTTGCCTTGGTCTGCTTATAAAAATCTGAATGATATCTTCACCAAAATGCATAAAATTAAGCTCAAAGTGAAGCCCCTGGATGAGACTTCCCACAACCCGCCTGATGTTGTCTTCCAAACACGAAGCGAGTGATTCTACAGAGGATTTCATCTTAGCAGAACACTAGATCAGCAAGAAAGCCAAGCTTCAAGCTTCACAACAAAGTCTCTTTCTTTTTGCAAAGTCAATAGCCCCAAATGAAATCTCATTTCCTCATTTTATTTTTTGATTTCCAACACTCATGAGGGAATTCTTTTATTTCTTTTATTTTATTTCTTTAAGTCCCATGAGCCCTCATGAAGGGGGGCCATATCCTAGCACACAACTTTTAAGTTATGACTTATAACATCATAAAGTTAAGTCACTTTTATAACATCATATTATAGTAACTTTAATAAATTAAAGTAACTATAACCTTTTAACTATTATTAGTTAAATATTTAATTTAACTAATACTTCGACATATAACTCTGTGGCCATCACGAAACCAAATACCAAGTGCTAGGTGCCCAACTGGCAGTGGCTAAAAATAGAAAGTTAGGTCAACACCATCCGTAATCCTTCTGCCTGACTTACTATAAATAGTAAGGCCTAGTAAATAATCCCAAATAGGCTCCCTAACCAACTCCCTTAGCCTACGGGAACCTTGGAATAGGCTAATCACCTCATTTGTCTGTCTGGGCTAAGAAGGGGACATTATAGTCCACCCTCCCCAAAATTGCTTGTCCTCAAGCAATGGCAAGTGTGTATACTGTGAGATAGTGTCAAATGACATGTAACTCCATTTGCCCACATGCTCGGTGGCCGTACAAATCATCAACTGGTGGTTGCATTCCCTAAGAAGAAATAGAAGAATGCAATGCAAAGTGAACTCCAATAACCGAAACAACTCCTTTGAAGCACTATGCAATTTTTGTATGAAATTGCTCCAATAACTCTGCCTTCAACACAATGGTTATTCCTGTATGAAACCACACCCAATCTACAAGAGGGTTTTCGTCCTCGAGAGAATATGGAAGAACACGCAGGTTCAATTCAACAGCATAACAATATTGAATCCAAAAGCATAACCCTCCAAATGAGCTCTCATCCTCTTTTATAACCTTTTGAGGGAAATAGAATATTATTTTCTTTTTACCTCTTCATATTTCTCCTCAAAATAATAATATTTCTCCTCTCCAAAAGACCTTTTTTGAAATAATATTAATGTCATGTGTAAGGCCCTATTTTTAAGTGTATCTTTTAAAACACTTAATTACTTTTCCAAAGAGCTACTATACTTAAGTTATCTTTTAATAATCCCAACTTTAAATAACTTAAGCAAATATATTAATTAAGTGGCTTAATAACTCACCCAATTTACGGAAAATCCCAAACTTAAGCAAACTGCAAAATAAATCATACCATCACCCTCCATGATGTTTGGGATGAAGAATGGCGCCCTTCAGGCGACTTTCTAAAAATAGACAGCGTCTCCAAGAAGTTTGGAGAGCAATCCGAGAAGCCGAAAAAACCATCTGAAAGTATCATTGTAAACCTGAACACCAACTGAGCCAATGCCATAGAAAAATCCACTTCAAGAAGGGAATGCCACTCTATAATTAATCTTACACTAAGTTGCTAATTATAATTCCCAACCTTAGGCAACCTTAGTGAAATATTAACTAAATTGCCAAATAATAGTCCCAAGCTACAGAAAGCATAGAAATGCACTGGTCGAACAACTTGACCATACCAACATGTAAAAGAAGACTTGGGACAAATAAAACAAAGGCTGTCAGGTGACTGTCTAAAAATAGCAAGTGCGGCACAGAGTCTAAAAACGCACCCCTGACAACTCTAAGCTCGATGCAACACCTAAGATAGCCAACGGTTGACTGCCAAATCACCAAAACAGTGCCAGGCTGACACTTACTATAAATAGCAGTGTTCTCCGAGCACCAAAGAGAACAAACCCAGAAAAACCCATAAAGATTGTCGCCATGCAAGCACTTACTATAAATAGCAGTGTTCTTCGAGGACCAAAGAGAACAAACCCAAAAAGATTGTCGCCATGCAAGCACTTACTATAAATAGTAAGTACAGACATATTAAAAATCCCTCCGAAAAGTGTCATACAACTCCACTGGATCACGTGAGCATACTAGTGACATCGAAATACTCCTCTGAACAAACTGTCACAAACCCTAAAAGTTAGCTCCAACTGTGCTGCAAGAGAACCCGAAAATGGGGACATTACACTGTTTCAGTACAATTTAGTTAAGGATAACAGTATTTGGCATCCTAAATTGAGTTGTTTAAGTGCTGAAATGTTAAAACAATTCAAAGAACATGAGCAAGACTAAAACACATTAGAAAAACAGAGCATAACAAAGACTTTGGTGTGGAGAAAACCCAATGTGGGCGAAAAACTCTAGGAAAAGTGAGGTGTAAGCCTCCTCAACCATTATCTTCCCAAATTGTTTATAGATGATTTGCCCAAAGGGCTTTAGGAACACTTTGCAATTTGCATCAACAATCGCACTCCTGACACCTGCAAACCAGCTTTGCTAATTGCTCAATAACATACTCCTACTTGCACCCTACTCCCTAAGCGCTAGCTTACAGGGAAAAATGCAAACTGTAGAAGTTCTAATTTTGTCTACAAGCCCTCTAGGAGTGTATTTATACAACAAGAGGGCAAGGATGCTTTGAAGAGAAGGCCAATATCCTTTTTAACTTGAAACACTTGGATTCTAACAGCTTCAACATGACTTGGTTCTATGGACTTTGCTAATTTGCTCGATACGAGACAATACGATCTCTAATAGAAATATCCTGACATCCACGAACTCCATAGTGACTGTTTGTCCTTACCCAAATTGGCAAGACTAGATTGGCCCCAGACAAAATGGTTGCTAATGTCAGCTTCCCATGATGACACCAGCCTCCTGAGTGTCCAGATCATTCAGAGGACCTTTGCTTCTGTTTTGCTCTATCAATTTTCCTTGCAACTTTGTTTCAGATGTTTTGCAATATTGGGTCTTAGAAATGTCTTCCAGTTTGCAAGTCTTTAAGAAAACTGATTAGGGACAATGTTAGCTGACTCGACAAACTTAACCTAATCCATTTTGGATAATACCTCCCTAATTGGGAGACATTTGGTCCCTCAAAACTAGGAACTCATTAGATGAGGAAACAATTCCATCACCTTGTCTCTTGGATTCCACTTGGCCTTGCATGGTTGTAAGTATTTCAAACCAACCTACCTTGTCCTTTGAAATCGCTGCTATAATCCTTCCATTTGCTTCTGATCTTGGTTAGTAGATAGGCTAGAAGAAGTCTCACATTTAACACTTTGCTTATCTTTCAAGAGTGAAACAAACTTACCGTTGAGATTTATCAAACCCTTTGCTTAATGGGCACTTACCAAAGAGATCTTTGATTTGCCTGTGTATGCATTAATGATAAAGCTTTTCCCATCTTTAATCAACTTGTATTTTGTGAGCCTTTCTCCAAAAAACAACATTTTAAAATACATTTACGGGCTGCCAAATACTATTGCACATACATCAAGCAGAGCCACATCTACAATAATTTCATCAATGAAATGTTGATTATACTAAAACTAACTCTATGTTGCAGGGTTCGCCTGCCCCCCTGTCGGATCCAGGTGCGAGGTGTGATCTGGTGCCTCTGCGGATGCGAATAGGGTGCGGCGAAATGAGGATGGGTGCGTCTTGGATGCACCTGGGCTGTTCGGGTTTGAACCCGGGGTGCAAAAACAACACCCACGACGAACCCACGATGCACTCGGCGTGAAAAACGCCAAAAATGATTTTTTTTTATTTTTTTAACATTTAAGTCACTTTTATGATTTTTTATTTCTTCTAAAAAGCAAAACTAATCCTAAAAACACATTATAAACACAAAAGCTTTGCCATTTCAACTCATTTCTTTCCAAAACACAAAAGCTCTCCATTGTGGCTGAACTCAAAAATTTCTTTGTGATTGAAGAAAGAAGCTTGAAGATTGAATCTTGAAGGTTGGAAATCTATTGCACCACCATTCCTACTCATTTCCAACGGTTTAGAGGCTGCCAAGAAGATCAAAGGAGGAGATTTTTGCAAAGAGGTAGGTTGTGGTTCTTGAGGGATCAGAGAGCGAGCACACTTTTTCAGCGAGTGCCGAGAGTGGCAGTGGTGTTGGTTGTGGTTCTTCAAATGATCCTGCTAATGTCCAAGACGACGATGATGATGTGGAGGATTTAGCAAATCCATATGATGATTGACATTTGTCATTTGACATTGAAACAATGAAAATTGATTGTTTGAACATGATATTATTATTTTGAATCTTGTTATTGAACTTCAAGTTCAAGTTTTATGTTTTATGATATTCAAGTTGATGGTGGTTTTGTCGATTATATGATGCTATGTGGTGTTCTATAGCTCGAAAATTGCATTTTTGTTTGTTTGTAAGACTAGGATGCAGGGCTGAGACACGTTTCCTAACATTTAAGCCATTCGGACTCAGAGAGACCTATCCGGATGTAGTTGAAATAGGGCAAACTTAATTTCTTTCTCGGTGAATGGTGTTGACAACATTTGGTTTTGTTCTTTAGTGATCAATTTTTGAATGCAATTCAGAAGTTTCCTTTGGTTCCGATATTTAGAGCCATTACTATTGTAAAGAATCTAAAAAAAAAGCTGCTTCCTTTCAAATCTCAGTCAGACCCTCTTATTAGTTGACCATTCCTTGCTGAGATGGAAGAGATTTGATTATTTCTATGCCTTACCTTGATGGAGTTGTGGAAGAATTTTGTATTTTGTCTCCCATATCAAGCCAGTCCTCTCTAGACTTTTGTTTCCAATAAATTTCTTACTGGGCTAAACGTTCTGCATGCTTTGCTATTAATTGTTTTCCCTTGTGGTAAAATAGTTGGTCCATACTGTTGGACAAGATTTCTTCATTAAGATTTGCCATTTCTGTTTCTATTGTTTCTTTTTCTTCGAACATGTTTTTGAAGTGAAGTCTGTTCCGTTTCTTCAAGCGCTTCTTTATGTGATAAAGCTTCTTAAGCAGTTTAAACATCTTTGTTCCCTTCATCTGCAGCATACCTGACCACCATTGCTAATCAAGTCCATGAAGTGGGAAGAAAGGATGGCCAGCTGAATCAGGAAGTGGTTAGAACCAAAAAAATCAAGGATCCTACATTTGGTAAGAAATGTTGACTGCTGCCACTTCTTATCACACAAAAATCTGTCCAATATCTCAGCTATGTAATTGAACCCAAGTCTCGTATTAGTCCACCTGTGAGACCCATTCTTGGGGCAAATATTCATTAAGCCACTTGATTGAACAAATTCTAAAAAATCCTTCTGAGATTGGGTTGTGTGAATAACCCCACCTCTCTTAGCAGACTTAGAAAGGTATTAAAATCCCTCTCGATGATAACCAGATCATCAATGGAAGAGGATGGGATGCTGGTTAGTTAGTTCCATAATCTTTGTTTTAGAAGGCAACCCATAGGGCCATAAAGATTAATAAGAGTAAAATTGAGCTTGGACGAGAAACTCACCACTTTGCAGATTTGCCAGTTGGTGTACTGCCTTTGTTATCTTTATATCTGCTGTAGCTGGATGTCATAGGATGTAGAGTCCACGAGATGCACCATTTGACTCCACAAATTCCCCATTCCAAAATTTTGATTTCCGTATCAAAATTCTAGGCTCAGTTTGATTTAGTTTTGTTGCCTTTTCTTAGGGATCTTTCTTCTGATCCTTATATTTTGTGATGAACTTGCAATACTGCTGGGGCATGCTGCTTCGTTTAGCACTCTTTTCTTAGAATAAGTGAAGTGATCGTGAGATTGCTTGTTGACGAGCACACTTCCACTGAGAGATGTTTCGTTAGCTGTGAAATTCATTAGAGGTGCATGAAATGTTTTGGGGGGCTCTTGCAAAGGATCTTTCGTTGGGGTGGAAGTGAATATTCCACACAAGTGACCAAGTGTTGCTTGACATTACAATGAAGCACCAATATATAGAAACCAAAGCTTCCCCCACGAACAAATTTTGTAGGGGAAAATGAAGAATAGCCCTTGAATAGGCATTGCCCTTTGCGGAGGAGCAGTCAAGCATGAATGAATTTGGGGGAAAGAAGAGCGGGTTGTGGTCACGGGAACAACTGATAAGCTGGTTGGTGTCTCACATTATTTCTAGTTTGGTATCCACAAGGACGCAAGCCTTGACTTATTTTTAGAGTTGTAGATTCATTTGAGAGCCCCCACAACAACTCCATATTTTTCTCAATGTTAGGTGATTTGGAGGTGGAGGGGGATGAGGAAGGATTATCTCTTTGAGGGGGAGTTAGAGCGGGAATTGGGGCAAAGGATGGGAAATGAGGTTGATTTGGGGCGATTGGGAGAAAGATCTCTAGATATAGAGGCATAACAAGCTGGTGTACAATCTTTCTTGTAAGTATTAAGCTATCTTTCACTCGTATAACGAGGTCGAAAGCCTAAGCAATTTTTGAACTACCCATTGTTTGAATCATTACGGCAATGTCAGGGTTGATGGCCTTGAAGTAGTGTTTGAAGGCTGTTCCTTCTGTTGTTTTGACTCCATATGAATTCTTTCCCATTTCTAGTGGAAGCATAAGTTGAAGTCAAGAAGAGCTTCGTTCAAGGTGCACATTATGTTTGAATTTTCCTCCAAAAGAGACATTGAGTCTCCTTGTTCCTTGAAACATTTGCTGAAAGCACAACCCAAATTTTCCCAGTTAGGGATAATTCTAGGAGAAAGCATTAAAAACCATTCTAGTGCTCTCCCTTTGAAGGAAGTTGTGGATAAGTTATATCTACATTTGTGACATGATGTAGGTGTAGAGATTTGCCATGTCCTGGATGTGTTCAATTTGAGAGGTAGAATCATTCCCCTTAAAAAGGGAAGGGTCCTTAGTGCAGCAATAGGTAGCTCATCTCAAATTTTTGATTCAAAGAGGGTTACCGACATTCCAAGCAACAAATGACACATTCCTTGGTCTTTGATCTACCATTGCTAATTGCAGAGGAACTACAAGAGGACATGCTTGTCTAGCATTTCTTTGTAGGGAAGACAACTTGTTGTGACCTAATCACACATCGCCCCATCACAAATGGGAACCCCCCTTTCGAGTTTTGAGCTTTCAGAGTCTTGGCAATCTTGATCCGGTCGGAGTCAATCAGAGGAGTGAAGTTACAACTTGGATCTTTCGGGAGGAAAAATGGAGTAATCATTGAGAACCCGATGAAGAAGTGACAAGGCGGGAGCGTTGACTAGAATGAAGAAATTCCTCATCACCAATTCATTGAAAATCATTTGAGAAATAATTCTAAGTGTTGGAATTTCTTCTCCATGGGTGCAATCCGCCTTCCTTGGAGAAAAGTGCAAAACATGCAACAATCAAGAAATTTTCTAAGTATTGAAATTTCTTCTCCTGGGGCGCATTCCACTCAGGATGAAGAAATTTGTCTATGGCATTATAGTCTCTCACATTTCACACCCATTCAAGAAGATTTCTTCACTCATCCTCATATGCGCCCTACCTTGTGAAACTTCTTCACTCTTCCTTAAATGCGATCAGCCAAAGGAAAAATTTCTTCACCCATTGCCCAACGTGCTCATCATGAGGAAATTTTCTCCGACACCTATGAAATGCGCTCCCACTTAAAGAAAATTTCTTCACTCTACTCCAAATGCGCCCTCACAGAGAATTTCCTCGACCTTCATGAAATGCACCAACTCAGAAGATTTCTTCAATATTGGTGAAATGCGCTCAATTTGGAGAACTTCTTTAACATGCTCCAATAGCGCCCTCAAACATGAAAATTCTCCTTACCTTGCCAAAGGCGCCTTCTTGAGAAAATTTCTCCACACAGCTAAATGCGCCCTAACTTGAGAAGTTTCTTTAGCAAACCCTCATATGCGCTCAAACAAGAATTTCTTCAGCACCTGTCATATGCGCTCAACTCAGAAGAAGTTTCTTTGACATGCTTCATATGCGCTCACCCTTGAGGAAACTTCTTCACACACACCCGAATCCACCCAGCCTTGAGAATGTTTCCTTAACACTCATCATATGCGCTCAGGCTTGGGACAGGTCGGTCCAAATTGAAGAAAAATTAGAATATTTTAAATTAAAAACAAAAAAGGGCCTCCAGAGAAGGCTGACCTAGGTAGATGTGGCACTTGAGGTAGGTATAAAAGGCAAAGGACACTTCAAAAGGCACCATTCCAAAATAAGCATCTAAGGCAAATTACAACAGAAATAAGGCGAATTGCAGCAGAAAAATAAAATTTGCACCAAAATTCCTCAAGCTTGGAGGTGAATTTTCGTGACATAGGGCTGCAAGTAGTGTTCCCAATTGCCTTCTCTTTCATTTTTCGAGTCAAATTTGAAGATTAATTCTTGCAAATCAAGGTGAAAGATAGAATGCATGAGTGCATTGTTCCTTTTGCTAATTTCCCACATGCACTAGGGTCTAGGAGGCTATCATGACTTGTGCCTTTTATTTAAGAAAAAAATACTATATGATTGTCTAACTTGAGGTGTTTTCACTTGCTAGGTAGATGTCAACGGAGGAGACGAAGGCTATAGGTAGCGGCAACACAAGGAGAGCTCAAATGAGGAAGGAATTCAAGGGATTGCTGCTTGAAACAAAGATCACTTCAAAGTGGAGGAATCTAACCGACACAAACTTTGGCCACATCGACTTGGAAGGAGGTAATGGAAAGGAAAATGACAAAGCTTGTGCGAGGAAAGATAGGGGGATGGAGGAGTGTTTCTCAAGTTCAAGTTCGTTTCAAAATGGAGGAGAGTTCATTCAAGATGATCAAATTCTAGTGCCAAAGTCATATATCAAGGCGCCAAAGTCATATATCAAGGTCATGCTTGCATGGAGGAAGAGTATCACTTCATCATGCATGTAGGAAGACATCTTCTACTTGTGCCATCTAGAGCTAGAATCCTGCATGAGGACAAGAAAGTCGCAAGAAGAGAAATGAGCATCTATATCAAGAAATTTCATGAATTACACCAAGACAACAAGAAGAAATTCTAAATTTCCCAAGTTTCAAGTTCGATAAGTCAAGTTCCATAAGGAAAATTATAAAATTTGGGAGAGTATTCCAAGCAGTGTGAACACAGAGAGAATCAAACTAGAAGTTGTTGAGGCATGTGCACATTGTGGATCAATCATATTTTGCCACATTATCTGTCCAAGTTTAATACACGTACATCAAGAAAAGGTCAAGGAGGGCGCCCATGTGGAAGATGCTCCAAAGATGCCTTATTCTTCCCTATCATCTTGGGAAACGTGCCTTCATTGCCTCTCCTTGGGGCGGTTATGCCTTGTTGTCTTCATTTGGGCCACTGATTCACAAATCAATCCTGGCCATCAATGTAATTTTGGAGCCTATAAAAGGCCCATTTCTCTCATTTGTAAGGGGAGATCAATATAGAGTAGGAGTAGATGCTGTCGAAGTAGGAGTAGAGTAGAGGAGACTCTTCGAAATCATTGAAGAGATCATGAAAATGTTGTAAAAAGACTTCCAAAATCAATACAAGCTCATTGTTGTTCTCATGGTGATTTGTGTGATTGTGGAATGTTAGCATGGTTTCTAATTCTTGAATATGATGGAGATGTGTTTCCAAGTAGCTTAGTTGATAGATTAGAAGTTCATTGATGTAATGAGTATATGTAAAGATATTTGATGAATTCCTTCTTGGTTCATACTTTTCGTGGATTGTCAAAGGCAACTCACTTTGCAAAGTTAGCCTGAACCTTCATTTGCTTTAGTTCGGTTGTGAATGCTCGTTCAAGCTGCGCTAGCTGTGGGTGTTTGGATGGAGGTTTACAATATGAAAATCATTGGGTTACCTTTGGAGATTGCACCTACTTCGTGTAATTGTTGGTTCTCATGGTGAAGCGGAGTTAGGTTTCATGAGGAATTTGTCTATCTTGACATGATTCATTATTTCATTGTCCTTAGAATAGTTATCTAAACCTTTTCTCTTTTGCATTTTCTTTTCGTAGCTAGTTAGAAGAAGTTCCATTTCATAACAAGGAGAATAACATATTGAGAGTGGAGTAGGGAGTCAATTCAGCGTAAGTGCCTTTGTGATTACCAGCATTATCACATCAACTACTGAGTTTATCCATTGCAGAACACGAATCAGGAACTTTGGAGTTGTCTCATTGGATCACATTGTTTAGCCTTTGAGAGACTTTATTCAAGAGAGGATAGAATACTTAGTATTTTATTCTGAGTTTGCATGTGCATAAAAAACACATCAACACAACTGCTTAGGAACAAAACCGTATGCAAACTAGTCATATGTTTGTTATATTGTTTGGATTCTTCTCATAAATGAGCATGATGTGCGAGTTAACATGAGATATTGGAGTCGTTAGGTTACAAGAGTACTTAAAGAAGAAAAACTCCTAGTTTTCACCAAGGCCAAGAATAGTAGTCATTTAAAACTCAGATAAACAGATGCACAAAAATAAGTAAATAAAAGCACTAGTAGAAAGACCAAGCCAAGTCCCATTAGGTGTGCTAGAAAACTATTGTTGCTTCGGATTGGCACACCCTTTTGGAGGGTTGGACATGCTTGAAACTTGTGGTGTTGGGGGCAATTCTCAAAAGAAGGAAAGATGGAGGACCCATGCAAGTAGAGGCAAATGACTTCTTGGGTGTAGGAACAACACCACTCATTAGACCCAAGCGAAAGTATGTGCCTATGGAATTATTAGTTTTGAGAAACCTCAACACACACGCCACATTTTCACGAAGCATGTGGGAATCTCTAGAGAAAACTTCTTCCTCTTCTAATCTATTGCAAAACTACTTGTAGAAAAAAATTTGGTCCAAGGTTACTTTACTCCTAATTCAAACTTCGAAAGGAGAAGGGTTCGAAAGATAGTTGAAAGTAAGGGGGATAATATTAGAGATTTGCATGAAAGTAAAAGAGGATAGGGTTAGTGAAATAGAACAAAACGGTGATGTGCCAAACACTAGTGACCGATTGACTTTGCCTACATCGTTCAACTAACTAATCAACCGTGAATATATTGGTTGCGGTTGGTATTGGTTCAACTTATCTTGTAATGTCTCCATTTTCGGGTTCTCTTGCCTTGCAGTTGGCACTAACCTTCTAGGTGTGTGTCAGCGTTATCAGAGGAGCTATTTGATGTTTCCAGTGAGCTCAGATGGTCTAGAGGACTCATATGCCACTTTTGGATATGATTTTCGGCTTCCGGTGTGGTCTGCAAGATTCTTGGAGGGAGTGTCTATTTTTAGTAAGTCACCCAACCGGGACAGTTTATCATCTTTCATCATCGAGATCACTCCTACGCAGTCAGTTTTCAGTTCCGATGCTTTTCGGCCATTTCCGCTAATTGGGTGTAATATTGAGCTATATTTAATTAATTTTACTAAGCTTGGCATTTTAATTACAATATTTAATCGGGCACCTCAGTATTATAGCTCGTTGGAAAGAGAACAAAAAGTTTTAAATGATGAGACGCTAAAAAGTGACTTTTAGTGCCAGAAATATTTTAAAAGTAAAATAAATCACTTTTTCAGAGCAATAAGGCTTATTTATTTATAAAGTGATTTTAAATTATATTATCCCGAAAGTTTCAAAAAATGCTTATAAAAAAGGAAACTGGGGAAGAAGAGCTCATTCTTGACTTGATATTTTACGGGAGTTTTTCTTGAGAGCTTTGGCTTTCTGGTTCAGTAAGCCCTAGGATGAAAACCCTTGGGTTCTTGGTTGATTGGACGAAAACCTATTTCAACTGTCCTTGGCAGAATCATTCAGGTTTCGCAGGTGCATTTACTTGATTCGGGTTTGAAGATTTTGGAGGGGAAGATTTAACATTCTATAGTTTGGTTGTCGGAGAGTTTCTTTACAAATTTATTGATTTGCAAGCAAATATAAATTTGTATGTTTGATGAGATTGTATTTAGGAGTTTAAACGGAGATTTTGAGGAGGGTTTGATTTCTTTTACCAATGCTGGATTTTATCATATTATGGAGGAGGTGCTAATTCAGAAAACTTAATATTGGGTAAGTTTCAATTGCCCTTGCTAGCTGCAGCTCATACTTTCCTAGCCGCAGCCTTAGCAAGACTCAAAAATATATATCTAAAGTGACTGCAGCCCCTTACAAACACTAGCCGCAGCATAATTTTTATGAGGCGTCACTTCTTTTAGGAGTCAAACCTCTCTTTGGACTCCTACGTGGCATGGGAGATATTGAGGAGAATCACTATGAGGCGCCAACATTTGGAAAGGGAAGTTCGTGGAGTTTGGAGGAGGCGCTCCTTTCCTTAGTGCTTGGTGGCCCCAACTTTGATCACACCTTGTTGAAGCATTCTTTAAACATGGAGTTTGGAAGTCATACGTGGGAATTTGCAAGTTGATTTGAAGGGTTTTAGGGAGTGCGTTGAGAATTGGGAAAAGGAATGCAGCCTTAGAAGGGAGTATTAAAAGATTATTATGACCACCCAGCTTTGGAGTGTATACACTTACAGTTGGAAAGAATACAGCTGATATTACAAGACTGATAAATAAATCTGTCATACCAAAGGCTGTTTGTACTTCTGCAACAGCATAGTTTCCAATATAAGCAATCTGAACATCTTTGGAGGTTAGAGGAAAAGATTTCTGTTTCTTGTAAAACTCTGGTTTATTGGAACAGCAATATGCATTGACTATTTCTAGTTATATTGATGAGATGCAAACTGTTTGACATATTGTCAACATAATTCCTTGTCTTTGTAAGTGCTTTATGAATGCTTTGTGTTATTAAACTGCATTTGAACCATTCCAAACAATCACACAAAAAATATCATTGAATATGACAAGAATGCAAAGTGTTGACGAAATGCCTACTCACTAGATGTCAGAATTATTTGTGGGTTTCGAAAAAAATTGGTTTCAAAATAGGGTGGATGCTACATATCTCTACAAAGCTACTAGTGCATAGAACTTCGAACAAGCATGAACAAGGCCCGTGGTTGTCAAATACACACCAATAATTTGTTTCTATCCAAGGACCATAGGAGGCCACCATTGCATGCACAACATCAAGACAAGGGAAGAGTACATTGCCCATATTTATTCATACGAGGGGAATCCACATCATGCAATGGCAATGATTGGAGCCCAAACAAATTACAAGAGAGAAGAGAGAAGATAAATGATAGATGTTAGACAACTTGGGATATCTAGTTGACGACTAGAAAAAAATGTTGAATCCATGGTTGAGATGATGCATGCATAGGTAGTTAGAGGATCAACAACCTCATTTTGGTTCATAATTGGAGTGATGATGTCAATTGAGCTTGTCAGCGAAGATTGCATAGAGAGGGAGTGATTGGGTGTGTGAAGTCTAGTGACCAATGAATATGGAATGTTTGGGAGGGTTCGTGAGAAGTCTACCTCAATGATAGGACATTGAGGTAGTTAAGGTGCATGTTGGGACTACTTGGACTTTGCCACGATGGCATGAGTGAACGGAAGATGTGGAACACTTACAGGTGGGGAAGAGTGTTGATGTAAGCAAAGCGCTTAACATCCATGCTATCAGAGGAATTGTTGTGGACGAATGAGCAATTGGTGGGCTTGAGTTGATAGTGTGGAGGCTGTAGGCCGTAGAATCTTTTGAGATCAGCAGTTGGCAGGAAAGGAAATTGCCAATCTAGGACGTGTAATGTCTCCATTTTTGGGTTCTATAGCAGTACAGTTGTTGTTGACCTTGTGGGTGTGTGTCAACGTTATCAGAGGGGTTATTTAAGGACTCCAATGAGCTCAATTGGTCTAGAGGACTCATGCCACTTTTCGAGGCGATTTCCAGCTTCTGGTGTGCTCTCCAAGAATCTTGGAGAAGGCGTCTATTTATAGTAAATCGCCTGGTTGGCTCTGTTTATCATTATTCTATCATCGGGATCACACTAGTGCAGTTAGTTTTCGATTCCGATGCATTCCGGTAGTTTCCGCAAAATGAGTGTATTGATGGCTTTATTTAATTATTTTACTAAGGTTGCTAAATATTATATAAAATATTTTAAAAGCACCTTAGTATTATAGCTCATCGAAATTGGGATGAGATGTTTTAAATTATGGATGCATTAAACATGGACCTTATGTGTCAAATTATCATTATTTTAATTAAAACGTCTTTTTTGGAGCTAAAATGGAGTTTTAATTAAAAAGTGAATTTTAAAATAGAAGCTTCTGGAGAGTTGGGCAGAAAAAGTATAAAAAGGCATTTGAGGGGCTCATTTGGAATATGAAGTTTATTTTTATTTTCTCTGATCAAAACCCTTGTGGTTCTGGAGATTGAACTTGGTTCATCTCAGGTTTGTGAGGACGAAAACCCTTACATGCAACATTCTTTACGTTGTTGAAAGACACAATCTATAGGATTTCTTATTGATTTCATTCGGAGGTCACATATGGGCTTCATTGTTTGTTGATATCTTCTTTCTGCTTCACCGAAAAGACCAGAACAGAAATAGAGAGAACTATTTGGAGCAGATTTAATGAGTTTGCAACAGCTTTGTGAGTAGATTGCATCCTTGTTGCTGGCCATACTTGCCTAGGGAGGCGTGCCACTTCTTTTGTTGGCGCTAGGGTTTTGGAGCAATACTTTCTACATTTTGTGGTGCCTGGGGTTGGAGAATAGATTTGTATACTTCCCAGTGATATCTACCCTATGTTGTGGTTATGGCGTCCATTTTGGAGAGGTTGTAGCTGATTTCTATTGCAGCAAAGTTTCAAAGTCAATCAGATTTTCTGGGTATGTTTGATTTAGATATGTAATGTTATTTGGTGAATTGGGTTGCTCTTACATTTGAGGAAATTTGTATCCAAATCAGAAATTAAATCTGGAATTTTCAGCCACATGTATTTCTAAATATTGCCATATTTCTGAATTATTTAATGTTGCAAGTTACTTTATTATTGATATCTATTGGAAATAAAAGAAACACCTTCTGCATTTCCGTCTACTTCTATTAACACTCAAACACTGAAGCAAACAACATCAAAAAATAAAGCAGAACAAGGGTATATTACAGTGGTATTAGAGCCATGATCCTACCAGCCTGGAGGGTTTGATTGAAGAGTCACTATGGATTTGTCTTGCATCATGGACAAAGACTGGAATCGTGCATCTGCATCTTTTTGACAAATACATGAAAGACTACAAAGAAAGTTGGATCGTTGGAAGCAACAAGAAGCAGCTGAAAAATTCAAAGAAGGTTACAAATCCGACGTTCCCGTGGGAGAAAAGGTAGAAAAGGAAGAAGATTTGGAGTCTACAAATAATCACGAGGAGAACATAAATCAGTCTATGTATAAGGAAGATTGGGCTCCAAGCCCTAAGGAAGACAAAGCCAACGATGCACTTCAACCCTATGAAGATAAGATTAAAGAAGATGTTGCCATGAAGGAGGAAGGTATACTTGTGGATAATTTGCATCCTACAAGCGATTGTAAGGGTTTGGGTAAAGAAGCATCATACATTGCAAAAGACGAATACTGAAGGCTTCGTAATGATCACATGAAGGAAGGACATGCTATCACGGGGATTGCCAAACCTACAAGGTCGAATCAAGGTATGGGTTCTTTGGATGCTCCTGGCATTGTTTCATTACCTTTGCATCATATTGGCATGGAATCAAATGGTGGTCATAAGGACAATTCAGAAATTTCAGCGAGAAGTGATCCAAGTGGATTGGATAAGCTTGATTTGTCATTGCAAAATAAAGAGGTCATAGCAGTGCATACATCTTCTAGGCTAGCCATGGAGGAAGACCATGAGGTAGAAGACTCTACCTACTACTTTGATGGAGGTGGTGACCATGAAGAAGTTGACTTGTGGAGGCATGATCAGGGTATGTTGCAGGAAGACATTGGGTCCTATAAGCCTCATCATTTGGAGGAGCAATTGAACATGAATAGAGGTGAACCTATGACTGCACTAAATCATTTTGAGCATATACATAAGGCAATGGCAGATTTGTGTTGGATAACCCTAGGGAAGGGTGAACACTTCGAAGATGATCTCTACCTCACCTGGTTTCAAAGGCTTCAAAAGGCCGTGGCTATGATGAAGGACAACTACTTGCATCTACTTGCGGATAGAGATAATCTATTCAGAATGTGCGAGATATATGCGAGTGCTTTGAGAAGTGAGGAAGATATAGTGGATGAGCTCACACACACATAAAAAATTTAGACTTCTATGGCCGCCACACTCAAGGAAGGACAATGCAACATGAAGAGGGAAAAGAGTGGAGTCATGGAGGAGGAGCTTGAAGCATCCTATAACAAGGTCATGAAGATCGAAGGGATGGACGCACATGAGGATTCAGCTTGCAGCCATGGGACTGAGTTTGTGACACATAACACTCATGATTTCTCACAGGAGACATGCCTTGGACCTGCCCTAGTTGATGACCACTTAATCATGAAGCAAGAGGTGATTAGGATCTACAAAGACATTTCTCAAAGGCACAAGGTAAGGTCTGATTTTCTGAGTTGCAATAGCAGTCCCTTACTTTCACCTCATCATGATATGACAGCCAAGAGGATCAGCCTTGAGGCATGTGCTTTCCATGAAGAGAATCATGTTGGATCAGCCTTGGATGGAGAGTACGCAACAACGATGAGGGAGAGGCTTGAGAAGGGTAAAAGCACTACAAAAATGTATTGCAAGAGTTCTGATTTTATTTGGGTCAGCAGTCTTTCACTCTTGCATACTCATATTTTGATGGCCCTTACACATGAGAATGAGTTTGGGAAGAGCCCTCCTATCAATGGCTTTGATTTTGAACCCAAGAAAACCAAGTTAGTTTAGCATGACATGTGGCATGAGTCTTGTCTGAAGGCCAAGCACATGGAGCAATCAGATTTGAGGTATGGTCAGAATCTTTTACTTGTTTGCATCTTGAGGGTTTGATGACATTTCTTTGGGAGAGCCCCTTGAAGGCTCACATCTTGAGATTGGATGACATCATTGAGCGCACACTATATGGGACAACTATTAGTGTTGTGACTATTGAGGGAGGCCTGTGTGATGCAGCCTTTGATGGGTCTTTGGTTCTTCATGAAGCATTTGATGAGTTTGTTTGTGATGAGCTCCATCATGTTGATGACTCTTTGGTCGAGTATGTAGCTGCTTTATTTTTGATGCATGCCAGGGAGACTCTTGGTTTTGTTGGGCAGACTATGATGATGCAGCTGAACCATGACACGAGGTATGGAGATATTGCTATGATGCTGGGTTTGGAGTTGCTAATGCATGTGTTTCAGCTGGGTGATGGCATAGGGATTGGAAGAAAACATGTAGATCTTGATATTCCAGCCTTAATCCATGAGGATCCCTTCCATTTTTTGCTAGGATATGGCTGTTCTACTTCGTGGTGCATAGATTTTTGACGAACAACAGCTGCTTGGGAGCTTGGTAGAGTTGTTGAGGTTGCACTTAGTGGATCAACCACTAATATCTAGACTTCACTCGAAGAGGGAGTCATAAGGGATGGTTCTTTGTTCATTCATGGAGGAGGTACAGAGTCGAGTGATACTATGATACAACTCCATCATTCTTTGGTGATACTTGAGGCTGTCCTATGTTTGTCTACAGAGACACTTGCATTGGAGGAGTACACTTCAGAGGTATGGATGATTCCTGCACCGAGGTATGATATTGTTTTCATCTCTACTTTGGAGGCACTAGGGTTTGTTATATAGTTGGCATGTGACATTGGAGTTGGAGATGTGCATGATGTCACTAACCTTCCTACCCTAGCACATGAGATTCTTTTGCATATTGGGGTGAGAGCTGCTATGTCATGGTGCATGGATTTCATATTGAGTAGGCGAAGGACGACGGTGGTTTGGGTGCTTTGAAGAGGCGTGGATAACCTCTTCATTACTAGAGGATGGCATTTCAGTGATAACCTATCATTCTATGTCATTAGTTGTTGCAGCAACCAAGAGGAGGTATGTGTGAATATGATTGATGGCAATCATAGGACTTGGGATCTAGGGACAATTTTCAGGGGTGAGATGTTGATTCAACTTTGGAGAGGTGGACATAACCCCGGAGTTGGTATCGCTGTCTACTTTCCAATCAACCCACATAGGACAATGAATGATATCATGCAGTTGGATTGGCCAACACCTCCAGCCCAACAATGGAGTAATTCTCAGATGGTGTTGTTTAGTAGAGGTAATGTAGTTATTGGAAGAGTTCCTTTGGTCATTCCCACATTCACATTTCCTATGTTTTCTGGGGTAATTTTTTATGACAGCTACCGCCTTAGTATTTCAACGTTGATTATGGCAACTTCAGTTTATGAGCGAATGGACTTCGAGTACTTAGAGGCTTCTTGGTAGCAGGTTGTGGGAGGATTTGCAGAGTTAGAGAAATTATTTTTAGCTTCCACCAGTATGAGTGATGATCACTACAATCGGTTCGAGATGTTGATAGATATACCTACAGATGTTACTGTGATGATTGCAGTCAATTGGATGAGTTCAGGTGCTAGATATGAGCATGTTGATACTTGGAGATTAGATGTCGGTGAGGGGTTATCTGTGATGTCTCGATGTTAAGGCATTGTTTAAAGTAAAGATTTAAACGTTGGGATAAAACGATAATAGTGAAGACCTCTGATAATAATTATATATGAGTGAATATTCATATATTATTAATATATAAATACTTTAATATACTTCAAGAATATAGATTATTATATTTATAAAATAACAAGTATGAATATAAATATTAATAAATATAATAATATTAATATTTAATTATAAATATATAAGCTAATTGGCAAAGTCAGCAATACATATGATACAAGTTCTCTTAGCAAATCATTTACATATGAAGAGATAAGATTCATATACTATTTGAAGCGAGTCCTTAAGAAAAGGTCATATAAGTCATACGATTTGGAAAGTGGATTGTTATCATAAAGAAGTGATTAATAGGAGACAACCGATCTAAGTTTCATGATAAGAAGACCGATCAAACATAAATAAAGGCAAATATAATGACAAGGGGCAATCCTCATAAAGTGTAGTTAATATTAATTGTGTGAAGTGTTGAGCATATGGAAACGATTAGCAAGGAACGAATTAATAAAGAAGGCACAAAGATGATATAACGTAATGTCCCATTCTAGCAAGACCAAAATTTTCGCAATCTTGCACACAAATTCAACTTGCAAAAAGAGAACATTAGTACTTAATTCTTTCTCATAATAATTATATCATAATATTCATAAGGAATATCAAATTCATATTCTTATATTTCCCATCTAGGATTAGAACCTTATAATTATAATCAATATCCATTATATCATGTTCATCATATCTATCATTTCCATCTAATCTTTCATTCATAAGGGATGATTAGTTAGGATGTAATAGGCCAATTAGTCACCATGGGTCCAATATTCAACTCCTTCGAGTCAATGGTGAATAACTCACCAACTTAGTTAAAGGCCTTAATAAACTCTTTGGGTTTTACCCTAAGGCCCTCCTTGGCTTTTACCTAAGGCCTAATCCTCTTGTCGTGAGACAAGGGCCATTTCAATTACCCATGGTTGGCCAATTTCCATCCTACCTATCAACCTTATGCCTTAGTAACTATTCTTGTTATCTCGTTAATAGCCATTTGCTTGGCCTCTTATTCGGATATTCAAATTTATCCTTTTATGATCATTTATGTAATAAGGTATCCTTTAGTATTTCATGATAGTTCATTTTTAGTATGAATATATGTTCCTATCATATTGAATAAAGCTATGCACTTAGTTTCCTTATATCTACATAATCAGAATTGGATAACTTGCGATTGTAAACATATGCATTGTCATAAACATTCATACCTTATAAGGTTGCTGATCAAATCCTTATGGAGTTCTGTTCTTCCTTATTTCACCTCTCAATTATATTTGTCTGAAATGAATGTTGGTTTGATCAATGGTGGCTT
The DNA here is from genome assembly GCA_027924645.1 of Cunninghamia lanceolata. Classification (NCBI taxonomy): domain Eukaryota; kingdom Viridiplantae; phylum Streptophyta; class Pinopsida; order Cupressales; family Cupressaceae; genus Cunninghamia; species Cunninghamia lanceolata. Next base: position 2,430,333 of record BSBN01000371.1, on the reverse strand, counting down.
GTGCGAATGCTTGTGTGGACTGTAACAATGAAATCGCTGATTGTTTCCAAGCTGTTCTTGATCGCTGATATATTTCTTTATAACTGTTTTTTTTTGTTTGCAGAGAGGAATCCGATCCTTCTTCGATGATGATATAATGGATCGTCTTTTCTTGCTTGCTGATTGATATTTTGGTGTTGTGATTTCCTTGATGTTTCTGATATGATTCCATGATGATTTGATATTGATGGATGATGAACGTTGTCCTCTATGTGATTTGCTGAGACTCTTATTTCGATCTGCTTCCTGAAGGATGATTCGCTGATATCATGAAGTGTATTCATTTGTTGATAAATCAGATGGTCTTTTGAAAATGCTTCCCCGATTCCTATTTATAACTCAATGAGTCCATGAAAGAGTGCAACTCTTTGATATTAATTCCTGTCCCTTACTAAATCACACCTCTTCATATAATCGCTGTCCTTACTGCTTTAATCACTTCCGATTGCATCTAATAAATCACCTATGTTCTTCGCTCTTGTCAAGTGCACATCTTTACTCATGCATATGTATCTCGTTGTTATAAAAGGTCGGCCTGAATATCTCGCGTTAATGTTTGCACCATGGTCGGCTAAGATAATAAATCGCAGCTTATTATGATTGGTTATAAATTATATAGTGATCGCCTCCATATGAGAATCGCTTACTTTATACTTTAATTTATGTGAATTGCTCACATTTAATATATATGTGTAGTATTATATGCATTATATTATAATTATAATAATATTAAATTGTAATTAATATTAATAATCATATTTATATTTATATTTGTATTTATATATTATTATTTATAAATACAATTAATATATTATATTTTAATTATATAGAAATGTTTATATAATTATTTAATATTGTTTATTAAATATTATATATATATATATATATATATATATATATATATATATGTATATACGTAATTATCTTTATCCAAATTGACTGAACACTGTATCCTCTTTTATCATGATGTTTAAATCTTTAATTTAGACAATGCCTTAATATCGGGACATGACATATAAAGGAAGGATTAATATTTAAAAGGCTGCGATTTGCAAAACTAAAGGCAGCGACCATATGTGAAGCGATGCGACTTGCCATAAGTTGCCATGATTCAAAGATATAAATGATCGTGTGTTATGGGTATGGATCACCAAAGTATCATCTATCAATTCACATGACTCATTCAGCAGCAATCCTTCATCGAGTATAAGAGTAAATATAGGATCTTACACCAGCAGATATATGAAGGATAAATATGCAGATTTGGAAAGAGAGTACAGCGTAAGATATGCAAGAAGGATAATTTATAAAAGCAAGAGAAATATATTTGGGGATTAAATTGATATAAATATGTATCTCTCTGATATATACATATTCTAAATAGTAGATCTGCCAAGAAGAGGCATGGATCAAGCTGAAGAAGGAAGCAATAAAATCTGAAATACATATGTAATAGTATATTGTGCTGCAAGAAAGGAATTCTTAGGAGTTCTAAAAGGCAAGAGCAATCTGGTATTATGTATCTAATCGTATGTATAGATAAGAGTTAGATAAGTATGCATCTCATAAATCATGGTTAGTATAGTATGCATATTATTGTTCATAGTTAGTCAGATATGCATATCATATTATTAGCAATCATAATAGGTAAGATATGCATATCATGTTATCATACTATTAGTTTTCATAGTTAATATGAATCCATCTCATATGAGTGTTTATAGATTATAATGAGATGTCATATCTACTTGCATTCATAATTGAACCATACAATTAGTAATTGATACTAGTCATAAGTGCATACCCGAAATCTGCCCCATAATAATAATGATCCATTGTATAGGAACAAGAACACCATGTGACGACGTTCCGATTTTAGACATGAATGACTCTATTCATACACTATGATGATAAATGGTATAATAGAATTCCATCTATAGTACAAGGGGATATTGAATAAAAGATCATATTTCCAATAGCCCTTATGACTTCATCCAATGAGGAATGGTGGGTATTGTAGGGAAAGGCAGAGTAATTCCATCCCATGTATAGATCCCAATGGCTGGGACATAGTTTCCCCAATGGCCGGGTCGGAGATGGTTTCAGTGCGTCCTAGTCATGTAAAGCCTAATTCCTTGATGAAGAATAGGAGGGGAAGATATGGATCTTGAATTATGTTTAATATCCGCCCTAATGCACTTATGGAATATATTGTAGAATAGTCATCAATAATGAATGACAAGAAGGAAATGAATAATCCTTTAACAAAGAATGGAATATTTATATTATCATTGATCTTATTGAATATTATCATTGAAATTTATTGATCTCAAATATTTCTAATGTCTCTTTGCGAATCACTTTGAATGCAGATTTAGGTTTAAGTGTTTCCACTAGAAGGGGACATTACATTATTAGTCTATGATCGGGATGGCATTGTCAGGATGTATGATTCCAGGGATGGCACTATTGTTATTGGCTTCCAGTTAGGGACTGATTGGCATCACTTCCAGGATACTATGAGGGGATATGCTGAAGGTTATTTTTTGAGGGTGAGCAAATTATTATTTTTGTGGATCAGGATCAAGTTAGGCAGTGGGATTTTAGATATGGACCTCACTGTGGCGCCTTGGCAGGAGACTTTTCATGATATAGCTTTCAGCCCTCGCAGATATTTTAGTTTGGATGTTGATGATTACATTTTGGGGTTACTGGAGGAGAGAGCGCAGACTTGGTGCTATGGATTAACAATTTTTATCAGAGTAGTGCAGCGACAACATGATGGGTATTTCCATAGATTGATTTGGGACCCTGGGATCACTCTTGGGTTCAGTTTGGATCAGTCTGACGATTGTGAGGTTGTTTTGGCATTGCTTGAGGACAAGCAATCTTTGGGGAGGGCGGATTGTAATGTCCCCATTTTTGGGTTCTATAGCAGTGCAATTGTTGTTGACCTTGTGGGTGTGTCAACGTTATCAGAGGGGTTATTTAAGGACTCCAATGAGCTCAATTGGTCTAGAAGACTCATATGCCACTTTTCGGGGTGATTTTTGGGTTCTGGTGTGCTCTCCAAGAATCTTGGAGAAGGCGTCTATTTATAGTAAGTTGCCCGGTTGGCTCCGTTTATCATTATTCTTCATCGGGATCACACCAGTGCAGTTAGTTTTCGATTCCGATGCATTCCGGTAGTTTCCGCAAAATGAGTGTATTGATGGCTTTATTTAATTATTTTACTAAGGTTGCTAAATATTATTTAAAATATTTTAAAAGCACCTTAGTATTATAGCTCATCGGAACTGGGATGAGATGTTTTAAATTATGGATGCATTAAACATGGACCTTATGTGTCAAATTATCATTATTTTAATTAAAACGTCTTTTTCGGAGCTAAAATGGAGTTTTAATTAAAAAGTGAATTTTAAAATAGAAGCTTCTGGAGAGTTGGGTGGAAAAAGTATAAAAAGGCATTTGAGGGGCTCATTTGGAATATGAAGTTTATTTTTATTTTCTCTAATCAAAACCCTTGTGGTTTTGGAGATTGAACTTGGTTCATCTTAGGTTTGTGAGGACGAAAACCCTTATAGGCAACATTCTTTACGTTGTTGAAAGACATAATATGGAGGATTTCTTGGTGATTTCATTCGGAGGTCACATGTGGGCTTCATTGTTTGTTGATATCTTTTTTCTGCTTCATCGAAAAGACCAGAATAGAAATAGAGAACTATTTGAAGTAGATTTAATGAGTTTGCAGCAACTTTGTGAGCAAATTGCATCTTTATTGTTGGTCGTACTTGCCTAGGGAGGCGTGCCACTTCTATTGTTGGCGCTAGGGTTTTGGAGCAATACTTTCTACATTTTGTGGTGCCTAGTGTTGGAGAACAAATTTGTATACTTCCCAGTGATATCCAGCCTATGTTGTGGTTATGGCGTCCATTTTGGAGAGGTTGTTGTAGCTGATTTCTATTGTAGCAGAGTTTCAAAGTCAATTAGATTTTTTGGGTATGTTTGATTTAGATATGTAATGTTATTTGGTGAATTGGGTTGCTCTTACATTTGAGGAAATTTGTATTTCCAAATCAGAAATTAAATCTGGAATTTTCATCCACATGTATTTCTGAATATTGCCATATTTCTGAATTATTTAATGTTGCAAGTTACTTTATTACTGATATCTATTGCAAATAAAAGAAACACCTTCTGCATTTCCGTCTACTTCTATTAGCACTCAAACACTGAAGCAAACAACATCAAAAAACAAAGCAGAACTAGGGTGTATATTACAAGAAGTCATCAAAGACTTTCTGCTAGCAAAGAAACTTAGAGAAAGCACGAAGTGGGTGCGACCTACGTTGAGATTGCATTGCTTTAAAGAAAAATATCCTTGAGTTGTTGGATGTAGCGATGAATGATTTGCAAGTGATGAGCATGTTGAGTTAGCAGGAGGTTGAGAAAACTTCCACTAGCAAAGGGCCAAAGTTCATTGAAGAGGAACTTTTGCCATCGCGCTCTATGAACAAGGATTTCCACTAATAAAGAAAAGGGGTTTGCCAAAAGGAACTTGGAAGAGGAGATCCATCAAAGGAAAGGATGGACAATCCAAACAAAATTGAAAGGCAACTTGGAACTCGAACAAGTGAGTGTGACACATATCTACGACACATCTACATGCAATAGACAAACATGAGAAATCAGAAATTTCTTTACTCCAATGGGGTTGGAAGTGGAGGCGGATCATGGAGAAGAGATTAGTATGGGAATTAATTTTGAATATCATGTAACGCATCCTTTGTGCCTTTACATGATGTTTATGCCACCCACTTTAGTGTACAAGTATTCCACTGCATCCCTTGAGGAAGACAGCCATCATCACAACCCTCCATCTTAGATTCTTGCATGGATTGTTGGACCTGAAAAGAATTTCAACTAGATTTAATTTATGTTGAACTCCATAGGGACCTTCAGACATCTTGGTTGAATTTTTTGCATTGATATTATGATGACGACTCTGTTGGACTTCGAAGCTTGTGCTGTCAACTCGATTAAGCTTTACTTTGATTTTGTAGAACTCCGGGCCACTTGGACAATAATTGAGAATTGGTATTACTCGAGAATCTTGCGGAGGCAAAATTGCTTCATTAAGATTTAGTTGGATTTTGGTTATGGGTTTCAAAGGTTATCACATTGTAGCAAGAATTTTATAGAGTCTGATCTACCCAGTTTTGGTTTCGAAGATTACAAGGTTGAACCTTCGGGAGAACCGTGTCCCCTTTTTTGTGGACACATCAACCAAGAAATTTCTTCGATGGATCGACAACTAGGATTTACTTTGGTAGATCGATAGATCGGAATTTATTTTGGGTTTACTTAAACCTAACTAAATGGAAGCTAAGATTTAGATCCAAAGTGATACTTAAATTGATTAACTTCCTGTGAAGGGAATTCAAAGACTTGTTGAGGAAAACAAACAATAGTTTTTTCAACTCGATTTAACTAGATAATTCTTTAAGCATAAAGACAAAGCCATAAAGGCTACAAAGAGCTAAATTGAACTTTTTTGCCATACTTGTATTGATTGTAATGTTTGGACTATTTCTAGAACTTAAAGGAATTTATTCGAGGCTTTACCAACTGATTCACCTTCGGATTTCTAATAACAAATTTTGTACATTTTACAAACAATCATGAATATACATCGAAGGAACATTTTATCCCTTCAAGAGGGTTCATAATCTTAGAGGATTAAGAAATTGACTTGCCAATACATTTCGTTCTTCATGTAATTCAAAACACAAAATTATAGTTCTTAGACTCCTAGAGTGATTTACAAGCACTTGACCATTCAATCTATGCATTCTAAGTTACAGACACTTCAATAGTAGCTACATCCACTAAGACATTAGAAAATATTGTCGTATCAACTTATTGATTACATTACATAGTGGTCAAGAACAAGAATACATTTATTATTCTATTGATATTAATTCTTAGATAATTTGTTCATTCATTGGCTAGTTCTTTAATGCACTTTTGCAATTGCTTCCTTTAATTTGACAAGTATTTGAAGACGTCCTCCACTCAACCAAGGACCTCATCGTCTCCCACAGTGCAACTTTGATTAAGCCTTCAAAGTCTAAGCGACCTTCAATCTTCTATTTTATGGTCACTCAAAAACAACATGCGATGTCCAGTCAGATAACCATACATGTTTATAATCAAAAGTATAAGCATATGATACCAAACTATCACTATTGCCACAATTAGATGGTAAATTTGAGAAAAGAAATTGAGATGGCTGAAGGAGGATGTGGACAATTAACAATTGAGTTACAAGGTCTCAAGATATAGGAGGAAGAGAATGCACTTGGAGCAAGGGGATCATGGTAGAATGGAGGATGTAGCACATAAATCGATCATAGAGGAAATACTTCACTCTGCAAGAATTGACAGTTCGAATGTTGACAAGGCAAGATTGAGGGAAGGAAGATATAGAGCATGAGAAAAGTTGGGAATGCATGTGGCAAGCCAGAGTCGAGAGAAATCTAGAAAAAATGGAATGTTTCACCCATGACCTTAAGAAGATAGCACTACCAAAGTTTAATGAGTGAAACTTTGGGACAAAAGTCAAAGCTTGGTTGGTTGGAATGCGAAGATAGGCTTGTCTCGCCATTTATCAACTTACTGATGAAGCAACATTATGGTGGGATTATCGAGAGAGCATGCTAGCCATCAATAATGACATTGTGATGGGAATTATTTGAAGAGCAATTCCATAAGTATTATTTGACAAATGCATATTACACTGTTTGATTGAATGAGTTTCAGTTTATGAAGCAACATGACATGACAATGGTGGAATATAAATCCAAAGTCTTGAGTCTCCTAAAATATGTTGGTTATATTCAAGATGAGTGGACAAAGGTGAATCAGTTGATTGACCTTGGAAATCAAGGGGAATGTGTGAACCTTGAGCCTGCAACCCTATTTGATGCAATGTGCAAGGTGCAACTAGCAGAGGAGGAAGTAATCATAAGATCTTGGTTTAGAAGCAAACCACATGAACAAGCAGAGTGATCTTAAGGAGTGCATAAAAGATGGGTGGCACTATGACAACCACACAATTTGGATCTCATTAATTTGGACAGTGGAGAAACTAAGAATTTTGATACAAGCTTGATAGATTTTAAGGGATCGTTTGAATTTTTGGAAGGAATTGTCTAGAATAAATCAATCATCTGAGATCCTAAATAACTCAAGTCAAATAGAAAATATAGCATTATTGATTGGTAGATGGATCAATGCACCAGTAGCTTGTTTCATGTATGTTGGACTTCATTTCACAAAATATTGACCTTGGAAGGGCACAACAATTGTTAATGAACCAAGAATATTAGGAGTGTCCAATCAAATCGACAAAATTCATGTAGCAACGAAACAACGCTCATCCAAACATCAAGACATGGTAATTGAAGTCCTAGGTATGATTGGAACTGAGTTTGTAGCTATTTAATTGACCTCTGTGCAAACAATAGTTTCATTTCTCCTTGTGTTGAAAAATGTAAGTTAACTAGTTTGTCAACTCTTGATTTGGGAATGGTAGAAATGACATCCGGTGCAAGCCAACCAATTATTAGCAAAATTGAGTTGTATCCTTAGAATGGGAACCCTAGAAACCCAACTTACTCTTCTTGGCACCTAGCTAGGTCCTTACGATCTTGTAGTTGGAATGGATTGGCTAGAAGGGCACAAGTCCAATGTAGATTGCCATTAGAAGTTAGCCAAATGTTCAAATAACCTAGGAACCATCCTAAGTTACCGGGTTCTACAAAATTGCCCCTGTGCTTGTATGGGTTTGGTACGGGGCCGGGTACGGGCACGGGACACCCTGGGGTTCGCCTAGGGTCTGCTTGGGCCGGACCTGGGAGTATGCGGTCGTACCTGGGCTAAAATGAACGGAAAAAAGTAAAAGTTTATTATTGAAAGTCATTTTGCCATCTGTCTTCCTTGTTTTTGCATAAGGAATTGATCTATTTTCTAGCCGCCGCCTCTGGTTTCAACAGTCGCTGGTGCATCGACTATTTTCTTTTTTGCGAATTATGAAGTGTTTATATATTTTGTTTATTGACGATTATGAGATTACTGTTTTTATATTTTTTAATATTTAAAAAATTATAAATTATAGTTATATAAGATTATAAATTATAAATTATATTTTATGACTATATATAAAATTATAAATTACATAATAAATTATAATTATAAATTATAATATAGTTATAATTTATATAATTTATATAAATTATAAACTATAGTTATATTATATATTATATTATAAATTATAATAATATAATATATAATTTATAATATTATATAATATATATATGTTGCTGTACCGTACACAGGTCAAAAAAATGTCGTACCCGCGTACTGCGAACCTCGTACCCATACCAGGGTCGGCAACTTAGGAACCATCGTAGACATTCAGGGATTTTTTTTTGCTAAATCAATTGAGGAGTAAGGGCCCTCACCCATTATATTCATTCAAGAAAAAAGAGATTATATTTTGATTATGCCTTGTGTGGGCAGATTTACAAAAAAGCCAATTGAGCCGGTGAGGATGAGCATCTACAAAATGGCTAGTAGGCAGGCTGAGCCTCTAAACTTCTATCAGCTTATATGTACTATAGATAACATATGCAAGAATCATACAAAAAGTTAGGAATATATATTCTCTATGTTGATGAAGTTGGAGCCATAGGACCTGTTGATGGTTGTTTTTCAACAAGTCAACAATTAGAGTAAAATACTGAGTTTCTGACTCCCTCTTGAGCAAAGCCTCTCGGATGCTGAACTAAGTGATCAAACGAGATAACTCCAAGGTTCCTTCTAATAATTTCGGTAAGAGACAGCTCAGCGATTTAAGTATGATTTTGCTGTTAACAAACAAAGGGACTTACACAATTGTTTATGGAAGTGAATACTAGAGAGCCTAAGTACTGCGATTGACGCGTATGATTTAGCAATGGGTGTTCTTTGGTCCTAATCCTAACTGAATGATAAAAAAAAGGGCAAAAGATGTAGGGTTTAGAAACACTAATCTAATCCTAAATGGAAGGACGTTTACTACTTGAAGTGAAATCGAACCAAATCCTGTTTCGCCAAGATAAAACAACTACACAAGATAGGTGCAATCTTCAAAGGTGTACAAGATGTTTAAATCAATTATGCTCATGAAAGATTCAACAAGCATAAAGATCAAATTGACGTTCAATTGTTTAGACTAACCATGCACTGCAATCCACAAGCCGTAGACAACAAATGGTATGAACTTAAAGACTTCACTACGAACCAATAAAGCAACCTTTCATTAACTAACTTAAACTTAAAGAAAAACTTATAACTTAACTTAATGTTCGTTTGAAAATTGAAACCATGCAACACTCAGAAACATAAATAGAATCACCGAAACAATGAATCTTTTATTATCTCAGAGAGCTCTTACAACAATTTCAGAATTTCCAACCTCCTCAAATGAGAACAATGAGAGCTCTTTTATAGACCTCAAAGGAAAGAAGGGTCAAGATCGATCGGCCGAATCAGCGGACCAGATCAAGCCACATCACAAGTAGTTGTAACAAACTATCCTTTATTAAATGAAGGAGGCTCACTTTATTAAATGAAAGAAGCTATGAAGGAGAGAACAAAGGCACGCTTTCCAAGAAGATAAGGAAGCCACATCATGTGCCCTCTATGTAGTAGTACTATGAGATACAATGAATCTAGACACAATTTGAACAATATCTTCCATTGGTACACTTGTCGCCGCATTAATGGATCCTTCTGCCACTGTCACATCTGACTCATAGACGCTAAGTGTCTTCTCCCAGTCGTTTATCCAAGACTTATTTTCCCCAAGACGATATGCAAGTGTGAATATACTATCCAGTTGACCCTCATCAAGTCCATCATATTGAAAGTAGAATGCCTTAACTTGTTGCTTCATGTTTTCAATAGTAACATTTCCATAAGGATTACAAATTGTTGTCCAAGTAGTGTATATATGATTTTCTGTTCTTAGAAGAACACTTCTTATCCTGGACATGTCTACTTCAATTTTATCAACCAATTGCCCTTTGTTGTGAAAGGAGAAATACCAAGTGATGAAGTCATGTGGAGTATCTCTATCAATCACCTTATCATGAATTAGATCTTCTAATGGAGCTTCCATTAAACTCTTGAGCTGTGGCATGTATTGCTCTTTGATCGGTTTGAACTCAGCACAATTTCTCAATAAAGCTTGAACTCGATCTTTAAGCTTAATGACTCTATCATACACTTGCACAATTTCCTCAAGGTGAGTATATGTCTTCTCTTCTGTCTTTTCTATCCATCCTTTCATCATCTGAGATGAAGTTCTCATGTTTTCAACTTGGGATACTGTTTCTTGTGGAAGAATAGACGGAGGAATTGGAGTAGCTTCCTTCTGTTGAATGGGCTGCATGACTTGTTGGATGTAATGCTTCAATGTATTGAAATTCTGTTCAACCTTCATCCTTGCTTCTCTTTCTTGCTTCAACATGCTTCTTACACTATTCACTGAATCTTGTAGTTCCTCCTCTACCTGTTCCCTTGTGATTGGACCCATGCCAATAGTAGTCATATTGTAATCCTCAGGTGCCATATTTTCTAACTCCTTGTCAATTCTAGGAACAGCTATACGTACCTCTCTATTTCCAGCAGAATCTTGAGTGATTTTTGAAAAGACTGTTGCTTTCTTCTTCTGATTACTCTTCTGTACATTTACAAGCAATTCCTCAACTGGAGCAGGCTGATACGTTTCTACAATTGTACTTTCTTCAATCCTTTGCCTCAACCAAGGTGGAAAAGCAGAAAGATCTCGCTGTCCTTGAGCTTGACTGTGTTGAACACGAGCTACTTCCTCATCAGATTCTGCTTGACCTACTTCATCTTGACCAAGATCATCATTCTCCTCCATTATGATAGTGGGGCTTGATTGAATCTCTTCTGACGGAATCAAGGCAACTTCTTCTATAACTTCTATCTCTTGTATTGGATTTTGAACAACTGAGGCACCTTCTTGTGGATTGGATGAAGTAGATGGATTATTATTCTTTTGAGGTCTTCGGCTTGATTCTCCTTGATCTTGACTAGGTCTTTTCCTCTTTCTAGCTGGATTATTACTTTGATCATTCCCACTATGTTGTGGTTGGCTATGTGTACTATGCTGTCCTGGTTCTCCTTCATCCATCTTATTGTAAGTAAGAACTTGACTTTCATCACTCATCTCTTGCAATAGTTGATTGATACATACTTGTGTCATGGCTAAGACCGGCTTTATCAATTCTTCTTCGGACACATCCTTCTTTGACCAATCAACTGTATAAGGCAAATCCTTTATCTTATCAAATTCATCTATTAACAAAGTATCATCTTCGGTGAACTGGTCTGGAATCCTGAAAACTTTGGAAGCTCTAACTAAATCCCAGGTGAGTCTCGAACTTTGAAGTGTTCGGAGATCATCTTCATCTTGGGCACTGGCCCAGTGGTCTTCCAATTGCTTGACATGTTTGAATTCTCTGTTGTATTTCCAACAAACTTGGAAAGGATCAAAGTTAAGCCTCTTGGTGCCATGAGTTTGCAAATGATATGCCTGTAGCTCTATCTCAGAATATTCAGCTGCTGATAAGGATGGACACTCCAGATTTTGTCCAAGAAGAAGTGGAAACTGGATTCCTCCTTTCTTCTTCAACTTCTGTAACCTGATGAGTTCTAGGAGTTGCCTTGTAACCTCTAACATCACCATCCTGTTAGTTGGATATTCTGGTAATCTGTATGGATATGATGTAAACCCTTGGATCCTTAGGTAAGTGTACCTTTCATGCTGAGTATACCAGTGTCCATATGCTGAAATGAACTCTCTCGCTGCATTAGACAACCTTTTATGAAATTCTCCTCTCAGTTTCTTCATTATGAACATAGCAAATGCATCATTGAATCTTGTATAATGATTGATACTCTTGAGGTGCAACTGAGGATAACACTGGTGCGATAGGTACTTGTTAGGCCCAATGCCGACTTCTCCTCTTTTGGTCAAACCTGAGTAGACTTCATTTCTTGCGAGAAGGTACACTACATAGGAACTCATATGACAAGTCTTAGTCTTAGCAAAATTGATGAACTGCTCATGTATACTCTGACTGATAAGTCCAGCCCAATCAACCATTTTCCCTTTGAGAACTGACTTGATGAAAGAGTACATCCAAGGCTGAAAGGTAGCAGATTGAGGCATTCCTGTCATTCTATTTAGAAACATAATCAAGTATCCAATTTCAGGATGAAAATTTGACTTATGAAACTGTGGAGGATTATTCATATTGAACTTCATAGCTGGATTGGCCATCCATTCTCTCCTTATCTCTTGCAACTTTGCCTTTGAATCGACATCATATTCCTGCTGACCTTGTTGTATTGAGATACTGATCATCCTCTCCTTAGTTGAAATGTTGAAAGTTTCTTCAACTGCCTCCTTTTGCAAATAAGCTAATATCGTTCCATCTTTGGCTATAATTTGCCTTGTATCTACATCATATTTCTTGACACATTCGATGATCATCTCTGGACACGGCAAAGCTGGCGGAAAACAAGCAGCTTCAATGGCTCCACTCCTCATGATGGCTCGAGCAAGACTACCTCCGTTAGGTTCCTCAAGGACTGACTTGATATCTTCTAAGCTGCTGTTGCCCATATTTGTGTCTCCTACATTTGTCCACCTTGAGACGAGCTTTGATTCGGGAATCTTCCCCTTAGCATCCATCCGGATCTTCGCTTGTCGCTCCTTGGAAGTCATTGCCATGATCCTGCAGACTTGACGCGAATAAGTAATTGCAAACACAACCTAGACTTCACTTCAGCTACTTTAGTGGATTAAATTTATGAAGTTTTCCTTTACAATTATGAAATATTGCTATCTAGATTCAAGGAATCTATGAAAATCCACTTATCCTTCTTAAATTTTACCAATACTTGAACAATTTTAATGCATCTAATGAAGGAAAAAGAAGAAAATCAGATCAGAAATATTCAGATCAGACTTACTTGATAGGCTGCTTTGAATTGGATACCTTGCAATTTGATCCACCACTTGCTTGAATTTGATAAAATCAAATTTGTACTTCTCTAAAAACCTTCTTGTTGCTGCTCCTTGAAGACAAATCTGCTCTTGGAAAACAAATCTGCTCTTTGAAATGATAAAAATGAAAAGGAGATGAGGTATATATATATAATTTGCTTAAAAAAAACTTCACCTCTTACCTAGGCCGACCTCCTTTATTATAGTGAAAAACATTTAATTTAGATTGATCTTTATTTAATAAATGCAATTTCCACGTTTTTCAAGGTAAAATCATTAAATGTTTATAACTTCCTTTGATTGGCGCATTAGATGGGGCCTTGATGATCTCCTTGTAGATTGCAATTACCTTCTCCCTGCATTGGATCAAGAATTGAAATCCTCTTGTCTTTCACATTTGATAACGTCTTCGAGGTCTTCTTCATCTTCTTTGGATTTGTGTTTGACCTTCTCCTTGCATTTCGCATTGGATGGGCATGGTGAAGTCTTCTTCTTTGAAATACCATGATCTTTCTTTGTAACCCTCTAGGCGCATTAGATTAAGGATTGGAATCCTTCTAGCATTTGACTTTAGACACCCTCAAAAATCTTCATGTATGGCGCTTTAGATCAAAGTTTGAATTCCTCTTAACATGTCGCATTGGATGAGGGATAAAAATCCTCTCAACACTTCGCACTAGATCATGTTCTAAGACTCCTCTCAACATTTCGCATTGGATGAAGTATTGAAGGTCCTTTCAACATTGGTTTAGTTTGCACTTAGTTTTCACTTGCTTAAGGGAGTGGCGCATTGGATGGAGGATTGAAATCCCCTAGATTTTGGCGCATTAGATGGAGGATTGAAATCCCCTAGATTTTGGCGCATTAGATAGGTAGTTTGAGTTCTTCTCATGTATGGCGCAATGGATAGGTAATTTGAAGTCTTCAAAACAAGCTTTATTCTCCCCTTTTGTGTGGTGCACTAGATAGGTAGTTAGAGATCTTCAAAAATGAAATTTTATTCTCTCTTCATGTATGGCGCACTAGATGCCACTTTCGATTTCTTCTTGTTGAGTACTTTGATAACGGGTCTTGGAAGTGGCGCATCACTTCACTAGGTTGAAATCTTCAAAACTTTGATGTATTAGATGGCTTTTACCTTGAAGTAGATCATGCATGGTGTTGGCGCATTAGATGAGGCATGGAGAATCCTCTAGAAATACATCTCATTCTTCCTTATGTTGCGCATTGGATCAAGCATGGAGAATCCTTTGGATTTCGATTTGGATAAGGATCCTTCAAACTTCATATTGAAAATACTTGGGCGCACTAGATCAACCTTTTGGAATCTCTGGAGTTTCCCCACATGAGGTCGCATTAGATGAGGCTTTGGAAGTCCTCTAGACTTGGCCTTGGAGACTTGACATGGGATAGGCGCATTGGATCAAGGATTGAAATCCTCATGCTTCTAGCGCATTAGATAGGCTTTTGAAATCCTCTGGTCTCATATTCGGTGAAGTGGTTCTAACACTTGTGTTGAATATTTGGGAGTCGCATCAGTTGAAGGAAAAAATCCTCTAGTTTTGGCGCATTAGTTCAAGTTTTCAAATCCTCTTCAAGCTAGATCCTTCTCAAGTCAAAAAACCTCAAGACTCCTCTTTCTTCTTGGTGGCGCATCAGTTAAGGTTTTCAAATCCTCTGACACTTATCATCTTAATTTGCTCCAAGACTTGTTCTAAGAGGTGTCTTTTCATTTTCGCATTAGATCAAGGCATTGAAATCTTCATCTTTTCCTTCAAAATGATCTTTTAGTTTGGGCGCAGTAGATGAGTGATTGAAATCCTCATGCCTTTTCGCATTAGATCAAGGTTTTAGATGGGCGCATTAGATCATCAAGTGGAAATCATCATCTTCAAGCGCCTTTTCCTTGTGATTTTGCGCCACTTGGACATCCAGTCGCACTAGATCAGTCTTTTGAATCCTCTGGAATTGTCAGACATTTTTCAGGATCGCGCGAGTAAAGGTATATTGAAAAATATATTTAAGTATAAGTTGAGAGATTGAATTTCTTATACTTTAAATATTTTTCAATATACCTTTCAGGATGTTTGAGATAGGTCCCGAATCCACCGGATTTAAGATGCAAAATATAGAATTTGGAGGATTCACCAGATTTTAGACTTAGCCATTTTTTCCAGATTTTCAGAATTTCAGGCTCCAGACTTAGTCTTTTCAGGGTCTCAAACATTCTTCAGGATTGACCTCAAAATTCATTATCTAGATGGGATTTGATCAAGATTCTTCATTATTGCAAGTTGCTCTGCCTCCTAATCTTGAACCAATGATCGTAGAAAAGGAAATCACTACCGGATTGGTAGAAGAAGATACCCAGGACATCATTAAAAACTCATTGAAAACTCATTGAAAGCACAGAGCTCAAAAAAGCGGGTCCCTATTCCTAATGGGGTGATGTGTGATTTGGTCACAACAGGACCCATCCTCATGTTTTACTAGCGCAACTTGATGTTGCAGGAATTTGATTGCTTTTTCTGCCTTTGTTGGATTAGTTGTCATTGATGTCAAAGTCACGGTAGAAGGATATTGTCATTGATATATGAATGAGATTGTTAGAAGATTGTCATCATTGATGTCAAAGGCAAAGAGTAAATCATCATCCAAGAAAGATCATGGCCGACTACTATTAGAATAATGTCTTTCTATTTATGTTATTAATGGTCATCTAGTAGTTTCTAACTTCGTCTTGTGTTAACGATTGTTTCTTTTTAGAAACATCGTCCTTGTAATTCTTTTTAAGGAGCCTTCGTCTCCTCTGTATAATGAACAACATCAATTCTTTGTAATATGGTATCAGAGCTAGAATGGGCTCTTAGTATTCCGTACATTGTACGGATCGGCTGTACCTGTCTATTTTCTGCTGTGGGTCACGTCCTTTTGTGTCTGAGGTTTCTTTCAAACCTCTTTGGTCACGATTTCTCCTAGCAAGACGCGTTTTTTTCAGAGAAGTCGCGTTCTGTTTGCAAGGTTTTTCTGGCGGCTTCTGCATCCCATTTCTGGGTGGCGTTTTTAGGTTTTTGACAGATTCGTCCTTCCTTCACGTTCTCTTCTACCTGGTCGCGCCTTCATTCCTGGTCGCCATTCGGTTTTCTGGCAATAGCGAATTTGAGTTGGCTTGTTGTCGCGACTTATATCTGTGGCGGGATTTGGCGTCTTTTCTTTTTCCTTCGCATTTGTTGCAGATTGCGATTTTTAAGTCAAGAAAGCACACATTTGTGGATTTCCTCTTGGTCGCGGCAGTTTATTGGCCGCGTTTTTCCTAAAATCGCGATTTCTTGGCAGATGACTTGTTTCCTTCGGTGGGTCTCTACCTCCTTGGTCGTCAGTTAGTTTCAAACCCTCGTCATCTTTCTATTGCTATGTGTTGTTTTCCTGAGGCGACGATCTACCTTCTTCTGGTCGCGTTTTCTAGTTTCTGCAAATTGTTGGCTAGATCCTCTGTTTTTTTCTAGGTGCCTTGTAATCGATGTTTTTGGGTTTTAATAATTGTCCTAAAAAAATTATTTGGTGGGTTTATAATTTTTTTCCTTAAAAAATTATTTGTGGGTTTTTAATAATTTTGTCCCTGAAAAAAAAATCTGCTTGGAGGGTTTTAATAATTTTTCTCCTTCAAAATTATGTTTGGTTTTCTGATTTTTTGCCTGAAAAAATCATGGGAGGGTTTAAATTTTTTTCCTCAAAAATTAAGGGTTTGCTCCTATATGCCCTAGTCAGGGTTTTTGCAATTTGGGAGGGCTCTCTGGTTTCTAGAAAGGTTTTACCGTTTTTTTCCTTAAAAACGATGATTTGTATTCTGATCCGTGTCTCGGATTTCGTGTCTGGTTTTGATCGATTTTTCACCTTAAAAATCGTGTTCGGTTTTGTTCAATTTTTATCCTCAAAAATCGTGTTTGGTTTATACCATGTGTAAGCATCCTAGGTTTGGCGATTTTTTCCTCAAAAATCGCACTTTGTTGCAGTCTGTTTTGGTCGCACTTGGAGTTGCTGGGGCAAACATCTGCACAACTGACTTCTTACAGTCTATTTTGGAGTGTCATGCTCATCTGCAAAAGTTTGGAGGGTTTGCCGATTTTTCCTCAAAATCGTGGCAGCTGTTCTCGGTGTGTCTCTGGTTATAGAGAGGGACAGTTCTCCAACATCAGGTTGGACGGTTGTTGTTTTTGGTTTTTTCCAGAAGTTCTGCTGTTTTTGGGATGGTTGGTGGCAGATTCATCTTAAGTGGCAGAGTCAATGGTAGGCTCTTGTCTTTTGTTGCAGAAGTGTTCTGAGAAGGAGGCAGCCTTCTCTATTATCTCTTTGGGTAGTTAGAATGATGACCATTAAGGGAGGGTATTAGAATAATGTCTTTCTATTTATGTTATTAATGGTCATCCAGTAGTTTCTAACTTTGTCTTGTGTTAACGATTGTTTCTTTTTAGAAACATCGTCCTTGTAATTCTTTTTAAGGAGCCTTCGTCTCCTCTGTATAATGAACAACATCGATTCTTTGTAATAACTACATCAGCAAAACATTGGCAAAATGCAGGAATTACATTGGCGCCCAAATTAGAGTTTCAATTGCATTGAATAAAGAAATCTGTATTTATTTCAAGAGGCCAACTCAAAGTCGAATAAGATCACTGCCCTTTGGAAGTTTAAATAAAATGAATTGAATTTAATATGCGGCTGACCCTCTAAATGGAGTGCTCCCATATAAGACAAATCGCTCCCACAAAAGGGCAGATTCGTCCTATTTAAAGAGTGTTATGAAGAGGTATTTTGTCATGAATTGTTGCCTCTTTTGCAATTGGTTATGTCTATTCATTGGGTCACCCTCCTTGGAAAGATATACAGGCTAGTTTGCATTTGGGAAGAAGAGCGTGTGAGGGAAATAAAGATATATCAGTTAGACATCTACAGATCTGCACATGAAGATTTAGTAGGAGATCATTAGAAGAGGAATTAATGCAGATATAGAAGAGAAGTTAATGCAGATCTAGAAGAGAAGTTTATGCAGATATAGAAGAGGACTTTATGATCAGATTTATGAAGACTCTATAAGCAGATTTGAGCAGACTTTATGAGGCAGATTTGAGCAGACTTATGAGGCATATTTAAATGTGAATTATTTGGAATTCAAGCAGATCTAGAGAAGAGAATATGAAGAGTAAATGAGATCTATATTAAATATATGAAGAGAGTGTGAATATTGTGAAGGGAGAAATATATGATGCATAATTTGAGAGCAGATTTGTAAGTGAAATTAGAGCAGACCTTAAGGCAGAATTATAAAGGAAAGCATTGTATTATTTGAGATAAAATTTGTGAAGGAAAGTTGTTGCATCATCATCAAGTGGACTTGTGAAGGAAAGCATTGCATCATCTACAAACCAAGTCGTGAAGAGAAGCACTTGTGTGATAACCATTAGATCATCTACAAGCAGAGTCATAAAAGAAAGTGCATCTATAATCAGATCTTAATGAAGACAATATCATCCATTGAAGAATTTGGAGGTTGGTGCCTATCAAAATAAGAGATTGGTGTCTCTTGCTGAGTTGGTGCTCAGTTGTTGGGATTGGTGTCTCAAGTGGGTTGGTGCCTACAAATACTACAAGTGGGGATTGGTGTTTCCAGTAGGTTGGTGCCTACAAAAGAAGGTTTGTAAGAGAAGTAGGTTTGTGCCTACAAAAGAAGGTTTGTAAGAGAAGTAGGTTGGTGCCTACAAAAGAAGATTGATAAGAAAAGCAATATTTTGCCATGGTTTTCTTCCGAAAGGGTTTCCACGTAAATCATGTGTTCTTCTTGTGTTGCATAATTGTTAAATCTTGTATGGTTGTTATTATTGTGGTTGTTAAGTTTTGAAAAAGTAAAAGATTGCCTTATATTGATTCACCCCCCCCTCTCATTATAAGCGTGTGCTCATCAGCCTTGGCTATGTTGAAACATTCTCGTTGAGAAGAGGATTTGATAGGAGCATTGAGTTCTAGGGTGTTGATGGTGGGGGAGTAAAATCCTGTTGTTCTTGGGAGGTACCCTTGTATATGAGCCACCTAACGAGTGCGTGCTTGTAGTCGTTCCTTAATTGCTCTCATAATACCCATTGAAACCACCCCTCAAAATTCTGAACAACTGTCATTTCTCTATTCACTACTTCCTCCAAACCCAACTTGTAGCTTTGTGAAACATAGTATTGCCCTAGTGCCTTGGTAACTCATGTTGTAGAGGAACATGGAGGAGATGTCATAGTTCATTGGTGACAGACTGCTCTTTCTACAAAATCCTAAGCTAGTATTTTTTTGATTGCATCATTAATATAGCCACCTTAAAAGAAAAAAAGATTCCTCATTCTTTTCTCCTTGATCTCACCTAGAAATACCATTTTCCATGGCTCCCCTTCGAGGTGTGTAGTCTAGTTGTCTTGGTAGAGAAGAAAGCAATGAACGTGGCATAGATAAGTGTGAGCTCACAATGGTAGATATTACCCCTTCATACGTGTCAAATTGTGTATGAGTACCATATTCTAGTTTGGAGTATTAATGGTGAGATATGTTGTGTGTTAATTATTTGCTCTAGTTCCAAGTTATGATTGCTTTGTGTCTTGTCATTTCATCATTATTTGTGATATTTGGTTCATCCCATACTATCCTTAGATTTGGCCAATAACTTTTGTCATTTCTAGTGGTAAGTTTGTTATTGTTGTCTATCCCTTGATTTGAAAGGTAGTTTGCTACTTTGTTGTCTTCATGGCAGTAGTGATTAACAAAGGAAGAGTGTCTAGTGTGTCCCATGCTTCTTTGAGAATATTATTGATTTTCTAATTGAACGATTGCTGAATAATATTATTGCCATTGAATCCCCTTCAATAATTGTCGCATTTAGTACATGATTTTACTAGTTGGAGGCTAAGGAGAAGGGCTTCTGCTTCAACTTCATTGTTTGTGTTGGGCTTTACTTTGTTAGAGGCTGCTTTTATCAAATTCCCATGTGAGACTCTAATGACGCAACGTGCACCCGATGGGCCCATATTGCCCCTATGGGGGGGAACCCATTTGATCTGATCCCTTTGCAAGGGGGGTGGTTAAACTCGACAATTCCATGGACGCCATTGTGGGGGGGGGGGACCCATATGATTTTATTTCTTTGCAAGGGGGTTTGTTAAACTCGACAATCCCATGGACGCCACTATGGGTGGGAACCCATTTGATTTGATTTCTTTGCAAGGGGTTTTGTTAAACTTGACAATCCCATGGACGCCACTATGGGTGGGAACCCATTTGATTTGATCCCTTTGCAAGGGGGTGGTTAGACATGACAATCCCATGGACGAGGGACATTAAGAGAATTTATTGGCCACTTTTGTTGCATTTTATGTCCGTTGCCAAGGTGAGAAAGGAGATACAACACAGATGTTAGTTGGATGTAGCTATTGAAGTGGTAGAAAATCGAGAACCCACCTAAGATTATCACTATCTCTTGCGAGAATAGGCAGATGTGTTTCTAGAAGAGCGATGTCATGTTTGCCACCTAAGAGGGAAGTTGAGTTCAATATTGACCTAAAGTTGGGAACAATGATATTATGTGAATTAAGT